>CM051238.1:104820113-106020113 GCA_027917425.1 Gastrophryne carolinensis | reverse complement strand
GTGGTCTGACCTGTCTGTTGTTACCTTTAGGGATCCCACCCTACTTTATGGACACTGCTGTTGGATGTCCCAAGTGATATGATTCTTATCTGGAGCAGGACGTACTGTATACTAAGAATAATACAATTCTGTGATTACTCACCTGTAGAATTGGTATTATGAGTATACAGTACGTCCTGCTCCACCCCATCCTTGGTTTTGCATTATCCTGGATCTCTTGTATGGTGATTGTTATCATTGTTATAGTTACTAGTTGATTCTGTTTTAATTCTCCCGGCTTCTCGTTAACTGCTTTTCAATGCTGGGGATTTGTGGGAGGTCCCGGGTATTTGAGGGGCCGAGAGGAGCCAATTTTGCTGTCTCTGCAGTCCAGCGCCATCTGGCGGAGTAATTCCCAAGTGTTATGATTCTTATCTGGAGCAGGACGTACTGTATACTCATAATACCAATACTACAGGTGAGTAATCACAGAATTGTATTTTTACTGTATCCTTCATTGCTACATCCTCTGGTAGCGAGTTCCATAGTCTTACTGCTCTTACAGAGAAGAATCCAATTGACAATCTTTTAGGCTAGTCTAGTCCCCACACTTCTTTTATTAACTTAGTTGCCCTCTTTTGAACGCGCTCCAGTTATGATATGCCTTTTTTAAGCACAGGTGCCCAGAACTGTACACAGTACTCCATATGGGGTCTGGCCAGTGACTTGTACAGGGGTAAAATGATGCTTTGGTCATTTGGTCATGAGAACCTATGCCCCTCTTGATGCACCCCATGATCCTGCTTGCTTTGGCAGCAGCTGCCTGGCATTTATTACTACAGTTAAGCTTATTGTTAACTAAAACCCCTAGGTCCTTTTCCATTGTTGTTTTACCAAGTGTTCCTTTATTTAGTATGTAATCTTGGCACAGATTTCTCCTTCCCATGTGCATAACCTTACGTTTATCTGTGTTAAACTTTATTTGCCATTAAAATACCCATGCATCCAATTAATCTAAATCTGTTTGTAGCTGCCTGCTGTCCTCTTTTGTTTTAATTACTTTACACAGCTCTGCACAGACTGATACTTTACTGTTTAATCCATAGCCAATGTCATTAATATATAAATATATTGAATAGAACTGGACCCAGAACTGACCCTTGTGGTACTCCACTAGCAACGGTGACCCAATCCAAATGTGTACCATTGATAACCACCCTCTGCTTCCGATCACTGAGCCAATTTCTCACCCATTTGCACACATTTTCCCCCAGTCCAAGAATTCATAACTTTTGTACCAGTCTTTTATGTGGCACAACACAAAACAGAGGGACAGTTGGTTAAGTGTGGGACCAGGCACTACAAGACATGAATTCCAATACAGCTGCCATTAGACGCTACTTTATTGAAAATTGCACATATACCCTGGCAGACACAAAAACTGTACAAAGTCCCACATCAGATTAAAAAAGCACAATGTTGTGTCCAAAAAAGACTGAAAAACCGCCCCCCCCCCCCCCCCCATGCACTCGCACTTGCGTCCACACTCATCCACACTAAAAGTCTGGGTTAACTGGCCAAAGATTTAACTGAGGTAGGAGATGTGTCATCCATCCAGGTATCGCAGCTTCACAGACTTGCCAAGTTCATATGTAGTAAACATGCTGAAAAAGTGCTTTAAGTGCAACAATTAGCAGCAATCCTGTGGAAGTGAGCCAACGTACTTAATGCTGGATCTCCCAGCAATGTTGCATCACATCGGGGCGATTTACGCCTTGATACCGAGCCACGGACCATCAAAAGTGCACTTGCATACATAAGCAGTACTTAGCTCCAAGCTGCTCACTGTCCCATATATATGAAAGAAAGATGTAAGATAGGAATTAGAAGAGAGGAGAAGAGGAATGGGAGTGGAAAGTAGATGGGAGAGGGGGTGGCATAAGATGGGGAGGGGGGAGGCATTGGATATCCCCATTACGGGTGTATATATAGCATATGATACCCTTGCTACTTTTGTGGAAATGCAGGATTTATAGGTATGAGTACTTGAAAAAGATCCAAGGGTGCCAAATCATATGAAAGCAATCATACATGAACATTGTTAGCTCCTCCATTTCCATCACTCCTTTATTCTCACTCTTTAATTGTGGGTGTGGATTTAACTTTGGGATCTTAGTTTGATCAAGTAGGGTAGAACAGATTGTTTGTATCTCTTTAGAGGAGTTTCTGGTGAGATGCAGTAACAACAGAGATGGGTCAGCCAAAATTCTGGGAGCCAACGATTTCAGACACCCTAAGCCAGTAGAACACTATTTTGTCACTCGTCCAAAAGACATGGAAAAATGTGCCTATGACCCTCTCACACCTACAAGTCTGGGAGATTTCAGGAAACATGGAATGTAACTTAGCCGGGATGTAGTACTATTTTGATAATTGTTTATAATTCATCTCTTGGATTTTGACTGAATTTGAAGATTTCTACCAAGCTGTACAAAAGGATGGTCTTTCTCCCTCTGTTGAGAAATTGTTTTAGTGGGGGGGTGTAAGGGCCATGACTAATTTTTCAAAGTGTGTCGTAGGTTTGCTCAATGCACTCTTGTCTGGAGAAAGTGTTGGAACATAAGTAAGTTCCACAGATCAAGTGAAGATTTATTCCATTTGATGTGAAGGCTCTCCAGAGAACACCAACCCCTTTCTGAAAAAAAAACCCTAGCTCTGACGATGTCTATTTCACTCTATGGGAGAAGAGTATTTCACCTTTAGTTTTCGTATCCTGGGAATTGCTTCGGAAAATTTGCGGGAATGATCTTGATGTCAATTTGAAAGCCTGCATGGCCTAATATTTTTTCTTGTTATAGGGCTGTCCTCTTCCGAGGGACATTTAGGACCTTTGTGTTCAAAGTAGCTATCTTAATTATCTTCTGTGTTGCATCTTGACTTTTGGGGCAATCAGGAGTCACTAGATGTGAAAGTCACCCACCCTAGGGGTAGGTGTATTAGGATAAGTCAATGAGGGAGTTGATGAAAGGGGAAAGTTACAGTAAAGAGGGGTACAAAAGGGGGTAGGTATGAAGGGAAGTTCCTGTCAGTCAGGGGAGTAACTACAGGAAGGGGAAGAGTGGATGGTATATTCTCCTAACACGGGTGTCTATCGCCAGTCGGTACAGCTCCTCTAGTATGAGGGGACTGTTTGGGGACCGCCTGGACCTGTTTGCTAAGGGAGGCAGGTTACCCCAGCGCAGGCGGCAGTCTCGGCCCTTTCGGGGACAGGGCTCCTTTTCTTCCCCCTACCGTGGTGCCAGACAGGGGAGGGGGGTCTCCCTTACCGGGGCCCGAGGAGATTTCTGGGGTAGGGGCAGAGGACGTGGACGCCCTGGCTCCTCCTGGGGCTCCAAGCTTAAGTCTTCTCCCAAGCCCCCTCAGGCATGAAGGGGCGCCCTCACCCGTCCGGGTGGGGGGACGGCTTCAGCACTTTGCTCACGTCTGGAGGCTTCATGTCTCAGACCGGTGGATTCAGGAGGTAGTGTCTTCCGGTTACAAGATAGAGTTTGCTGCCTGGCCACCCCCAAGATTCATCAGATCCCGGATTTCTCAGGACCCTGTGTCAGCTCAGGCTCTAGTTTTGGTGGTGCAAAGCCTTCTCGAGCTGGGGGTCATCTGTCAGGTCCCCTTACGAGAAAGGGGCAAGGGGTTCTATTCCAACCTCTTCACTATGCCCAAAAGAGATGGGTCAGTCAGGCCCATCCTGGACTTGAAGATCCTCAACAAGTTTGTCAGGTGCAGGTGCTTTCGCATGGAAACTTTGCGCTCTGCCATCAGTTCCCTGCGTCCAGGGGACTTCATGACGTCTGTGGACATCAAAGATGCTTACCTTCATATTCCTGTGTTTCCAGGTCATCAAAGGTTCCTCAGGTTCGCTCTGGAGGATCAGCACTACCAATTTGTGGCATTGCCCTTTGGTCTCACTTCAGCTCCCAGAGTGTTCACCAAGGTGCTGGCAGGAGTGATGTCTCTGCTCAGGTCTCAGGGAATTCGCGTGCTGCCCTATCTGGACGACATTCTCATCACTTCCCAGTCCCTCCAACAGGCAGAGTTGGATACTCAGCTGGTAGTGTCCACTCTGGAGTCATTTGGCTGGGTGATCAACCATCCCAAGTCTTCCCTGTCTCCCTGCTTGGTGACACCCTTCCTGGGAATGAATCTGGATACAGTTCAGGCAAGAATTTTTCTTCCTCAGCAGAAGGTGGACAGTCCGCTAGCGCAGGTTCAGTTCCTGCTATCCTGCCCTCATCCCTCTATCAGGCAGGGAATGCAGCTGGTGGGCCTGATGGTGTCATGCTTCGAGGCGGTCCCTTATGCCCAGTTCCACACAAAGCCTCTGCAACTCCACCTCTTGTCAGTATGGGACAAGGATCCTGCCTCCCTGGACCAAGTCCTTGTGCTTCCCCCCCTGGTCAGGCGGTCCCTCTCGTGGTGGCTGGACTCCAGGAACCTGTTGGTGGGCAGATCCTTTCTGGCCCCTGCTGGGAGACAGTCACCACGGATGCCAGTCTGACAGGTTGGGGGGGTTTCTGGAAGTCCCTGCAGTTCCAAGGGTGGTGGGGCCCTCAGGAGGCCCACACACCTATCAACATTCTAGAACTGCGGACAATCAGGTTGGTTCTGACTCATTTGACTCATCACCTGCGGGGCCTGCCTGTTCAGGTACTCTCGGACAACTGGACGGCGGTTGCCTACATTCATCATCAGGGAGGGACCCGGAGGAAGAGGGCCCTCCAGGAAGTGTCTCTGATACTGGCCTGGGCGGAGGACAATGTTCCCTGCATATCAGCTGTGTACATCCCAGGGGTGGAGAATCTGCAGGCAGACTCTCTGAGCAGGGGAACCTCTCATCTGGGAGAATGGTCCCTCTGCAACAGGGTGTTTCAATCTCTGTGTCACCGTTGGGGCCAACCAGATGTGGATCTGTTTGCGTCCCGTCACAATCACAAGCTCCTGGCCTTTGTCTCCCTGTCCCAGGATCCTCTGGCCTTGGCCACGGATGCTCTGGCGATGCCATGGCAGGACTTTCAGCTCCTGCATGTCTTTCCTCCATTCCCCATGCAGGGCAGGGTTCTGCTCAAGATTGCTCAGGAGGGGGTGCCAGCAATAGTGGTGGCCCCCAGGTGGCCAAGAAGAGTGTGGTTCGCAGACGTGGTGCAGCTGGCAGTAGATCAGTGCGCTCTGCCCAGGGTGCCGGACCTGCTCACTCAGGGTCACATACACCATCCCAATTTACAAACTCTGGCTTTGACGGCCTGGCTGCTGAAACCTCCATCTTGATGGAGAAGGGGCTGTCTGCCTCTGTTGTTGATACCATGATAAAGGGTAGGAAGAAGTCTTCTTCCATTTCTATAGGGTTTGGCGTGCCTACATTGACTGGTGTGAGTCTAAGTCTCTTCCCTGTCGTGTGTTCTCTATTCCCAGGATCCTGGAGTTCCTGCAGCATAGGTTGGAGCTCGGGCTCCAACTCAGTACTCTGAAAGGTCATGTCTCTGCCCTGGCTGTTTTCTCCCAGAGGTCCTTTGCCCAGCATTCCCTGATCAGGACTTTTTTCCAGGGGTTTACTCATGTGTGTCCCACACGTAAGCCTATGTTGCCTGTTTGGGATTTGAACTTGGTCTTGTCTGCCTTGCAGGGTGCTCCCTTTGAACCTGTGCAGGAGGCTGCCCTGGCCATTCTTACTCTCAAGGTTGTCTTTTTGGTGGCTATCACCTCTGTTAGGCATGTGTCTGAGTTGGCGGCGCTTTCCATCCAGCCCCCCTACTTTGAGAGACACCAGGACAAGGTGGTGTTTCGCTTCAAGCCAGATTTTCTGCCTAAGGTTGTGTCTGCCTTTCTTCTTTGGATGTGGTTAGGTGTCTGAAGTACTATCTGGTGGCAACTGCTCCATTCAGAAAAACGGATGCCCTTTTTGTGGTCCCTTTGGTCATAGGAAGGGTCTGGCTCCTGCTAAATCTACTATCAGCAAATGGATCTGTCAGGCTGTGATTCAGGCCTACTCTGCTAAGGGGAAGAATCCTCCCTTCCGCCTTACTGCTCATTCTACTCATGCTATTGGTGCCTCTTGGGCTTTTCAGCCCCAGGCTTCTGTTAAACAAGTTTGCAAGGCCGCTACTTGGTCTTCTGTTCATACCTTTTCAAAGTTTTACAAGGTTGATGTTAGGGCCTCAGCTGATGCTGCTTTTGGCCGTAAGGCTCTGCAGGTGGCAGTGGTCTGACCTGTCTGTTGTTACCTTTAGGGATCCCACCCTACTTTATGGACACTGCTGTTGGATGTCCCAAGTGATATGATTCTTATCTGGAGCAGGACGTACTGTATACTAAGAATAATACAATTCTGTGATTACTCACCTGTAGAATTGGTATTATGAGTATACAGTACGTCCTGCTCCACCCCATCCTTGGTTTTGCATTATCCTGGATCTCTTGTATGGTGATTGTTATCATTGTTATAGTTACTAGTTGATTCTGTTTTAATTCTCCCGGCTTCTCGTTAACTGCTTTTCAATGCTGGGGATTTGTGGGAGGTCCCGGGTATTTGAGGGGCCGAGAGGAGCCAATTTTGCTGTCTCTGCAGTCCAGCGCCATCTGGCGGAGTAATTCCCAAGTGTTATGATTCTTATCTGGAGCAGGACGTACTGTATACTCATAATACCAATACTACAGGTGAGTAATCACAGAATTGTATTTTTACTGTATCCTTCATTGCTACATCCTCTGGTAGCGAGTTCCATAGTCTTACTGCTCTTACAGAGAAGAATCCAATTGACAATCTTTTAGGCTAGTCTAGTCCCCACACTTCTTTTATTAACTTAGTTGCCCTCTTTTGAACGCGCTCCAGTTATGATATGCCTTTTTTAAGCACAGGTGCCCAGAACTGTACACAGTACTCCATATGGGGTCTGGCCAGTGACTTGTACAGGGGTAAAATGATGCTTTGGTCATTTGGTCATGAGAACCTATGCCCCTCTTGATGCACCCCATGATCCTGCTTGCTTTGGCAGCAGCTGCCTGGCATTTATTACTACAGTTAAGCTTATTGTTAACTAAAACCCCTAGGTCCTTTTCCATTGTTGTTTTACCAAGTGTTCCTTTATTTAGTATGTAATCTTGGCACAGATTTCTCCTTCCCATGTGCATAACCTTACGTTTATCTGTGTTAAACTTTATTTGCCATTAAAATACCCATGCATCCAATTAATCTAAATCTGTTTGTAGCTGCCTGCTGTCCTCTTTTGTTTTAATTACTTTACACAGCTCTGCACAGACTGATACTTTACTGTTTAATCCATAGCCAATGTCATTAATATATAAATATATTGAATAGAACTGGACCCAGAACTGACCCTTGTGGTACTCCACTAGCAACGGTGACCCAATCCAAATGTGTACCATTGATAACCACCCTCTGCTTCCGATCACTGAGCCAATTTCTCACCCATTTGCACACATTTTCCCCCAGTCCAAGAATTCATAACTTTTGTACCAGTCTTTTATGTGGCACAACACAAAACAGAGGGACAGTTGGTTAAGTGTGGGACCAGGCACTACAAGACATGAATTCCAATACAGCTGCCATTAGACGCTACTTTATTGAAAATTGCACATATACCCTGGCAGACACAAAAACTGTACAAAGTCCCACATCAGATTAAAAAAGCACAATGTTGTGTCCAAAAAAGACTGAAAAACCGCCCCCCCCCCCCCCATGCACTCGCACTTGCGTCCACACTCATCCACACTAAAAGTCTGGGTTAACTGGCCAAAGATTTAACTGAGGTAGGAGATGTGTCATCCATCCAGGTATCGCAGCTTCACAGACTTGCCAAGTTCATATGTAGTAAACATGCTGAAAAAGTGCTTTAAGTGCAACAATTAGCAGCAATCCTGTGGAAGTGAGCCAACGTACTTAATGCTGGATCTCCCAGCAATGTTGCATCACATCGGGGCGATTTACGCCTTGATACCGAGCCACGGACCATCAAAAGTGCACTTGCATACATAAGCAGTACTTAGCTCCAAGCTGCTCACTGTCCCATATATATGAAAGAAAGATGTAAGATAGGAATTAGAAGAGAGGAGAAGAGGAATGGGAGTGGAAAGTAGATGGGAGAGGGGGTGGCATAAGATGGGGAGGGGGGAGGCATTGGATATCCCCATTACGGGTGTATATATAGCATATGATACCCTTGCTACTTTTGTGGAAATGCAGGATTTATAGGTATGAGTACTTGAAAAAGATCCAAGGGAGCCAAATCATATGAAAGCAATCATACATGAACATTGTTAGCTCCTCCATTTCCATCACTCCTTTATTCTCACTCTTTAATTGTGGGTGTGGATTTAACTTTGGGATCTTAGTTTGATCAAGTAGGGTAGAACAGATTGTTTGTATCTCTTTAGAGGAGTTTCTGGTGAGATGCAGTAACAACAGAGATGGGTCAGCCAAAATTCTGGGAGCCAACGATTTCAGACACCCTAAGCCAGTAGAACACTATTTTGTCACTCGTCCAAAAGACATGGAAAAATGTGCCTATGACCCTCTCACACCTACAAGTCTGGGAGATTTCAGGAAACATGGAATGTAACTTAGCCGGGATGTAGTACTATTTTGATAATTGTTTATAATTCATCTCTTGGATTTTGACTGAATTTGAAGATTTCTACCAAGCTGTACAAAAGGATGGTCTTTCTCCCTCTGTTGAGAAATTGTTTTAGTGGGGGGGTGTAAGGGCCATGACTAATTTTTCAAAGTGTGTCGTAGGTTTGCTCAATGCACTCTTGTCTGGAGAAAGTGTTGGAACATAAGTAAGTTCCACAGATCAAGTGAAGATTTATTCCATTTGATGTGAAGGCTCTCCAGAGAACACCAACCCCTTTCTGAAAAAAAAACCCTAGCTCTGACGATGTCTATTTCACTCTATGGGAGAAGAGTATTTCACCTTTAGTTTTCGTATCCTGGGAATTGCTTCGGAAAATTTGCGGGAATGATCTTGATGTCAATTTGAAAGCCTGCATGGCCTAATATTTTTTCTTGTTATAGGGCTGTCCTCTTCCGAGGGACATTTAGGACCTTTGTGTTCAAAGTAGCTATCTTAATTATCTTCTGTGTTGCATCTTGACTTTTGGGGCAATCAGGAGTCACTAGATGTGAAAGTCACCCACCCTAGGGGTAGGTGTATTAGGATAAGTCAATGAGGGAGTTGATGAAAGGGGAAAGTTACAGTAAAGAGGGGTACAAAAGGGGGTAGGTATGAAGGGAAGTTCCTGTCAGTCAGGGGAGTAACTACAGGAAGGGGAAGAGTGGATGGTATATTCTCCTAACACGGGTGTCTATCGCCAGTCGGTACAACTCCTCTAGTATGAGGGGACAGTTCCTCGGCTCCACAGGTAGCAAAGGACAAGGGGTCAGAGAGGCTGGAGAGGGATTAGGATGAGCTGATTTTATCCTTGAGCTTCACAGCAAGTTTTATGGGAATATCTGATAGCACGTGGCTAAGTAATTGCATTGCCAGTTATCCAGCCGGGTTAGCCGTATTTATTGGGGACCTGAACAATGGCAACCCGGGAATGAGTGTGTGTGGTGATCGGTGCAATTAACAACCCTTGTGAGTGATTGGTGCAACATTGACAATGTCCAGGGGCTGGTCAGTCTTGGCAGCAAGGCTGACCAGCCCCTGATTCATCAGGTGTGGAGGACGCTGCGCTGCCTGCCACTCGTAGCACAGCGCCTCCTAGGGGCAAAACTGACAGACTGGCGGGCGTGCGACAGAGCGGGCCCACGCACAGCTAGAGAGGGACGGGAGAGGCTGTCAGAGTGATGTGACACTCAGCAGCAGAAGCGCCTCGCCAAGCAGCAGATGTTCGCCGCAGGCCCCCAGATAAAGGTACAGTATTTTTTGCCCTATAAGACTTAATTTTAAAAATAAATTCCCAGCGCTCCCGCGTTGCCTGTCACTCTGGGAGAGGCCAGGTGAAGACAGAGGAGCGGCTGGTTGTGTCCCGCCCCTGCCGCTGCGATCGCTGTCTTTTCCGGCAGCAATAGCAGCGGCGGGGCCAGAGACAGCGCCTGCCGCTCCTCCATCTGCTGCCTCTTCCTGGGCACAAACGAACACCCAGGTCAGGGCAGCGGGTGGGCGTGGCCTTCACAACTCGGTGCAGGCCACGCCCACCTGCTGCCCTGATCTGGGTGCTCGCGTGTGCCCAGGAAGAGGCAGCAGATGGAGGAGTGGCAGGCGCTGTCTCTGGCCCCCCCACTGCTATTGCTGCCTGAAAAGACAGCGATCACAGCGGCGGGGCCGGGACACAGCTGCTGCTTCTTACGGCCAGCTCCGTGAATCGGGTGGGCGTGGCCTGCGCCGACGCTGACGTGGCGCAGACCACGCCCACCTGATTCACGGAGTCGGCCGCTCAGCGAAGCTATGTTAGCGGGCAGGTGAGTTTTATTTATTTTTTTTTACTTATGCTGCACTGCCAATGGGGGGAGAGGGGATACCACACAGCCTATATTAATGAGGGGAGGGGGGATGCCACATAGCCTATGCCAATGGGGGGAGAGGGGATACCACACAGCCTATACTAATGAGGGGAGGGGGGATGCCACACAACCTATACTAATGAGGGGAGGCGGGATGCCACACAGCCTATGCCAATGGTGGAGGGGGGATGCCACACAGCCTATACTAATGAGGGGAGGGGGGATGCCACACAGCCTATGCCAATGGGTGGAGGGGGGATGCCACACAGCCTATGCCAATGGGGGGGGAGGGATGCCACACAGCCTATACTAATGGGGGGAGAGGGGGATGCCACACAGCCTATACTAATGGGGGGAGAGGGGAATGCCACACAGCCTATACTAATGGGGGGAGAGGGGGATGCCACACAGCCTATACTAATGGGGGGAGGGATGCCACACAGCTTATACTAATGGGGGGAGGGAAGCCACACAGCCTATACTAATGGGGGGAGGGAAGCCACACAGCCTATACTAATGGGGGGAGGGAAGCCACACAGCCTATACTAATGGGGGGAGGGATGCCACACAGCCTATACTAATGGGGGGCGGGATGCCACACAGCCTATACTAATGGGGGGAGGGATGCCACACAGCCTATACTAAAGGGGGGAAGGGGGATGCCACACAGCCTATACTAATGAGGGGAGGGGGGATGCCACACAGCCTATACTAATGGGGGGAGAGGGGGATGCCACACAGCCTATGCCAATGGGGGGAGAGGGATGCCACACAGCCTATACTAATGGGGGGAGAGGGGGATGCCACACAGCCTATACTAATGGGGGGAGGGATGCCACACAGCCTATACTAATGGGGGGAGGGATGCCACACAGCCTATACTAATGGGGGGAAGGGGGGATGCCACACAGCCTATACTAATGTGGGGAGAGGGGGATGCCACACAGCCTATACTAATGGGGGGGATGCCACACAGCCTATACTAATTGGGGAAGGGGGGATGCCACACAGCCTATACTAATGGGGGAAGAGGGATGCCACACAGCCTATACTAATGGGAGGAGAGGGATGCCACACAGCCTATACTAATGGGGGGAGAGGGGGATGCCACACAGCCTATGGAAATGGGGGGAGAGGGGGATGTCCCACAGCATATGGAAATGGGAGGGAGAGGGGGATGCCACACAGCCTATGGAAATGAGGGGAGGGGATGCCACACTGCCAATGGGAATGGGGGGCACATTGCCTATATGGGGAATAGGAGGGGGGAATGCCACACTGCCCATATGGGAATGGGAGGGGGGATGCCACACTGGGTATATGGGGAATAGGAGGGGGGAGAATGCCACACTGCCTATATGGGAATGGGAGGGGGGATGCCACACTGGGTATACGGGGAATGGGAGGGGGGAGAATGCCACACTGCCTATATGGGAATGGGAGAGGGGATGCCACACTGGGTATACGGGGAATGGGAGGGGGGAGAATGTCACACTGCCTATATTGGGAATGGGAGGGGGGAGAATGCCACACTGTGTATATGGGAATGGGAGGGGGGATTCCACACTGGGTATACGGGGAATGGGAGGGGGGAGAATGCCAAACTGGGTATATGGGAATGGGAGGGGGGATTCCACACTGGGTATACGGGGAATGGGAGGAGGTAGAATGCCACACTGCCTATATTGGGAATGGAAGGGGGGAGAATACCACATTGGGTATACAGGGAATGGGATGGGGGCATGCTACACTGTCTATGTAATGGGGGCATTCCACACGGCCTATGGGAATGGGATAGGGGAATACCACACTGTCTCTAATGGTGTGTTTTTGGTTTAAAATATTTTTTTTCTTATTTTCCTCCCCCAAATCCTAGGTGCGTCTTATGGGCAGGTGCGTCTTATAGGGCGAAACATACGGTAAGTTTCTTACAGATTTATTGATGTTTCTTTTGTATAGCTGCCGACATATGCCTTATACCGTGATCACTGATTTCTTGTTTACTCTTACTTATTTCTGAGCTGCTTTTTGCACTTACACTGGGTATTTGGGTATTTTTTATAAATGTTGTAGTTTAGCAATAGGTGTTTTATATTACTAGCAGTACAGTTGTAGTTCATATGTGTTGTCAGCTTAAAGTGATACTGCAGACAAAGGTAATTGTTACCCTATTGCATCAGGCTGCATTTAGCACTGTCCTAAACTGTTTTCCATTTTTAAATTGAAGCAGAAAGTGCCAAGATATCTGGATTTACAAGGTTAAGAAGAGAAATCATAAGCTGAACCTGTAACACTTATATCGCGCCTATTTCTTCAACTTAAAAATGGAAAACAGTTTAGGACATAGCCGAATGTAGCCAGACGCAATGGTGTAACAATTACCTTTGCCTGCTGTAGCACATTGCTGAAATAGTATAGCAATATTTATTATTACACCAGTAGAGGGCTCCCTTACTCTTTTTTAATGTGTGTTTATGTAGTTATTGTGCTTCCAATAAAATATTGTTTTCATTATCTAGTGGTGTGCTGCATTCACCCTGTACTCATATAGACCAATATCCCTGTTGAATACATGTTACAAACTAAAGTCATGGCCAACAGGTTGCAAAACTTTTTTCCAAAACTTCTCACTAATCACCAATTCGGTTTCTCAAGAGGACACATTACACTGGGCATAAGGATGGCATAGGCAGCTATTATTGCCAAGACCCTTGATAAAATGTCTTGGTTCTGGCTTAACACAACACTAACAGAAAGTGCTTTTGGCTGCTCCTTCACTACTCCTATACAAAATCTTTACGCCATTTAGTCCTGTAAATTGAACATAACAATATAAACTAGCAATTTGTGTGCTTTAAAAGTTTGTTTCATTAACTGGAGCAGCAGAGTATAGCCTGTGGTTCATAATATATGTGCAATATGTCCAAATACTGAACTATAAAAGGTTCAATAAATATAAACTCTGTGCTTGCAAAGTTCACCAATCTGTCCAATCGATTTCAATTGAACAGGAGGCTACAACAGCATAAAATTAAAGGTAAATACACTACATCAGCCACCGATGAGGCTGAGAAGCTGCTTGGAAACTGCTTAAGAGTATCTATGATGGTGTTTATATATGTATAGTTTGATCAAAATAGAATTCAAAAGTCAAGGGTAGCCAAAGGGTCAAGCCGGGAGGTCAGAGATCGCAGGGTATGCAAAGGGGCAGGTAGGTTTGAGGGGAGACAAAGCAAAGGTCGGTACAGGCAGCAGACAGGGATGGTCGATCAAGCCGGGTCGGAAACAAATAATAACTAACGGAAGCACACCCTAATCACAAGCCACTATAACGGGCATTGAGCACTGGGCTGATTCCGTATTTATTGGGGACCTGAATAATGGCAACCCGGGAACGTGTATGTGGTGATCGTGTGTGTGTGAGTGATTGGTGCAACATTGACAATGTCCAGGGGCTGGTCAATCTTGGCAGCAAGGCTGACCAGCCCCTGATTCATCAGGTGTGGAGGACCCTGCGCCACCTGCCACTCGCAGTGCAGCACCTCCTAGTGGCAAAACTGACCGACTGCCGGGTGCGCGCCAGAGAGGAACGGGAGAGGCTGTCAGAGTGATGTGACACTCAGAAGCAGAAGCGCCTCGCTGAGCAGCAGACGCTCTCCGCAGGCCCCCGGATAAAGATATGTTTCTTACAGATTTATTGATGGGTCAATATACCCTTGTTCTGTGTCCCCTAGTTTATGGGGAAACCCAGACCATCCACTTAGAGCTCTTGTTGGGTCAGTTCGTCTGGCCGGTTAACACTCTGGGACTCGAAATATCAAGCAAAAAATATTGACCAGAATCATGGGTCCTCCACTGTGTGTTCGTAAAAAAGTTACTTTAATTGTAAGTAAAAATTAAAAGAGCTAACTAAATTTCATAAAAGTGTGCATTCATAAAAGCATCTGATAAAAAGCAATGAAACCTCCAATCCATATATCCAATGTGCGCTTCATCCCCAGGGTGACCTCATCAGGGTCTGCCCTGCAGTCGTGCATTGCATCTATTTGTTGATTTGCAGGAAAATTTCCAGACAGCCTTGGAAATCGCAAGAGCCTTCTTCCATGCACACTTCCTGGGGGCAGATTACTACTATCCCAAAATTCTCAATTGATTCTACTTGCAGCACAACATCTTCATTACTCTAATATCTAAATCTAAATAAAATCGATTTCTCTCAATAATCGAAAAAAACTACATCTAAACACCACAACCCTCTTCACATTCAAATAGAGCAACACACATGCATACATATATGATACACGTTCTCAAAAACATCTCTCATTAGCAAAGACAATGTGAATAAACAGGGGAAATCCATATATTCAGAGAGAGACATCCACTATTTTCACAAAATACCCTCTTCTCTGAATAATCAGAGAAGACAATCATTTTGAGCTTTTATCCATCATATGGAATATAAATTGTTGTAAGATAATGTACTTCATTATTATAACTAAATATAATGGACCTTCATATCAGTAGTAAAATGTAAATATTCTCTAACGAAGCAATTCAAATATCAATATTCAGTTGGCCCGGTTCAAGAGTATCTTGCGTGAAAATCCAAAATGTCTCCGTTCTGGATATTTTAGCTTTCACGTTAGACCCTCTTCAATGTTCCTTAACTTGACAAATAATAGTATATTTTAGGTCTTTTGGGTTTGGATGATGGTTCTCCTTAAATGAGCTGATCAGTCTGTGAGTCAGCATTCCCTTCTTGATATTACGGACATGTTCAGCCAACCTGACCTTAAAGCCCCTCTTTGTTTTCCCCACATAATGTAACCCACATGGGCATTCCAATAGATATACTACCCAAGCACTGTTACATGTCAAACATTCTTCAATGCAGTATTTTCTACCTGTAGTCTTGGAAGTGAAAGGCTCCCTCTTTTCCATCGCTGAATATGTTTTGCATCAAATACATATTTCGCAAGGGAGTAAACCTTTTGCCTGGTCTCCTTTTAATGTTCTGTCTTTATACTGATATCTCTTCCTTTTAGGTGGGTCAATATAACTCTAGTAAGTAATTAGTAATCTCAAGATCATTAGTCTCTTATAGATGAACTTGGGTCTTTTTGGGAGCACATTTTTAACTTAACATCAGAGGTTAAGATGTTCCAATACCCATTGTAAATATTATTAACCTATCTTTAATTATGAGTACACCTAATTATGAAGGAGAAACTTCAATCTTTATCAGTAGTAGAATCTTTTTCTTTTTCTTTGTTCCTCCGATCATTTTCTTTTTCCCCTTTCTCATCTGTCTTACATTCTATTGTTTTTCCTAGTGTGTTTTCATCATAGCCTTTCTCTCTAAATTTCAATTTTAATACTCCAGCTTGTTCATTAAACACTGGCTCTTCTGTACAGTTTCTTTCTGTAAATTGACCTTTTGGTATTGTGCTTACCCATGTGGGATGATGGCAACTAGTAGTCGGAATATATCCATTTCGGTTTCAATCTCTTTATTACTATGTTGTTAAGTGAAAAAAATATTTCAGTTGCTCCATGTATTTTGGCAACCCAACTTCTGTCCCGTTCCAGACCAGGAAGCAGTCATCAATGTACCTCCGAAATAAGATTAGTTCACTGGGTGGGTTATGATACATATTTTTAATTTCCCACTTCCCCATGAACAAGTTTGCTAAGCTGGGGGAAAACTTGATGCCCATTGCTGCACCAATACATTGTAAATAACATTTATTAGAAAACCAAAAATAGTCATGACTCGTTGTTTCTTAGACATAACTGAAGTTCAATTTAGTAAAATTTCTACTGCTTTAATTCCTTCTTCATAGGCAATCATGGTATAGAGAGAGATAACATCCGCCGTGATTAAAATGTAATTGGGTTATATTTTAAGGTTTTTATTAAATACGGGAAATCTATTCAGTTAGGACTGTGACTTACTGTGTTACTAATGGTTGTAAGTAAATAACTATATACTATCACAATTTACTGGTTATAGATCCTATACCGCTGACTATGGGTTTACTGGGGGGTTGGTAATACCTTTGTATACTCCAAAGAGATGATAAATAGTTGGTATCCGGGGGTGTTTTACATTTAAATAATCAAATTTGTTCTTACTAAGAATCATTGCAATCTTTCCTTTAACAGTGATACAGTTTTACTGTATATTGTCCTGTGGGATTAAATGTAAGAATCTTGTAGGTCTTATCTTCTAATAGTCTGTCAGTCTCCTTGATATAAATATCCTTATCCAGAATGACCAATCCCCCCCTTATCGGCTGGTTTAATCACAACATTCGATTTCTGATGGATGCTTTTAACAAAGTAACATAGTATGTAAAGCTGAATAAAGACTTTAGTCCATCCAGATCAGCCTGTTTATCTCCTTCCAGTGGTCTAGAAATGTTATTACATGCAAGGAAGGCAGCTCCTTTTTGAACGGTTTCACTGTATCCTACATAACTACCTCCTCTGACAGCGAGTTTCATAGTCTCACTGCTCTCACAGAAAAGAATCCTCTCCAATGTCGATAGAGAAAGCACCTTTCCTCTAACCTTAGTGGATGCCCTCGGGTATATATAGATTATGGGACAGATCTTTGTATTGACCCTGAATATATTTATACATTGTTATTAGATCACCCTTCAGGCATCTCTTTTCCAAACTAAATAAACCTAATTTTGACAGTATTTCAGGGTACACTAGTGTTGTGTTATTCTGCAAATGACAGCGTTCTTTCTACCCTGCCTTCCTAGACACTTGTGCCCCTGAATTTCTATCCCTGATTGGACTAACTGCCTATGCACTTGCGACCCTAATTAACTAAACCTATGCCTAATCGCATGCAAATGCAGGCATTTGGTGTACTTACATGCAGGATCGTCTCCTGCTTATCGTGGGGTAACAGCAAGGCTGCCATTTTTGCTAGCAGTCTAGCTCCTACTAGGAGTCTAGTCTCTGCATCATCTGACGTACCCCATTGGATCCCAGAAGTTGGCATATATCGGAACAAAGGCATACGCAATTACATATTAGGGAAGTATAAATTGTTAAAGACATACACTGACACGTGGAGAAGGCAACACTCCCCTTCTGCAGTTTCCATTGTGAGATGAAAAAAAGAGCACAAACAAAAGCTGGACAGCTGAACCAAGCCATGCCCTGCTGGATGATCGCCAAGGACCATGGCACCATAGCCCTCCTTCAAGCACACGCCAGCACACAGTCAGGCAAAGCCAGTCAGGCAAAGCCATCAACACCTCAGGTAAAGTCAGTGGCAGGCAAAGTGCTAGACCAAGCCAGAGCAGTCCAAGCCATAGTGCTAGGGCAAGCAAAAGCACTGCCAGCAAAAGTGCCAAGGCTAAGCAGAGCAGTGGCAGGCAAAGTACTAGGGCAAGCCAAATCAATTCCAGCAAAAGTGCTAAAGCTAAGCAGAGCAGTAGTGGGCAAAATACTTGGACAAGTGAGAGCAGTCCTACTCATAGTGCTAGGGCAAGCAAGAGCACTACCAGCATAAGTGCTAAGACTAGGCAGAGCAGTGGCAGGCAAAGTACTTGGGCAAAACATAGCAGGCCCCCAACCAGCCCCTCTTCCAATGGAGCTTGTACCCCTACTTCTTACCATGTCAGATGCAGCAGAGGTCTAGGGCAGCAGCAGGGCAGCTCCATTGTGGATATCCCCCTCTCACCAATGGCATCCACTCCAGCCTCATCATGGCCGATGCCGGGCCAGACACCCAGCCCCCCCATCCAGCCCTGTCCGGTCACCAGCCAGTGACCAATCTACCCCCTCAGGATCTTCCACAACACCCATAGCGCAAATGTCCCTAATTCCACCAAGTACACAGGGAGATGATGGCCAATCCTATTTTAGGCGACACCTGTGGTGGGGCACCCTGTGCACCAGCAGCCACTGACTTCCTCTCCCTCTGCACCAGCAGCAGCTGCCCCCCCCCCTACCTTTGCAGCAGCAGCCTCCACCACTCCCTGTGCAGCAGCTGGCTCCCCCACTCCCTCTGCTGCTGCTGCTGGATCCACAGCTCCAGCACGACCAGCAGGTGGAGCGTGAGGAGCAGCTGCATCCATCACCTCCATGGGCCAGCTCCACTGCAGAGGATTTGCCTTCACCCACATCAAGCACAACACATGTGGAAAGGCCAAGTACAGCTCCAGCTGCAAGTGTCCCTACCCAGGGAAGAGGACGACAGGTTCAGGCATGTCGCCATCTTCCCCTGGTGAGACGGGTGCAGTTGATGGAGGCAGATTGGCAAGCAGATAGCCGATCCTTCAGGAAAACCAGTGCCCCATTCTACCAAACCATGGCAAGAAATATAAGGCAGATCCACCATGAGCTCTATTCAATGGTGAAGGAACTACATAACAGCTACCTTCAGAGGGAAGCAATGCTAGGACAGTGGCTAAATGAGAACCTGGCACAACTGGTGGCACTCCAACAAGCAAGAAAACCACCATACATTGCAGGCCACCCACCCTACCAATGATGACTTTGTGTTGGATGTTAAAACATTCTGATTTGATTATAACTCCCAGTACATTAGTAACAAGGGTAGGTGTCGGCACACCATCTATAGTAAAGAAAAGGAATATCGAGATTGGGTGCAATCAAGTCCTAAGGTACTTCTCCAATATGTACCTTATAGAACAGTATACCACAAAGTTTGGATTAATGCACACCACACAACATTTGAGTTGCACTTAAAATATATTAAATAGTATTAATAATCTGAACAAAAAGGATACAATGTAAGTATTCAATATGCAACAGTATGTTCAATCTCCAGGATCGTAGACCACCTCAAGTGAAAAAATAGCATTAATTGTTTAATCTGTACTGTTATAAGTAATAGACTATATTAAAGTAGGTCATTACCATAGTAGGGGGTTGCTAGAGCAGTCCTGAAGAGTGTTCTCATTAGCACATCAATCACATCAATCACATCAATCACAATCTGACCAGCATAGTCAAGGCAAATAAGAAAATGACAAGGCAGCAGAGCAAAATGTATTATATCTGGTCAGAGTGCATTTGATATAAGTAGTATCATTCCAGACAGGCAATTACAGTACATGCAGATATGAAAAGCATAATCCTGACGTGCATCATAGATCAATACAGAGCATTACAAGCAGGGCCGCGGGCGCTAGCACAAGGAAAACCTGGGCAATTGCCAGGGCCCCTGGTATCTTTGGGTGCCCACTCAGGCTCGCACTTGACCATGTTATTATTTTACAGTAAAGTGTGTGTAGACCTGCTCATGGCTGGCCTTAGCAACAGAGGCTTATGAGCAACAATGGAGGAGGGGCATGGAATAGAGGGCAATTGATGGAAGCTCAGAAGGTGGTGGCAATCAGGTGACATCTGACAGCAATGATGGAGTCTTTAGTGGCAGCGGAGCAGGCAGTAAGGGCTGATGGGAGCTTGGTGGCAGTAGAGGATGCAACAAGGGCTGGAGGACAATTGGTGGCTATAGGAAAGGCAATAAGGACTGAAGGGCGATCAGCAGCAGAAGATGACCCATTTGTGGCAGTGGAGCTGAAAGGGGACATCATGTGACACACTACTTTGGGGTTCACTAAGACTCTTTTGCCCAAGGGCCCCCACAAACCTGGAGCCAGCCCTGATTAAAAGCATGTAACCAGATTACCAGTATAATGTGCAACGTGATCGCATATAGAGCCCACGTTTCAAGGCTCTCGGCACCTTTCTCAAGGCTGCGATAGCTCCCAGTAGCCTAAGATTATTGTCCCACAGTGTTCACAATATACTATTATGTAATAGACTAGTTAAGTGACAACAATAAACAGAAAAAAACAGAAGTGACATTTTCTTTCAGTTTAATCTCACTGAATACATGAAAAGAGGGTTTGAAGAATTCAGAACAAACCTTAAATGGAAAAGCTTGCCTCAAATAGGCATAATAGACATAGATAGATAGACACACCACAAAAATGACACTGGGGAAGAAAAAACAAAAATTAACTAAAATGAGATGAGACAAGTTGGTTCCGCACAGATTGGGCTGAAACACCCTGTGTGCCCTGATACAGCTCGGCAGGGATATCCATCCTTGGCTGCAGAGCGGAACACATCTACATAATGTGGGACCTGCACCTGCATGTCATAATTGTGGAAAGCCATACAGGAAACTATTATTTTGATCACCTTCTGTGGATGGTACTGGAGGCCCCCCGTCCCCGTATGGTTCATGCACTGTCCTAGTCTTGGCATGAGCCCGTTTATATTCAGCATGTGGCCAAGCTTGAGGCCGCAAAATGGGTGTCATAAGCCACGGTAGCAGTGGGTAGCCTAAATCCCCTACAATTAAAAAAAAAAAATGTAGCTATATACATCATTAACACTTTATCACCTGAAAAGAAAGCAAGCATTAAATATTATAAAACGGATTGGGGGAAAGAAGTGATGCTTCCACAGATACACAAGTTTAACATGAATATATAACATCAGCAATTAAGGAGGATTAATGACAAGACTTACCAATTAGCCACCCGCCACGCAGCTCGCCATATTAAGAACGACCAAACAGACCAGAATTCAAAAGAAGGCATTAGAGGTTGAGCTTGGATAACCTGCCATAACCCTAAGGAAGCTCAGACCGGGACCAGCAACATATTGCACATTAATGCTATGTCCCATCTGTCCTGCAGAAAAAAACACAAAACACAAAGGTCAATAGCTGAGCAGCATTCAAGCACACTAACTCTGAAAGAACAGATGGGTAAGAAAATGGGACTTTGAGAGAAAATGGTAAGTGAACATTAACATTGTCTTACTTTAGATGGAAGCAGCTACAGGGAACAAAGGGCAACTAGTTGAAAGGGGAGATTGAGGTCCACTTTACAGGAGGAAATGCAAACAAAAAGTAACTACATTGCATGGAATGAAGGAGGCAAAGGGAAAACAAAGACATAGCTGTACAGATACTCGACTGGAGGCACCAGTGCCATGTGCATGCAATCGATAGCACCCATGACATAGGACATATAGGCCAGCTCATACAATCCAAACATAAGGACATTCCAGGCTACCATAGTGTCAGGGAAACAGGTGTACTTGTCCAACAAGGTAGCCGTGCCATCGAGAAATTTGTTGAGCGTGCGACTGAGCGTAGGCTGGGACATGCCCATAAAGAGGGCGCCCAGCCTCTGGAACGAGTCGTTTGCAAGAAATTGAAGGCAGCCAACCAATTTTGCGATCAATGTCTACCCATGTCCCATGCAATCTAAAATCCGAGAGACACATGCACAGAGCACCGCAATGCTGCAGATGCTCATACTCCGCAAGGTGTTCCTCTAAGGCAGCGGTACTCAACTGGTGGACCGGGGTCCGAATGCGGACCTCGGTGCCAGATTTTCGGACCCCTTCCATGTAACCCTGCACTCAGTTGCTTATGTGTTGCTATGCTCAGAGCTGCCCCCTGATCAGCTGCCCCTTGATAAGCGATGTAGTGCTTAGTCTCCCTGGCACCTAGCATACCTAGCATTGTCATATGAAGTACTACACTGCACTATAACTATCCACCCCCCACGACAGCCCCCCGTCCGGACCTTCACCTCTCATGGGATGCCTGTTAATGGACCTATACAAAAAGTGGTTGAGTACCCCTGCTCTAAGGGCTCCATTGCACTCTCCTGCACACTACGACAACACACTCCCACCAGGAAATAGAGCCCGTAAGTGGAGCGTTGAAAAACCCATTTCATTGGTCCCTCTCGAAGGCCAAATCATGCCTAATCAAGACTCTGAATCATGTGGAAGCCCATACTAATCACGTATAATACACTTCAATGCAAAAACAACATGAAGCAGATACCTAATAGACACGATAACGAAAAGGCTTAAACGCACGTTGGCAAACACTAAAACACCCAAAATAAACAATGTATGCTCGAAAATGGACCAAAAAATACACAAAAATACACTTACACACACTTTTTCACATTTAAGTGCATTTAAAAAAGTGTGTGAATCTGCCTTTTTATCCCTTAAAATTCAACAGCTTGCCCACCACAGATGTTAACTTACTAGTAGTTCCCAGGTTCCCCCTTAGACCCCTTTTTGAATATTGGCACCACTATGCATAGTTAATATGGTTGAAATAAGACATATGTCCACCAAGTTCAACCAAGAGTGTTGGGTAGGGGGAAATTATTTTTTATTTTATTTTTTTTACTGATAACAGCTAATAGTAAATAGTTTTCACCTAAATAGGCATCTAATCCTTTTTTGAAGCTGTCAACTGTTGATGCTGTCACAAGCTTCTGTGGGAGGCTATTCCACAGATTTATAGTTCATATGGTAAAGAATGATAGTCGAAGGGAGTGCCCCCTTGGCTTTAGAGAGGATTTTACCTGAAATAGTGTATCCCCATATTTTTTGTATTGGCCATTTATATATTTCTACAAGTTAATCATTTCACCCCTCACTCGTCTCCTGTCAAGACTAAACAGATTTAATTCTCATAATCTTTCCTTATAACTAAGATCCTTCGTTCCTCTTATTAGTTTGGTGGCTCTCCTCTGCACCCTTTCCATAGTCAGAGCGTCCTTTCTATGAATAGGTGCCCAGAACTGGACGGCATATTCCAGGTGAGGGCGCACCAGTGCCTTGTAAAGAGGCAAAATGACATCCCTATCCTGTGATTCCATGCCTCTTTTAATGCATGATAATATCTTGGTGGCCTTGGGAGCAGCTGCTTGACATAGCATGCTCTTATTTAGCCTGTGGTCTACTAGTACCCCCAGATCCTTCTTAACAAGTGTTTCTCTCAGTTTTACTCCCCGGAGGATATATGTGGCCTTCAAGTTGTTAGACCCCAAGTGCATGACTTTACATTTGAACTTCATTTGCCAAGTGGATGCCCAGACACTCAAAGTGTCCAAGTCAGTCTGAAGCTTGTGAACATCATAAGTAGACTGCACTGTGCTACATATCTTTGTGTCATCTGCAAAAATAGAGACAGTGCTTCTAATTCCATCTTCTATGTCATGCTATGAAGCTAAAGAACATTTTGGGGTTAGTTTTAATCTCTTTGGTGATCCATCTTTCTGTTGTTTACATAGTTTATTTTCTGCTTTATAGTTTTGTAATGTTTCCACAGTCCCTTCCTCCTTTAAAGTGGACCAAAACCCAGGATAGTCAATAGACGTGCCCTGGGACCGGGAAGAGGTGAGCTGGGTTCAGTGTCCTGGGGGGGTTCACACAGCGGGGTGCCACCGTGGAAAGGACCAAAACCCAGGATAGTCAAAATCCTGGGTTTTGATCCACTTTAAATGTTTAAACACCTTTTTTGTTGTGTATTGCCCCTCTAAACTTTTTGTTTAGCCACATTGGTTTACCCTTCTTTCTAACCCTTTTATTCCTATAAGATATATATCTATCACAATGAAAATTGCCAATTTCTTTGAAATTATCCCATTTACAGTCCATGCTTTTGTTTTTAAGGACATTTCCCAGCCAATGCAGCTTAGGGCATCCCTAAGCTGGTAAAACCTAGCCTTTCTGGAGTTTTGCGTTTTTGTGGCTCCAGGATAAGGCACCCTAGTGACTGCTAAGTGGACATTAATTATATTATGATTACTGTTTGGAACATTGGTTAGTATTAGGTTCTATAGGAAAGGTAGCCATCTCTTGTTTTAGACAACCTTTACCTTTATGAAATCCACAGGTCTATATCAGGGTAGTTTAAGTCCCCCATAATAACAACCTCATTTAACTTAGCAGCTATATATATTTGCCGTAGCATCAAGTTTTTGTGAATCCGGATATATCTGAAGGCTTGTAGCAAACCCCCATCAGTATTTTATTTTTGTTTCTACCTCCATGTATCTCTACCCATACAGACTCATTTCCCTCACATATATCCTCCCATAGAGCAGGCTGTAAAAAGGATTTTACAAATAAGCAGACTCCATGCCCTTTGATGTTTTTTCAATCCCCCCTAAACACACAGTAACCCAGTAGGCTTACTGCCCAGTCTTAGCTTTCATCCAGCCATGTCTCGGTTACCCCCACTATGTCATATTGTTCTTCTGTTATTATCTGTTCTATTCCCTTTATTTGGCAAGCTTCTAGCATTTGTAAGCATGCATTTCAAATGCTTATGTTAATTTGCTGTATATTGCCCTTATTCCTTCTGACCCCCCCGCTCCTCCCTCTCCACCGCCCCAGTTTCATGTCTACACCCACTGTCTTTTTCCTAACTTTCCCTTTTTAACTGCTTATACCCCCCAGTGCTTAGTTTATACACTCATCCAATGTTTTAGCCATCTCCCCTAGAACAGAAGCACCCTCCTCATTGAGGTGCAGCCCATCCCTGCCAAAGTACATGTAGCCCACTGTGAAGTCGGCACCCAGTTCTCCGAGAACCCAAACTGATTACATTTTCGAGCCTCCTGTTTACCCCCCTAATGTTTCGTTGCCTCTCTAGTGTGGTTCTTGATACTGGTAGTATTTCTGAGAATACTACAGTTGGGGTCCTTGCCATAAGCTTACAGCCTAAGTCCCTGAATTCATTTTTTTAAAGACCATCCAGCTGGAAGGTCTTTAAAAAAATGAATTCAGGGACTTAGGCTTCCTATGTTATTGGTGCCAATATGCACCATGACTGCTGGGTTTTCACCAGCCCCTCACAATAATCTGTCAGCCCGATCCACGACATGCCGTACTCTTGCCCCAGGAAGGCAACAGATTGCCCTGTCTGTTCCCCTAATAACAGAGTCACCCACTACCAGCACCTGTCTTCTGTCTTGCCTGCCCTGTTCTCCCATTTCCCTTCCCTGTCTCCCTAGAGCAGACAGTGGTGTTATCTTTCTGCAGCTGTGCAAATTCTTAGGTAACATCCTCGTGATTTTCCAACCGGGCAAACTTGTTGGGGAGTGCTTGCTCAGGGCTAGCCTCCCTGTAACTTTTACCCCTACCCCACCTTCTAACTGTTATCCAGCTAGATGCCTCATTATCCTGCTTTTCCTGCCCCCCATACTACCACCCTCCCTCTAACTCAGAGAGTATCTGCTCATTGAGCACCAGACTCTTTTCCATGATAACAATGCTTCTTAGTATTGCCAATTGCTCCTTTAGATCATCAATGTTGACTTCCAATTGTGCAATGCGCACACCTCCCAAACAAGTATGCACCCTCAACCGATTGTTCAAGCAGTGCATACATAGCACAAGATGTACACCGGACAGCATTGTTAGGCATGGAGCACATTATATCAATTTGTTGGAACACAAATTCCTTACGAATTTACAAACACTTAAATAACGTTCTGTATTCAAAGGTAGAAACTTACAGCTTCAGCACTCCTGCTTGTAACTTCTGTTTTTATCTCACACTTACCAAGCAGCAATTAACAGAGTCAGCCTTGCAGAGCCAGCTCCAAATGTTGTGGGCTCACTTATAAACCACCTGCTTCAATTAGACCTCAGTAGGGATCCAGGAGAGAAAGAAAAAAAAGCTTTTTATTTTGGTTTAAAATTGTACCAGCATTAACACACACTGATTCCCCAAAATTAACCTGCTATAGTTTGTACTATTTTATTTACCCAGTAAGCCCACTTTCTCTCAGCTTGCCATAGGAGTTCTTGCTTTAACTCACACTAACCAAGCAGCACTGATAATATTTTTCTCACTATTCCTCATATTTTTTTTTACATCCTCTTATTTTTTTACGATCTCTGATGACACAATTTTTAAATATTTCAATGGTATCTCCATTACCTGTAAAATTGAATAACAATTTATTATTTAAGGTCGAATGTATAATAGAGCTATTTTCTAAATATGGGGCATTATCCTTTGTTTCCAACTGTAAAGTACTACTTGTGGAAATTGGTTCTGTCTCCATCTCTTTCTCAGCAAAAATGTTTTAGATTTTCATCTTCCTCACACATTTCATGGTTTCAATGTTTGCATTAAACTTATGTAAACTATGATAGGGTGCATATTATAGACCAATAGGTTTCCAATAGCTTTTTGTCCTTTTTTTTTGTATCCGTCTACCTCCTCTTGTTCTTCTTCTTCTTTTTCTTTTTTTTTTTTTGGAGTACCCACTGTTCTTATTAAGTTCTGCTATCTGGAGTCACCCCCGAAAATGGTATTCACCTTGGTCAAAACATTTTCTAATAGGGGGGCGTGGCTGGCTGCCGAGAGAGATGGTCGCACTGTAGTTCAGCTCAGCACCCCGGGCAGGCAAAAGGGCGGCTACCTAGAGTAATTCGGTGCCAGGAGACTCAGACAGTGCCTCTAGACCCTGCGGAGGCTGGCACCATCTCGATGGGCAAGAGCGGAGGCGGAGGTAGGAGGAGGACGGCGCCTACGCACCAACATAGTTCGAGGCGCAGCGCGGGTCCAGCAAAGATGGCGGAGGGAGACGGCGCATATGACTTACAAGAACAGCTGCGCCAGTCGGGTGCTCGTCAGACAGATCAGCGGTCGCGTTTGGCGGGAAACAATGGCGGACCACACGTGGCCCATCCAGCGCCCCGGTGTCACCTACGGGGCTCCCTCACATGGACAACGCAGATTCCATCAGCAGCCCATCAAGCAGCAGCCCGCCGAACAGTGAGTCTTCTCTTTTTTCGGGCCCCCGTAGCCCCTGTGCCCCGCTCCCGTCCCTAGAACCGGGGAACCATGCCCAGCCAGCACCAGACTCGGTTGAGCTCAGAGACGCCAACCTACTAGCAAAGTTTAAGCTGCTCTTACAGCAGGAACTGCAAGCTGTCACAGACGCATGGGCCACCCCACTGAAAGCGGAGATCCATGGCTTGGGGGAAAGAACAGAGGCCCTAGAAAGTAAAATGGAGCACACCCTAGCCACCATACAATCCCGGGACAGGGATATTGAGGCCATACAGTTAAAACTGGAGGATCTGGAGAATAGGGCCAGAAGGGGCAACCTGCGTATCAGAGGCCTACCAGAATCCATGCTAGATGTAACTGCGTCGGTGACGGCCTTGTTCCAGGAATTGGTCCCTAACTCGCCGATAGAGAGGTTGGAGCTGGACCGGGCCCACAGAGCTCTGGGGCCTAAACGCAAGGATGGGCTGCCCCGGGATATTGTCCTAAAACCCACATATTTCCGCACAAGAGAGGCCTTATTACGGGCAGCAAGGGAGAAGAAGGAGCTAACTTTTCAAGGCCACAACTATCAGCTTTTTCAGGACTTGGCTCCCCAGACCATACAGAGAAGACGGGAGATGAGGCCGGCCCTGGAAGCCCTGCGGGCACATAATGTTAGCTACAGATGGGGATTCCCATTTAAAGTCCTCTTTGCGTACAAGGGGGATCAATACTCAGCCTCTTCTTTAAGCGAACTGTGCCACATTCTCAAAGATCTTGCTATACCCATGGACACAGGGGGACCGGGGAGCCGAGACTCCAGCCCTCCCTTATCAAGGAAGCGAACCGCCCTCAGGCCACCCCGGGACAGACCTTCCTTTGACAACAAGAAAAGAGCCCCTACTTTACCTCGGGTTCATTGGGACCCCATACAAACCAATCAAAGGTGATGGACGCAGAATTATGCTCTCCCTCTTCGTCCTTTGCAGTTTTTAGCTCCAGTGGAATGCTGTTGTCTGCCTTAATTACAGGACGTTGTGTGAGTCCCTTTCGGCCCAGGACTTTGATGCCAGATTCTTCTGCAGTCGGCGCTGCAAGCACTTCAGGTTATGCGCTTAGGGCGCAAGTTCTTTCTTTTGGCTTTTCAACCTGTTAGCCGTTGGTTTTATATTTTTTCCTGCATTTTCTATAGTGATGTATTAAGATCTCTTGGGTTTTGTCCTGACTTTCCCTCAGTCGGGAGAATCCAACCGGTCAGCATTTTCTTATGCAATATAGTCGTCCTTAGCCTGCCCTGGGGGACACACCCCCACTGTACTTTTCTATTACTGCATTACAGTAGACGGAGGAGTTGTAATAACCCTCCCTCTATTGATAGGCCCGTTTGAACGGGCGGTGAAATTCCGGCCTTGGTCCTGATGGGCCCCCTGGTATCATCCCGGTTAATGATACTGTTGTTCATGAATATTTTGCAGATCAGAAGTTTATATTTTTATAGCTTGTCCTCATTATTGGTTTCAACACCCACCCTACCCCGGTCCTCTTGTGTGTTTACCCCGGTGCCCCCCCCCCCTCCCTGGGTCCCTGGTCCGCCCTGGACGATAGTGACGCTTGCACTGTATGGCTATGTCTCACAATAGTTTGAAAATAATCTCTCATAATGTACAGGGGTTTAATTCTCCCTCCAAACGGAACAAGGCCTTCCAATTTTATAAAGCCAACAGAGCTGACATTCTTTGCCTGCAGGAAACCAGATTTGCCCGCCATTCACACCCTAAGTACCTAAACAGACACTTCCCCCTGCACAATCATGCTGTTTAAAGAAAAGAAATGGGGGGTCACGATTGCTTTCAGGAAAAATTTACCCTTTATCTGCCATAAGGAGATAGTGGACCCGACAGGCCACTATGTCCTGGTGTCTGGATCCATATATGACGTGGAAATCACGGTAGTTTCGTATTATACTCCCAACGCACACCAACTTAGATTTCTGTCCCACTTATTCAAGGTAGTCAAGGAACACTCCAGAGGCGTGGTGTACCTGGCGGGCGACTCAAACCTGGTAATAGATCCCAAGGTGGACAAGTCAGTCCCCACAATGCCGGGCCGAGGAGGGGAGCCAGGGACAGGCAGACCGGGGGCGTTCAGTGCACTTTTGGGCTCCTATGCGCTGTGTGACACTTGGCGGGAGGCCCACCCCACAGGGCGAGACTTTACATTCTACTCTAATCCACACAAATCTTTCTGTAGAATAGACCATGTCTTCATGCCGCAACATTCACTTACACAACTTCAAGGGGCCACGACCCTCTCCACGCCTTGGTCTGACCATAGCCCAATGATGATCTCCGTGGACTTGGCGGTCCCCGGGAGATCTCTTGACTCCTGGCGCCTTAATGAATCGCTCCTGACAACTAAAGATACTTGTAACAAAATCCAGAAGCATCTAGCTGATTATTTTATGCACAATGTGGGCTCGGTGGACTCTCCAGTCTCCTTATGGGAAGCCCATACACTGTACATAATACAAATAGCCACAGCAAGAAAGAGGGAAAGGGAGGCCAAAGTGAAGGAATTATCTGATCAATTTAGGAAGGCCGAAGAGGAGTGGAGGGGCAACCCATGTCAGACCACCAAAGACAGAGTTGATTTGGCCCGCTTGGAACTTAACTTACTCCTGGACTGCCAGGCAGAAAAGCAGCTGCGGTGGTCCAAACAGCACTTTTACTCCAGGGGCAACAAGCCGGATTCCATGATGGCCAAACAACTCAGGCTGAGCAAACCCATTGGGTGTCGGTGGACATCTGTGCGATTCATCATCTCCTGACGGACAAAGGCCTTATGTCATTTGAGGAGTTGAGGGATAAGTATGGTCTCCCACGGACAGAATGGTTCCACTACACACAGTTGAGCCACTGGCTTAGACCTAGGCTTGCTGGACTAGCCTCGTATATGAAAATGGACCAAATTCGAGTCCTTGTCTGTGGGGGAGCCGGATAGCCCGGGGAGGATCTCCTTGCTATATTCTTCCCTTAATGATTTTCCAAAACCTCTTGATCACAATTATGTTCAAGAATGGGGGGAGGACCTGAGATTGGAGAAGGAGGAGGTGGACTGGGCGGGGGTGTGGAGGGCGACCTGGGGCTGTTCAATTAATTCACTCACAGTGGAGTCAGCCTATAAAGTCTTGTTACGTTGGTATCTGGTCCCTGCTAGAATCCATAAAATGTATCCCGCCTACCCAGAACAACGTTTCAGGGGCTGCTCGGTAAAAGGCGATGTGCTTCATACATGGTGGACCTGTCCCTTTGTATCACGCCTTTGGCAACAGGTCTTCCGCTTGGTAGCTGAGATCATGAATGTTTCCCCCAAAAGGGACCCCTGGGTGGCGCTGCTACGCCATAAGGCCCCTGAACTCAATAGGCTGCAAAACAAGCTGTTCTCATTTATTATGCTGGCCACCAAACAGGCGATTGCAAAGGCCTGGAAACAGCAGTTGGTTTCTATCTCGGAGGTTAAAGCTAGACTAAATGGATTCTTGATAAATGAAAAACTTACCAGCATCTTGAATGATAAACACGAGCACTTCCTAGAGGTTTGGGAGCCATGGATCCAATTTGCAACCCCTAACATATCGATGCTAGCATTGAATTGATGAATATGTAGAGAAGCTATTAGGAGCGGACCAGGGACTCTTACCTCCTTTCCCCTCCCCTAGTCACCCCCTTTTGTGGTTCTTCTTCCCCTCCCCCTTCTTTGTTGAAACCATACCTCTGATTGATGTTGGAACCAGATTGACATGATTCTTGTATTATGTATTGTGTATTATGACATCGCTGGTCTGTGCTCGGGATAGTGGGAGGTATCTCCGGAGATGGAGAAGGGGAGGCCCCCCTTTGTGCCTCCTGCCTCTCGGGTTGGACCAGCCATCTTTCACATTACGTATCTGGCTTCAGATAATAGTTAGTATACTTTCTTGATGTCTTTGACACAGTTCTTTTTACTATGCATGTAACACTGCTGATTTCAATGTGATCTTGAAATATTGTGTTGTCAAGAAAATTCAATAAAAAGATTAAAAGATAAAACATTTTCTAATAGGTCTTCCTTCATTGTTACTAGGACGGGAAGGATGCTTTTTAATTCCAAAACCTGTTTGTTTTATCACTCCCTTTTTCTTGTCTATAATGAATAGCTCTCCCACCATTCCCATAGCCATTCCAACGATATTGAGAGCCATATTGACCCCATCTGTTGTTCCTATAAGATGGGGCCCAGACCTTTTGTTGGTTTCTGCTACTTCTCCACTCTTTATTCTGAGTCTTCTTTTTTTAGGTGGTCACTTTTATTGTAATACGCTGAATAGTACCTTTTTTTTCTCTCTATTCAATCTAATTTCCCTAGTTTCTCAGATTAATTGTCTTCTTTTGCCATTTATATATCTCATTTCAATTAAAATTTAAATCCTCTTAACCTTGGTTCTACCTTCTTTTCTAATTCATTCACCTTCCTCTCAACTTCTATTAACTTAGCTTAATGAACTTGTTCAAGGGGAAGTGAGAAACTGAAAATGTGTCATAACCCACCCAGTGAACTAATCTTATTTTGGAGGTACATTGATGTCTGCTTCCTGGTCTGGAATGGGGCAGAAGTTGGGTTGAAAAATTACATGGAGCAACTGAATGATAAAGATTTCACTTACCAACATAGTAAAAAAAATAGATTATTTTTAGGGATATTACAATCTATGAAAAAGAAGGGAGTTGTCATACAACGTATTGTAAACAAACTGACTGAAATGGATATATCTCGACTACTATTTGCCATCACCCCACATGGGTAAGAACAATACCAAAAGGTACATTTATACGTCTAGCAAGAAACTGTAAAGAAGAGCCAGAGTTTAGTGGGAGTATTAAAATCCAAATGATTTTAATGAGATAAAATAATGGGAAGAACAAAGAAAAAGAGAAAGGTTGTACTACTGATAAAGATCGAAGTTTCTCCTTCATAACTACATAAAATCATAATTAAAGACATGTGCTCCCCAAGGGGGCGGAGCTTGCCATGGAGCGGTGAAGACGTGCTGGCAGTCCGCTCCCGGCAGCTATAGCATTTATCAGCTTAAAGCAGAGAGCCCTGTGAGCCCTATTATCGGGGATCACCCACCCTCCGTTTGTGGGAACCCCCTGACCCTGGAAGGGGCGAAGTCACACGGCCTGGGAAGTGCTGAGCTGATCCGAACGGGAGACAGCGTGATCGCGGCTGCCATCTTCCCTGCTTCATCCCATCTGAGGCATCGGTGTTAAGCAGCCTGGCAGCAGCGAGGATCGGGTGAGAGCGACAGGTCCTGGACCTCCTGGGGACCACCCACTGCCTTGCCCCATGACACGGGCGGGAGCGGGGCGAGAGACCGCACACTTAAGCCTGTGCGAGGGGAGCAGCATCGTGCGGCGGCCATCTTGGATTCGGACCGGCGGACTGAGGCGGCGGGGAACATAGCTGAGGTGAGGAGAAGGTAGGGACGTCAGATCCCGGTCAGTCAGGGGATCCCTCTCTGCTGCTTCTCCCCCTCACTAGCTGCAATTCTGAGCGAGGCTGGGTGCGAGCTTCAGCACCCCAGCCTGTAAGCGCATCCTGCATCAGTCAGCTCACCCTGCACCAGAGAAGTGCAGAATAAAAGTGCACCTGCGACATCCCTGGCCATACTCTGCACTAGAGGAAAAATAACCCCCTGCCATTAAGGGGAAGCTTCAGGTTGCAGCCCCCGAAAAGGAGCGGCTGGCTTACCTCTTGGGGGGGTGGAAATAGAGAACCTCCCGGACACCTTGGGCTAGACACCCCTCATTAGCCCCTGCAAGCATCCTGAGACGGACGCCCCTCATCAGATTACCCCTGCAACATCCTTGGCCGGGCACCCCTCATATTTGAGCCTTCTGTGCACCTTGGAAGGGTCACTCCTTACTGACGCACCTCCAAAGCACCCAGGACCAGACAGCCCTTTTTGAAACCCCTCCAACCACCTTGGGTTAGAAATACCTCAGTTAAGTAGTCTCAAAGCATTTTGACTTGTGCAGCCCCAATTAAAGCGCCCTCAAAGCAGGCTGAGCCAAACACCCCTCACCTGAGTATCCTCAAAGCATTCAGGCTCAGACATCGCCTATTAAATAAATCGCCCTCCTTCCACCTGGGCTAGGGGTCGGATATCTTTAAGTTCCCTATTTGCACCCTTGGCTGGCAATTCTCCATTTAAGTGCCCTCAAAGCAGCTTGGTCCTGATAACCCCCACTGAAGTATTCCTAAAACACCCGGGGGATGGAAACCCTCACTTGTGCACTCTCAAAGCATCTGGGACCTAACAGCCCTTTCAGACGTACCCTCAAATCATTTGGACACAGTCCCCCCTCTGTTAAGCACCTGTCAAGTTCCCTGGCCTGGACGCCTTGCACTTGGGCGCCCTCAGTTATCCTAGGCCAGTCTCCCCTCATCTTAGTGCCCTCAAAGCTTTCCAGCCCGGGACTTTTCCTTCAAACCAAGAAATTCAGAAATGGGCGGCGGCAGCAAACCTAAGGATAGCAGGGGGCAGACAAGAGGTGCAGCAGCAAATACTCAAGGAGATTTAAATCGCTACATATCGAAGCCTAAAGAATCGGCTCAAGAATCGGGCCCCGCCGGGGAGGCCCTCCGGGGGGCGCGAATGAAGGAATCAGTGACTGGGGGGGGAGACCCCGCGAGCCCGGGCTGCTCCACATCCGACAGCACCCTGTCTGATATTTGGGCCTATCTGCGGTCTATGCCGACAAAGGAGGATCTCTCTACGATCACTCGCTCAATCGGCGAGAAGCTATCTGAAGAGGTGGGGCTCTTACGTGGAGATCTCAAACAACTGGACTCTAGGCTTGCCGGGGTTGAACAGCAGCGTGAGGAAGATAAATCCACTATTCAACAACTCACGTGCTGTCTCCAGGCGCAAGAATCAGTGACTGCTACTCTGGCCCTTCATCTGGAGGATTTGGAGAACCGTAATAGGCGTAACAACATACGCATACGGGGGCTCCCTGAAGCGACGCGAGCAGAGGACCTTCTTCCTACCATGCAGGGGATCTTCTCTATGCTATTGGGGGAACTTTTGGGTAGCGTCTCCAAAATATAGATAGACCGGGCGCATAGAGCAATCGTCCCCCCCCCCCCCCCCTCATCAGAACGACCCTCCAAGGGACGTTATTTATAGAATTTATTTTTTCCAAGAAAAAGAAGCAATCATGGCAGCGGCCAGAAGAAAAGGTCCGCTGGACTTTGATGGTGCAATCCTGCACTTCTATTCAGATCTCTCTAGGTCCACCTTGGCGAGGCGGAGGGTCCTTCAGCCGCTGCTGGAGACTCTCAAGCAGAATAACGTCACTTACAGATGGGGGGACCCCTTCGCCTTAATTGCCTCAAAGCAAGGGAAGACCCTTTCCATCCGCAAGCATGAAGACCTTCCCGGCCTTTTTAACCAGTTCGGCCTGCGCCCCGTTCGGGTCCTGGACTGGCTCTCATATCCCCCGGACCTCTATCCTTCGCAAGCGAGAAGAGGAGCAGACTCCCAGACTACTGACCTATAGGAAAACCCGAGCGGGCGCGAGATGGACCGGTAGTTGAATTGCTAGTGGGCTTCTCCTAGACCCATTCCTTTGGACACTTTTGACCAGGTTGTATGGCTTTGCTGTTGCTAATCACTTTTGTGTTTTCGTTGTAGGTGCTTTTGACCAGCTCGGCCTGTGCCGCCTGCCTGTTCTCGGCCTTCAGCCACGGTCCTCGGCGGGCTCCAGACTGAAGGGTCTAGATTCCCCTTATAGAGGGGTGCTCCTTGCATTTCCTCACCTTGATGTTGATGGATAGTTGCGGATTCCCTGGGCGGACAGGTGGCGAAGTAGAGCTCTAGCTTATTATTTAATCGCTAGGAACACTCCATTCCGAGTTTTGGATAGGATAGCGGATAAGCAAGGTAGATACTTAATTCTTAAGGGCTCCCTGTTTAATAAAAAATACACCCTGGCGGTGGCTTATGCTCCTAACTTTGGGCAGGTGACTTTTATTGAGGCTTTTATGGACAAACTCCTGGCGGTACAGGAAGGTCCCATCATCCTGGGGGGTGACCTCAATGTAGCAATGGATCCCTTGTCTTCCACAGGATGGTCGGCTTTGGCATATGGGGCATTGAAGAGAATTAAATCCCTCCACAGGGTTCAGCTATGCGATCCTTGACAACCACCCTACTACTAAGGATTACTCGTTTTATTCCACGGTCCATGCCACGTATTCCAGAATCGACTATGTCCTAATCTCCCATGAGTTACTGCCCCGAGTGGTGGACACCAAAATAGAGCCTACGGTCATATCTGACCATGCTCCGGTGGTGCTCACTGTCAACTTATCTGGGGGCGTGAAGGGTGAGTGGGCGTGGAGGCTGAACGAGTCCCTATTGAAGAACGAGCCGTTGGTTCAGGATATACAAAGTACTATCAAAAACTACTTTGAGCTAAACAAAAGTACGGATACTTCTCCGTTTAACAACTGGCAGGCCCACAAAGCGGTCATCAGGGGCTCGTTCATCAGGCTTGCTACCAAGATAAGGAGGGAACGGGAGCAGGAGCTGCAGAAGCGCCTCGAAAGGGTCCAGGAGCTGGAAAGGGCGCATAAAGCCTCGTTGGCAAAAACTAATTTCCTAGCGCTCACGGAGGCCAGATCAGCTCTAAATTCTCTCCTATCAACAAGGCCTGCGTATATTATAAAAGGATGTAAAAGATTATATTTTTGAACTATGGTAAATTGTTTTAGTCACTGTAATGTCTGCCTCCCCTGCGTGGGATGGTTTTCTGCATGGTTGATCAACATACCTGTACCGTCTTCTTTTCATCTAAAATGAATAAAAACATTGAAATAGTAAAAGATTATATTTTGAATGGGGGAATAAGAGCAGTGCACTTTTGGCAAGGGCCCTTAGGAAGCAGCAAACATTAAACTTTGTGGAGGCAATCATTGATGGGCAACAGAAAAAGCTATATAACACACCGGATATTGCAAAGACCTTCCAATCCTTTTATCAAAAGCTTTACAACATTCGCCCTGAAGGGACAGACCCGGGTCAAGAGCGCCTTGCATTGATTAAGAAGTATATAGAGGAATCCGGAATGCCTAGGCTTGGGGAGGGGGAGGCACTTGAGAGTCCAATCTCCCTGGGGGAGCTGAGCGCTGCAGTTACTGGATCCCCCAATGGGAAGTCGCCGGGGCCGGACGGATTTACCGTGGCCTATTACAAGCAGTTCCTTCCGCTTCTTGCCCCACACTTTCTCTCAGCCTTCAATTCGCTAACTGCTTCCCCCTGCCCAGCCACCATCCCGAGTGAAGCACTGTCCGCTCACGTGACAATTATCCAGAAGCCTGGGAAGGACCCACTTTCTTGTGGAAGTTATAGGCCCATTTCATTATTGAATGTGGACCTCAAACTGTATGCAAATATTCTGGCAAATAAGTTATTGGGGCTGTTACCGGATGGCGACCAGTCTGGCTTTGTTCCGGGAAGGGAAGCCCGGGACAACACAACCAGGGTGTTGAACCTTCTGCATAGGGTTGAACAGACTAGTGAGCCGGCCATCTTGCTGTCCACTGATGCCGAGAAGGCCTTTGACCGGGTAAATTGGCAGTATATCAGGGCAGTTCTGGAGCATATTGGTCTGGGCCCTAAAGCCCTGCAAATGATCATGGCTCTATACGCGGATCCCTCGGCAAGGATCAAGGTTAACGGCACTCTCTCGGGACGGGTGGACATCAGAAATGGTACTAGGCAGGGATGCCTTCTTTCCCCGTTGATTTTTGCCTTGTCCATGGAGCCTTTTCTGTGCAGAGTCAGGGGACAGGGAGACATCCAAGGGATCTCGGTGGGCTCGACTACACATAAGATCTCAGCATATGCGGACGATCTTTTGTTTTTCCTTACAAACCCGGTAGTGGGCCTGCCGATTTTGTTGAAGGAATTTGAGCGGTTTGGCGAGCTGTCCTTTCTGAAGATAAACTATGATAAATCGGAGGCTATGGGGGTAAACCTTCCGCGGGGGATGGAGGCACAGCTGAGGGCATCCTTCCCATTTAGGTGGCCCCCTTCAGCTATTACATACTTGGGCACTAAGATCACAAAAACGGTAGACGAGATTTATGCTGCAAACTTCGGCCCGCTTCTTACCAAACTTAAAATCGATCTGGCGAATTGGGACCTCCCCACCTTCTCGTGGTTGGGAAGAATCAGTATCCTGAAGATGACGGTCCTGCCAAAGATATTATATCTACTCCAGACTCTTCCGATCCAAATCCCCAGAGCATACTTTAAGTCCCTAAACTCGATGTTCATCAAATTCATTTGGCAGGGGCGTAAATCAAGGTTGAAACTGCAGCTTTTATTCAGATCCAAACAGTCGGGTGGACTTGCTTGTCCAGACCTACTGCGATATTGGCGTGCGATTCACCTTCAACGTATACTAGACTGGCATCACCAGAGCACAAGGAAGAAATGGGTGAACCTGGAGGCGACTTGGCTTTGTACCCCACTGAGGGAAGCAGTTTGGGCCGTCAGATTGGGGAAGGCCCTCTGCAGAGATCACCCGCTCATCTCCACTACCCTCGGAGTCTTTGATAAGCTTAGGGTCGAGCAGGAGATATCCCCGTGGCCGACTCCTCTGGTCCCACTGGTGCACAACCCATCCCTCCCCATAGGCATTCTCCCCCATCTCCGGGGGAGCTTTGTAGAAAAGGGTGTTCCGAGGGGACGGGATCTCATTCTACCAACTGGATGGGTGCGGCTGGAGGACCTGAGGGAAAAATGGGATACACACTTGTTCGACCAGTGGCTCCTGTTCACTTTCCAAAGCTTTCTCTTAAGTTTGGGGCCTAGACAAGCGATGCTTAGGGCCCTCACCCCCTTTGAGCAACTATCAAGGGCTGAGGACCCCCCTACGAAGCTGATCTCCCATCTGTATGCCCTTTTAGGGAGCGATGCGAATGATGAGGTGCCCCGCTTCTGTGGGGATTGGGAGAGGGACCTGGATAGGCGCCTGACGAAGGATCAGTGGAAATACATTTTTCTGGCTACACACAAAACTTCCATTTCCTCTAAGATCCAGGAAGCTAACTATAAGTGCCTCACAAGGTGGTACTATACCCCAGTGAGGTTGCATGGCTTTTCCCCGACCCATTCCGCCGAGTGTTGGAGATGTCGGGGAGCGATTGGTAGCTTTTTTCATATCTTTTGGGACTGTCCCAAGATTGTACCCTTTTGGCGATCGGTGGCTGATATTTCTGGAAAAGTCACGGGCCGATCGGTGACTCGGGACCCCTCTCTGCTTCTCCTGCACTTGGCGGACACCCCCCTGAAGACCTATAAGAGGTCGCTATTGAGACATCTCATAAATGCAGCAAAGGCGATGATACCCAGGCTGTGGAGATCTGAGGCGGTTCCTTCAGTGGCGGACTGGGTCGGGGAGATTAACCACATAAAGGAGATGGAGGAGCTCATGGCCTCAGTTCATGAGACCATGGAGCAGTTTTTGCAGACATGGACGCTGTGGTTACTCTTCAGAGAGACCTTCACGCAGCGGGGCACCGCCGATTGGATGCAGCCGCCAGCATGCTCAGAGCCGCTGCTCTTAGACGAGCCGTAGGACCAGGAAAAGGTGAGTTGGTCTCGGCGTCCTGGGAGATTTCACGCAGCGGGGCACCGACGATTGGGGTGCCCCTGGGGAAAGGACCAAAACCTAGGATAATCAAAATCCTGGGTATTGATCCACAAAATATGTGTTGGATGCATGTTCAACCATGGAAAAGAAAGAATCTTTCACTTCTAAGACTACAGGTAGAAAATACTGCATGAAATAATTTTTGACATGTAACAGTGCTTGGGTAGTATATCTATTGGAATGCCCATGTGAGTTAAAATATGTGGGGGAATCAAAGAGGGATTTTAAGGTTAGGTTGGCTGTACATGTCCTTAAAGGAGCAGAATCGCAAAATTTGCATTAAAAAAGCTAAATAATTAAATAGCCACACAATAGCTTCTAACATGTGTAAATAATGTGGCGATAGAAAAAGGAAAAAATATATGCCTTACTTTTAAATTGTATAATGACAATGGCTCAGTCCATTTGCTGAATACAACCCCCTGGATCTGCTGGGTTGTATTTAGTGAGCTGCTTCATTTAGCCCACTGGTCTCCTAGCAACACTTTACCTCAGAGGCTGACACTGTAATCAGTGGTAATGGCTGTGTGTGTGTGAGGTGCTGCTTTTGTTATGAGACCAGGTGACTCAAATGTGTAAAATCTACACAAAATAAACTAAACTGACTGAAAATAACTGAAATTCTTCTTTGAATAACTGTGCAGGAAAATCTAAAGGTATTAAAGTGGAACAAAAGACCCTGAAGTCTATAAGACCCGGCCATTGACCTTCCCCCTTGGGCATCCTAAATCGGGATGCCCCACTGTGTGAAACGACCCCTGGATAACCACAGATCCCCACATTTTTCTGGCGCGCTCACACAGATAGTCATTTAGACAGGCCGGGCATCCAGGAAGGTTACTGCTCAGGCTCCCCATCTGTGTGCAAACAGCGTTGATTGGATGAGAGCCCGCGCATGCACTGTGGGACAGGGAAAGGTACGTTTTCACAGGGGATTTCACATATCAGGGCATCCCAAGTTGGGATGCCCCTAGGGGCACAAAACAGAACTCCCAATAGTGAAAATCCTGGGTTGGGCTTTGCTCAAAACACACAAAGCTGAAAGAAAGATTATATGGAAAAATGTGTTGAGAAAAGAGAGAGAAAATGGTAAACTGAAAGATTCTGCAGCAGAGCCAACATGAAGGGAGGACTGTCAAAATAAAAAATGTTTACAGCAAAAAAACAGGATGTAAACCCAAAAATCCAATTCTGAAATTAAATAACCCCCCCAAAAAACAAAAAAACTGGTGAGTCTGAGATTCAAACCAATGACTCTCTGGTTCTAACTGACATTGAATTTACCAATCAGCTAAATGACTTCTAGAGCTTTTCTCTCTGTTTTAGATATAGGAGTTCTGGCCAGGCAATGTTGTTATCTTATGCTGGACGGCTGCCAGCACTGAACAGCTGATTACTTTGTTACATTGTTTCCCCCTCTGTCGGCCCGACACTCAGCAGACATAAACATGAGCTATTAGTCTCCAGCTGCACAACACAGACATCATTTTTTTCTAAATTTGTAATTCATACTCCAACACTTACCTATATTCAAAGTACCATTTAAATATAAGTCACCAAGAAAAATTTGCAATACTGCTCCTTTAATATCAAGAAGGGAATGCTGACTCACAGTGTATCAGCTCATTTTAAAAAGAACCATAATCAAAATGCAAAAGGCTTAAAATATACTAATATTTGTCAAGTTAAGGAACATTGGAGAGGGTCTAATGTGGAAGCTGAAATATCCAGAATGGAGACATTCTGGATTTTCACGCTAGATACCCTTAAACCATGGAGGCTGCATATTGATACAGATTTTTAATTGCTTCATTAGAGAAGATTAACATTTTACTAATGATATTAAGGTCCAATATAATTAGTTATAATACTAAAGTACATTCTTTTACAACAATTTATATTCCATATGATGGGTAACAGTTCAGAATGATTAAGTCTTCTCTGATTATTCAGAGAAGAAGGTATCATGTGGAAATAGTGGATATCTCTCTCTCTAAATATATGAATTTACCATGTTTACTCAAGTAGCCTTCTTTGATAATGAGAGATGCTCTTGAGAACGTGTATCATATATGTATGCATGCTATTTTTATCAACCTATGCATATCATAAACACCAACATAGATACTCTTGATGAGCTGCCCTAAGCAGGAAAGTTCACTCAAAGAACAAAATATGGTGTAATATTCAACAGGCTTCTCAGCCTCATCGGCAGCTGATTTAGCGTGTTTGAGATTCACCTTACAAGTTTTATGCTGTTGTATCCTCCTGTTTAATTGAAATCGATTGGACAGATCAGTGAACTTTTGTAGCATAGAGTTTATATTTATTGAACCTTTTATAGTTCAGTGTTTGGACAGAATGCACTCGTCCTGTAGATTCTTTGTGAAGGGTCAGTTGTTGCACAAAAGGTGCACACGGGTAGGGGAACTAGACAAGGGTGCCCCCTGTCCCTCTTAAAGTGGACCATCACCCAGGGGTGATCGGCCCGGGAATCTATAAGACCCCAAATAACCCCAAATAAACTCACTCACCTCGCTCCTCTAGACGTGCGTGCGCCCGCGCCGGCCGTTTGTGAATGGCTGGCGCGGGCGCGCGCCCTGTCAGAGCGACGTGCGGGAGGCGGGCGCAATGTCTTGTCTGCCGCTGTCACCCGCTTGTCCGTGGCCACGTGGGAGCATGTTGAGGTGAGTATTGGGGGCTTTCTGGAGGGTTTTACACAGCGGGGCACCCCAAATCGGGGTGCCCCCCTGAAGTGGACCAAAACCCAGGATAGTCAAAATCCTGGGTGTTGGTCCACTTTAATAGTTAACCTAGTAATCAATCCCTTTTTCCCTTGGTTACAAAATTATCCTACTTATAAGGGCATCACCATAGGTAAAGTGGAAATCAATATCACTGTCAACATAACCAAATTGGGGTGTCGCTTTCCCATTTAAATGGAACAGATCAGAATTTAAATACATTGGGGTGTATCTTCCAAAAAATCCCCACAATCTTTTCTCTATTAACATACCACTCATATTGAAAGAAATTCAAACTGGGAAAAACGATCCCATTCCTCAGGTTTGGCTCCAGGCTTATGTGGGCCCAAGTGGCATGGTCTCAATGGGGCCCTTTGTGGTTGAGAGTCGCGCCACATCTCCCCCCAGCACCACTCCCACCAATCAGCAGGTGTTTATCTGCAGTGTGCAGTGTTTTACAATGTACTCCAATTGAGATATCCCTTTAAAGCAGGCCAAAACCTGAGGGGTGAAAATTCTGGGTTTTAGTCTGCTTTAAGTAGCAGCAGCAGATAGGAGACTGAGCAGCCTTTAAGAGATTCTAATATCAAAAGAATAACATCCCACTCTGCTGTATCTCTCTCCCTCTTAATCTCTTCTCTCTCTCCCCTATATCTTCTTGCTCTCTCTCTCTCCCTTTTCTCTTTCTCCCCTCACTCTTCCTCTTTCTTTCCTCACTCTCTCTCCCCAAGGTGGCTCAAGAGCTGATACCAAACAATAACATATGTTAGCTGTTACACCTACAAAGGGGAACACTGCTAGAGGATTAGCTTTAAATCGGACCTTCAGCATGATTTATTGAAAAGCCCAAACCCTTAAAAAATGATTCCCCAGCAGCTAAAATTAATATATTTTAAGTTTTTAGTCACTTACTTATTATTCTTTCCCCCACTGGGCTGCAACTCTGTTCAGGACTTTAGAATACGGGTGCCGCCATCTTGACTCAGAAGCATCACACCTACTGAGGAGAGGAGAATGGGATAAAGTACAGGGGGGGCAGGTTATAGCTGTGCTTTGCTCAGACAGAGCAGAACTGGGGTCAGGAAAAGGTCAGCAATTCCAGAATGCAGAGCAGCATAGTCAGAAGGCACTTCCTGTTTGCAGGCTGCCTGATGTCCCATGAGCCGCCATCTTGAATGTTTAAAGGCTCATAACATGCAGTAGATGCAGGTAGGATGATTTTTAATCTGAGCAATCTGTATGTACGGGGTGTGGGAAACATATAAGATATGCTCTTATTCAGAGTGAAAGACCGCTTCAAGCTTCTCTTGCTTTTGTCAAATAACTAGGACTGTTTCCCTTGTTTTCCAGCAGAGGGAGCCTAGGTTCCCCATGCGCTTGCAGTTGTGCACTAAAATAACTTGTGTCAGTAAGCGTAATCTTGTTTCAAGGCACTAATGCGTGTGATTCACCCGATTGTGTACACGTCTTGTTCTACGACTTTGATCCAGTTCGCCTGCCTCGACTAGTTCCTTGATCCAGCTAAACTTCACTTGTTCTCAACCTAGTTCCTGCCCAGCTCTGCTTCTTCGTTGTCCCTCCCATCTCTGGGTCTATCTCCTACCATGGATTTGACAAAATCCACCCACAAAGCCCAGTCTATCACCACCATTAGGCGCTATAGTAAATCCAAGTTGGTCCTTAGACTCCCGGATTCCTGGTCGAAAGGTGAGTCAGTCTGCTAGTCTCCACAATCAGGGTTTACACCCGGTAGACTGACAGCTTTTTGATGCGAGCTCAAGTTAAATCCCCATTCTTCAGTCTTCCTGCCACTAACAGGTAACTTTTTAGAAGGTGACATTACACATACCTATACTGATTGGGAACAATTGGGTATAAAACACATTTACCATTTGATGGCCCTCGATAATGAAAAACCACTTACAAATGTAGAGGCGCTGAATAAGCAAATCCCCAACTAACAACCCATGCATTTGCATTTTACTAAGCTACATTCTACATCAGAACAGTCATCTGTAAATTAGGCACACAGGATTGGAAAAATAATCTAGATATGCTGAGAGCATAACACAATATAAAGCAGTAGCTACCCACTACAAGGGGAATTCCAGTCAAAAACAACCCCTCTGCCCTTTCACCCTCTCCTGGCCCTGAAGTAGGACAGGGATTTACAAAGAAAATAACCTTACCTCACATGGCCTGCTGCGAGGGCCCACCGCCCATTCACTTGAATGCCTATAAGATACAACAGATGGTTTTGATTAGTATAATCAACTTTTATTGGTTATTAGGAGCATAGCAAGGGGTGGGAGGGAGAAGGATACAGAAAGGAAGGGGGAGGCATAACATTTGCATGATGTTGTAAATAAATTCACAATTAGGAGCAGCCTTTCGCTCAAAAAAAGAAAAAGTACACACTTATAAAGAGTCTATACTAGGAAGCACACAATAATTTAAACCTTAGGTCTGTGGTAGGACACAGGACCCTAGACAGGGCTCTTAGGTATGTAATGACCATCTGCGTGCCTATTACAAGTTCCAGTGGAGAAAAAAATCCTCAAGCTGTCTTAGAAGCGTGAGGAGTGAAAGGTGCCTGTCGAGGTATAAACCCTGGGACCAGGTTTTGCTAGATGTAGGTTAAGCCTCTAACAGGAGACCGGGTAAAGGAAGAGGAGGGGGTGAGAGGAAGAGGAAGAAATGTAGGAGGGTATAGTGGGAGCTTAGGAGATTCCAATTCCTTATCATTTGACCTTGCCTAAGACATGAGAAGCGTGCCATATCGGGGCCTAGGTGGTTGAACAGTGTTCATACCACACATACATACATCAATTCGATTGAAGTAGGGAAGGAAGTTGGGAGTTGCGATTGGTAATCCAGCCCAACCAAGACAGCAGGTACAGTTAATTGGTGCCTTTCATGGCTGAAGTCAGGTCCTCCATGCGGCAAATCGATTCTAATTCCTGCACCCACTCCATCAGTGTGGGCGCGTACTGTGTCTTCCAATGGGGTTGAGTACTCTCATGGCCAATGTAAAGTGTCATAAAACTTCTTTCTTAAGGGCAGACAGAGGGCCAGGGATGAGCGACAGGAGGGCCACCTGCGGTGTGTTGTTTATCCTAATGCCAGATATTTGCTGATAGATAGTTCTCACAAAGTTTTGACCGAAGGACATTCCCACCAAATATGGGTCATGTTGCCCACCGCTGTCAGACATCACCTGTCCAACTGGGAGGGTGCGAATCGGTTTATGTCTACTGGGCATCTATACCACCTAAAAAGTACTTTGTAGTTCCATTCCTGCGTGGTGCATGTCGAGGACAAGCCGTGAGTGAAGGCATACATTTTGATGAGGTCAGTCTCTTAATATGGACCCCCAGCTACCTTTCCCACCTACTGACAAATAAAGGGGGAGAGGTTTGGCCTAGTCTGTTGAGTAGCGAGTAGAAGGTTGATATCATGTGTGTAGGGGGGAGTGTTTGAGTGACTAGAGCTTCAAACTCTGTTGGTTGGAGTTGAGAGAACTCCAGCAAGTTATTTGCTGTGATGAAGGTCCTAAGCTGTTTGTGTAAGAGCCAGGATATGTGGTTATCCCTTGCCTCCCTTTTAAGATCCTCTGCGGAGGGTATTCTCCCTGATTCAATAAATGGCCCATTGTGACATTAGAGGAGGCTCCCCATATGAGGAGCCTGTCAGAGAGCATCCCAGGTTCGAGGCAGGATTGCCAAATAAGGTGGTAAGGGGGCCAGGTTGACTAGCTAAATTACATTTGCCTAGAAAGGGATCCCATATTTCCAGGAAATGTTGTGCAATGAAAGGGAATTGAAGCCCTCTGGGGTTTGGAGAGGGGGTGTCCCACGCTATTGACACAAGGTCAAATGGAGAGAGAGCTTTTTCTAGCTGAACCCATAGCTTGTCATTGCTTCTGTGGGCCCAGTCTACTACCCGCTGAAGAAAAGTGACTGTGTGGTACATTTTTAAGTCAGGAGGGCCTGTTCCCCCCTTCTGATTTACTCAAGATAGGTTAGAAAGGTGAATTCTTGGTCTGGTAACCCCGCATACAAATTTGGAGAATGTAGATTGCAGTTTACAAAAGAAGTCCCTGGGAAGCTTTATAGGGGCTGCCTGGAAAAGGTGTAGGAACAGGATGTCCATCTTTAAGATTTAAATTCTGCCAAACCATACTCTGTGTACTTATCCAGGTCACCCTGTAACTTAGTAAGGAGGGTTTTAATTGTTTGATTGTACAAAAAATGAAGCTTTGTATTGGTCTGCCACCTGTATTCCTTTTATGCTGGGGTTGTTCCTAATGGCAACAGCCAAATGATCCATAGTGATGATACAGAGAAGAGGAGATAAGGGAATGCGGCAGATAGGATTCTGTTAGCCCTGACTTTTGCTGTTGGGTTGGTGTAGAGAGCGAGAATTTTGGAGAGGAGGTTCAAGCCAACACCAATTTGTTGGAGGGATGCCTTGATGAAGGACGCCCAGTTGACCATGTCAAATGCCTTCTCTGCAACACATGAGAGAAGGCAGGCTGGAGTCCTTGCTAGAGTGATGTGTGAGATTAAGTTGAATAATTTATTGGTGTTGTCCCTGCCCTCCCTCCCTGGGACAAATCCCATCTGGTCCAGATGCATCAGGTCAGGTAACAGAGGCTGACGTCTTAGGGAGATAATCTTAGCATAAATTTTGAGATCAACATTAATTAAAGAGATGGTCTGTAGCTGCTGTAGATGCGTCTTTGCCTGGCTTGGGGATCACCTAGATGGTTGCTTCTAAAGATTGTCTCAGAAATTTATTGCATTGAAAGTTTTAGTTTTCGCTAAGAAAGGGATCAATTGTGCCCCAAAATGTTTATATAATTTAGGGGAATAACCATCTGGGCCTGGACACTTACCTGATGGCATTTCTTTAATTGCCTGGGCTATTTCTTGCTCAGAGAAAGGCGCTTCCAGACTTGTGGCTTCCGGTACAGGAATAATATGGAGGGGAGTTGCAGCTATGCAGTCAGATATCTCCTCTGTGACCGCCAGGAGGCCAATAGATAAATGCGGGTTCTGCAGGTTATATAGTGATGTGTAGAAATCCCTGAAGATATCCACTATGTCAGATGGGGGTCTGAGCTATTGCGCCATCTTGTCGCTTGTCGCTGGAGACTAGGGATGTGCGTTGTTAATGATCTGGGGTGTAGAGGTGTCACCAACAGACAGCCACACTTATTGGCCGACTTGTTCAGGCGGGCCTTGCCTCTGTCCCTATATCTTAGGTAGGATTGGTCATACAGTTTCTGAAGCTTATCTCTGGTGTTCCAGCAATGTTGTGTTTGTCGGATTGGCTTTATGGTCAGCTTCTAGGGCCTGAGTTAGTTGCAGGATCTGCTTTACTAGCGAGGCGTGTTCCCTTTTCAGCCTAAAACTATGCTTAATGAACTCCCTCTAATGATGCACTTAAGCGCCTCCCATTGGTAAGGTAGGGGAGTAGAGTCCCCTTTATGGTCACTGAGAAAGTGCTCTATGTGCCCCCAAAGTCCGGTTAAGCAAGCAAGGGGGGGATGCACCGGTCCCCTCCCCCTAGGTGAAGGTAAGTTTATGGGCAAGAGGGCCTGGGGCCATCAGTGCTAAGATTGATTTATATAGCTCAGATCCATCGGTCAGGTTCCGCCGTCCTCTTCTTCCGATGTTGGGTTTGTGGGGGCTGAGGGGCCGCTGGTCGTTGTGCCCCAAAGCCAGCGGCACCCCTTCAACCCCAAGATCTGGGGAGAGCCAGTCCTCTATGGGGACAGCAGGAGCATCCAGCTCAAAAAGGCCTGCCAGCTGGGAAAGGATCGCAGGAAAAAGGTGGCGCCTCTTCTTGCAACTATCATGTGGAACTGATGGCCCCATCTGTAGGCAGCTCCCGCTGTTTTGATGGTCACCAGTAGCGATTTGAGGGTTAGTCACATTCGAAAGGTGTGCCTCGCCAGGTCCAGTAGCAGCGTGACTGACGAACCGAGGTAGGATCTCTTCTTTGACTTTGTAGTAATGAATCCAACAAAAATTGTCCCTAAGCCTGGACAGGTCCGCTGGCCGCAGCCCAGGTGCCCTGGCCGCAGCCCAGGTGCCCTGTGGATCCTATCGATTTCTATATGTTCATCTTGGGGCCGGCCAAGCACCTCATTAAAGACAGCGATAGTGGTCTCCTCCAGGTTACTGTTTTCAGGTGACTCAGAGAGGCCTCGGATTCGGATGTTGTTACGCCTCCCCCTATTCTCCATGTCATCAAGATTAAGTATAGTTCTGGTGGTATGCTGTGCTGATGCGACTTGGGCTGTCTCCAGAGCAAGTTTTGCTTGCTCTAGAGCTTCCAACATTGGTCTGTAGAAATTTGGGTTTGTTCAAATGGTTTTGATTAAATGGCGCTCTCACTTCCCTGATCTTGAGATGTTCGACATCTGAAAATAATACAAATGCTCCTATGCAATCATGCAATCCTCTACCTATAGGGAGATGCTATTGCATCTTTACTACTATAATTATGTCTCTCTGATTAAGTCAGTAAAAATTGGGCTTTCAGAATCTGATAACTGCATAAAGGCCAGATAGGCTGATTGACAGTTTGACTGACTGCTTGACAGGCTGCTTAACTGGTTGTGGGCTTGTGAGCAGCATTCTGGAGATCAGTCTACAGGTATTGTAGATAGAAGGTTGGCGGCAGAAGGAGGCCATATGTGGCTAGTCTGCCCTTATGTGTATACTGTATGTACTCTTTATCTTAGAATCGATTTATGCTTATCCCAGAAATGTTTAATTTTCGATTTTTCAACTACCTCTGCTGGAAGTTTGTTCCAAGCATATACTGCTCTTTCTGTAAAATAATATTTTCTAACATTGTTCTTGATCTTCCCTCTGACTAGCTTCAGGTTGTTGTTCTATCCTTGTTCTATCATTAAGTTTTTTTTAATTAAAAACACTCCCCTCCTTTCCTCTAGACTGTACAAATTAAGTTCTTTAAGTCTCTCCTGAAGTTTTAAGTTTAAGTCCTTCCACCATTTTTGTTGTGCGCCTTTGGACCCATTCTATTTGAAGCATACCATCCCATATCTCTTCCTTCCTAAGCTCATTGGGTTGCTGTGACTGCTCATAGACTGACAGAGGGCTGCTCTTTGGGGTGTGTTAACTTTGGTTTGACGTTATTTCTCCACTCAATGTAAAATGTAACTTACTTATTGCACATGTATTTACAATGCAACAAATTTATTTTGAATAATAAAACAATATTTAAACATACATATATATATAAGGCATTCAAAAATGGAATAGCAGGGATGCGCCCGAGGCTCGCGCATGCGACCGGAAAGGAAGGTAAGTGTATGGAGCATCCCGATTTTTGGATGCCCCAGGGGGAGGGAATCTATAAGATTCCCGGGCCAATCGCTGTGGGATTTGGTCCACTTTAAAGTAAAGTTTATCAAACACACAAAGCAGTTTTCTAATAAAGGACAAAATCAGGCTTGCGAAGTTTAAATGACAGCAGATCGAATTGAGGTACAGATCAGTCTCTCCAAGTCCTTGTACTACCTAATATGATCTTACTTGCCACCAGCGGCACACATACCACTGGTTGGGAAACACTGCCTGATTTCTGTGTCCTCAGGTGAATAAGAGAGAAATGGCATATCCCCTCTTCAAAGTAGATTTGGAGTTTGATCTCAGCATTTTAACCTAAACTATATGACAGAGCACAAGCAGACACCCCTTCCTCCTCAATGTAAATAGTAAATTGTAAGTTATTCCCTATCCTCAAAAAATAGAAAACAGATGTCTACTTTCCTCTTAAATCAAAATTAACTGACAGTATGAAAGATACAGACCTCAATTCACACATAGCAAGGGACACATGGCTGCTAGGGGTGCACTTTAAAATAGTAAAATTAATGTGAACAGGGCTGGTCATTTCACAGAGGCTGCATACAGACTGCAGTTTCGTCTTTTCACCACTGGGGGCAGTGATGCAACCTAAGACTCACAAGGAAGAGAGCCTAGCCAGGAAGGATATTATCAGCTCGGCCTCTGCGTGACTGCTTGTATTTCTGTCCTTTAATCTGTCTGCACTAAATTGAAGTAGGTGCTGTTGATTTTTTGTGGCAGGTGGACATCTGCCAAGCTGGAGCTTGCAGTTCTCCAGGCCTATAGCTGTTGAGCAGCTGGGCCTTGTAGTTACTCTATCGTAAGCTGGGCCTTGTAGTTCCTCCAGGGGAAGCAGCTGGGCCTTGTAGTTCCACCAGGGGAAGCACCTGGGCCTTGTAGTTCCTCCAGGGGTAGAAGCTGGGCCTTGTAGTTCCTCTAGGGGAAGCAGCTGGCCCTTGTTGTTCTCCAGGGCACTGGAGGGGAAGCAGCTGGCCCTTGTTCCTCATGGGGCAGATGGGCCTTTTTGCTCCCCCTAGGGTAGCTGGGCCTCGTTCTCCAGGGCACTGAAGGGGAAGCAACTGGGCCTTGTAGTTCCCCTGGGGGCATCTGGGCCTTGTAGTTCCCCCAGGGGAAGCAGCTGGGCCTTGAAGTTCCTCCAGGGGAAGCAGCTGGACCTTGTAGGTTCTCCAGGAGAAGCAGCTGGGCCTTGCTCTTCCTCCAGGGAAAGCAACTGGGCCTTGTAGTTCCTCTAGGGGAAGAAACTGGGACTTGTTGTGCCTTCAGGGGAAGCATCTGGCCCTTGTTGTTCTCCAGTGAGCTGGAGGGGAAGCAGCTGGGCCTTGTTCTTCCTGTTGCTCATCCTAGGGTAGCTGGGCCTCGTTCTCCAGGGCACTGAAGGGGAAGCAGCTGGGCCTTGTAGTTCCTCCAGGGAAAGCAGTTGGGCCTTGTAGTTTCTCCAGGGGAAGAAGCTGGGCCTTGTAGCTTATCCAGGGGAAGCTGCTGGGCCTTGCAATTCATCTAGGGGAAGCAGCTGGGCCTTGTAGTTCCTCCCAGGGACACAGCTGGGCCTTGTTGTTTCTCCTGGGGCAGCTGGGCCTTGTAGTTTATCTAGGGGCAGCAGCTGGGCCTTGTAGTTCCTCCAGGGGAAGCAGCTGGGCCTTGTTGTTCCTCCTGGGGCAGCTGGGTCTTGTAGTTCATCTAGGGGAAGCAGTTGGGCCTTGTAGTTCCTCCAGGGGAAGCAGCTGGGCCTTGTTGTTCCTTCTGGAGCAGCTGGCCCTTGTTGTTTTACAGGGCACTGGAGGCGAAGCAGCTGGGCCTTGTTCCTCCTAGGGCAGCTGGGCCTTGTTGTTCCTTCTGGAGCAGCTGGCCCTTGTTGTTTTACAGGGCACTGGAGGCGAAGCAGCTGGGCCTTGTTCCTCCTAGGGGAGCTGGGCCTTGTTGCTCCTCTTAGAGTAGCTGGGCCTCGTTCTCCAGGGCACTAAAGGGGAAGCAACTGGGCCTTGTAGTTACCCTGGGGGCAGTTGGGGCTTATAGTTACCCAGACCTGCAGAGGGGAAGCAGCAGTTGGGGTTTTGTTCTCTATGATGTAGAGGATCTTCCTCTCTGTGGCCTAGGTAACTACAAGCCCCAGCTGCCCCAGTGTGAACATCAAATACTTAAAGGTGTTTAGAGGCATACCGTTGTGGGATGCTATGTATACCCCAGGTATAACCAGGTCTCTTATTATTCCTGCATGCCCTGGCCCCACATGACCGTCAGAAGCCAGTCAGGTTCGCTAGGTGGGCAGAGATGTATAAGGTGGTACCAGGAGATAATATTCCCACACCCCTTCACAAACAAAGCTCTTATCTGGAGGTGTCTCTTGCTCTCTTTTTTGCAAATTTTTTCACACTCTCTATGCCTTTCCCTCTTTTTACCTTACCCTTATCATCTTCTTTTCTACATCCTTCCATCTCATTTTACTTTTTCTACATATTCCTCATTTAAACTCCCCCATCTTTTTCTTTTCCACATTTTCTTGTTCTTTTTTCCCACCCTTTTTTAAAGTATTTTTTCTACATTGGAACTTTATTACAGCTTAATGAGTATCTTACCAAGTTAGAGCCATCCTGAAACCAATTAAAAAGAACATTTGTATATTTATCTTACACATCTACCTCTGCCTGGTTCATTCCTGAAGTCCCAGGTCGGTATCTTTCAGTGCATTGGTGGGATCCTGAGTCAGACAAATCTGCATGGATAGGCTTCTATCCTGGGAAAGGACTGCAGGTGCAAAATGGGGGGGGGGGGGGATTTTTAGGTAAGTATGCATATCAGGGTAAATGGGGGGTGAGCCCTGAAAGTGCCTAGGGCAGCATGAACCTTGAATACGAGCTTGCACATTGCATACACAGATATGTTCTTCCTTACCTCCTACATAGATATATTGTGAGATTTGTGTCATGGGGTGACCAGCTTTTTCAAGAATATTGCAGAATCCAATTGAATGTTCCTTTCTCCCCCCTTCCAGAGCCTCCCCCCAGGCATACAGCAAATCATTTTTGGGGGGGAAGGGCTTGAGTTCTTTTTCACACCAAGGTCCTTTTTTAATTCTGGCAAAAAAAATATCAAAAAGGTGTAACCCACCTGTGTGTCTCCTGGAAATTATATGTTCACAATAACATGTGCCATTTTGTTTATTGTTAAATGTGTGTCATTTGGGTTTCAATACGGCAAAAAAAAAAAAACATGGGCTAACAAGTCCAATGTTAAAAAGCCTCTGTGACTTTCTTGCCCTTCAGCCTGGATAACTAATCAACATCAGCACATACTATCACAAATTAAAATACACTGTTAGTAAAAGGCTTGTATTATAACAAGTAAATACACACAGGGAAAATGCGTCAGTGGAGGGAATTGGGGTAAATCCTATGCACGGGTGAGCAATAGGCTCCAGCCACCCACGCACAAGGAAACACCTCGCAAGACACAACAGCTGTGCTAACAACAATGCTGAGCTGTAGTCATGTGATACCGTCATATGATTCTCTGTTACGCACATACACAACAGAAACCATTTTCCACCTACAAAATATGGCATCCCCAGCATGATTTTAGATGTGCCTGTTCCTGATTGCTTTTCAGTTAAATTCATATGATTCCTGACCACATTCAGCAGTTTGTTATATTGTTTATAATAGAATAATAATTCCTTTAGCAATAGGACAGGTATAAATAAATGATTCACATTTCAAGAATGAAAAGTGCCACATTTAAAGTGGACCTACAGTCACAAAAAGAAAGTTTAGTAAATCTCTCCCCTAAACACTGACTGACTGATGGTCAGTGGTTTAAGATGTTTGGCAGGGCTTAAACTCATGCAGATATTGTGGAATAGCATGAGAAAAGAAAAACAAATAATTGCTAAAGGCTGTGTCTCCATCTATCCGCTTTCTCTGAGTTGCGCTGTGCAGCCACAAAGCAGTCTATTGATTTTACATTTTACATGTCTGCACTGCACTGAACATTGTACTTCTAGGCCTGCATTGACTTTTTGGGAGATCACATCCACCCCAGACAAAGAAAATTAGCATGTACAATATGGGTATACGTGATTCTCAAAGATGGATTCATAACCAAAATCAAAAAATTCTTTAGCATAGGTTGCTGTAATTTCCAGACAATTTCCAAAAACGATTTCCTTACTGAATATATGATGTACCTCACCTATAAAAATGGTTAATCAAAGCTACATGTGATTTATTTTTTGGAAATAGTAGGACAAAATCTCATTGGAATGCAATCCATACAGCAATGCACACCAGATGTCACATAGGCTTCACCAAATAATTAACATGGCCTTCTGTTTTGCTAATGGCCAAAACATACCCAAATACCAACTTTTTTAATAATAAATGATCAAGACAGGGCTACTAATATAAATGCAGGTTTGTTATATTATTTTAAAGAGCCACAGCATAATCAGTACATGTTCTTTTATTCTAAATAAGATATAAAAAAGCTTAGCGAAGTGTGAGCGATCGGGGCGAACGGCAGTGACGGTTTTATTAAGAAAATAAAATGTTCAAAAGCAAAATTTCTCTTACTTCAGAGGTTGCAGCAACAATGCAATAATTCAAGTGGTTACACCAACTTAATGCAAGTCCAGGGTTTGATACTCCAGCAAGCTGCAAGTCCGGGGTATCAGGTTCCACTTTAAAGGGCATACACGCTCACGCTGCACATCCACACAAGTCCAAGTTTTTGGGGTCACAGAAGCCAAGTCCTTCAGCTTAAATTCAGTCTCTCATTTACCACTGAGCAGTACAGCCTGGGCTCCTTCCTCCAGGCTGGTCAACAGCAAAACTGACAGGCTCAGCGGCTCCTTTTATTCAGGCTTCCCCTGCAATCAGCCTCATCACCTGTGCAAGGCCTGAGATCAGAGAACAAACCTGTAAAGGACTGGGGAATGTGACCTGGAATGAAAACCCGGCATGGATCGTGCCCGATACAGCATAGCAGAGGAAAAATACAAACCATTCAGGACTTTTCCATACACTTTACCACAGAAGGTTAAAATACATTAAAAGTAACATAGCCACTTCACCATTTGATAGACCATCACCTGTAGGGATTCAATGGGATAGCTTCACCACAGGATCACCGCATCAGCTGTATGAACAGCGAGAGACAAGAGTGTTCTTCCATGGGAGATGTTCTGCTACTTCCTGGCACACCAAGTGGAAGCTTCCTTGAGGCACACTCTTTGTGGCACAGAAGAGGAACAACTGCTATATCTAAACGCTTCCTTTTAACCCTTCTAGTGCCAGCTACGTGAGTCTCACATAGCTGCCTCTCCAACCGTTAAGTGCCAGCTACGTGAGACTCATGTAGCTGACTTTAGAGCCCCATAAAAAAAAGATACAGACTTACCTGACCCCTCGTTTGAAAGTGCCAGCGATTCTCTTCAAGTATCACCTGTTCAATTTCCGCCCCCGGGCCTCTGATCTTCAGGAGGGGGCGTGGAATAGCCCCCCCTGCGCCATCTGAAAGAAAAAATTAAAAATGACACAAACTCACCTGACAGCCCGATAGCTCCTCCGTTGTCTTCTCTTCACCAGGGGGGGCTCCGAATCCCCCCCCTGGACTTACCACGTTTCGGGTGAGGACCCAGCAACGGGCCCTCACCATGCTCTTCGGCCGGCGCTGGCCCCGCCCCTAGCCCTGCCCACTTGTGGGAGGAGCAGGATGACATCATCCCGCTCCTCGTATACCGGCACCCGGCTCTGATCTGTCACTTGTCGGTAGCGATCGGAGCAGGGAGGGTGGGAGGCAGGGAGGCTCTGATCTCCCGCCTCCCACCCTCCCTGCTCCGATCACTACCGACAAGTGTCATCTGCAGCGGCGCGGGACACTAGATGGGAGGTAAGTATAAATGAAAAAAAGAATAATAAAATATTTTTTGTCTGGTGTCTTTTTTCTTTTAACTATTTGTGAACTGGTAAGGGGTCCATGAGACCCCTTATACCAGTTCACAAGGCTCTGGGGCTGGCAATCACCTGCGGCTAGCGGGTGACTTGCCATAACCCCCAGCCCCCCCATTACCTGCCTCCCCAATGGCCAGGGGGGGGGGGCAGAAGGGCCCGGGCCACTTAGTGGCTACGTGGGCTAGTAGCCCTGGGCCCTGTTGCACAAGCCCCCATACCTGGGTCGGTAATGCTGGGTAGGGGGGACCCTACGTCATTTTTTGGGGGGATTTTAAGGGTTTTTAACCATTAAAATTCCAAAAAAAATGCCCCCCCCCCCCCCTGGGAGGGGGGACCCTATGTCATTTTTTTTTTACATTAACCCCTTACAACTATGCAATCATATTGCATAGTTGTATCCTATCTGAAATCTCCTAAACTGCTGTTTCAGTTTGGGGGAGTCTCCTGGGCAGGAAAGGGTGTATACCAATACATATGTGGTACCGCTGTAACTGGGAGAAATAGGGCTTTCACACGCAATAAGATTTATAAGATTAAGATTAATAAGATTAACAAACTTACATTTTTTATTACAAAAAAATATTACAAATTGTAAAAAATAGATTTTTTAAATTTCTTTGCACATATTTCACCCAAAAGTATTGAGAATACACTAAAAAAAAGGCCAAACAAGACATTTCACGTTGAAGCCCAGACTCTGCTGAAAAAAACAATATATAATTTTCCTGGGAAATCCCTGGAAATTCCTTCAAAAATCAAGGTTGAACATGTCTAGCGCAAAAGTAGTCTGGCAACAGAGTGTGACAAAAAATCTAGGTAGGCTGCCACTTAAAGGGTTAAAGGAACTGACCAGTAGATTTTTTGGTGAGTCACACAGAAGCCCGACTTTGGAGTACAACTTACAAAGCTTACATTATGGTTAAACATCATATTCAACAAGATAGTTTAGATAAAACTAATCAATCAGGTTGCCAATAGATAAGCCTAATTAAACATGGTTTCAAACACATCTCTGTAAAAAGTTAGTTGAGAACCATAGTCAGATATATATAATACAAACCTTATTTAAATATTGTAACAATGGATGGACCTCAAAGCTCAACATTATCAAACATAACTAAGACAAAGACAGCAAAAAAGCAGATCTCAAAGTTTCATTAAGCCAAGGTAATTCAACACGGTATAACAATACTTCCCCAATACTCCAATGACAGGTCTCTGTTTCTCAATCACAGAGAAGTCAGCAAATTAAAGCGTATACCCTGTCATGTTTTCAATAAAATATATACATTTATATCTCAAAATTCCATTCTATAATACCTTCAGAGCCACGAAAACATTCCTCAGACCATAAATCACAACAATGCTTCAGGGGCACCAGTCTAGATCCTTCAACCAAAATGCAAATTAATTGAAAATTAATGTGTGTTTGATTTGTTGCTCTACCACACAAAAAGTTTATCTACTGAACAATGGTGGTCTACCTAAGCTTTAGGGAAACCATGTAATAATTGTAGTTGGATCCCAAATTGTGAGACAGTTTGCTCTTGTACATAAAAGTTCAGATATCTACCAGTTTAGGTGTGGACTCGTAGATACCTGAACTAGATAAACCATATGCCGATACTCAAGGCATAAGTTGTTATGCCTTGAATATCGGCATAGGGTTTATTTCTGGCAGGAACACTGCTACCTCAGGTTTGTGGGGCAGTAGTGCCCTTTTTGAGAACCCTTTGATTAAAACAGCCAGGTATCATTAGATTCCCTTTGGTAATTGTGGCCAATATTCCTTGAAATGGGATAAAATGGTGATCAATAGTGTTGGGTGAACCCCTAGACGTTTGGGTTGGACAAGTTTGGCTGAACTTTGAACAAAAGTTTGGTTCAGGTACCCAAACTTAAGCTGAAATTAATGGAGACCTGCTGCCCCCCCCCCCCACTCCTCACCCACCTGAACAGAGGGGGGGCATCTGTCAAGGAGCCCCCAGAGGCAGAATTGTGAAAAAATGTGTGGGCACAGTGCTTTATCCGGCAGAGTAACACAGCAGGAAGCGCCTGCCCCCTAACCCCATCGGCATTCTGCAGCCCTGTCAAATAAGCTATGGGCAGTTCAGGTTTGCCCAACACTACTGATCACATTGCCCCACCTTCAGATTTCTGGGTTTGTATATTGGATAGAATATAGAATACACTGGGCAAAGAAAAAGAATGTGCTTCAATCCCAGAGCTCAAGGGCCAACTTGACGGTCCATGGTCCTAGTGAGTACCAGCCACAATGCCCTTCAGCACTGAGCAAACCGGGGGGTGTGAGTAATGTGGCAGGGGCTGCTTGCCATCCCCCTGCCCTTTGAACCCCATATCAGTTCAAAAGTGGTCAAAAAAATAAATAACCACACCACAAAAAAATATTTATTATTCTTAATTAATCTATACATACAGTATATAAGCTCCAATAATAATATAAGGCCATACCGGCAAATGGAGTGAGGAGGGACATAGGTTCCCCCTCCTCCTTCCCTGGCTTCCAACCAAGAGTAGTAATAGACCAGGAAAAAGCCTTTAATATCCAAGAGGGTGAGCCTCTCTGGAATCTCCCTCATGTGACCAAAACTTCATTGGAGGGGATTCCACAGGAAACATGTGTGTCTATTGTCATTAATCAAGACTTATAGTTATTGAGCATAACATTAGTTTGTATCAAAAAGTTGTTGCATATCAAAGAGTTGCATACAGATTACATATTTATACCTTGGCAGTATACACCTGACTATCGTGGTACCACTGAGTGTAGATCCGCACTGCCCAAGAACTATTTTATGAGTTTAGACTCAGTGGGTGGAAAGGAGGCACTGCATATAGGACAGTCCCTTGGGAGCAGCACCTCCTTGCTAAAGCATAATTGGCTGTGGCATGGGACCAGCAGCATATTTACCGGCAGCGCGACAGTGGCATCACTGAGAGGCCTAAGTGAATGGCATTTTTATCCGTTACACAGCGCGTGGGCACTGAGTACTGAGCAGCGCCATAATTTCGGTCGCCGGAATGTGCCGAAGACAACAGAGGGAAAGGTAAGATTTACAGGTGGTCGGGAGGGCTCCAGTGTTCTGGATGTCCCCCCCCAGACTTCTATTTAGTGGCAGAACTAACACACACACAGTGTGTGCACTGTATACAGAACTATACATTGCTTAGGTACCATCAATACAATGTGACAATAATGACAGTGCCTAAACTTAATAGAAATAGCATATACAAACCACTCCTGGGTCAATAGGAAGAAAAGGGCATGCGCTAGCTTAGCTGCAGCTTAGTATATTAGCATGGTGTAGTGTGCAGCAAGACAGGTAAGACTAAAGGGTTCCCTCGCAATGCTTCACTTGTAAGAACTGTCTTCACATGGAGTGTATATTTAAATGTCTTTCCTGTGCTTGCCAGGTCACATGGTTAAATTGACCCTGGCATAGGAGCTGTCAATTTGGATTTAACTAAACATATTACATTGTGCGCCTCATGTACCGCCACACTCCGCTTGACACTGCGCAGATGCGAATGCTGGGGGCACTGCACAGGCGGCAGCATCAAGTATTGCACAAGCTTTAATTAAAGAAGCTATGGCTCTCAGGTGAGCCAATGAGGGTATCCTGGGGCCTTCATAAGGAAGCTGTGGGCCTTATATTAGTGCCAGAGGACACCTATGTTTTCTCTTACTGAGCAAGAAAGTAGGGGGCTGGGGGTAGTTGTCCTGGTAACCTAAACTACAGAGCTGTTAGGCTATGTTGATCAATAGAGGAGTGGGAGTAACAATTTTTAATTTATCATAAAGCCATCCACCCTTGCCTGGAACTCAGAAAATTTGATACAGATATTTCCTAGCCACAGCTATTGATTGCTGGGCTACCAAGGAAATAAAGGTTGCCAACCATTGTTATTTACGGGTAAGGTAATCAAAATCCTGAAACGGGGTATTTTTTTAGCAGTTTACTGAATAGTCGAGTAGAGAGTAACCCTGACAAAAACGACTCAAGGGCAAGTCCAACAAATGTGGAACATTGTTTCCTCTGCACCACAGCCTTATATCTTAAATAACATTTAAAATATGAATCACACAGTACTCCCCATAAACTAATTTGATAGATTAGATCGTAAGCTACACAGTGATATGAAACCTGCCTGCGTGCTTTCTCCAGAGACCTCTAAAATTCAAATAAATGACTCAAGGACGATGTTTGTGAGAAGGCAGGCTTGTGGTGAGCAGGCATGCGGCATGCCTACTAGGGCTCTGGGAGTTGGTGAGTGGATCTGGGAATCCGGGGGGTTTACACAGCCGGGCATCCCAATTCAGGATTCCCTAAGGAGTAGAACTCGGACAGCCTTGAAGTCTGTTAGACTCCTCCAAAATTCTTCTTTAATGCTTTTCTGATTAAATTTACAAATAATCTAGAGCTCTGAAATTATTTTGAATTTTAGATCCCAATTATCAAAATTGCCTTTTAAATCTAACGCTCAGTAAGTCTGCTTTGTCCCATTCCACAGTGACAATCAGTATGACAGATCGGTTCAATCAAATTGTATTGTAATATAACTAACAAGAAAACAACAAATAATTCTGTATCTACTGACAGCGTATCACACGTGTCACTGATTAGATAACGGCAAGCGTTGAAAGTGGGGCATGTGTGGCGCAATTGGTCCATCAGATCAGACAAGCCGTCGAAAGCTCTGATCGTTTCGGGCTGATTATCACAAATTATATCCTTACTGTTATGCTTTTCGTCCAAGGTCTGGTATGAAAGTACCAGTAAATATGACAAGGTGAGAAAAGAACAACATAAAAATGAGTTCAGTTAAGTCAGAGCTAGTTTTATCTTAAGTCAGAAAAAATGTACTAACTTCGACTCCAGCATAAAAAAATGTTATTGTTTATATTGTATAATGAATGTAACATTCATAAGAACTTTAGAATAATTAATCATACATTTATTTTACGTTCTTTTAATCTAATGCCCTTGTTTATATATATCAGTGATAAGCAGCAGCCGGGTGTTTGAGTGGTGATAGATAATGAGTTCACAATCTCCTTCATGCTGCCCCAGGGCAGCCCACTTAGGGCTTTATTCATCAAGAGATAGTGGCAGGTAGTGCCTTGTAAGCGACAGGTAGTGGCAGGTAGCGTGAGGTGAACGCCGGCCGCGGCATGCAATACCACATTTATGAAGGCGATTCTGGTGAGCGCCTCTTACAGAGTGGTGATAGATAATGAGTTCACCAATCTCCTTCATGCTGCCCCAGGCACTTAGGGCTTTATTCATCAAGAGATAGTGGCAGGTAGTGCCTTGTAAGTGACAGGTAGTGGCAGGTAGCATGAGGTGAACGCCGGCCGCGGCACGCAATACCACATTTATGAAGGTGATTCTGGTGAGGGCCTCTTACAGAGTGGTGATAGATAATGAGTTCACCAATCTCCTTCATGCTGCCCCAGGCACTTAGGGCCTTATTCATCAAGGGATAGTGGCAGGTAGTGCCTTGTAAGCGACAGGTAGCGGCAGGTAGCGTGAGGTGAACGCCGGCTGCGGCACGCAATACCACATTTATGAAGACGATTCTGGTGAGCGCCTCTCACGTAGCGACCGATTCATCATCACAGACGGCTCAGAATTGTCATTATAGGTCTGGTATTAAAGTATTAATGTCACAATGTAATAACAATGTAATGCCATATGTTTTCGGTTTGTTACTAATGGATATGCATTCAAAAACGGACGTTAATCACACAGCTTATGGCGTTCTGGGCTACAGCGACGCAATTTTGAGCGCCACCACTGTGTGAGGCTGTTTTTTTGATGAATATGGTTTGAGTCGCTCACACTGACCAGTCGCTACCATTCACTCCCATATAGCTCTGTACTGGTGTTATAGCGACTCACACATCAAATTCATCAATGCCGGCAATGTTACTACAGCGACTGAGGCACTCGCTCTTAGCGCCGCTGTACATCTGCCATTACCTGGCTTAGTTACAGTTCCTGAAAGATGCCGAAAAAACAAAAAAAATCCTCCTCCATACAGGTCAGTGTTCTTCCACAGCTCTTCCACGAAAGTGCCAACATGTTCATACTTACAGTCAAAACGGGACAAACAGAAAGCAGCTATTTGAACCCTATGCTTGGAATGTCCCTTGAACCATTTAGTGCTAGCTTACCTAGAGATTTTGTCACCCTCTGTTGGCAGACAATGTTTTCATTATTTTGCGATATATATGTTTAACTGTGATTTTTGCAGGGATTTCCAGAACAATTATGAATTTTTTTTTCAGCAGACTTTTTAACATAAAAGCCCCCTTCTTCCAGATTACAACAATACTATATATGTACTGGCAGGCCCCCTGCCCAGAGGACCCCTCAAACTAAAAAGAGCATTTTATGACATTTTCAAATAAAATACAACTACTAAATGCACTGAACCGAAAAAGGAAAGTGTTGCTCCATACAGAGCCGCACCTATTGAACATGACCCACCAATAAGTAATGTCAATTAAACAATAATAACAATAATGAAAAAAAAAGAAAAAAAAAATGGGAAGAAGAGGTTTGTAATGATAATTAGAAAATGTATATATTAGACCGCTGGTCCGGTCCTCGGCTCTCTACTACACTAAACTACGGAACTAGGGGCTTAGACCAGTCTAAAATATTGCTTTAGAGCTCAAAAGGACCAACCCCCGCACTACTAAATTAAATAACCAGATATTGAAATATAAAACATATAAAATATTTTATTATCCATTAATTTTAAAAACAACATACATGACATATGGTGAGCAGTAAGCTGTAAACTTATTTTTGGGCACATATGCATCATTAACAGCTCCCCCTTTGTGGGTAATAGCCTTTTTGCTGGTAATCCCCAATAAAGAGATGGGCGGACTAGTTTCGCCAAACAATGGCTTCTTCAGAGCTCCTTAAACCGGACCTTCACCATGATTTATTGAAAAGACCAAACCCTTAAAAAATTGTTCCCCAGCATCTAAAATGAATATATTGTAAGTTTTTAGTCACTTACTTATTATTCTTTCCCCCAACGGGCTATAACTCTGTTTAGGACCTTAGGATATGGGCGCCGCCATCTTGACTCAGAAGCATCACACTTACCGAGGAGAGGAGAGTGGGATAAAGTACAGGGAGGCGGGTTATAGCTGTGCTTTGCTCAGACAGGGCAGAGCTGGGGTCAGGAAAAGGTCAACAATCCCAGAATGCAGAGCAGCACAGTGAGGAGGCACTTCCTGTTTGCAGGCTGCCTGATGTTACATGAGCCGCCATCTTGGATGCTTAAAGGCTCATAACATGCAGTAGATGCAGGTAGGATGATTTTTAATATGAGCAATCTGTATGTACAGGGTGTGGGAAACATAAGATAGACTCTTATACAGAGTGAAGGACCGCTTTAACCACCATAAGGTGGCAAACACCCACCGCACCAATAAGACTCTAAATAAATATAAATTCATATAAACATCAATTTATTAATCTTAAAAAGACACAGACATCACATACTACATAAAAACACATTAATCCACACACAATTCATAAGAGGGACTACTCCAGGGCAAGTGCAATAACTAAATTCCATACAGTATTAAAATTCATATCCTACACTATCAATCAAGTATATACAATTCTGTGAAAGCAAATAAAGTGCTAATGTGCCCATATTTGCACATAATGCCAAAGTGTAAACAATTCAAGCAATGAAATTACTAGTAAGGAAAAAATTTACTCAAGTGATGCCCGAGAAGATAGTAGCCCCACTACTCCAATATTGGGAGATAAACGTCCCACACGTTCCGTGGCCCCACTAGCAGGCCACTTCTTCAGGGTAGTCGAGCCAGATGTACATATCTGTATTTACAAAAATGCATTATTGATTAATGTGCACTGTCATGGGTTAATCCCTTTAAAATGTTTAAAGCTATACTAAAGGCAAGCCCGGCTGTTATCACTTTGTCCTAAACTTTTACCCGTTTTCAAGAAGACCCTGTAGTTCCTAAGTTATCTTTGAAAGCATTTGAGCATTGGAGATACAGAGAAAAAATGAAGAGAAAGAGTAGGTGTGGCAACACCAATGTGATGTAAGCACACTGTGATAGAGTGTGAGAGAAGGGGCGGGGGTTTTCAAAGCTGCAGAGAGAGACAGCCAATCAGGACGGATGGGCAGGGAGTGGGGGTATTTTTGTTCTTGGTCCACTGAATGTTGATTGATGGACTGGGTCAGAGGGGTGGGGGCTGATTTTCCTCAGTAAGGAGAAAGAGGAGGACTCGCAGAACTGCAGTCACTCAATGAAAGGTAAGCTACTGATATTTATTTTACTTTAAAACCCTTAAAGTGGACCAAAACCCCCAGAGATTGGCCCAGGAATCTACAAGATTCCCGAGCCGCTTGCTTCGCTCCCCCTGGGGCATCCAAGCTTAGAGTGCGTCAGTGCAGTCAAGCATGCTGATTGGATGGGAGCTTGCACATGCGCCTTAGGACCGGGGAAAGGTGAGTCAGCTTGGGCGACCTAGGGGTGTTTCACAAAGTGGGGCATCCCCGATCGGGGGCAAGAACCAAAACCCAGGATAGTAAAAATCCTGGGTATGAGCCCACTTAAAAAAAAAGCATGGGGTCCTCCCAATTTAACAAAACCAGCCCGGACAACAGCTCTTCTGCATCTCCTGGGCTTTGGGGGATGCAGGTAATTGAGCAGGGGGTTATGGCAAGTCACCAGCTTGCCACAGGTGACCTGCCAGCCCCTCCTGCCTTGTGTATGCTTATAGGGATCTCAAGGGCTCCTTACCAGTTCACAGAGTGTTAAATGTCACACGTGCAGGTAAAGCATAGTACAATGAAATCTTGTGTAAATAGCATTAATTTGACATTCAGGCTGATTCATTACTAACGCCAGGTAGCGACAGATGAGCGTCTGTAGCGGGGAATTCATAGCGAACGCTAGTAGTACTGTGCTCGGCCATGGTTAGTTGTTTTAGAGCGCCTCAGTCGCTGGCCGGCATTGTTGAATACTTTATGTGATTCGCAGTACTACGCTGTATGGGAGCGAATGGTAGCACCAGTTCAGTGTGAATAACTCCCACCACATTCATCAAAAAAACAGCCTCAAACAGTTCCGGCGCTCATAATTGGGTCGATGTAGCCCACAGCGCCAGAAGCTGTGTGATTAAAGTCTGTTTTTGAACACATATCCACTAGTAACAAAGCGAAAACATATGGAATTACATTGTTATTACATTGTAACATGAACACTTTAATACCAGATATGTAAGGACAATTCTGCATAAAAATATTATTAATCAAAAAAGTTTAAAAAAATGTAATTTTTTAGGCCAGGATACATGTCTGAAAGAGTTTGAGTTTTTTTTTTAAAAAAAAGGGAAGGGATTTAAAGTGGACCAACACCCTCCACTGATCGGCCCGGGAATCTATAAGATTCCCGGACCAATCAGACCCCCCAGAAACCCCTAAATCTCTACCTGATCCTCGTTCCAGCGGCGCCCGCTGCCGCCTCCCGCGCGTCCCTCTAGCAGGACGCGCACCCACGCCAGCCATTTGTGAATGGCCGGCGCGCGCGCACGCCCTGTAAGAGTGACACGCGGGAGGCGGCGGCGGGCGCGCTCTCTTGTCCGTCGCTGCCTCCCGCTTGTCCGTCGGCGGGGATTGGTGGCAGCGGTCACGTGGGAGCGGGCAGAGTTTTTGGGGCTTTCTTGGGGGTTTCACACAGCAAGTGGTCCAAAACCCAGGATAGTCAAAATCCTGGGTGTTGGTCCACTTTAAGAATCATCCATAGAAATGTATGGTAGCGAGATGTAATATGTGGCGCTCTGCAAGGCTGAACGCTGCGCTGTACGCTGAGCCTGGGATAATGATGAACCGTACGCTACATGGCGTTGTTCCAGTTGCTCACCAGAATCGCCTTCATAAATGTGTAATTGTGTGCCGTTTCCGGCATTCACCTGACGCTACCTGCCGCTTACAAGGCACTACCTGGTGCTATCCCTTCACGAATAAGGCCCATTGTGTTAGCAGCTTTAAAGCTTTGTAGCATTTTAAAAGGGGTAATTGGACCCATACCCTCCTTTGCAACTCTGTGCCAAAGGGACACTAAAATAACCTAGCTTACCCTCTCAGGCCATCAGCAAGCCCTATATTAGGAAATGACTGCACACATTTGCGTCAATCACACAATAAGAGGTGAGAGCTACTCCAGTGTGCAGCTGCTTGCAGTCCACCATCATTTAGAGCTATGTGCCTGATTTTGGCTTCCTAAGAATCATTAAAGTCATTTCATACCAAAATAAAAAAAAACAAGAGTACTTACCTTTTGTTTCATGCAGCTGATTGTTGCTGCCTAGCAGGGCATTTGATTTATGGGGTGTCAGTTTCACGACCCTTCATCAGTCACAGGAGAGCTGCTATGCCCTCTCTTTCATTACAATGGAGGGGGTGTGCCGAGGCTTGACACGCCCTTTCTATTGTTGTGAAGCACCCCTGTGTGTGATGGTGGGGAGTACATGGTGAAAGGAGTTCAGGTCCGGGGCAGTGCAGGCTGGGGTCCAGCAATCAGATAAGTTACTAATCACTGGACTAGCAATGATCAGCTGCTGGGGACAAAAGTAACAATTTTTTTTAGCCAATTGGCAACTTTAAAAGTGCAAGAGGTTGTGGCTTTGACTGTGAACATTTCTTTTTTCTTAAACCAGGTCATTGGTGAGCCGGCAGCATACTCAGGTACCAAGGCACCTAGGTGGGGAGGACAGGTGGGGGGCATGGAGGGGAGCCAGGAAGGGTTTTGTTCTTTAACGTGGACCAAAAACCATGGCCATCAGCCCTGGAATCTAAAAATCCAGGGCTGCTAAATTCCTTCCCTCCCGGTGCATCCAGAATCGGGATGCTCCGCTTTGTGAACCCCCCAGGTTGCCCGATATACTTATCCTCTCCCCTGGTCCAACGCACATGTGCGAGCAGCGGCCGCATCTCCGCTATCCCTTTAGCATGGTGCATGCCCTTGCCAGGCATTTGTGAATGGCAACACGGGCATGCTCCCTGTTAAAGCGCTGCCGGGATGCGGTGGCCGCCACACTTGGCTCCTTAGATGAGCGCACATCAGCACAGTTGAGTGCGCTGCTTTGACAGGAGGCCACACATGTGCCGTAGGACTGGGAAAAGGTGAACTGGAGGGGGCGAACTGGGGGGTTTCACACAGTGTAGCATCCTGCATTGGGGTGCCCCAGGGGCAATGACCAAAACCCGCAATAGTCAAAATTCTAGGGTTTGGGCCCCTTTTAACAGATAAGGATCTTTGCTGAACATACAGTATGCTTTATCCTAGGAAGGGGGTCACCTGCTCACTTTTGCCAGATTTTTTTAGGAGAGTGTGCGTGTTTTTGTGGGGAGTGGACAGCATCCCCGGTTTCCCTCCGATTGATGCGTGTACTTCAGCACCCAGGCTGTCTGGCTAAGCTCCCACACGAACATAAACTGTGGTAAACCATGGATGCGCTGTGGGATCACCGGCAAGGTGAATATACAGGTGATCCCTAGGGGTTTTACACAGCGGGATGGGCCACGGATAGGTATTTGGCCAGATTAGGAGATTGCTAAAGTAGGTTTGGGTCCACTTTAACGCAGATGTGGTCTGGGCATCAAACATACACTGTCTTTCCTCCATGGCAGGGCTGGCTCCAGTGAGTCAGTGAGAGCTATCTGTCGAATGACATAGTCATGGCAGGCGGCTCTCATTGGACAAAGCCTGGGCATGCGGAAGAGGTGAGTGAATAGCAGCATTCTGGGGGATTTCACCCACTGGGCATTGTGGGTTTTGTTTGCTTTAAAGTGGACCAATCGCCAGAATTTCCACTATCCTTGCCCTATTGGCATCCTGATGCACTGCTGTTAAAGCACCCCAGATCTCCCACTCCAGTCACCTTTCCTCAGTTCCCACGGTGCATACACTTATCCAATCAGTGCTTTATGCCGTGCATACTAATGTAGGACATAAAGCCGTTGCTTTGGATTCAGCGTCGGCATAGGGAGCAGCGCCAGCCACATCCCGGGTTTCCCTGCGGAGTGCACGCCAACCTGCATTTGGACTATCTTAATGGATGGGTGTGGGAGCGTGCACATCAGCAGGGAAACTAGGGAGTCTTTTAGACTCCAGATCCCTCCGTGGCAGTGATCGGCCCAGAGGATGGGCAGCCTTTGTGGGCAGCCATGGGGTCTAAAAGATTACTTTAAATACAGATGGGCAACTTACAACCCCTGGGGCATCCCTATTAGGGATGCTCTGCTGTGTGAAACACCCCAGGAACCCCCACAATTACTCACCTTTCTGGGGGGTCAGGCCCCATATTCACGTGTTTCAGCATATCCCTGGCCTCCCTGCAGTCTGTGGTGCGATCCCACGCTCAGCCTACCTGAAGGGCTAGGTGCAGGAGCACGCCTCAACCTCAGAGATGTTGGGGAAGCACCGAGAATAGGCCGTAAGACCCAATAAAGGTGGCTGTTTGTGGGGGTACCTGGGGGGTTCACAAAGCAGGGCATCCCAAATCAGGATGCCCCGGGGGGCAAGGCTGAAAGTCCTAGGTTTTGGACCACTTTAATTTAGAGCCTTATTTATTAAATTTTTCAGTGGGCATCAGGTGAACGGCTCGCATGAGCTACTATCTGGGCCCGCACTTGTCAGCGGCGGGGAGCAAGGCAGCTCTATGCCTGCGCTCCCACCCACCCAGTGGATCAAGCTTATTAAAGCCAGCTGCGATCCCTAGCGTCGACAGGAAATGTGCAAACATTTAACGCTTTTATTTTTTGAGGGGCTTGGGACCAAAAAAAAAAAAAGGACATTGCATTGGGGACACATGAAAGACATGGCATAGCTTTTGCACGGCCCAAATCACAAATTTGCAGCACAACACAAAAGTGCAAAAAATACTTACAAAAACAATTCCAAAAAGCCCAGGGATCCCATGGCACATGCACAAACAAAAGTGGCCAAAGTAATTGTAACCATCCCAGCCCATTACCTGGCACTTTCACAGGTGCACTGGATTTTTGCCTTGATAAATACATCTTTTGCACTGGGACCTGACATTCACCTGACACTCATCTGGCACTACATGGCCTTAGCGCTTCTTAAAAAAAAAACCCTAAATGTTTTTTATATATATTTTGGGAGGGTCATTATTTTTCTGTCTGGTATACGTATGTTGTCATGGCATTATGTATTGTTTACATCACTTATATTTATCAAGTTGTGCAGCAGTATACAATGTGGTAAATAAAACATGTTACTGTTCTCATGTTGTGATTGGCTCATATGTCTTGCACATGGTGACCCAAGATAGTTTTACCCATGCTATATTCAGTCATACAGAAAACACACATTGAACCTCATCCATTTTGTTCCTCACCATGACATGTCTACTGTCCTGTGTGCACCACTATGATTTATTTCATATACCGTATTTTTCGCCCTATAAGACGCACTTATTTTTCCCCAAAAGTGGGGGAAAAATGTCCATGCGCCTTAACGGGCGAATAAAAAACTTACATTCCGTGGATCCCCGCAGCCTTGGTAGTCACCGCTGCCTGTCTGCCTCCTCCTTCATCTGGTTCCGGCCCCTGGGTAGGGCGTGGCCTGTGATGCTGACAGACGTCACAAGGGTAGGAGACACAGGCCATGCCCACCCCGGCCCGATATCAGCTCACTGTTAACTTGCTGCTGACTGCTGCTCCCCGCCGCCGCTCCCCGCCGCCTCTTACACTCTTACAGAGGCGGTGGGGAGCGGCGACGGGAAGCGGCAGGCAGCCGGAAGTTCACAGCGGGCCCATTCTGGTCGGGGGTGGCCGTGGCCTGTGACTCCTGCTAGCATCATTGGACGCTGGCAGGAGTCACAGGCCACGCCCCCCTGGGCGGGAATCGGCCCGCTCTGAACCTGTGGCGGGGAGCGACAAGAACGGGGAGTACACGGTAAGTTTTTTTTTGTTTGTTTTTTTGAATGCACATTGGGGATGCCTGCACACTATTTGGGATGCCATTGGGGATGCCTGCACACTATTTGGGACGCCTGCACATTGGGCATGCCTACACACTATTTAGGATGCCATTGGGGATGCCTGCACACTATTTGGGATGCCTGCACATTGGGGATGCCTGCACACTATTTGGGATGCCATTGGGGATGCCTGCACACTATCTGGGATGCCATTGGGGATGCCTGCACACTATTTGGGATGCCTGCACACTATTTGGGATGCCATTGGGGATGCCTGCACACTATCTGGGATGCCATTGGGGATGCCTGCACACTATCTGGGATGCCATTGGGGATGCCTGCACACTATTTGGGATGCCTGCACATTGGGGATGCTTGCACACTATTTGGATGCCTGCACATTGGGGATGCCTGCACACTTTTTGGGATGCCTGCACACTTTTTGGGATGCCTGCACACTATTGAGGATGCCTGCACACTATTGGGGATGCCTGCACACTATTGGGGATGCCTGCACATTGGGGATGCCTGCACACTATTTGGGATGCCTGCACACTATTGGGGATGCCTGCACACTGTATTGGGGATGCCTGCACACTATTTGGGATGCCTGCACACTATTGGGGATGCCTGCACACTGTATTGGGATGCCCGCACACTGTATTGGGGATGCCTGCACACTGTATTGGGGATGCCTGCACACTGCCTGTATTGGGGATGCCTGCACACTGCCTGTATTGAGGATGCCTGTACACTGCCTGTATTGGGGATGCCTGCACACTGTATTGGGGATGCCTGCACACTGCCTGTATTGGGGATGCCTGTACACTGCCTGTATTGGGGATGCCTGCACACTGTATTGGGGATGCCTGCACACTGCCTGTATTGGGGATGCCTGCACACTGTATTGGGGATGCCTGCACACTGTATTGGGGATGCCTGCACACTGCCTGTATTGGGGATGCCTGCACACTGTATTGGGATGCCCGCACACTGTATTGGGGATGCCTGCACACTGTATTGGGGATGCCTGCACACTGCCTGTATTGGGGATGCCTGTACACTGCCTGTATTGGGGATGCCTGCACACTGTATTGGGGATGCCTGCACACTGCCTGTATTGGGGATGCCTGCACACTGTATTGGGGATGCCTGCACACTATTTGGGATGCCTGCACACTATTGGGGATGCCTGCACACTGTATTGGGGATGCCTGCACACTATTTGGGATGCCTGCACACTATTGGGGATGCCTGCACACTGTATTGGGATGCCCGCACACTGTATTGGGGATGCCTGCACACTGTATTGGGGATGCCTGCACACTGCCTGTATTGGGGATGCCTGCACACTGCCTGTATTGAGGATGCCTGTACACTGCCTGTATTGGGGATGCCTGCACACTGTATTGGGGATGCCTGTACACTGCCTGTATTGGGGATGCCTGCACACTGTATTGGGGATGCCTGCACACTGCCTGTATTGGGGATGCCTGCACACTGTATTGGGGATGCCTGCACACTATTTGGGATGCCTGCACACTATTGGGGATGCCTGCACACTGTATTGGGGATGCCTGCACACTGCCTGTATTGGGGATGCCTGCACACTGTATTGGGGATGCCTGCACACTGTATTGGGGATGCCTGCACACTGTATTGGGGATACCCGCACACTGTATTGGGGATGCCTGCACACTGTTTTGGGGATGCCTGCACACTGCCTGTATTGGGGATGCCTGTACACTGCCTGTATTGGGGATGCCTGCACACTGTATTGGGGATGCCTGCACACTGTATTGGGGATGCCTGCACACTGTATTGGGGATGCCTGCACACTGTTTTGGAGATGCCTGCACACTGTTTTGGGGATGCCTGCACACTGTATTGGGGATGCCCGCACACTGTATTGGGGATGCCTGCACACTGTATTGGGGATGCCCGCACACTGTATTGGGGATGCCTGCACACTGTTTTGGGGATGCCTGCACACTGTATTGGGGATGCCTGCACACTGTATTGGGGATGCCTGCACACTGTTTTGGGGATGCCTGCACACTGTTTTGGGGATGCCTGCACACTGCCTGTATTGGGGATGCCTGCACACTGCCTGTAATTTGGGATGCCCCTCACTGTCTGTTATGTAGGATGCCCCTTCCTGCCTTTAATGTGGAATACTTCCTACTGCCTGTAATGTGGGGTCTGTAATGGTGTGATTGGGGGAATTCTGCACACTGTCTATAATGGGGTGTTTGATAGGGGGTATTTTAGCACATCATTTGGTTCAGAATATTTTTTTTTCTAACTTTTGTCTTCCAAATCCAGGGTGCGTCTTATAGGGTGAAAAATACGGTAAATGTTTTTGCTAATCTTTGGAGCAGTCTATGTTAAATATAATTTTTACACAGTTCTGTATTCATGGGCCTCCCTATGATGCACTATGGGCTTTTTTAGGCACAGTGGATAGAAGGGCTCCATTGTGGAATTCAGAAAACAGACTTTTCTCCTCCTGAAAGCTGCTGTAAAAAATTTGTGTGAAACTCTTGAATTTAACTCATGTGTGGCGCCAATCCATTGCACCTGAATCACTAGAATTATTTTTCACTTGAAGGCCTTGATTCAATAAAGGTAGAAAAAAATTCTCAAGGTAGTAAAAAATTCAATTTCTCACTAGATAAAAAGACAATGAAAGTCAATGGCAGCTTTCACTACAGTGTAGAAAGGAGTAAACAGTTCTCTACTTTTCTTAGGAGTAAAAAAGTGCCATTGACTTTCATTGTTTTCTTATCTGGTGATTCAGTAACAGTGACATTCTCAGGGTTTTTTCTCATGAATTGAATCTTTTATTACCTTTATTGAATCGATGCCGAAAATTCCACATTAATTATTTTCGAAAATCTAATTATTTTCGAGTGCCTTTTCTCTCACTCGAATTGAATTAGCTTTCAAGGTTGTTGAATCCCGCACGTACATTTCGCGCGAAAAATCGCACGAAAATTTGAATTCGACTGAATCAAGCCCATTGAATCACCAGATAGAAAGACAATGAAAGTCAATGGCACTTTTTACTACAGGTAAAAAGGGGTAAAAAGTTCAATACTTTTCTCAGATGTAAAAAAAGTGCCATTGACTTTCATTGTCTTCCTATCTGATAATTCACTTAAAGTGGACCAAAACCCAGGATTTTGACTATCCTGGGTTTTGGTCCCCCCCCCCCCGCGCTACGTGAAACCCCCCAGATCCCCCACATCAACTCACCTCATCCTGGGAATGCGGCCAGCACATGCGTTGTTGGACCAGGAAGTAAGTTAAGTGTAGCGGGCGACATGGGGGGTTTCACACAGTGGGGGAACCTGATTTTGGATGCCCCGGGGGAGGGAATGGATCGGTCTAGGAATCTTATCGTTTCCTGGGCCAATCCTGCTAGGTTTCAGTCCACTTTAAAGTGAAATTATCAGGCTTTTTTCTAATGAATTGAATTTTTTACTTCAATTAGATTTTTTTGCACCAGGTTCTGAATCGACCCCATTGATGGACTGCCTGAATCACTTGATTTTTTTTTTCAACAGTAAATCAAGGCCTATGTGAATCGAGGCCATAGTGGAGACCTATCTGGAGATTCACTAAAAGTGACATTCTCAGGTTTTATTCTCATGAAATGAGATTTTTTTCAACACTTGATGAATCAAGGCAAAAAAATTAGTTAAGTTTTCTCACCAGGTTCTGAATTGACCCCATTGATTAACTGCCTGAATCACTTGTTCTCCCTCATTAGTATGTTTCAAGACCAGGGTTGCAGGGAAAATATATTTTTTTATGATAATGCCTGGACAGGTACTTTAACCCTTCCTAGTGCCAGCTATGTGAGTCTCACGCAGTTGCCTCCCCTACCGTTAAGTGCCAGCTACATGAGACTCACCCGGGTCTTCTCTTCACCCAGGGGGCATCCGATCCCCCTGCGGGTCTCTTCTCTCTTTAGAAGAGCGTCCCAAAATAGCGCCCCCCCCCCAGCTTCGGCCGCTGGCACAATTAACTGATCACCAGCAGCTGTCATCGGAGCTTCGTGGGACAGGATTGGGACATCAGAGGTAAGTAGAGAAAAAGGTTTTTAACCCTTAAAATTAAAAAAAAAATGGTGCGCCCCCCCAGGAGGGGGGACCTATGTCATTTTTTTTAAATTAACCCCTTATGTTTATAGTGTGGATAGTAGTTGTATTTTATTTGTAAATAAATATGGTTTTCATTAATAAATAATAATTGTCTAAAAAATATTATTTTATTTATTTTTTTGTTTTTTTTTACGCAAAAATATTTAAAAAAACACTAGAAAAATTTCAAACCAGACATTTCATGTTAAAGCCTAAACTCTGCTACAAAATATATATATATTCTCCTGGAAATTCTGGCAAAAATCACGCTTAAACTTGGCACAAAATGCATGTTGCGTATTGTTCTGTTCGGGGGACCTTGCGCTTTCACATTTAGCTTGTTTTTTCCTGTTTGCATATTGAAATTTTAGGAAAACATGTTTTTTATTCAGCTTTTTAATACATTTTTTTTTAGGGAAACCCTGTGCAATCTAATAATTCTTTGAGGGATTACTTCAAGAAAGATGATCCCACTACAACAAGCTGGATACACTTAGAAAGCTTAACATGTGTACTTTCAGTGAATATATGGTTTATGGGGGATATTCCAAATGTAAAGGGTTGTTTTGGTTGAAAAATTGCAAGGTGCGCACTTTGTCTGCAGAACTGAAATTTTCAAGTAAAATTACCGTTATGCTCATGCTTCACTTTGTGGTGTTTGGCAACTCTTTCCTTGACAGGACCTATGCATGTTGGGTATTGTTCTGTTCGGGGGATGTTGCTTTTTCAGATTTTACTTGTTTTTTCTTCTTTGCATATAGCTTTTTTTTAGGAAACTGTGGCTTTAATTCTTTTTTAGGAAAACTCTGTGCAACCAAAGAATTGATTGGGGGATTACTTACAGAAAACTACGTCCACATAAACAAGCCTGGTACGCCAGGCTTGACTTGTACTTCCAGAGAATATATAGTTTGTGGGGGGTATTTCAAAAGTAAAGGATTGTTTTTCTGGAAAAACTGCAAGGTGTGCATAGCATAGTTGTATTTTATCTTAAAATCTCCTAAAGCTCTGTTTCAGTTTGGGAGAGAAAGGGTCTCTACCTATACATATGTAATACTGCTGTAACCGGGAGAAATTGGAGTTTCACACACAATAAGATTTTATTGGCAAACTTACATTTTTTTATTACTAAAAAACACTACAAATTGCAAAAAATAGATTTTAATTTTTTTTTTGCACATATTTCACCGAAAAATATTGAGAATACACTAAAAAAAGTCCAAACAAGACATTTCATGTTGAAGGCTAGACTGCTGAAAAAAACAATATATCATTTTCCTGGAAAATCTCTGGAAATCCCTTCAAAAATCAAGATTGTACATGTGTAGCGCAAAATAGTGAAACGTGGTCTGGCAACAGGGGGTGAGAAAAATTCTAGGAAGGCTGGCACTTAAAGGGTTAAAGAAAAACGATTTACTCCTGGTTAGCCTTTGGAGTGTGACCTCTGAAACCACACATGATGCCATCACTCTGCCTGCATTTAACAGGACTAGAACCCTAGTACCCCCGCTCTGGAGCTTAACACTCCAGGGTCAGGATATAGCTTGCAACCAGGGCATCCCAAATCAATTTCACGGTACATGCATGGGCCTATGGAGGTTTCCTCATCACTCCTCTTTATCTGAAGCACAACCCCCCCGCCAGAGGCATATCTAGGTGGGTAGAGACTGGAAACGGCACCCCACCTGTGTTCAGGCCTCCTCTGGAAAAAAAGCTGTAATGTGCACCTGACGGGCATCACACACATACTTCTCAGGTGTCCCTCATTTGGAAGCACTGTCCCTCTTTTGAGTACATGTCCCCCTGTCCTTCATTGTTCTAATTTGTTCCTCTTTCAGGTGTAAGATGCAGATCTGCATCAATAAATGATTCATTTCCCTATTCAATGTGTTTCTATTATTTTAACTCCTATCTATCCCTCAATGAGGAGGTGTGGCTTCATTTATAAATTGTCCCTCTTTCGCATCCTGAAAAGTTGGAAGGTATGCACACATGCTCAGCCTCATCTAACACCCATGTAAAAAAAAGGTTCACGACTAAAGGGATGCTAGGGCTACACTCCTCCTCCAAGCTCAAACAGAGCAGAAGCCTATGGCAGCAGGGCCAGTGCAGGAAGTGGCTGGCAGCAGAGGGGCGGCTCCGAAGCTACTGACAGACGCTCCTCCTAAGCTGACAGCGAGCGGTCATATGACTGATGGAGCTGCCGGACCAGGCTGCGCGCTGTACGGGAAATGCCTGGAGCTGGGTGCCCGATGCTTAGTTTTCATTAATGCATAGCCCCAGCCATGGCGCCCACACTGTTCCAAAAGCTGTTTAACAAGAGGAGCTGCCAGCTGTCCCCCAGCCGAGACCCTCGAGAGGACTATGCCTACAGGTACACCGATTGCAGTACGCTTTTACCTTCTAGTAACAGAGTGGCTGTGGTGCCGGTTCTGTTCGCCAGGGCCTGCTTGAACTTGTAGTCCGCCCAGCAGTGTGATCTGTGCCAGGCTCGCATGTGATTATTTAACTTGCTGTAATGGAGTGTTTGTGGCTGTGTGCCAGCTGGGCTCTGCAGCCACCCAGTGGCACAATCTGCTTCCTATTAGACAGACCGTTACAGGGTTGTTTAGCCCCCATAGGATGAGGCCTATTCACACCACTACATACTTCTATGTTTAGAAGTCGGTGTGAGGTGCATGAAATGACACGAGAATGAACTGTTGATTGTCTTTTCCCAGTATGAAATGGCAACAGGCAATTGTCCATATTAGTTCAATTGGCCTTTTCACATATGTGGTATTACTGCAATTGACTAAAGTCATGCCTGCAGCAATTTCGGAGTGGCCAAAGCGATTTTAAAGTGGAACAAAACCAGGGATTTTTACTGTCCGTTTTTTGCTCTATGCCCCGCTGTGTGAAACTCCCTGGAAGCCTGTAAGAAAGTCACCTAAACCTGGTCCTATGGGGCATGCACAGACTCCAATCAGAGCCGTTTGCCATGCATATGTAATGCTTGGCTCTGATTGGTAAAAGGAGTAAGATCGACTTGCCCCCTACCAGCCCCCAGCTATTTCAGATAACATGCTCACAGCCCCAAGATGCAGTAAGGGAGCCAGGAAGGTGAGTGTTGCGTTGCCCCCCGGTGGAGTTTCGCACAGTGGGGATGCCTGGGGGGGTGGGGGGCAGAGCTGTGTCGCTAGGGTTTTGTTCCGCTTTAAGGGAAACCCTCCCTGGGGAATCCTGATTTGGGGAGTCTAGCTGTGTAAAACCCTCTAGATTGTCCGTGAAATATCCTCTTCAGCAATTCCACAACTTATGTGTGACCCAACAGCCAATCAGTGTTTACTATGCCACTCTGAACGGCCAGTAAACATTTTTAAAAAAGATACAAGCTACTGAGCTCTCCCCTGTGCATGTGCTGTGGCATCCCTGGTGATCTGGGGGATTTTACACTGCAGGTCACTGTGGAGACCACCAATCTAATCTGGTGGTTGCTCCTTATTAAAGTAGACCAAAAACCTTGTTTTTCTCTCACCTGGATCTTGGTCAGCTTGACTGGGGCAATCGGATCTGGGATGCCCCTGTTTGTTATCCCCCTGGGAAAGTTAAGTATTTTTACCTTTCTATTGATCTCATGGTACATATGCAGGTTTTCCCCCAATTAGAATAGTTTGCCAGTAGACTCCAGCCAGGTGTAATCTTGCAATCTATCCTGAATCAATGGAGTGTCAAGCACCTTCCCTCTGGCTGATGGTTGCCCACACCAGACACATTGCAATAAGCTTGGTGTGGGAGGCCAGACAATATTTGTTTTGGCCAATAGATTCAAATGCACAGAACAATGAGCAGTTCGCTGTCATGCGTCTTTAAAGTGGACCAAAACCCAGGATTTTGACTATCCTGGGTTTTGGTCCTTTCCCCCCAGATCAGCCGAAGAAACTCACCTCCTCCCGCATGCGCGGCCGCTCGTCCAATCTGCGACGTTATGCAATCTAAGACTGCTTCTAAGGCCGGCGGCTCCGAGCACGCTGGTGGCAGCATCCCCTGCTTCCCTCTAGCAGGGAGCCATTCACAAATGTCTGGCTCAGGCATGCTGCCGGCTAGAGGGATAGCGGGGATGCAGTCGCGGCCCACGCATGCACCGTTGGACCAGGAAGTAAGGTAAGTGAACGGGGACCTGGGGGGTTTCACACAGCAGGGCATCCCGATTTTGGATGCCCCGGGGAGGGAATCAATCAGTCTGGGAATCTTATAGATTCCCGGGCCGATCAAGCTGGGTTTTGGTCTACTTTAACAAAAGGCTAAGGTTAGTCTCAGCTTAGCATTGTGTTAAAGTTGCATGACAGCGATGAAATTTGTTGGCCTGGGCAACAGCGGTTATGATTGAATTTATAGCGGATTCGCTTTTTCCGGCACCCCCGCCTCATGGATGTAATTTATTGGCAAAGAAGGTGGTGAGAGACGTCAGGATATGTTTACCTTTCTTTTATGCGCATACTGAAGTTTATTGTTTGTGAGTGGATTTCAACTATTAATTAAATTTATACTGGTGTTATAACGTTAATACACTAGTACTGTTTTTATTGTCTCTTTTTACATTAATCTTTGATTAGACAATTTGCTTATATTACTGTGGTTTGAGACACCAGCCTGATTTTATTTGGTGATGAACATCCTAAGAATTTGTTGCCAGTTGTGAGCAACATAGAAGTTGGAAACGTTTGGAGGCATTATGTCTTGTGTGACTGGGTAAGATTTTTCCTATTATTGGTGGAGGCATCGGTTACCTATGTGATGCATGCACCATGGGATGTCGCCTAACGCAACCATTGCAATTCAGTTACTGAAGCTTGAATTTGAACAACTGTACATTGCTCTGTGCATTTGAACAATTGGTTTTATTGCAAATGTATCTGGGAATATAAGTTAAGCACGTGGAGCATTTCAGATTTACCACCTTTTTTATTATATGTGTTTGCTTAGAGCGGTGTAGTTCCTACCAGTACATTTGTTTTGATCAGTTTGATCCACTGAAACACACTCCTGTTAATTTCAAAGGAATTACATTCACATTTGCAAGAAAATAGCCCCTGTATTCTGCAGCTCTTCTCATGGATATTCAGCAATGGCAGATTTTTATTATATACAGGATAAATCAGCAACACCAAGTAGTAAAAAAGCCTTTCCATGGTTAAGGGGGTCAAAACTCACGCAGATTCCAGGCTCGGCCGCTAGCCTGACCCTGGGGCAGCCTACACTGCTTGACCCACTTTGTGAAACCCTCCAAGGTGCTGGTAAATGTACCTGATCACTGTGCGTCCCACGGTGCAGTCTCCACTGGCAGTTGCATCCCCGGCTTGCGGCCATACGTGCTCCTGTGCCCAGCCTTTCTGAATGGCTGGGCGCAGGAGCGCTGCACACCTGAACAGCATGCCAGGGATGCTGCCAGTCATCTGCACCTCATTGCTGCGGCACCTTTGAGACCCGCCAATCGGTGATCTCAAATGTGCCGCTGGGTGTTGCTTTGGCGGTGGAAAAACCAGGCCTCCACTGAGCCGACAGCAGCACCTGGCTGCTTAGGCAGGGGGGTGTGCACTGAAGGATGAGCGGTGGACCCACAAATGGGTTTCCATCTGCTTTAAAGTTATTTTCCGAACACATACACATGGATGTGCTTTATTTTTTTCTTTTTTAAAGTGGACCAACACCCTGCAGAATCTATAAGATTCCCGGGCCGATCCAATCCCTTCCCGCGTGGCATCCAACATGCCCCGCCGTGTGAAACCCCCCAGGACGCCCCATTCACCTTACCTGCATCCCGATCCAACGACGCAAAAGGTGGGGGAAATGTTCCTGCGACTTATAAAGCAAATGTTAAGGGGGGGGGGCGGGAGAATAAGTTATGGACTTGGTAGCCCTGCTCCTGCGCCGCTGCCAAAGCCCCCCCCCCTTAATGTAGTCAGGGTCACCCCCCCCCCATATCCCTGCTGGAGAAAGTGTGCAGCGGGCAGGCAGGGTAACCGATCCATGTCTAGCTGCCGCCACCACACATGTGCACACCTTTCACTCGTGCCTGGCTTCCCGTTGCAGCGCTGTTTCTACGTGGCCTGCATGGTCGGCGTACAATAAAAAACAGCGCTGGCCTAGACGCAGGCCACTCCCATTGGCCACCTGGAGATAGTGCCGCAGCAACGGAAAAAGTGAACGTTTTGCAGAGGCGAGCAGGCATGGATCGGTTACTCTTCCCGCCTGCTGGTCACAGATTGTCCAGTACAAACTCACCTTTCCTCGATCCTATGGCACATGTGCGTACTCTCGTCCAATCAGAGCCATGTGCCATGGAAATTAACGCTCACCAAACTGCTCTATGCACTGCAAAGGGCAGTGAGAGCGGTCGCATCCCCAGACGTGCGCACGCTCCCGCCCCCAGCCCAATGGATGGGCTCTAAATGGATGAGTGCTGGAGCGCACCTGAGACCAGAGAGGCTAGGGATGCGGATGCTCTTTCTTCCCACAGGGGAAGGGGGGGGTTACATACAGAGGGGTATCCCAGATGCCAGGGTTCCAGGATTGGCCGTGCTGGGTTTGGTTCCTTGAAAGTGAACAGGTTAAATGATGGTGCACCCCAGTGGGGATGGATGAGGGATGATCCAGCTGCGGCTCCCTGTCAGTTCATAACAGTTTCACATGGAATTTTGCGCTGGTGAAGAGCCTGAGTTTCACCAGACAAAACAGCCCATACATCACATGGCAGAAGGGAGGGGGGTAGAGCCCGGCTATGATCCCTGTTGTGGGGTGTTAGGACGCCTCACATGTATAGTCCCGGGCATAGCAGCTAGAATGATGTGGGGGGCGAATGTGGAGCTGAGCTTGATGCTGGCTGGTAACAGACAAGGGAGAGGTGGAGTCATCCACTAAATCACCAGCAGATTGGGACGTGGGAGGTAAAAAGGGGATTGTATCGGCCAAATCGGGACCATTGGGGGGTATGAAATTACCTGCCAGTTTTCTTTGCTTTCGTTCCTAGGTCATTGCTGATCTGAGAAGGCACAGCTTTGAGGCATGAGCATGAGCTGTGCTGTGGTCACAGAAAGTTGTGGGACCACTGTGGCTTGCTCTGCGCTACAAAAGACAGAGTGAATATAAGATCTTTGAGCGGTACTTCATAAATGTGACTTTTTCCCAAAGAGTAGAAATACCCGCCCATCCTCTGCCCCCCCCCCCCCAGCGTCTTGGAGAAGTATTACCAGTCATGGAGGAATATGCAGTTTGTGGGAATTAAATGAAACAAAATAGACGTATAGGTGGTGTTAAAGGGACATTCCAGGCAAATGGTTAATTTAGCCATGCTGGCTGTGAGGAGGTGCTTTTTATATTCAACCTGCTTCAAGTGGACCAAAACCAGGAATTTGCACTACCCTGGGTTTTGGTCCGTGCCCTGCGAGTATCCTGATTTGGGATGCCCCGCCGGTCAGAAGATATACAGTGTTCCCACGGCACAGACACGGCTCTGATACTATCATCCTCTTTTACAGACATCTATGGCTGTGTAACGGCCACACCAGCCATTACTTTAGGGTGGCTGTGCACAGCCCAGGAAAGAGGCAAGAGTTGCCGCTGATGGCCGTGCTTACGTTGTAGGCTCGCTGACCAGGTAAGAATATTGTCAGTGTGCGGGGTTTCACACAGCGGGGCATACTAAATTAGGCTTTTGGGTTTTAGTCCACTTTAAACCAGTCATGCATATATCTCTATGGAGGACTGTGAATTTAAGCATAGGACCCTGAAAACTGAATCGGCAGAAAGGCTTCTACAGGGTCCATGAGGGAATTAAGTGCTGGCAAATATAGGATAACACACCTGAGAGCCAGCAAGGGGCAAGCTTTAATCAGCTGTGTCGATGGCTTGTATCTACAGAAACACTCAGCACAGCCTTTATTTTGTAGGCTATTTTTTAAAAAAGTGAACCAAAACTGGACCTAGTATGTATAAGACAACCACCCCTAAGGGAATCCCAATTTGGGATGCCCACTGTGTGAACCTCCCCCCAGACACCCAATATGCTTACCTCGAATGCGAGGTCAGCAGCAGCATCTTTCGCATCTTTCTCGGGATGTGCGTGGCAATATCCACCGTAACTAAATGACTGGCGTGGCTGCGCACAGCATAAGGATCTGCTGATTGCGTGTGGAGCTAGGATTCCATTAAGCTTCTCCAGCTGCATATTAATGCATGGCCTGAGAAGCTGATTGGAGTAGAGCCATGCCTGTGCCGTGGGCTTGTTCGGAAATCAGGCCACTGCAGGGGTTTCACATAGCAGGGCATCCCAAACCGGGATTCCCCAGGGGGCCAATTTAATGCGACTTCTGATTTGTTGATGCTAGTTACTTTTGTGGCTGGTTTTCTTTGGGCCATTGAAGTCAGCCATTTTAAACGCTAATAGTAAAGCTTGTGTTTTAATCAGTTTGTCAAGTAAATCTCAAAGGAATACCTTTCAAAATAAATAACTCTGATAACTTCATTATTATGGGAAATCCTAAGACTTGTGTTACAAATGTCCATATTTGTTAGGTGACTTGTGTCTGATTGATTTGACTATGCCGTATTGGTACAATTGGTTTTGGTCCACTTTAAACATTAGCAGTGAAGCAACATGCTGAGAAAATTAGAAATGATATAGATGTGGTGTCACGGATCCAGGCATTGATATGTGATATGCTTTGATTCCCATACATTTGGCGCATTACCTCCTCTTCCTTGAGTTCTTTATTTGTCATAGGTGTTTCATAGGTTTTATTAGTTAGTGTTTAATTTGCACAATATTGCACGCTCACTTTATCCATGTTGTGAACACTTGCATAGTGTATTGCTTATCTCTAGGAGGTTACTTTTTTTTTTTTTAGCAAGATTGGTGGTGAGAAAGGGGGGGTATGACTGTGATACCTTTCACATATATTGTAAGATCTGTTTTGCACTACTCAATTTAGTATAGTTTGGCAGAAATGCTTGAAAATCAGGCCCTACACGTCATGTCTTCTAGTAGAAGGATGTAGTTAATTACCTTCGTTATTGTGCTTATTTCTCCGCTTGCACAGTAATCACTTCCTAGTGCTTGCAGGTGAGTATAAATTTAAAGCAAAATAGCTCTTTAATCGGTAGCACGGGGGGGGGGGGGGGGGGCATTCGATTGCTGTATGCCCTGCACCCCACGCAGCCCACAGATAGTACTGGGCATCCAGTTCCCCTGCTACCAAATAAAGCAGGGAAACACTCAAAAATTAGCGTTGTCCCACATCAACTTTAATATAGGGTAATACTCCTTTTTAGATAGACGCGTAGAAGTGTTACAGCCAGTCTATATGTTGTTTTCTCCTATCGTCCTGCAGGACAGCCACAGGGAGATATAGCCCTCCCTCCACAGATCAGAAACATGAACTGGGACAGGATTAAAAAAAAATGTCTCTCCCACCCAGCCCTGTGTGTATATTGTGTATTATCCATTTTAATTTCTTCTTTTGTTTTAACCCCCAGGAGACACCTGGGGTGGTGCTTATCAACCCTGGGCTTTACATCCACAGCTCAGTGAGCCTGTGGCCCGAGGGGTCCGCTGGAGCACTTCTGGCATCTGACTAAATTTCTGCATTTCAGTACTTCCAAAAGCATAGTGCACTGACTAGGAATTTTTCTGGACCAAACAACTACCTGGGTCGCTGCGGTGAAGCAGACCCAAGAAGACTTTCAGAAATGGAGAAGCACAGCAGTGGCAACACAGATGCAGGATGCCTCACCAGTAGAAACTGTCGAGATCTTCTTCTCTTACTTGTGTTATATTTTTTCACGGTCACCTGGAGTTTACCCTAATAATCAGTCTTTCCTCAGCCTGGTCCTCTGGGCCCTAAAAAGTAAAGACAAGGGTAGACAAGGCAAGGAAGACAAAAATGATTGGTTAGACTCTGTATCAATTGTCAAGCCATAGAATCCTGGAACAAATCTTGCTGCAAAGCATGCCTAGAGCACAAGAAGGGGAGTGACGGGGCCAGCTTAATAAATGAGAAGCTAGACGCCATGCACTCTGACGTGGTCTCAATCCTGAAAGTTTTCAAAGCCACCGTCAACGTCTTGGCAACCTCTTTGTGATTTCACCACCTACACAACCCATGTCTCAGGGTAGTTAGGGATGCCTCTTATTTACTCCTTCTCCATCAGGCTCACCAAGTGCAGAATTAAAAGATAACAAGTGTATAGCCTCTTCAGAAGAAGACTGCCTAAATAAGGGCTTTGGATTGGGGGCCTTAGAGGAGGAATGTCTTCTCAAGATAAATAGGGGCAAAGTTTATGGAGAAACTGCTCTCCTAGACAACATATATATAATGTGCATATCAGCAGCGCTGAACAACCTTTTTCTGTTCAAGATGCTTTGTGTAATCTAATTGCAAAAACCCTACAATACAAGGTGCTATACAAAATGTCACCACTGGGTGTAATAGATTGATTATAGTATATAGCAAGAGGGTATGGGTTGTACTTATAGTAAAGCAAGATAACCGTAAAGTAACTGATATTATTTTTAAGCAAACAGAGCAATAAGAAACTAATCAATAGCTGCCATAATAAACATACAAAACAGTCAAAACCAGCAGTAGTCATTCAAGGAAGGCAAACAAGAACATTTTGCCAAGAGCAGATAGAATGTAAAGCAAAGACATAAAATGAATGCATACCCCAACATTTCAAATGAATAACCCCACCCTTTGTCAAGGGGACAATGAGGTGAAGGAACCTGTCTTCCAAGTGCTGAGTGCAAACTAAATGAGGACAAAGCGTGCATGCGGGCTCCTTTGGCCGGACGCAATGTAATGGGTCATCATTTGGATGATATGGTAAAGAAAGCTACAGCATTTAAGTCTACTAAAATTCTACAAAGAAGGAAGTCTACCCCAATTTTTCGCATGTCCCCGGCCCTTTTGTGGGAGTAGATGTTCCACCAACAGACCAAAGTCCCAAAATAAGGCAAGATCTTACTGGAGGAACAAGGCACAGCCTCATTCAAATTGGGCTAGACCTCTTCGGAGGTTCTTTTGGTCGGGGGCATCCAAAAATTCAGTGAAAGCAGAAGCCTTGTGATTCGCCGAAGCTCACCTTTTTACAGATTAGAGTAGCCCGCCATGTTCCCTTCTCAGAGAGAGTTCAGGGCTTTTACTTACTGTTCATAATTCCCAAGAAGGACGGTTCTGTGCGCCCAATATTAGATCTCAAAGGCCTCAACAGGTTCGTCTGTCTGGATAAATTTCGCATGGAACCCTTAAGATCCATAGTAATGTCACTTCAGCCGGGAGAATTTATGACCACGGTGGATATCAAGGATGCGTATCCTGATTTTTCCGGGTCATTAAAGATATTTACGCTTTGCAGTAGATGGCTACACCTTCAGTTTGTGGCTCTGCCCTTTAGCCTGTCTTCAGCCCCAGGGGTGTTTACCAAGGTTTTGGCCTTTTGGCTTTTCTAAGAAACCAGGGGATATACGTAATCCCTTACCTAGACAATCTGCTCATCAGAGCCCCATCTTTTCAGGAGGCCACAGGATACACAGACAGTCTTATCAACGCTAGAAAGGTTCTGCTGAATAGTCAACTATACAAAGCCGCATATCATCCCTTCAAGACTTAATATCCTTCCTGGGACACATTAGACACAACTCAAGACAAGGTATTTCTTCAGGAATAGAAGAGACTCTTGCTTCAGGCCAGAGTACAGGCTCTCTTGTCCTGCCCTCAGCTGGCGATTCGCCAGGGAATGCGGCTGTTGGGCCTGATGGTGTCTTGCTTTGAGGCAGTGCTCTTTGCACAATTTCACAGTTGCTCTTGATCTGGGATCGGACTATGTAAGCTCTGTAAGCTCTGGATCACCTCTTCTTTATGACACAATGGGTCAGACAGTCCCTAACTTGGTGGCTGAATCCTCAGCATCTTCAGGTGGGCAGGCCCTTTCTTACTATTCAATAGAAGACAGTCACCACGGATGCCAGCTTAATGGGTTGGGGGGGGTGACAAATATTCAAGGCTGCTACTTGGTCCTCAGTTCATACATTCATACATTTACCAAATGTTGTACCTGTAAGGTAGATGCTTTCTTTGGTAGGAAGGTGTTACAGACAGTAGTAAGCTAGAGGTCTGATTTTGGAATGGCTTACTCTTCATTTATTTCTTGGGATCCCACCCACATTGGCCATGCCCACCAGTATAACAGTTGAATGAAATAGTGGGTACAGCTACTAATCTTAACAAAGGAGGGTGCTACCCGACTCGTCAAGCTACTGAAACTGAAGCCAAACCAAATTGACAGGGGCATAGAGACGGGGCAGAACTCCAAAAAAATTACGTAAAATATTCAAATTTTATTAGGTGTTACACAATGACAAAATAAAAACACACAGCACAAAGACAACTGAAATAAAATCAATCCACCCACTATTCCTGTGGTGCTAAGGTTCTTAGCAACCCAAATTGTAAAGGACCACAAGGTTCATTATAAACTAGCTCCACTGATGGCCCCCAAAAAAATAAAAATAAAAAAAGGTGTGTGAATATATATATATATATATATATATATATATATATATATATACATATATATATCCCAGATAAATATTCAATTATTCTGCTTAGTGCAACAATCTCCCATACAAATGAATAAATATATATAACTGCCTATATGGGAATAGGAGGGGAATGCCACACTGCCTATATGGGAATGGGAGGGTGGGTGCCACACTGCCTGAATGGGAGGGGGGAAATGCCACACTGCCTATATGGGAAAAGGAGGGGGGAATGCCACACTGCCTATATGGGAATAGGATGGGGGAAATGCCACACTGCCTATATGGAAATGGGAGGGGGAATGCCACACTGCCTATATGGGAATGGGAGGGGGAGACTGCCACACTGCCTATATGGGAATGGGAGGGGGGATACCACACTGCCTATATGGAAATGGGAGGGGGGAATGCCACACTACCTATATGGGTATGGGAGAGGGGAATAGCACACTGCCTGTATGGAGATTGGGAGGGGGGAATGCCACTTTGCCTGTAATAGGGGATTCTGCACATTGACTATTTGGTTCTTGGTTTTGGTTTGGCTTGTGGGCATGGAGATTTAGCACAACATTTGGAGATTTCAGAACATTTATTTTCTTATTTTCCTCCTCCAGATCCTAGGTGCCTCCTTTGGGCAGGTGGGTCTGATAGGGCGAGAAATATGGGATCTCTATTATACAGATGCTTAGTCCTAGTGGAAGTGTCGATATGTAAATGGTTGTTCAGCATCAAAAAGCATCAAAAAGAAAGAAAGAAAAAAAAAAAGGAAACGGATAGAGGTAGAGAGAACTTATCTTATCTCCAACAAGGACATGGGACTTCTTAGGAAGTCTTAGCCTCCCGGGCGGCTGTGTCTACTGCTTTTCAATTACTGGATTGTGGAGGTGCAGTCGGAAGTATATGTAGGCCGGGAGGAACCACACCTTCTGTCTTGCAGTCCACGCCCTTCAGTCGAGAGTTAACCCATTCGTTACTGATTGCTGATGGCCTGGAGTGGATATAGAAGAGAAATCATTTCTACAGGTGAAAATCACAGGATGGTATTTATAGACTGTATCTACAACATATGGGTGGCGTCTTATTGTGTACTTTTCATTGGCTTTATTTTATTCTGCCCTGGTTATGGGCAAATTGTTAGCTCATTTGCCTGTCCATTGTGCCCTCAAATGTCTTTGAGTTTTCTATAGCATCATTACCAGTAATATAATTTTCTGCAGTAGAAACTGATACTCTTCAGCTGTCATTTACCCTTCTCCTTTCAGCTTGTGCCAGAGACCTTGTCTGAGTTCATTGTAAGATGTGAAGGTAATGAAATCCCCTCACATAGTGTTCTTGTTACCCAACAGCAAATCCCATTTTCTACATTGTAAGTGTGTAAACATTACAACCGTTTTTTTTCCATAGTGATTCTGCTCAACATAGAAGATCCTGTTCTGATTATTAATTAATTTGGAATTAATTAATCTATTGTAGATTGCAGACACTTGATTTTTGGCTTGACTATAAAAAGATCTCCTGTTATATTTCACTTTTTTCAATGTTCAAGAAAAAAGTACTTTCTACCAGCTTGCCTTGATCCCTGAATACCAATAAAGTGAACCTAAAGTCAGAAAGACTTTTTAAGCTGCTCCTCATGGCTCCCTAATTTGGGATGCCCCTTCACTGACAAATAAGACACGGACAGTCAGGTTTTTTGGACACATGTGCGTGATGTCATGCACTCCAGTCAGTCAACCCTATTGGTTGCTGGTGAAGTAGAGAGTGTGCAAGCCACTGTTAGGAACTCATAAATGTTAGTATTAAAGCCCAATTTTGTACTTTCTACTTATCTTTAAATGAAAAAACATCTCAAATCAGGATGCCATAGTGTGATGCGTTAAGTGGACCTAAAGTTATTTTAGGTTTCCCATTAAAAACTACTTTCCTGCCCCATTTCATACGACAGGCAAAATGGGGATTTGACCAGCACGCTTGATCATGTCAGCCAGCATTCTTGAGATCATCCGATTGTCGATCTAAAAAATGCCAGGTGGTGTAGCCTAGCCATCTAAACCCCCCCCCCCACTTTATTTTTTTTAAACCTGGCCACAGCTGAGGTGGCTGCATCACCCGGGGATTAAAAAAGGAGTTTGTGCCACTTTAATACTACTGTGCAGTGTGCCAAGACTAGTCACACCAGATGTCATGTAAGTGACTTTTTGTACATTTGTTATTATTTTGCTCCATCTGACAACACTGACAATATGAGACTTAGGTCCTTATGTATGATATGCACCTTTTAGTATAATTTTTCTGGCTATAGCACCAACTTCAGAGCATCGGCTTCTCCTCCTTATCCGGCGCTGTTCTGTGTACTACATTGACGCTAGCCAGTAATTCGCTTTGCTTGTTGCATTTAGATATTGGTCGGCCTATGTCAGCACCTGTTGGAGCCGCTGGCTGATTATCCCAGAATTAGTGAGCGCCAATTTGTACTGGCTCCTCCGCATATTTATGATTTTTTTTCCTCCTTGAAATCTTTGGCGCTGGTCAGCATTTCTTCATTACAGTTACAAGAAATCACTGCTGGGGACAAACTTTGCAGTGCATTTAGGTTGCTTTTTAGTTGTTGGTGCCCAAATTACACATTGTTAAGCAAAAGAAGCCGATAAAATCAATCGATAACCCCCCAAAAATCATTTTGGCCCATCAATGTCATGAGTTTCACTTGACAAGTCCCAGTGCAAATTCTGTACAAAAAAATGTTGAATATTATAAGCATTAAACCCTAAAATCCAGTTCTTCCCAGTGTGCTCTTTGGGATCTTTAGCCACATCGCCAGGTTAAACTGGCGCTGCTTCAACCATAGCGCCCAGCGCTGCATCATTTTTGGTGCCAGTTTTTTAAATAAAATGCTAGCTTTACGGAGATTTATGGAGCATTTGGATGATATGGTAAAGGAAGCTACTGGAGGTAGGTCTGCTAGACTTTCACAAAGAAGGTCTATTCCATTGTTTCGCAGGTCCTCCAATCCCCAGCCATTTCCTTGGGGTAGAGGTTCCGCCTCCTTGGGATACCGGAAAGAGTTTTGGAACTGACCAAAGCCCGAGAATAGGGCTTTCTGGCGAAACAAGGCAAAGCCCCCCCAGGCATGAGGGAGGGAACGGCTTATGCATTTTTCTTCTATTTGGAAGCTCCATGTAACAGGTCGTTGGATACAGGAGGAGGTTTCCTCAGGATACAAGATTGAATTGGTGGCCAGACATCTCCAGTGGTTCTTTTGATCGGGGTTATCCAGAAATCTGATGAAAGCAGGAGCATTGAGATTCACCGTAACTCACCTTTCACAGATTGGAGTAGTCCATCATGTTCCCCTCCAATTTGTTCATAATTCCCAAGAAGGACAGTTAATGTGCGCCTAATATTAGATCTCAAGGGCCTCAACAGGTTCATCTGTATGAAAAATTTTCACATGGAATCCTTAAGATCCACAGTGATTCAGCTGGGAGAATTTATGACCAAAGTGGATATAAAGGATGTGTTCCTACCAATCCCTATTTTCCCAGGTCATCAAAAATATTTGCGCTTTGCAGTCGATGGCCTACATCTTCAGTTCGTGGATCTGCCCTTCGGCCTGCATCAGCCCCAAGGGTGTTTACCAAGGTTTTCGTAGGTCTCATGGCCTTTCTAACAAATCAAGGGATACATATAATATGATTCCTTACTTAGACAATCTGTTAAACAGGGCCCCACCTTTTCTGGAGGCCCAGAAGGATACACAGACTAGTCAGTCAACTATCCAAAGTCACGTATCATATATATATATATATATATATATATATATATATATATAGCATATCTTTCCTGGAAATGTCATTAGAGACAATTATGGAACAGAAGGGACTCTCACTACAGGCCAGGGTGCAGGTTCTCTTGTCCTGAACACACCCGAGAAACCTGATGGTTTCCTGTTTTGAGGCAGTGTCTTTTGCACAGTTTCACACAAGACCCCTGCAGATGGAATTGCTTTTGATTTGTGATCGAACCACAGAAACTCTGGTTTACCCCTTTTACATTACACGCTCAACAACTGCCTGGTGGCTGGAACCTCAGCCTCTTTTAGATGGGAAAATCTTTTCTTCTGGTGCAATGGAAGATTGTCACCCTGGATGCCAGTCAGGTTGGGGGATGCCGTGAGGGCACAAATGATCCAGGGACAGTGGGCACCAGGGGAGATCAGATCGAACCACAGAAACTCTGGATCACCCCTTTTACATTACACACTTAAAGTGGACCAACACCCAGGATTTTGACTATCCTGGGTTTTTGTCCACTTCGGCGGGGCACCCCGATCGGGGGTGTCCCGCTCTCTGAAACCCCCCAGAAACCCCAAAAAACTCACCTCTCCCCGCTCCCACGTGACCGCGCCATCCAATCCCCGCCGACGTCCAAGCGGGTGACAGCGGCGTCCAAGACAGCGCGTCCGCCGCCGCCTCCCGCGCGTCACTCTCGGCGTGCCCGCGCCGGCCGTCTGTGCGCGCGCACGTCTGGAGGGGCGCACGGGGGCGGCGGCGGCGGAAGCGGCGGCGGATCAGGTAAGGAGTTTGGGTTTTTTTGGGGGGGTTTCACCCCGCGGGACATCCCGATCTCGGATGTCCCGCGGTCAGTGAGGTGATCGGCCCGGGAATCTTATAGATTCCCGGGCCGATCACCCCTGGGTGTTGGTCCACTTTAACAACTGCCTGGTGGCTGGACCTCAGCCTCTTTTAGATGGGCAAATCTTTTCTTCCAGTGCAATGGAAGATTGTCACCCTGGATGCCAGTCAGGTTGGGGGATGTCGTGGGGTCACAAATGATCCAGGGACAATGGGCACCAGGGGAGATCAGACTTCCCATAAATATCCTGGAACTGAGAGCAATTCTGCTGTGTCCCACACTTTGGTCATCCGATCAGAGGGGTTATCCTGTCAGGATTAAGGCCGACAATCAGACGGCGGTGGCATATATCAACCACCAGGGGGGCACCAGAAGCAGGAAAGCTCTTGATGAGGTGAGCAGCATGTTCCGTGCATCTCGACAATGCACATACCAGGTGTGGATTGCAGGTCGATCATCTAGCAGTCAGAGGGTTTTTCAGTCCTTTTGCAGGTGCTGGGGGTTCACAGAGGTACATCTCTTCGCGTCCTGCCACAATCAGAAGGTTGCGAAGTTTGTATCCTGGTCTAGGGATCCTCTAACAGCATTCAAGCTTCTGTGTGCGTCCTAAAAAAGATAGGCCATGAGGGATTCCCAACTATTCTGGTGGCTCCTCAGTGGCCAAGGAGTTGCTGGTTCTCAGACATAGTAAGGATGTCGTAAGGCGACCATTGGCGGTTGCCCGACAATCCAGATCTTTTCACTTGGAGGCTTTATGGCACCCCACTTTATGAGATTCTGGCTTTGATAGCCTGGCTATTGAAAACTCCATCTTGGCAGAAAGGGGCATCTCTGCCAGGCATCCAGATTATGATTCAGGCCCAAAAGCAGACTTCATCAGAGATTTACTATAGAGTCTAGCGTGTATTTATCACTTGTTGTGAATATAGAGGTCTGTAGAAACTTTATCTCAGGAATTCTGGAATTTTTGTAGAAAGGTCTTGATGAGGGTCTTCCATTGAGCACTCTAAAAGGACAGATATCTGTTTTATCTATTTTCTGTCAAAAACCCATTGCTGAAAATAAACTTATTAGGAAATTTTTGCAGGGGGTCACCCATGTGCATCCTCCCTGCCTGTCTGGGACTTGAACTTATTTTTTTCAGCCCTTCAGGGTCTTCTCTTTGAACCACTGGCAGAAGCATCGCTAGGATTGATGACAATTAAGGTCCTCTTTCTAGATGCAATAACTTCTTTATGGCAAGTTTATGAATTAGCAGATTTATTGGTTAAGCCTTCTTATTTAGAGTTGCATAAGGACAAGGCCTTCTTCAGTTTTAAGCAGGATTTTCTTCCTAAGGTAGTTTCACCTCTTCTTCATCTTGATGAAAAGGTGATTTTTGCCCTCTTTATGTCCTACTCTGGTCAGCTACAAGGAGAGGGTTTTTCATTCTCTAGATGCAGTGATAGCACTAAAATATTATATCTCTGCAGAAGTGTCTTCCGCCAGCTAAATCTACCATCAGCCGATGGATTAGACAAGCCGTGATAAGGGAAAGAATCCTCCCTTTCAGGTTACAGCTCATTCTACACTGGCTATTGGAGCTTTCTGGGCTATTTAGAACCAGACCTTGTTAGAACGCAAGTACGCAAAGCTGCTGTTTGGTCTTCAGTTCATACATTTACCAAATTGTATAAGGTAGATGTTAGCACTTTGGCGGATGCCGTCTTTGGAAGGAAAGTATTACAGACAGTAGTAAGTTAGAGGTTTGATTTTGGAATAGCTTACGCCTTATAACACTTAATACTTGGGATCCCACCCTGAAGTAAGGGTACTGCTTTTGTAGGTCCCATTTGTAGGACTCCTGATGGCCTGGAGTGGAATAGGAGAGAAAATACAATTCTGTGAATCTTACCTGTAAAATTGATTTCTCTTCTATATCCACTTCAGGCCATCAGACACTCCCTATCTGCTGCGTTACTATATCCATTCTTCGGATGCCTAGTCCTAGTGTAGCTTGTATATATGTAAATAGTTGTTCAGCATAAAAAAAACAGAGGTAGAGAGGAATTTATCTAGTCTCTTCTTGTCTCCAACAAGGACATAGGGCTTCTTAGGATGCCTTATCCTCCCAGGTAGCTGTGCCTGCTGCTTTTCAATTACTGGATTGGAGAGGTGCAGCAAGAAGTATATATAGGCCGGGAGCAGTCCACGCACTTCGTCAAGAGTTAACCCATTCTTTACTGATTCCTGACATACATGCATGGATATAGAAGAGAAATGAATGCTACAGGTGAGAATCACAGAATTGTTTTTTTTTTTACCTTTCCTAAATCCCATGCTGAGTGCCGCTGAGGCCAAAAAATGACGCTTTGTGGCAGTGCTGTGGAGTCGGAGTCGAGGAGTCGGAGGAAATTTTGGGTACCTGAAGTCGGAGTCGGCAAACAGTGCACCGACTCTGACTCCTACTAAATTTTGATTTAGCAAGTTTAAATGTCCCAATTCACAAAAAGTTATAATTAATGACTTCTCTATTGTAAGAATAAAGACCAATGCATGCAGTGCCTCACGTAACCGCAAAAAGAACACGTTAGGTGACCGTGAAGAAGCATGCTTTTCATGTGCTTCACTATATGCCACGCAACGCACAATTAGAAACGGCAATACTTATACTTTGCATAGTGTTGTGTTCTGCTGTTACAGGGAACCCATGGGTAACCTAGCCTCTCACTGATAAGGGATTAAGTAAATATGTTTTTTGCAGGACTAGAGACACTTGTATAAGTGAAGGGAATGGAGGATCAATAGTTCAAGACTGAAGCTGTACCATTGGAAAAACTGCTGTCATTCAGCAAAAGGCTATAAAAACTTGTAAACTTCGATTGTTAGCTTAAACTTTAAACATGACTATGGGATTCTACTAGGGAAATGATGTTTTATAATAAATGCCCCTTTCTGGATCCTCCCACTGCCCTATCAGCACACAGAAAGGAGAAGGCAGCTTCTGCCCAACTACCTCTCTCTGCTAGAAGTAATGACATGTATGTTGCCTTTCTTTCCTTCAAGGAATGTATAAAATACATTCACATATTAATACAGAGGAGTCGGAGTCGGGGAGTCTGAGTCGGAAGTACAAAAAACTGAGGAGTCGGATCATTTATCTACCGACTCCACAGCCCTGCTTTGTGGCACTGACGCTTCTTAAATAGGGCTCCTAGATACAATGTAACATATTCAGTGTCCAGCTTGTATAACACACAGCAGTTAAGGTTTATACTGGTAGCATCAAAACTGAGCCGACCCCTAAGCGAAAATGGCCAAATTTTGCCTAATTTTCCCTCCCCATTGTTGTATGACTTGTTAGTGTTACAAGGTTTCAGGAGTGAATTGGGATCAGGTGTGTTAAATTTGGTATACTTGCTCCCACACCCTTTCCTACTGTTCACTGGAAGTTCAGCATGGCACCCCATGTAAAAGAACTCTCTGAAGATCTAATACAAATAATTGTTGCTCTACAGAAGGATGGCTTAGGCTATGGAAAGCTTGCCAACACCCTGAATTTGAGCTGCGGCATGATGACCATGGCCATACAGAGGTTTAACACTACATTGGCCTCTAAAAAAAACAAAACATGGGGGAGGGTTGGATGGGGCGAGGGACTGTGATTCCTTGTCTTTCCTCCACCGATCACCCAACAGCTGTCATTGGAGCTCCGCAGGAGTGTTGCCGGGGGACATCGGAGGTGAGTAAAGCAAAAAATGAATAAATGTGGGGGAAAAAAGTGGGGGAAAAAAGTGGGGGAAAAATGTCCGTGCGCCTTATCGGGCGAATTTAAAAAAAAAAACAACTCACCCGCGTTGCCTGTCACACTGCGGGAGCCCAGAGGAGCGGCGGGGGCTCCAAGTCGGTGCAGGCCACGCCCACCTGCTGCCCTGACCTGGGTGCTCGCATGTGCCCCAGGCAGAAGAAGCAGCAGATGGAGGAGCGGCGGGGGCGCTGTCTCTGGCCCGCCGCTGTCATCGCTGCCGGTAAAAGACAGCGATCGCAGCGGCGGGGCCGGGACAGAGCCCGCCGCTGCTTCTTACGGCCAGCTCCGTGAATGGGGTGGGAGTGGCCTGTGCCAACGCTGACGCGGCTCAGGCCACGCCCACCCCATTCACGGAGCCGACCACTCAGCGGAGAGGTGAGTTTTACTTTTTTTTTTTTTTTTATTGTGCTGCCCTGCCTATACAAATGGGTGTAGAGGGGGGGATGCCACACAGCCTATGGGGGGAGAGGGGGATGCCACACAGCCTATACAAATGGGGGTAGAGGGGGGGATGCCACACAGCCTATACAAATGGGGGGAGAGGGGATGCCACAAAGCCTATGGGGGGAGAGGAGGATGCCACACAGCCTATACAAATGGGGGAGAGGGGGATGCCACACAGCCTATGGGGGGAGAGGGGGATGCCACACAGCCTATACAAATGGGGGTAGAGGGGATGCCACACCGCCTATGGGGGGAGAGGGGGATGCCACACAGCCTATACAAATGGGAGGAGAGGGGATGCCACACAGCCTATGGGGGGAGAGGGGGATGCCACACAGCCTATGGGGGGAGAGGGGGATGCCACACAGCCTATGGGGGGAGAGGGGGATACCACACAACCTAAATAAATGGGGGGAGGGGGATGCCACACAGCCAATGGGAATGGGGGGGGGGCACACTGCCTATATGGAGAATAGGAGGGGGGAATGCCACACTGCTTATGATAATGGGGTGTACACTGCCTATATGGGAATGGGAGGGGGATGCCACACTGCCTATATGGGAATGGGAGGGGGGAGAATGCCACACTGCCTATATAGGGAATGGGAGGGGGATGCCACACTGGTTATACGGAGAATGGGATGGGGGCATGCTACACTGTCTATGAAATGGGGGCATCCCACATGGCCTATGGGAATGGGAAAGGGGAATGCCACACTGTCTGTAATGGTGCGTTTTTGGTTTAAAATATTTTTTTTCTTATTTTTCTCCCTCAAATCCTAGGTGCGTCTTATGGGCCAGTGTGTCTTATAGGGCGAAAAACATGGTAACTATGTGAGTGATGTCACATGCCTTTTCTCAAAAAGTAAAACCCTCAATTTTTCTTTCTAAAACCTAGCATTTTATGTGACCTGTTTGTCTCAGATTTTCACAAGGAATTGAAGAGCAAAGAGACTGCTTACAAATTCTGTGGTATGAAAAAAGTTTAATGCTTTACAAGTTCTTAAAAAGCAAGCCCCCACAGTTCAACCATTAATTAACTATTGTTGCATCTGCAAATGGTGCTAAGGCAGACTGCTCTGATTGTTTGAGAGCCCGCACATGTACCATTGGTCCAGAGAAAGGTGAGTAATTACCAGCGTCCTAGGGGGTCCCTATTTGGGATGCCCCAGGGAAAGCCAGTGGCCGGCCATAGAATCTTATATAATTCCAGGCTGGCTGCTGGAGGGTTTTGTTCCACTTTAAGCAATAGCTTTGTTATTTAGTTCACTTTAGCAAAAGTAACACCTTTGTTTATTGAGTCCTGTTGAAATTGGTGCGGTTCTAATTTTTTATCCTGTTTTGGGATACCCCACTGTGTGAAATCTTTCGGATTGCCTACTATGCTCACTTTGCCAGCGATACCACTGTGCATGCGTAGGCTGCTGTGTCATCCCTGGCTTTCCTTCTGCTGATCCGCACCTTTGCGTCAGGCAGGGAGCTGCCAGCACTTCATTAACTTTGCTAAGCTGTACTGACATTAGAGGGGTTTAGTAAAGCTAAATGGGATGCTAGCTGCTGATTGGCACATGTGCAGTGGGATCACTGGTGAGCTTAGTAAGTGAGGCACTCCTAGTGGATTTCACAGAACGGGTCATTTCAAATCTGGATTCCCCTATGGAGACCAATCACTAGGAAAGTGAAAACTAAAACCGGGAAGACCTGTACTGCTCACTGGTAAGGTGCATTTTCTTTTATTTCATTTTATAGTAAAGGAGTTACAAGACTGCTAAGCCTAATGGCAAAAAGTGGACAGCAAACAGCTTACCTGATGCCTGTCCCATGTGCCCCTCCTCTATTTTCTGCCATGCCTGTAGAAGCCCTTGCATGGCTTCAAATGTGCCCCTCCCTTCAATTTAATTAAAGTTGGTCCATGACACAGGCCTCCTAAGTTCAGCGATGACACAGAAAGGTCATTACATATAATCTGAAATTTTTAGATACTTGGAAATGGTTTATTTGAAACTGTTCCCAAGGGGGATAAGGTAGGAGGACGTTGGTGTGCGCCTGGACTTAAAGGTTATTTATAAGCTCTACAATTTGATGGAAATACAAACTGAAATCTTTTAAAGTAAAAAAAGTAAAGTAGTAAAATATTATGGTTGCATAAATATACAGACCCTAAAACCTAATACTTTTGTAAATATATCAGTAACTTAAAGCGGTCCTTCACTCTGAATAAGAGCCTATCTTATATGTTTCCCACACCCTGTACATACAGATTGCTCACATTAAAAATCATCCTACCTGCATCTACTGCATGTTATGAGCCTTTAAAAATCCAAGATGGCGGCTCATGGAACATCAGGCAGCCTGCAAACAGGAAGTGCCTTCTGACTGTGCTGCTCTGCATTCTGGGATTGCTGACCTTTTCCTGACCCCAGCTCTGATCTGTCTGAACAAAGCACAGCTATAACCGGCCCCCCTGTACTTTATCCCAATCTCCTCTCCTCAGTAAATGTGAGTCAAGATGGCGGTGCTCGTATCCTAAAGTCCTGAGTTGCAGCCCAGTGGGGGAAAGAATAATAAGTGACTGACTAAAAACTTAAATATATTAACTTTAGATGCTGGGGAATCGTTTTTTAAGGCTTTGGGGTTTTCAATAAATCATGGTGAAGGTCTGGTTTAAAGTTGTATATTATGGGCCGGATATATGACATTGACAGGTTTTTTTCTAGTTCGCTCTAACTTTAGCACCATATTCACTGAAAATGGGGGATATAGTGGCCAGCAGTGTTTTATAATTGTAGCAGTGAAGGTCGGGAGAATTATTTGGCTGCATTTTGCTGGGTTTCTTTGCACTTCACCTCAGTGGAAGAAGGAGAGAGGAGGGGAAGCTAGGCTTTCTGGCTCCCGGGGCAGAGATTCAAAATGGTACCCCCCACCTGTTCTCTTTGCCCCCCCCCCCCCCCAAGCTACTTCCCTGGAAAGACTGGTATTTACTTAGAAAATGGTTTGGCACAAGCTGACGAATTTGAGGTCAATTTTTGGAGACCTTTTTCAGCTTCTACCCTGTGCTGCAGGAAATGGAGGGCGAGGCGCATGGGACAAGCATCAGGTGAGCTGCATGCTGCCTTATTATTGCCATTGCCTGGATAGTCCCTTTTAAGGCACTTGATAATTCAGAGATACTCAGACAATGGTAAAGAAAAAGAGTTATATAGTAAATTACACAATACAAAGTATATTTTCAAGTGGACCAGAACCCATTTACAATGACCCTGGAGTTTAAAATAACTCCAAGGCTGGGTGAAAGTCATAGTTCAAATATTTGAGACCCCCCTCTGTGTGAAACCTGCTGCTGTTGCCAGATACTCTCCTCTAGAATGTATCCCACTGTGCATGCCCCAGACTGCAACAGTGTCCCCAACACTTTAATGTGGCAAGTGTACTCAGTGAAGGGGGGCAGCATGCAGAACTTTCGTTCAGAATAATAGCCGGGTATTTATATGTGATTGGGTCCATGCGCAGTGGAAGTGTACTGGTAATTATCTATTTGATTTGTATTTTGTTGGTCAAAATAACATTCTTGTAAATATTTGGAATACATTGCAAAGTGCACAAAAAATTATCACAATTGATGCCAAATTTGATGCCTGGTGCCAAATACCTAAATATAAAATGTCGGTATGAATAAATTGAATTGAGTGATTTATATGATGTTTTTATAAGTCATTATTATTTATTTCACAAAGGTTCCATAGGTTTTAAGTAATATAATATGTTGGTCTCTGTCAGCATGATTATTTGCTATATTTATTTCTTAGCCCTGCAAATTAAAGTGGACCAACACCCAGGATTTTGACTATCCTGGGTTTTGGTCCACTTCGGTGGGGCACCCTGATCGGGGGTACCCCGCTGTGTGAAACCCCCCAGAAAGCCCCGAAAACTCACCTCTCCCCGCTCCCACGTGACCGCTGCAGCCAATCCCCGCCGGCGGACAAACGAGAGGTAGCACCGGACAAGCAGAGCGCGTCCGCCGCCGCCGCCTCCCTTGCGTCCCTCTTACAGGGAGCGCACCCACGCCGGCCATTCACAAACGGCCGGCGCGGGAGCGCGCCCTGCAAGAGGGACGCGCGGGAGGTAGCGGCGGCGGACATGCATGTGCCCCTGGAACGTGGAAAAGGTAGGATTGTGGGCTTCCTGGGGGGTTTCACCCCGCGGGACATCCTGATTTCGGATGCCCCGCGGGGAGGGATCTGATCGGCCCGGGAATCTATAAGATCCCCCCCTGGGTGTTGGTCCACTTTAATTACATGAAATTGATTCGCATAGCTTCCCTAGGAGTCGGGCCAGAACTGGGGGGTGGGGTGGGTAAAATCATAGCTTTTGGTCTGTTTAACATTTGAAAATCTTCATTGTAAATTATGCAGAATGAGGGATGGAGACTGATGCCAAGGGGTGAATGATGCAGAGAGACCAAGGGTTAGGGTTGCAGAAAGATGCCTGAGGGTAGGGGATGCAGGGAGATGGTTAGGGTTATAGGGGGATGTGATGGAGGGAGATACCTGGGAGTGGGGGGAGCAGAAGGAGACATCTGGGAGTGGAGGGTGCAGAGAGATGCCCATGGGGGGGGGGGGAGATGCCTGGAAGTGGGCGAATGAGGAGAAGCCCAGAGGTAGGCGTTGCAGGGAGATGCCCAGTGATGGCAAAATAAAGAGGTGGGGGATGCAGGGAGTTGCCAAGGACTAGGGTTGTAGGGAGATGTTTGAGGGTGGGAGGTGTAAGGAGGTGCCTGGGGTTAGGGGTGCTGAGTTGCAGGTTATGCCCAATGGTGGGAGATGCAGGAATCTACCTGGGGTGAGGGATGCAGGGAATGTCAGCCGCTGACTCCCTCTGTGGCATATTGTTCTGTCCATGGGCCGTTTAACATCCACAGCATGGTGTCTCCTTCTGCCGCTGGACTCTTAATCCACAGCCTCTCTTTATGTTTCCCTGTGTGTGGCATCTAAGGAACACCCTGGTTTCCTTCCTGTGTGTCTGTAGCTTTAAGAGCAGCTCTGGTGTCAGTTTCTGTGGAGTCATGCGCAAGCTCCTTTCTTTGCTGCTACTAATCTATGAGCCTGGTCTTTAAAAATGCTAGTGTCAGATCTGTCTCGAGCCTTGTCTCCAGTGCATTGATCAGTGCAGTGTATGTATCAGGTAATCTACAAAACAACATGGCTGCAGTGTGACTGTCAGTTGATCTGAGTTTTGCACTTCCAGCTTGGCATTTAGCTGCTCCTGCATGTTCTGCTCTCTGCTAAGCGCCTCATGCAATTTCTCATGCAATCTTTTCAGTACATCCCACATGAATTTTGCTGTATGCTAATTGCGTATGTTAATAAGCTGATTGTCTACTTCTAGTAAGTTTATGGTGCCCATGTCTGTCTGTTTTTCGCATCCCAGTCCTTATTATTATCCTGTGGCCTCTCTGTAGTGCTAATCTCCCACAATTCATCTCTGGATAATTGCATTTCCACTTTAAACTTCCATAGCTGATAATTGGCATTGTTCAGCTTGGCCACTAGGAGCTTAAGCTCTGAGCTGCTGGCCATTCTCCCTCCTTTTATACATAAGAACAGTCTTACTTGTATACAGGAAAGGTCCTTGCGGAAGCTTCTTTATGTCTGTCTCCACAATGGCTGCCCTGTCTCCCGGCTCTGCCTTAGCTGCGTCTGGTCACTAGGCTTTATCTGGTGTCTAAGGCCTCATTCGGTCACTGGGCCCATAACCTGTTGCAGAGTGTGAGTGCAGCGGAGTTAAGTCCAGATAGACATTTGTAGTGTAACCAGGACTGGCTTTACTGGAACATGAGTGCAGTAATAGAAGATGATCTTACATGGCGGATAACACAGACAGGTAAACAGAAGTCATAGAGCGCAGCTCAATGTACAGGAAATACAACATACAACAGAGAATGTACAACAGAGACTATACATAGATATATGTAACAGTGCCATCTACTATCATAAATGTAGACAAGCTGTAAGTTATTGCACGGTATCTCCAACAATATCTTTATTTAGTACCTAATAATGGAACAAAACTCATTTGTACATTCCCTTTGCCACGTTAACCGAACCTTAGGTTTGGGAGGTGAGTCTGGGGGGCTACAGCTGCCGACATTTGCTTAAAGTGGACCAACACCCAGGATTTTCACTATTCTGGGTGTTGGTCCACTTCAGCAGGGCATCCGAGATCAGGATGCCCCGCTGTGTGAAACCCCCCAAAAGCCCCAAAAAACTTACCTTTTCGGCGACGGACAAGCCGCCGCCGCCGCCGCCGCCTCCCGCGCGTCCCTCTTACAGGGCGCGCACCGGCCAATCACAGCACTGCTAGAGGGGCGCGCAGGAGGCGGCGGCTGCTGATCCATCGCCGATAAGGTAAGGTTTTTTGGGGCTTTTGGGGGGGGGGGTTCACCCCGCGGGACATCCCGATCTCGGATGCCCCCGTGGCGAGGGAGGTGATCGGCCCGGGAATCTTATAGATTCCCGGGCCGATCACCCCTGGGTGTTGGTCCACTTTAAGCAGGTGTCTGCATTCTATGTCCTCCCGAGCCTCCTCCCTCCATCAGCTGCTGACTCCCTCTGTGGCATATTGTTCTGTCCATGGGCCGTTTAACATCCACAGCATGGTGTCTCCTTCTGCCACTGGACTCTTAATCCACAGCTCTATCACCCCCTTCATGTGATGAGCCCTGCCCCCGGCCTGTAATATTGGTTGCCTGGTGTACTGTGCACTCTCATGGGTGGAGCTGGCACCAGACCCGGAAACCAGCACAGCATCATCGCCCATGTCTTCTTCTATTTAGTGATTTCTTTCAAATTGTATGACTTGCCTTAAAGCGGTCCTTCACTCTGAATAAGAGTCTTATATGTTTCCCACACCCTGTACATACAGATTGTTCACATTAAAAATCATCCTACCTGCATCTACCGCATGTTATGAGCCTTTAAACATCCAAGATGGCGGCTTATGGAAGCCGCCATCTTATCAGGCAGCCTGCAAACAGGAAGTGCCTCCTGATTGTGCTGCTCTGCATTCTGGGACTGCCGACCTTTACCTGACCCCAGCTCTGCTCTGTCTGAGCAAAGTACAGCTATAACCCGCCCCCCTGTAACTTATCCCGCTCTCCTCTCCTCAGTAAGTGTGATGCTTCTGAGTCAAGATGGCGGCGCCCGTATCCTAAATTCCTGAACAGAGTTGCAGCCCAGTGGGGGAAAGAATAATAAGTTAGTGACTAAAAATGTAAAATACATTAATTTTAGATGCTGGGGAACCGTTTTTTAAGAGTTTGGGCTTTTCATTAACCCTTTTGTTGCCAAGCACGTAACACCTACGTGCTGGCTTGGCTGGGCCTTAAGTGCCAAGCCCGTAGGTGTTACGGGCTTGACTTTCCTGGCTTGTAGTGTAAAAAGTAAAAATAAAAAATACTCACCTGACCCCTTGTTGGATCCGGCCGGGTCTCCTCTTTAATTTGGTGCCATCCGATCCCCCGTGGGGGGTCGGATGGCTCCAGGAGAGCCCCCGGAATAGGCCGCCCCCCCCCCCCGCTTCTGCAGCAGCAGCTTCTAACTGTAAAAAAATAAAAAAATAAAAATGACATTCACTTACCTGTGTGTGCGCTGGCTCCCGCTGTCCCTCCTCTTCACCTGGGGGGCCTCCGATCCCCCCCAGGACTTACCGATCTTCAGGAGAGAGCCTGGGAGGCTCTCTCCTCTGTTCTTCTTGATGGCGGCCGCCATCATGCCTCTAAGCCCCGCCCCCTTGGGGGCGGGGCTTATGAAGTCATCCCGGCCCCGATCTCAGGCTTCAGCCTTCTCAGCTTCTCAGATGCCGGTGATCGGCACAGGGGAAGGAGGTGACAGGAGATCCTCTGATCTCCTGCCTCCTCCTTCTCCTGTACCGATCACCGGCATCTGTCAGCACAGCATCGAGGGACAAGAGCTTGCAATCGAAGGTAAGTACAGTAAAAAAAAATTTTTTTTTTCTAATAAAATACTTTTTATTATTGTGTCGTGTTTTTTTTTTTACAGTTAACCCTTTGTGAGCTGGTAAGGGGTCCATGAGACCCCTTATACCAGTTCACAAGGCTGGGGGGGTGGCAAGTCACCTGCCCTAGCGGGTGGCTTGCCATTAACCCCCGCACCCCCATTACCTGCCTCCCCAAAGGCCAGGGGGGGGCAGAAGAGCCCGGGCCCACATAGGCTATGTGGGCTCGTAGGCTGCAGGGTGGGGGGGCCACCAAAGCTGGCCCCCCCACTCTGTGCCTACAAGCCCCCATAGCTGGTCCCGGGCTGGTTACTTTGGGTAAGGGGGACCCCACGTCATTTTTTTTTTTGGATTTTGAAGGGTTTTTAACCCTTCAAAATCCAAAAAAAAAATGGGGTCCCCCTCCCCGGGAAGGGGGACCCTATGTCATTTTTTTTTTTAATTAACCATTTGTCATCCAGCAGCTATAAAAGGCTTCTGGGCAGGAAAGGGTGTCTACCTATACATATGTGGTATCGCTGTAACCGGGAGAAATTGGGGTTTCTCACGCAATAAGATTTTATTGACAAACTTACATTTTTTATTACAAAAAAACTCTACAAATTGTAAAAAAATATTTTTTTTTTATTTTTTTTCACACATTTCACCCAAAAAAATTGAGAATACACCTAAAAAATACAAACAAGACATTTCATGTTAAAGCCCAGACTCTGTTGAAAAAAACAATATATAATTTTCCTGGGAAATCCCTGGAAATCCTTTCAAAAATGACAGTTGAATATGTGCAGCGCAAAATAGTGAAACATCGTCTGGCAACAGGGAGTGGCAAATGCTGCAGGTAGGCTGGCAGCGAAAGGGTTAAATCACCCTGAAGGTCTGGTTGAAACGCGTTACGAAGGTATACATATAATACAGCAATAGTTGGGAAAAAAATGCATTCCTTTTATAGTTAAAAATAAAAAATGCCTGGGTGACGTGTGGTGTGGCTCAGTCCATTTACTGGATAGGGTCATTTGTCTGGCATCAGTGAGGTGATTGCAGACAGCTGACCACTGAGTGGAAGCAGCCGAGCATACTAGCGTTTGGTCTTCTAGCAATGGCAGAAAAATGCTCTACTTTAAATTATTGTGTGTTTATCTATATTAACAGGGATGACTGAAGGTTTATGCAGGCACTTGGGCGAAAGTCTCAGCGGGCCCCCTTTGTGCTGTATTGTGATACCCATGGCAGTAAAGCTGCAAGTGCGGGGGATATTGCCCTTGTTGCAGTTCCCATGGAAAGTCCACTTTCATAGATTTACCCCAAAAACCTCAAAGAAGGTGCCTGGTGAAGGAATGAGAAAGGGAAAAAAATGAATCTTACTGAAAGAATGAAAAGAAGGAATGAGAAAGAAAGAAATGAGAAAGATATGGGAAAGAAAGAAAAGGAAAAGAAGACATGACAGAACAAGAAAGAAAGAAAGAAAGGGAAATAAAATAAATTACACTGAAAGAAATGGAGAGAAAAGATGAGAAAGAAAGAAGGAAAAATTAATAAAAAGAAGGAAGGAAAAGGAAGAATAGGATTGAGAAAGAAAGGGGAAAAAAGGAATGACACAGATAAGTAAAAGGACAGAATACTGAAGTGCTGAAATACCTCAGAGAGAGAAGAAGATGTGAGAATAACAAGTTAAAAGATAAAGAAATATTGGAAATAACAAATTTGAAATATTGTGACAACCAAGCCTGGACCTAGAACCATAGACCTTTAGGTTATAAGGCTGTTGTTCTCCCAACTGTGCCATTCGTACCTGCTTTAGTGATGGGACTTTTACATTAATAGCGATTCTTTCAGAGTGCTAGTAGTTACAAACAAACTCATTATTATTTTGTATATTTACTTTCTTGTTCAATAATGATTTAATATTGGCTTAGCAGATAATAAACTATGCACAACACTTCCCCTCAGGCCAGGGGCATAGCTAGGGGGCAGCAGGTCGGGGGGGGGGGGTGCAAAAAGGGGGGCCTGAGAACAGGCGGGTGCCGCCATTTAGAATCTTTGTCCCAGGTGCCAGAAAGCCTAGCTACTCCTCTGCCTCAGGTTATTGAGGGAGGGGGCTGAGGCTGAAGTGTGCCTTTGGAAGCTGCAGTCATTCTGCCACAGGTCAATGATCACACCTTTCACCAACAACCCTACGCAGAAAAGACTGAACCAGACAGGAGACTGCTCTTGTCCTCCCTGTCATCTTATTTATGAAGTGCAGACTTTACTTTTTACATTTATTTTGCCACTGCTCATTTGTCCATAAGCCAAACATTTATATAGTCAGGTGTCATTTTATTTTGTTACCGAGCTGTATTTTTGCAATAATCCACCTCTAAAGATCCACCTCTTTTTGTTGTTCTTTTTCCTCCTCTGATGGGTGAGTGCAACTTAGTCAGTAACTGAAATTTGATATTACTGGTATTGCATTTTCTGCATTTTGTAGCCTGTCTACGTAAAGGTGAATTAGGATTTAATTTTTTTAAATTCTAAATATGTTCATAAATTCGCATGTGTATTAGTTTTGCCTACATAAAATGATCCACATTTACATTTCATTAAATAGATCAGATTGATGATTGCAATATGTGCATGCACTGTTTGCATGATTGACAAGTATATGTACCTTTTGCAGTGCAGCTTGTTTTATCCGGCAAATCATAATGACTTGAAGTCATTCAGTCCTGTAATGATTTTGCTATTTGATAGATAATAGTTGGTCAAGGGCCTATTATCTTCCTGATGTATGCAAAAGAATGTGCCAATGTTTTTGAGTAGTTGTTTTATGTTTGCATTTTGTGTTTGCATGTTGTTTTGATGTCATGATGCCCTTCGGTTTAGTCTCAACTTTCTATTTTCTGTTATGAGCTTCCAAGCTCCTTTGTATGCCCGTTTGAGGGTCTTGTTTTTATAGCCCCTTTGATAATATTTTTTTTTTTATGTTGTCTCTAGTTTAAAAGCTCCTATTTACCTATCGGGATACTATCCAAGTGGTTTTGGATGTGCACTTTCTGTCATGAGAATCCCATTGGAAGTTTGGATTTTCCCTAAAGGGTTGAGGACAAATGGCCTTTGCCATCTATGGTAATTTCCAAATCTAGAAATACCACTCTATGTGCAGCATACGTTAAAGTGGAAATATAGTAAAAAATCTTCTATTCTTTGGCATTGGGGCCAGCGCTGATAGGTGGCCCGACTGCCCCGCTGATAGGCTGCTCAGAAGAGGCCCGAAAGCTGGGTATGATAGGTGAGTATCTGGGAGCCCAGTTTCAAGGACAAGTCCTCCGTCCCCTAGATGTCCCTTTTCCAAGCTCCCAGCCAGGTACAGGTTGACGTACGATGGAGCATGTGTTTTTCACATCGGCAGGCCCTATACCAGTTTGTATAGGTCATCATTAAAGTAAAAAGTATTATGCATAAGAATTAAGTGAAGTAGAAGTAATTTAAGGAGTAAATCACTGTGATCCTGTTGTCCACTATCTGGATGCCCTGATTGTGTGGAACACTTAAAAGGTGACCTGTATCTGTTCTGTAAGTTGGTAGATTAATGACACACTTCTGGAGGAAAAAAATCAAGATAATTACCGGCTTGTTCTATGAGTGAGCCAATCCAGAACGCTGTTTTCGTAGTGCATAAAATTGCAGGGCGGGGAGACCAGTGAAGCTGGCCTCTGCGTCCTGTTCTCCTGCATAGCTGGTTCCTGGGTCCTAGTGTCAAGATCTTCCTCAAGTAGACCTATTTGCCACAGGAGAAAGCAGAAAATGCCATTGGTTTTTCTCACTAAGAATAGGGTACAGAGCCCTGGGGATAAATGCCTTAGCCCATCCTTTGCACTTCTTTTTAGCGTACGCCTTTCTTCCGTTCACGCTGATCCCACAGGTGGTAAGGAAGATTGCATCAGAGAAGACCAGAGTCATCCTCATAGTTCCCACCTGGCCAGGAAGAAGCTGGTTCTCCATCCTCAGAAGTCTGTCAGCGGAAGATTATTGAGAACTTCCTAAAACTAGTTTCCTCCTAGCCATTACTTTTGGTAGAAGGGTTTGCGACCTTCAGGCTCTCTCCATGCAGGAACCTTACTGTATGGTACTTCCAGAAAGAGTCATTCTTAAAGCGGACCAAACCTCACTGAACTTGTGAAATACATTTGGGCAAAGCACCTACCAAATATTCCCCTCTTAGGGTGTAGAACTAGAAATGGATATTTCCACTTTTGAAATTGTCCTTGAACACTGTTATCTTGCTGTCCCTCCCTGTATGATGGCATTGGATCAGTCATTGCATAAGTATGGCAATGACATCATTGCCACACACGACAGGGGCAATGAATAGAGGAGGCGGAGCTTTACAGCTAAAAGAGGTGCCATTATTTGGGATTCGAGTGAAGCAGAGGCATTGAAAATTGCCAAAAGGTACTTCCCATGGGGGGAGCAATTCAGGGGATGCAAGTTAAAAATGTGGGTTTTGGTCCGCTTTAAGCCAGATACTTTATATTTACCCAAGATATGCTCTAAATGTAACCATGCTCAAGATATATTCCAAGTATGTCTCACACCCTGCTTCGGAAGTATTCATTACATGTGGGTTATGGTCCAGTAGAGGGCAAACTTCTGCAGAGATGACTAGAAAAAGAAGCCCCTCCCGGTCCATAAATACCTGGGGCCTCCCACACATTCCCCAGATTAGTCTCTGCAGACGGCGAAGACAGTCAAGATGATAGCTACCTCTTTCCTTTTCAGGTAAGCCGGGTGTACACCCGGCCCCAATTTTTTTCCTATTTCCACCCGGACTCCTTTTATTAATGTCACTATGCCTCCCAGCTATGGCTGCAGGGTCCGGGTGAGGGTAGGGCACACCTTTAGAGGTGTTTTGACTAGGAGCTATGCTCCACCGCAAATCCCCCACCAAGGGGTAGGTGGTCGTCAGGTTATGGTGAGCCTTACATGGGATGCCCTGTCCGTCCTGAAGCCCTTGCTACGTATCCATATGTAACTATTGGCTTCCCCCTCTATTACTCCCCGTTCCCGGTTAGTGGGGGGCTGTCCCTCCATTGTTTTAATCTCCTGTATTGTGTGTCGGTGTGCTTTGCAGTACCTTTTACTTTTTATGCGCTGGCTACTGCCAGCGCGTGCGTGTGTGTTTTTTGTCTTACTCCTTATTTATTTTACTGTCCCGGCCTGCACGCTCGCACCCTGGCGGCGGCGGGCTGGTCTTTTTGCATATGGCCGGCTCCTCAGCCTTGGCTGGGGAGCGCGGCTCGCTGCGGTTCAGTCAGAGGAGGGGGCGGGGCCTGGCGCTCTTCGCGCCAATGACGGCCCGCCCCTCCCTGTTGGCGCTTCGGCCGGTTCCCAGCCCTATTGGCTGGGAGCGCGGCTGTGGAGGCTTCCCGCGTCGGGAGGGGGCGGTGCCATATGTGGGGCGCAATCCGCGTTGGCCCGCCTCTCTCCATCTTCATGATTTTGGCTCGGCTCCGCCATCTTACCAGCGGTGCCTGTGAGTGCCCCTCGGGGCCATTCCTTATTAATGTCATTTTATTTAATTATATATATTTATGCAATGTGTGCAGCGCTATTGTAGACCTTGGGATATTGCTTTGCGCATATCTAGGGGTATATCCTTGTATACATATATATGTATTTGTATGTATTATAGATATATAGATTTTTTTCATTATATGTGATATCTTATGTTTTGTAAGATACCAATAAGAGATCCTAGACTGATCTCTCAAACCCTTATAAAAAGGCCGCACACTGAATATAAAAATATATGTAATTTTAATAGGTATTATGTACATCAAGAAGACACTAATCTGGACACATACAAAGTTTAAAAAACACAAAAACACAAGCAAGGGGATCCCAGTCAGCGGTGACTAATATATATAAGTTTAGATGATGCCGCCATGTATATATAATATAAAAATGTAAATTTCAAATACTATGGATGAACCCAGATATAAAAACAATTAAATGATTGACTATATTCAATAAAACAGTGGTGGCATGAATGTGCTAATAAAGTGAATTGAAAACAGATATCTGTGAAAAAAACCACAAAAGTGCTAAGTGCATGTACATACTATGTACAAAAAAGTACCAAACATATGATATGTGCAAAATAACAATCTAACCTGAGCTCTGTGTGTAGCCAAAAACACTAACAGTGGATACCAGTATACAGATGAAAGAGAAAAAAGCAAAGCATGTAAAAGCAGGCTTAAGTTGAATTGAGCCCAACTGGGTCACCAAGCAATTGATAACAAGTAACACCATATAGCAGCATACAAAAATAAATAAACACTGTATTACTTCACCATGTCACCAGGGGTCCCCCGCAGCAGCTGCCACCTGGCGGCATCATCTAAACTTATATATATTAGTCACCGCTGACTGGGATCCCCTTGCTTGTGTTTTTGTGTTTTTTAAACTTTGTATGTGTCCAGATTAGTGTCTTCTTGATTTACATAATATCTATTAAAATTACATATATTTTTATATTCAGTGTGCGGCCTTTTTATAAGGGTTTGAGAGATCAGTCTAGGATCTCTTATTGGTATCTTTAAGGTTCTATGTTTCCCTTATGGCTGGCACCTACTCATTTATGTTGGCGCAGTGCACGTTCCAAACACTTTTGTAGATATCTTATGTTTTGTATGCATGTTTGCTAAGGGGCTCCCATCTATTGTGTCTTGCAGGTGGGACAACCGAGGCTATTAGGGGTTTCTCCTGGTCCTAGGTTCCCTTGATTCTTACAAAAATCCTCCCACTAACGGACGTTAAGGTGCATCCTGGGTAGCTTTATAGCGTAATTCCCACTGGTCATTGCGACTACCCAAAAATCACTATATGGAGGCTCCCCAGGATACTGGACTCGGGGGGGACCCCGGTTGTGTGTGTTATGTGGGGCATCTCTTTTGGGAGATAATGTGCAAATTTGTATACCATATGCACAACAGGCGATTGTGAGGCAAGCCGGGCCCCGTGCTGACTGTTCAGCCCCGCTGGCCTCATCACCTACACCCCCCGCGCCTGGTTATGACCCCAAGTGACGTTGTCACCAGCGGGGAGTCGCAAGCTGATGTATACGCTAGGCTGGCCAACATTGAGAGATTGATTGCTAGCTCTGCGGCCAGGAAGGCACCAGCTAAGAGACGGCACTTGGCGCCCGCAGCGCCGGCCTTGGATTATGCTGATATTGAGCCATTTGATTGGTCTGATTGTTCCCCGCTCGAGGAAGGGGAACTGTTCCCAGACTCTGACTCATCTGAGGATCGGCAGTACCCTGGCGCTGATGCCGGCTCAGAGCGCGGGGATACTGTTGACACTCATAGGCTTCTTACTCAAATTTTTGAGGTACTTGCCGTTTCCCCTCCTGCGGAGGCCCCTCCGCAATGGGGGGAATTTTTTTGGGCCGCCAAACCTCGTTTGGAGTTCCCGGATCAGAAGCACTTTAACAATCTGATCCTTAAGGAATGGGAAAAGCCTAGTCGGCTCCCTGGTATCCCTCAGGGGTGGGATAGGAAGTATCCCTTTCCTGATGAGGTGGTTAAACTTTGGTCGAAACCCCCAGAGGTCGACGCGCCCGTCCTGGGATTGTCCAATACTTCATTCGTGCATACCCCGGATTCCTCTACCTTGATGGATGGTGAGGACCGACGTCTCGATCAATTGGCTTCGCATGCCTTCGCTTGTGTGGGTTCGGCCTTGCGCCCGGTTTGTGCTTCTGCGCTCACGGCCGTGGCTACTAGAGCTCTAATTAGGGGCCTTTTGGACGGTTCCCAATTGGATCCTTGCAGTGAGGAGTTTGCAGCCTTGACTCATTGTGAGATGTTCATTGCTTTTGTCTTATCAGCCTTGGATGATACTATACGTATGTGTAGCAGGACCTCGGCATTGCAGGTTGCTATACGCCGGTCGGTCTGGTTGCGCCAGTGGGCGGCCGATAACGCTGCTAAGAAGGCGCTCACAGGTCTTCCCTTCGTGGGTCTGCGCCTGTTTGGTGATCGTTTAGACTCTGTTGCCAGAGGGGGTAAGTTACCTCAACGCAAGAAGCAGCGCCGTTTCGGGGTTCGGGCTCATTCAACCCTTCCTTTCGTGGCTCTCAGTCAAGCAGGGGAACGTATTTCATTGCATTCCGTGGAGATGCCTGGGGTAGGGGCAGAGGTCGTGCCCGACCCGGGACTTCCTGGGGTACTAAACCCAAATCCGTTGCCAAGCCAGCTCAGCAATGAAGGGGCGCCCTCACCCTTGCGGGTGGGGGGACGGCTGCGGCTCTTCGCTCAGGTCTGGAACCTAGAGGTCACAGACGTCTGGATCCGGGAGGTAATTTCCTCCGGGTACAAGCTGGAGTTTACATGCCGGCCTTCTCCCAGATTCCTCAGGTCCCGGGTTCCGTCGGATCCACGGGCGGCACAGGGCCTTTTTTGGGCGGTGCACATCCTTTGGGATATGGGGGTGGTTTGTCCGGTTCCCCCTACAGAGAGAGGTCTGGGTTACTATTCCAACCTCTTTACGGTCCCCAAAAAAGATGGTTCCATAAGACCCATTTTGGACTTTGCGCTCTGCTGACGAATCGCTGCGTCCGGGGGACTTTATGACCTCAATAGATATCAAGGACGCTTACCTTCATGTGCCGGACTTCCCGGGACACCAAGGGGTTTTTTTCAGGTTCGTGGTAGACAACCAGCACTTCCAGTTTGTGGCTCTTCCCTTCGGGCTGACTTCGGCGCCCAGGGTGTTTACCAAGGTGTTGGCGGGCGTGATGGCCCTTCTCAGAGTCCGGGGCATTAGTATCTTGCCTTACCTGGACGACCTTCTCATCACGTCAACCTCTCTCCACCAGGCGGAGCTGGACACCAGAATGGTGGTGACGACGCTGGAGAGGTTCGGGTGGGTAATCAGTTACCCCAAGTCCTCTCTATCCCCGTCAAGAGTGGCTTCTTTCCTGGGCATGACTCTGGATACCATTCAGACCAGGGTGTTCCTACCCCAGCCGAAGATGTCCTCTGTCTCTGGATCAGACTTGTGCTCTGTCCCCTCTTGTCCGGCGGTCCTTCCAGTGGTGGATGGACCAGAGGAATCTCCTGGGGGGCAGGTCCTTTCTTGCGCCCTGTTGGGAGACGGTCACCACGGATGCCAGCCTGTCAGGCTGGGGAGGTTTCTGGAGGGAACATCAGTTCCAGGGGATGTGGGGTCATCAGGACGCCCATATCCCCATCAACATTCTGGAGCTGAGGGCGGTTCGGTTAGTGCTGTCGCACCTGACACATCATCTTCAGGGTTTACCTGTTCAGGTTCACTCCGACAATCAGACAGCAGTCGCTTACATCAATCACCAAGGAGGGACTCGCAGCCGGAGTGCCCTCCGGGAGGTGTCTATGATTCTTGCTTGGGCCGAGAGCAATGTTCCGTGCATCTCGGCAGTCTACATTCCAGGGGTGGAGAACCTGGAAGCGGACACTCTGAGCAGAGGGACCTCTCGTCGGGGGGAATGGTCCCTCAGCAGCAAGGTGTTTCTATCCCTCTGTCGCAGGTGGGGGAGTCCGGAGGTGGATCTCTTTGCCTCTCGTCACAATCACAAGCTTCCGGCATTTCTGTCTCTGTCCCAGGACCCTCTGGCTCTGGCAGTGGATGCCATGTCTCTGTCCTGGCGGGAGCTCTGTCTCCTGTATATTGTTTTCTCCCTTTCCCATGGTGGGCAAGGTGGTACGCAAGCTGGCTCAAGAGGGTGTGCCAGCAATCCTGGTGGCCCCAAGGTGGCCAAGACAGGTGTGGTTCGCAGACGTCGTCCTGCTGGCGGTCGATCAGTTCAGGCTGCCTCTGGTTCCGGATCTGATCACACACGGTCAGCTTTGTTATCCCAATTTACAAACGCTGGCTTTGACGGCGTGGCTGCTGAAACCTTCATCTTAAAGGAAAAGGGTTTGTCTGAAGCCGTGGTCCAGACTCTTGTCAGGGCTAGGAAGAAATCTTCCTCTAATATCTATTACAGGACCTGGCCGACCTACATTGATTGGTGTGAGGCTAGGGCCTTTCCTTGTCGGGTGTTTTCCATTCCTCGGATTTTGGAGTTTCTTCAGTATGGTCTGGACATGGGGTTTCAGCTTAGCACTCTTAAGGGGCATGTGTCCGCTCTGGCGGTTTTCTTTCAGAGATCTTTGGCTCTTCATCCTTTGGTTAAGACCGTTTTTCAGGGGGTCACTCATGTACTCCCTCCTCGCAAACCCTTGTTACCTGTTTGGGATTTAAATTTGGTGTTGTCTGCCCTTCAGGGTCTTCCTCCTTTTGAACCAGTGCAGGATTCTGCACTATCCATTTTCACCTTAAAAGTTGCCTTTTTGGTGGCTATCACCTCTGTTCGACGTGTTTCTGAGTTGGCGGCTCTGTCTATTCAGGCCCCCTACTTTGAGAGACATCAGGACAAGGTGGTTTTCCGCTTTAAACCAGACTTCCTGCCAAAGGTTGTTTCTGCTTTTCGCCTCAATCAGGACATTGTGCTTCCTTCATTGTGTCCTAAACCTAGCAATGACAAGGAGAGGGCTTTGCACTCTCTGGATGTCGTTAGATGTGTAAAGTACTATCTGGTGGCTACTTCACCATTCCAGAAGACGGACGCCTTTTTTTGTGGTGCCCTCCGAGCCCAAGAAGGGTTTGGCGCTCGTCAAGTCTACCATTAGTAAATGGATTTGTCAGGGTATTTTTTTTTGCACATTTCACCCAAAAATGTTAAGAATACATTAAAAAGTAACAAACGTTTCATGTTAAAGCCCAGCCTCTGCTAAAAAAAATCAATTCTATCCCGAAATTTCTATATAACATTTATTGTTCAACTCTTTTGGAACCGCTGTGACACCGTATTTTCACTCCTAGCATTGGATGATTTAATTGTTACAGTGGTATAAGTTCAATTAAAATACTAGCGCGGTTAGTTTTAAATAATTATTTAATTATTTAATTCTATATATGGGCGGGATCTTAGCAGCACGGTTTGTTAAAGGGAGGCGAGCACCTCCGGGACCCGCGGCTGGGGGAACGGAGTGCAGCGTCGCTGGATAAAGTTATTCCTGACTGCAAGTTTTTAAGTTATTTCTTTATATTCTCTCCTTGAATACATTGATAAATATATGAAACAAAGTGAATTATTTATAAGACAAGTTATTGGAAAAGTATATTTGGAGTGATATCAATGTTGGTTAAAGAGGACCTAAACCTATACTAGATGATCGATTTACAACCGGTATCTGGTACGTTATTTAATACCTATTGGTGATTGGAACCTGCACAATTCATTGGATGGTATAGCACTAGTAGTGACACCCCTTAAGGATTTTAATATGAAAGCTGTTTTAAGATTGTTATCATTTAAAATATAACAATTTTTATGGATTTTTTTAATATAACATTTATTTAAAAAAAAATCAATATATACTTTTCCTGGGAAATCCCTTCAAAAATCACAGTTGAACATGTATAGTGCAAAATATAGAAAAATTGTTTGGCGACAAAGGTTGACATAATCTCTAGGTAGGCAGGCAGTTAAAGGGTTAACATTTCTAAGTAGGCAGGCAGTTTAAGGGTTTAAATACAAATAGGCGAGCTTGGAGGGATGTAAAATTAACTTTTTTGCTTTATAATTTTTTTTTTTTTTTATAAGCAGAAGGCATGTACAGTACAGAACAAGAGTCCTGTAAATGATCTTTTGGCTCCTCTCCTGATGTGTTCAGTGTATGACATAACATTTCATGGGACAGTTTTCTAGATGAAGCCCATGAATGGTTTTTAAGGTGTTGAAATACATGACCTGACAACATGGATCAGAGCAAAGCTGAACGTGTCATGGGGTAAGATGTTTGAACAATTCTCCACAAAAATGAAAACATTTTCAAAGGGGTTTCAAATGGCAGTTGAGTCAAGTTCTATTCTTTTACCTGTTCTATCTAGAACATTTTATCTTTATGCGTTAAGCTGGAAATCCACGTGGTACCTGGGTCACCAGCATTTTTTGTACTCAGTAGCAGAGGCCATGTAGGAGGATACTATTTTTATAATCTGAGGTTGTATGCAGAAATGAAGAAAACGTCTATTGCGGTCGGCTGACCAAAGCCATCGAAATGCATCTGTTGGCAGTTCCGGGCAAGCCCCTGATCAAGTATTCTTTGGACAAATAAGAAACCAGTGCTGTGGTAAAGCTGAGGTTTTCTGCAATTCATTAGTCAAAAAAGACTAAAGTTGGGCTAGATCAACATTTATAAAAAAAAAAAAAAAATATATATATATATATATATATATATATATATATATATATATATATATTTTAGGGTAACAAGGATTGAGGGTCCACTTATAGCTCCAACCCCATTCTGATTTGGAATTCTCTACCAGATAAAGATTAAAACAAGTATGAAACAGCAAAACAACTCACCAAGCCTTAGCACCAAAGATGTTCACCAGGCAGGTGCGTGTGGCACTATGTACAACATGTGCATACTACCTAACCAAGTCATATGATCGCTGGCAGAAAGGGAGGTCCAGCTATATAAAAAAGAAACCTCCCCACTACCCGGGTTAGCATATTAAATGAAAAACATACCTTCTATGTGAGCAGTTTGCACTTGACAGTTGCCTTTCAGGCTTTATTTAGCACTCCTTTGGCTAGTGAAGTTGAGATTGGAGCACCCATTATTGCTTTACTGGGCAAGCTTTTCTGCCCCCAGAGAGAATCTGTAGGTAGTTTGCTTGAGCTGGGGCTTGGGGTCCATGGCTACTTCTGATGACAGAAGAGTAAGCCACCTTCTGCTGGCAGCTCCTGTTTATAGCTTGAATGGGGATGTTTTGTTATCTGAGGCTTTTACCTCCCCCTGAAAACAAGTTCTGTGCATCACTATAAAGAATAATGTAGAGAAATTATTTAGGGAGTGCGCTACAAAGTCACAAGCATGTTCAGGATTGCAAAAAAAAACCATTCTTCATTCCCATCATGTGATTATCCATTTGCAGTAGACAGGAATATAATTAATAAGTGGGTAACAGACGAAGGAGAAGGTCATATATATTTTGGTTCTAGGAGCTAAGGTTTACAAGCTTGTTAGCACCATTATTTATGGTGTGTGATGTCAGCAAATAACTTAGGAGATAGTAAGCATTCTAGTGACGGAAACCCTGAAAATATAGAGTTGGCTACAAACACTTGGTGGGAAATTGACTGCATCTTGACTTTATGTGCTATCCTGTTCTTGGTTAGTATGGGCCATATAAATACTTGCCTTTTTATTTCTTTTTTTCATTCTCAAAGTGGACTAAAATCCACACTTGTGTCTGTGACTCCCTCCCCCGAGTCGGCATCACCTGCTTCCCTCCTCAGCTGTGTGCAGTTTCGCCCACTGCAACTGATTGGCTGTGCGGGGCCGCGCACAGCCGAAGGGGGCTGAGTTATGCCACTTGACGCTCATAAGTGTGACTAGGATGCCAATTAACTTCTCTAGCAGCACATTAATATGGTGGGAGAAGCTGATTGGATGAGTGTCTGTGCCATGGGCTCGAGGAGTGGTGAGTGAGCTAGACATTCTAGTGGGTTTATCACAGTGGGGCACCCCACCCCAGGTCTGATAGAAACTTTGTGTTGGTCAGCTTCATTAGTCTTTTTGCTATCCCATTGTGAAGTAAAATGTCATTCCTATGTACACTTCCCTTTTTCTACAATAATATATTTCCACACTAACATTAACAGCCCTTTTCACAGAGATGGCTACAGAGCCTTCTCTCTTTAGAGGAAGTAGAGTTTCTGGAAATCACCCCAGTTTCTTACTACAACGGAAAGTTCTGCTTGTGGAAACCTGCTTCTCATTTGCAAACAAAGATACATTTTGGTTTGTATGATACTATTCTAACCGTTTTTTTAACCATTAGTTTTGTTATTTAGAGCAGTAATACCCCAAAATAACAGTATCAGATAAGACTATAACATTTTTTTAAAGTAAAAAAAAAAAACATGTTTGTGTTAAAGAGGAAAAACACACAGGAATTTCACTTTCCCATGTTTTGTTCCTCTCAGATGGAGCATCCCAAATTGTGTATTCCCACAGTTTGCCCATTAAACTCGCCTTCCTGGCTTTCCTATGGTGCAGACTTGGCCGAAACCAAGCGAATGCATTACTTTCGCCTCTCCTAGCAGCTAGGCCGCCTAAGCGACCAAGCAGCCAAGCAGAGCCGCATGCGCCACTGTCCTCATCCGCCACTCAGCTTCTAGATGTGACGTGCTTGTGCCACCTATTCAGAAAAGCCTGGCGTGGGTGTGCGCACAGCTAGAGGTGATGCAAACGTAGCGGCGAGGGCTTTCGGGAACAGGTAAGCGGATATGACGGTATGGGGTTTTCACACTGTGTTTCTGGATGCCCCAAGCATTGGGAGTTGGATGTCTCAGATGTCGGATGTGACTCCAGGACTTCCAAAGTTCCTCTTTAAGGAAAAACACGTTGAACACAGGTAGCTAATAGCTGGAGGAATTAGATTTTCAAATTTCTCTCATATTCCACTTCAGGCCAACAGTAAATCAGATACGAATGGGTTAACTCTCGTCCAAAGGGCTGGGTGGATGATTCAGGACTCTCCAAAAATACTGTTATTCCTAATTCTGACAGTGCTACCATAAGAGACCCGGTGGATAAGCGTCTGGATCAGGTATCTAAGCATATTTTTTCTTGGTAGGATCGGCCTGCCTGCTCCGCATCCGTGGCGGCCATAGCAGGCAAGAAGTTTGAGCTGAGTTCTGAACTCCACGCTGGTCACTCGCACTTCTATGCTCTCAGCAGATAAACTCCAACTTGGAAGTCTACAAGTATGTCATCTCTTCTATGGATGATCACTAAAGAAAGGGGGCAGGGGACTGAGAACAAGACCACACCAACTACAATAAAGGGAGTGTGCACATGAGAGGATAGAGGCACAAAAGTGCACTATTAAACAAAACCAACCCAGAGGAGTCCCACAGCTCCTCAATCTATCCTCTCTACACAATGGCACCACTCAGAAATATAGATAAATATGATCCTTCTTTATTAATTCAAGCAAAACTATATACAAATATACATTTGTATATATGGCGGGAGTGAGGGGGTCCATGCTGGCTGGCCATTTTTGACATGTGAGCTTATTGTTGTTTATCTGATTGGCATTTTTCTGTTCCCTGGCTGTCCTCTTATCAGATATTATAGTCTAGTATATTGTTTTGTATATATACCATATGAGTGTTGCACTTGCACATAGCACTTTCTTTGGCACATTTGCACATGTATATTAGATCATGTACAGTAGATTATATTAGGTTAGATTTGAGCAATTTTTGCACATAGTATTATACATAGTCAGTCAGGGTTTGTAAATAGCAGATAAATAATTTATTATAATTTTGTAATTATGGCCCATAAGCTATTGCCATCTTAGGGGGTTGTGTGTGTCCCCCCCCCCCCCCCCATTTTTCCTTCACAGGTGTATATATGTGTATTTCTAAGGATGATATCGTTAGATTAAATGCCAAAGGTTTAGCCCTGCTGGTGACTCAGAGACGTCCTATTTGACTTCCAAGAGAGCTCTGACGGACCTTTTTTGGGAGGTTGTCTGTTTCGGGGAGCGTTTTGGATAATATTGTGAATATGGCCACAGGGGGCAATTCTGCTAGACTCTATATCTTCTAATACTTGGTCATTTTGTGGTAGCAGAGGTTCTAGACACCGTGAGGAATTCTGGAATAAGCCTAAGACCCAGAACAAGACTAAATATTTTTGGCAAAACAAGGCAAAACCCCCTTCTAAGCCTTTCCAAGCATTGAACCTCTTTGGAGGCTTCATGTAACAGATGGATACAGGAGATAATTTCTTCAGGTTACAAGATCGAATTAGGGCCAGACCTCCTCGATTGTTCTTTCTGTCAAGGGTATCCCGGAATCCGGGAAAAGCAGAAGCATTGAGGTCTATTGCATCTAGGAGTAATCTGTTCCCCTTTCAGAAAAGTTACATATTCTACTCTAACTTGTCCGTAATCCCCAAGAGGGACTGCTCTGTGCGCCTAATTTTGGATCTTAAGGGCCTCAACAGTTTTGTCCGACTTCAGAGATTTCACATGGAATCTTTAAGATTCACAATGGTGGCACTTCAGCCCGGGGATTTTATGACCACAGTAGATATAAGGGATGTTTACCTACATATCCCCATCTTCCCAGGCCATCTGAAATGTTTATGTTTCACAGTAGATTGTCTACGCATTCAATTCATGGCTCTGCCCTTTGGCCTATCTTCAGCTCCAAGGGTTTTTACTAAGGTTCTGTTAGGCCTCATGGCACTTCTGAGAAATCAGGAAATACAAATCACCCCATACTTTGATGATCTCTTGATCAGAGCACCATTTTTTCAGGATGCATTGAGAGATACTGTGTTGTTGACTCTAGAAGGCTTTGGCTGGATAGTCAACTATCCAAAGTCACATATCATTCCCTCAAAAGAGACCCATACAGTCGGAATTGCTCTAGTTTTGGTAAGAGCCATGGAGACCCTGGTTCACACCAAGGTCCTCCTCCCTTTGAACCGCTGGCAGACGTTGGGGTAGACGACCCTTAGGGTCATTTTCCTAGTGGCAGTACCTCTGCACGGCTGGTTTATTAATTAGCAGCCTTATCTGTTACGTAGTCCTACACAAGGACATGGCTGTTCTCTGTTTTAAAAAGGACTTTCTTCCTAAGGTGGTCTGCCCCTTTCGTCCTCCACTCCCTAGTGAAAGCTCTGAAATAGTACATCTCCGCTACTCAGACCTTCCACAGGACCTACCTCGTTTATTGTTGTTAAGGGGCAAATGAAAGGTCTTATGCCAGCTATGTCTGCCATCAGCAGATGGATTAGACAATCAGTGATTAAAGCCTATGTCTCCAAGGGGCAGAATCCCCCTTTTCAGGTTATAGCCCATTCTACCATGGCTATTGGAGCTTCCTGGGTTATCAGCACTGGTCTGCAAGGCTACTACTTTTTCAGTTCATACATTTACCAGATTTTAGACATTAGAGCCTCGAGTGGTATTGCAAGCGGTAGTATGCTTTTCAGCTAAAAGTTGTTGTTTTTTTTTATTCATCAGGTTAGAGGCAATAAGTCAACACCTGGGATCCCACACTGAATCAAGGGTATTGCTTTTGGAGGTCCCATTCATATCTAATGCACTGACACCCTGGAGTGGAATATGAGAGAAATAACAATTCTGTTATTCTCACCTGTAGAATTGATTTCTCTCTTCTTCCACTCCAGGGTTTCAGGCCCACCCTATCTGCTAGGCTACTAGCTACCTTAGATCCTTAGATGTCATTGTCCTAGTGAATTGTATTTATGTAAACTGCATTTGTCAACTGCTTTTCAATTACTGGGTTGCGGAGAGCAGCAGAAGTATATGTAGACCGGGAGGAACCACACCTTTTTTTATTTTGCAGTTCCACCCTTTGGACGAGAGTTAACCCATTTGTATCTGATTCACTGATGTCCCGAGTAGAAGAAGAGAGAAATCAATTCTACAGGTGAGATTCACAGAATTGTATTTCCACTTGTTACCTGTCTTCCATAGAGTTCAGTTCAAACTTCTAACACTAACCTACAAAGCTCTCTCTAACCAGGCCCCCTCCTACATTTCCTCTCTGATCCAGCGTCACCTCTGACATTCTCCTGTCCTCTTCCTTGGTTACTTCCTCGCACTCTCGCCTTCAAAACTTCTCCCGTGCCTCCCCACTTCTCTGGAATGCACTTCCCCGCTCGATCCACCACTCTCAATCACTCCAAGCCTTTAAAAGTGCCCTCAAAACTCACTTCTTCAGACAAGCATATGGCCTGGCTTAAGCAATTCCCATAACCTTCAAATGGCACATGCAGTCCAACTCAAGCTCTACCTTTTGTGACCTTGCCCCTTTTGTCACCACCCCCATCCTTTAGACTGTAAGCTTGCAAGGGCAGGGAAAGAGGTAAAGGTATATATATATAAAGAATTGCCACCTGATACGTTTAATGCACTGTCTAACTGTGATGTGTTTGTGAACGTTATCCTATCTGCCTTGGATGATGCCATTAGGATGTGTGCCAGAACCTCTGCCTTGGCGGTAGCTATACGCCGCGCGGTTTGGCTGCGCCAGTGGGCTGCTGACAATGCTGCTAAGAGGGCCCTTACTGGGCTTCCATTTAAGGGGCTATGCCTGTTTGGGGACCGCCTAGACCTTTTAGCTAAAGGAGGTAGGTTACCCCAGCGCAGGCGGCAGTCTCGGCCCTTTCGGGGCCAGGGCCCCCTTTCACTCCCCTACCTCGGTGCTAAGCAGGGAAGAGGGGTGTCCTTCGCGGGGGCTCGTGCTGATTCCTGGCACAGGAGCAGAGCACGACGTCCTGGCTCCTCCTGGGGGTCTAAGCCAAAACCCTCTTCTAAGCCCCCTCAGGCATGATGGGGCGCCCTCGCCCATCAGGGTGGGGGGACGGTTACAGCACTTTGCGCATGTCTGGAGGCATCACGTCTCAGACCGCTGGATTCAGGAGGTAGTGTCCTCTGGTTACAAGATAGAGTTTGCTGTGCGGCCCCCCACAAGATTCATCAGGTCCCGGATCCCCCAGGACCCTGTCTCAGCTCAGGTCTTGATGCAGGCCGTGCAAGGTCTTCTGGATTTGGGGGTCATTTGCAGGGTCCCCTTAAGAGAAAGAGGCAAGGGGTTCTATTCCAACCTTTTCACAGTTCCCAAAAAAGATGGGTCAGTCAGGCCCATTCTGGATTTAAAGATCCTCAACAAATTTGTCAAGAACAGGCGCTTTCGCATGGAAACTCTGCGCTCGGCCATTGGCTCCCTGCGCCAAGGGGATTTCATGACGTCTGTGGACATCAAAGATGCTTACCTTCACATCCCTGTGTTCCCGGGACACCAAAGGTTTCTCAGATTCGCGTTGGAAGATCAACATTACCAATTTGTGGCCTTGCCATTTGGCCTCACCTCAGCTCCCAGAGTGTTCACCAAGGTACTGGCGGGGGTGATGTCTCTGGTAAGGTCAAGGGACATACGCGTGCTGCCCTACCTGGACGACATACATCACCTCTCGGTCTCTAGAGCAGGCAGAGTTGGACACTCAGCTGGTGGTGTCCACCCTGGAGTCCTTCGGCTGGGTGATCAATCACCCCAAGTCCTCTCTGTCCCCTTCCTCGGTGACCCCATTCCTGGGAATGATTCTGGATACGATTCAGTCAAGGATATTCCTTCCTCAACAGAAGGTGGAAGCTCTAACTGTGCAGGTGAGGTTCCTGCTATCGTGTCCCCAGCCCTCCTTCAGGTAGGGAATGCAGTTGGTGGGCCTGATGGTGGCGTGCTTCGAGGCGGTGCCTTTTGCTCAGTTCCATTTGAGGCCTCTACAGCTTCACCTTCTGTCAGTATGGGACAAGGACCCAACGTCCTTGGACAGGGTCTGTGTGCTTCCCCCCCTTGGTCAGACGGTTCCTCTCGTGGTAGCTGGACCACAGGAACTTGCTGGGCGGCAGGTCTTTTCTGGCCCCCTCCTGGGAGACGGTCACCACGGATGCTAGTCTGTCAGGATGGGGGGGGATTCTGGAAGTCCCTGCGGTTCCAGGGGAGGTGGGGCCCTCTGGAGGCCCACTTACCCATCAACATTATGGAATTACGGGCAATCAGGTTGGTACTGGAGCAGTTGACCAATCACCTGAGGGGTCTGTCTGTGCAGGTGTGCTCAGACAACAGGACGGCGGTTGCCTACATCAACCATCAGGGAGGGACCCGGAGCAGGGGGGCCCTCCAGGAGGTATCGCAGATTCTGACATGGGCAGAGGCCAATGTTCAATGCATTTTGGCTGTGTACACCCCGGGGGCAGAGAATCTACTGGCAGACTCTCTGAGCAGGGGGACCTGGCGTCAGGGAGAGTGGTCCCTCTGCAACAGGGTATTCCAGTCCCTGTGTCACCGTTGGGGTCTACCGGATGTGGATCTGTTTGCATCACGTCACAATCACAAGCTCCAGGCCTTTGTCTCCCTGTCTCAGGATCCTCTGGCCTTGGCCACAGATGCTCTGTCCATGTCATGGCAGGAATTTCGGCTCCTGTATGTCTTTCCTCCATTCCCCCTGCTGGGCAGGGTCCTGCGCAAGATTGCTCTGGAAGGAGTGCCAGTGATTCTGGTGGCCCCCAGGTGACCAAGAAGAGTGTGGTTCGCAGACGTGGTGCAGATGGCAGTAGATCAGTACGTCCTGCCAGGAGTGCCAGATCTGCTCACTCAGCGCCCCTTACACCATCCCAATTTACAAACTCTGGCTTTGACGGCCTGGCTGCTGAAACCTCCATCTTGATGGAGAAAGGCTTGTCTGCCTCAGTGGTTGAGACCATGGTGAAGGCTAGGAAGAAAACTTCTTCTTCCATCTATTATAGGGTATGGCGTACCTACATTGACTGGTGTGAGTCTAGGTCTCTTCCCTGTCGGGTGTTCTCAGTTCCCAGGGTTCTGTAGTTTTTACAGCATGGGTTGGAGTCAGGTCTCCAACTCAGTACTTTGAAGGGTCAGGTTTCTGCCCTTTCTGTCTTCTTTCAGAAGTCTTTTGCTCAGCATTCCTTGGTTAAGACTTTCTTTCAGGGGGTTACTCATGTGCGTCCCCCACGAAAACCTATGGTCCCTGTTTGGGATTTGAACTTGGTCTTGTCTGCCTTGCAGGGTGCTCCCTTTGAACCTATTCAGGATGCTGCTCTGGCTCTACTTACCCTCAAGGTTGTCTTTCTGGTGGCTATTACTTCGGTCAGGCGTGTGTCTGAGCTGGCGGCTCTGTCTATCCAGCCCCCATACTTCGAGAGACACCAGGATAAGGTGGTGTTCCGCTTTAAGCCGGATTTTCTGCCTAAGGTGGTGTCTGCTTTTCATTTGAATCAAGATATTGTTCTTCCTTCATTGTGCCCTAATCCTAGCAATGCTAAGGAAAGGGTTTTGCATTCTTTGGATGTGGTCAGGTGTCTGAAGTATTACCTAGTAGTAACTGCATCCTTCAGGAAAACTGATGCTCTTTTTGTGGTCCCTTCTGGTCCTAGGAAGGGTTTGGCTCCTGCCAAGTCTACTATCAGCAAATGGATCCATCAGGCTGTGATTCAGGCCTATTCTGCTAAGGGGAAGAATCCTCCCTTCCACCTTACTGCTCATTCTACTCGTGCTATTGGTGCCTCTTGGGCCTCAGCTGATGTTAGGGCCTCAGCTGATGCTGTTTTTGGCCGAAAGGTTTTGCAGGCGGCAGTGGTTTAAACTGTCTGCTGTTACCTTTTTTGTTGGGGATCCCACCCTGCTTTATGGACACTGCTATTGGATGTCCCAAGTGTAAGTAATCTATCTGGAGCAGGACGTACTGTATACTAAGAATAATACAATTCTGTGTAATACTCACCTGTAGAATTGGTATTATAAGTATACAGTACGTCCTGCTCCACACCACCCTGGTTTTTGCATTATTCTGGATCCTCTGTATGGTGATTGCTATTATTGTTATAGTTACCAGTTTTTTTGGGTGGGTAAATTCTCCCGGCTTCTTGTTCATTGCTTTTCAATGCTGGGGATTTGTGGGAGGTCCCCGGGTATTTGAGGGGCCAGGAGGAGCCTGTTTTACATGTCTCTGCAGTGCAGCGCCATCTGGTGGAGGATAACCCAAGTGTAAGTAATCTATCTGGAGCAGGACGTACTGTATACTTATAATACCAATTCTACAGGTGAGTATTTCACAGAATTGTATTTTTGTCCATTAGAAACAAAAAGGAAGAAATAGTGGGCAGCCGTAAGTGCTAGGAGTCATATTCCCTTGCTTATGACCTATTTTGAGGTATTGCACCAATCATTGTGGTCATCAAAAAGAATGGCTAAACCGATACAATGGTGCTAAAATGTTTGTGAACTACTTTTTATTATCTCTGCATTCATTTGACCTAAGACTACTTCATATGTACATACAAGCAGATAAATAAATCAAACAAATAAGTTGATGTATGGAGTTGGTCATTTATTCATTGGGGAGTTAGAACCTGCTTGGCCTGGGGTGGGTGGCCTGTTTAATTCAAAGTGCAAACCATGTACCGCAGGAAAAAAAATGAAATAATTATCTCCTTTTCCAGTAATGGAAATACATGCAAGGTGTGTAACAGTATGCAAGGTGGCAAAGTAGCTCTAGGTAGTGTCTATGCAACTAAAGGCATATCTCACACGTTCGTGAGTCCACCATCAAAGAGCCACTGAACAACAGTGGTGTGCATGGCAGGATTGCAGTGAGAAAACTGCTGCCCTCCATGAAAAATTTCTTACCATCTGCAGTTTGCTAAAGATTACCTCGACAAGCCTAGGAAATGGAATAGCATTCTGTAATGAAATGTTTTAAATTAGAATATTTATTTTTGGAGAAAGAAAAACCCTGCATTCAGGATAGAAATGTATTTCCATCTGTAAAGTGGCAATAGTTTTGTGATTTGGGCATTTCTTTGCTCCATCTGGACCAGGAAAGTTTGCCCTTGTTGATGTAACAATTCTAAACTGTATCAGCAGTAAAACACACACACAGAAAAATATTTTATTTATTTAATTTATTTTTTTTAATACTTACATCCCATCCATCCTGGAGCACTGTGTCCCACGCTGATCACTTTGGGTCCTGCTGCTGTAAGTCTTTTATACCTGCTGGCCAACAGGACATAAGGGGTTAAAGAAAACCCAGCATAACCAGCCCGGGGACCAGCTATGCAGGGCTTGTAGAACAGGGTGCAGAGGCCAGCCTTGGTGCCCCCTCCTGCCCTGCCAGCTACAAACCGATACAGCCTAAATGGCGCCAGGCTCTTCTGAACCCCCCCCCACACAGGCTTTGGGGAGGCAGATAATTGGGGGGCCGGGAGTTAATGGCAAATCACCCACTAGATGCAGGTGACTTGCCAGCTCCCTAAGCCTTGTGAACTGGTATAAGGGTCTCATGGTTCCCTTACTTGGTCACAAAGGGTTAACAGTAGAAAAAAACAAACACACCAGAAAAAATTACATTTATTAGTTGTTTTTTTTTTCTTTACTCACCTCCAACCCTTTGCTGCCCCCCAAGGAACCTGTCCCTCGATGATCAGATGACAGCTGCCGGGTGATCGGTGGAGGGGGGGCAAGGGATCACAGCCCCTCGCCCTATCTACCTGCTCTACACAGATCATCTGGCGCTACTGAGCGTGTGGGATGATGTCATCTGCCCATAAAGGGTAAGGATAGCGATGGAGGAATTGGAGAAGAGGGCTATTTTGGCCCTCTCCTCACCACGGAAGAGCCGGGGGGCAATCGGAGCCCCCCCCCCGGTGAAGAGGAGACCCGACAGGAAGCATTGCGGTAGCGGCGGCTGAAGTGGGAGGCACTTAAACAGTTAAGATACATCTTCCTAGTGGCAATTTCCTCTGTAGGGTGGGTTTCTGACTTAGCAGCTTTATCTGTTAAACCTCCTCTACTTACATCTACACAAGGACAAGGCTGCCTTCCATTTTAAACAGGACTTTCCTAAGGTGGTATCCTCATTCCATCTTATCAAGGATGTGGTTTTGCCCTCGTTATGTCCTGCTCTGGTTACCCATAAGGAGATAGTTCTACACTCTCTGGATGTAGTGAGAGCTCTTAAATATTATATCTCCGCTACTCAGACCTTCTGCAAGACTGACTCCTTATCATGATTGAGGGGCAACGGAAAGGTCTATCACTAGCTGAGGGATTAAACACGCAGTGATTAGGCCTACATCTCCACACCACACCACCACAATGATCCCATAACTGTCCATGAACACAGCAGGGCATTGTCAAGTCTCATAAAGCTGCACCCTTCCTAGCTCAGCCATGTCCCATTTGGAATACCGGGCGTGTGGAAGAGCCTGGTGCCAAACCCATACCAAAGGGCATACGTGGGGGCCAGGGGCCAGCTGGGCAGCCTCTGAGTCCTAGGTTACCAGCCTCTATGCCTGGTTCTGGGGCTAGTTGGCTCTGGGAAGAGGTATCATTTTTTTAAGTTTAAAGTGGACCAAAACCAAGCACTATCGAGGTGGTGAATCTATAAGATTCCCCAGCTGATCAATTCCCTCTCCCCGGGGGCATCCATCCATCCGCTGTTTGAAACCCCCCAGGTCGCCCTGTTCACTTACTTTGCTTCCCGGTCCAGCGGCGCATTCGCAAGGTGCAGCCGCATCCCCACTATTCCTCTAGCAGGGCTTGTGCCTGCGCCAGGCATGTGTGAAAGGTTGGCGTGTGGCACGCTCCCTGTTAGAGGGAAGCAGGGGATGCAGCCGTCAGCGTGGAGTCTCTGGACTTTGACGCCATCTTCAAGTGTGCTGATTGGACCAACGGCTGTGCATGGGACGTAGGACCGGGAAGAGGTGAGTTAGGGCAATCTGGGGGGTTTCATGCAGCGGGGTGCCCCCGGGAAAGGACCATTTTAAACTTGTAATATAAAAATAACAACCCTGTTGTTTTCATTGAAAAAAAAAAAAATAAGTTACAACCCACATACAGTAATTCAGTCATGCAAGTTGTAAAATCTCGGATATAAGAGAATTCTGTCATGGCTTTGTTGTATGCTTCACGAACATGCAATTCTCTTGTGTGTGTTCCTAAATCGTATGGAAAGGGAGACTTCTCAGTGAGAGATGGGTCCCACACAGAGCCAAGAAAATCACGACCTGGGCTGAATTGACTCTATACTGCGTGTATGTGTGTGATGAGTAAAAGGATTAGTTACAGTGGATTCTTCAGCTCATGGTGGCACTGACAGCTCTGTGTCATGTGGTGACATGCAGAGGCTGCTTTTTTAGTTTGCCTGGCCTACTTCTCAGCAGAATGCAGGCATTTCGCTGCTCCTAAGAATGTCCCCCACAGAGTTGGGGAGTCAGCAAGGACAGAATTACAGCAAAGGCATTTCCAAACTTCTGCACACTTTACTTTGTGCTGTCTGACATGCTCTGACTGAGAACATGCATAGTCACATCTGCCAAAGGATCCTAGTCAGGTGGCTGGAGACACATGCACTTCATTTAAGAAGTGACAGCCAACTGTCACACTGCTATACAGCTTGCATTGCACACAAAAATCAAAGTGCACAAGTGATTGCTGGCTCTGGGGAATCAATGGCTTTTTCTTCAAAAGCAAATGTTTTGGTACTCTTTGATATTTTTAAGATGTTCCCTCTGATGTGGATGGTGCTGTGCGGCCTAGAACTCAAGATGGGCAGTTTATTATTTCAGATACAGGATTCTGTTTATTTCATTTCAACTTTTCTGTTTTGGATGATTTTTTGCTTTTCTTGGATTCTTTATTATCCATTTATTTTTTAATAAAGAGGAAGCTGCTGAGGAGACGAGATGCCGTTCAGGTATTGTGAATATATGATCTTTATATAGAGTTTAATACTACAATGGTATATCACTGAGAGGCTTCTTTTTCTATTTAAATTACATACTATTTCTAATAGTTTAGTTAATTGTAAAATGTACTTTTTAAAAAGGAACAGTCTTCTAGATTCCAGGGCCATCCAAGTCCCACTCCAAGGGGCATCCCCAACTAGTATGCCCTGCTGTGTGAAAACCCTGATAATTTGATCCACTCACCTGTTCCTGCCCCCGGATCACCTGATCCACTCGCCTGTTCCCGAAGCCTTCTTAGCATCAACCGCATCCCCATCATACCTTTAGCTGGAGAGTGTACCTGCGTCAGGCCAGTGCGGGCATGTCCACAGCTGCAGGTGAACAGAAATGCAGCCGTCTCATATCGCTTGGTTCTGTTAGCCCCACAGTCACTTTGCAGCTATTAGAGCTGAATTTATTTGATGGAAACAGATAGTGTTGAGCAGCCTGCACCTGCATTGTGAGAATACCAGAAAGGTGGTATACCAGAAATAAATGCATCAAGTGAGTTTCCTGGACGAATAAACCTGTTGTGGTAAACACAGCGGAGCATTCCAAATTGAAAAATCACTGATTATATGCAAATACCTTATGTATTCTAAGTAAAGCAACTTCCTTTGTCTCAATTTTATGGGATATGGCTGAGCTGAGAAGGGCATGTTATGGCACAGCTTTGAGTCATGAGCATGCTCTGCTGTGGTCAGAGAAAGCTGTGGGACCGCTGTGGCTTGCCATGCTGAGAGCATCTAGGGACAGAATGACTGTTAGTCCAATTTTTTTGCATGGACTTTGGGAAATATAATTGAAATGTGGTTCAAACACCAGAGCCCTGCTACGCCTTCTACCCAATGCAAGCATCAGGTGAACAGCTTGCTGCCTTATTATTGCCACTGAGTTTAGAGTCCCTTTTAATGTTTTAATTATTAATTCTAAAAAATTCTAAACAAAAGGACATCATTTACCTGATTTTTCTAGGGACAGGTTAGATATTTTTTCAACAATCCTTGGCCCCTCAGCTGTGGAGTGGCCACATTACATTGTGATACATTGTATTCTACTCTAGCTGATAAAATGTTACAGTGTATCAGCCACTCAGCAGCAGAGAGTGTAATACATTTATCAGCTGAGAGGCATATATCCAACCCAATGCAAGATAGAATGGTCATATGATACTAATCCTTTAAAGCTCACCCTCCAAAGATTTGTTGGTAAAAGTTCACAGAGATGACGATAAAACTGTATTTGGCGACCCAAATAACATTTGCAACCAGGCTGATTGGAATGAAAACTCAAATTTATTTTAGTTAAAACCAGTGCTGAGGCGTATGAATTGTGAATTCAGAGCTAGTTTTGGCTAGAAATGTACTAACTCCAACTCCAAAATGAAACTTACAGGAATATAAGGGGATTGTCCAGGCATAAACAAAATAGTCTATATTTGTGCCCCCACAGCTCATCTGTACAATGCTGGCATCTTCAGAAATTCCATCTTCCAGCACTTGTGACCTCTCATGAGGGCATCCATGTAGCCTTGTTGCCCCCACGTGTTTTCTCCATTAATTGCAAGATAAGGTGGCGTGACAAGGCAAGCTCAAGTCTCCTCACCTTGACACAGCCCCTCTAATGCAAAAAATGGGGTAGGGGGTTAAAACCATACTGATGTCTGCCTGATTAGATGAAGGAGGAAATCGTTGTTCTATCTCATCCGTATCATATGCCGGTACTACACACAGAATCTGCAGGGGGCGAAATGAAGACTTTGTTATGTTAATGCTTTATGTTCTAAGTAGACTTATTAATTTTATAATGGTGAGAAAATGCCCAATGTTAGCCTTTTACTTCAGTACATTTGTTACTACTAATTACAATTATTGGAGCCCGAGTTGGGCTTTGGCTTAATGATACCACAGCTATAATTAAAACCGTGTTAGTTTTTATTTCTCATCTCTCTCATTTTATATTCTTAAGTACTATTCTATATTTGACTGTATAATTCCTTTCTGGAATTATATATAGATAAAACAATTATTTCTGTGACTCTATCTCTTTGTGATATATTGTAAGTGCATATTTTAAAATGTATCACATCAGGCCCTTGTTTCACATAGACAGTGGCGTAGTGAAAGATACAAAAGTGCCTGTTTTTTCCTTTTTTTTTTTTTTTTTTTTACCAAGACCAAGCATGTATTCAGTTTTGAGAAAAAGTCATAAACTGTGTACATTGCCAGAGAGCCAGCATGAAGAGTTGTTGACAAAAGCAGAATGGTGCTCTCTACCTGGAAGGCCAGTAACAGGGTTGCTGGACAATACTTTTGTAACAAACTTTTTGCAGTGCTACTAGATACATACAATAATAAATTGTAGTAATAAAAAGTTTTTGCTACTGCACAGCCAGGGAACATTCACAACATACTTCTCCCAGGTTCTCCAGGTGGCGAGAGGGTGCAATGTGTTTGGGAATGTGTTCATGAGTACAAAAAATAAAATTAACATACTTCATTGGCTGAATTGAGTGAGCTTATATTTAAATATTAGCTATCATATTAACAAGCCTTTTCTATGTTTCTTTTAGCTGGCCATCATATGATTTTGACCCAAGCCAAATCCGCTTGATTGTTTATCAGGACTGCGAGAAGCGAGGTCGAAATGTCTTGTTTGACTCCAGTACAAAGCGGAAGGCAGAAGATCAGCATATGTCGGTAAGCTGCCTCTAGTTATAATGTGAGGCATTTGCATGTTAATTGGAACTTACCTTTTTGAGTTGGGAGACGATGTTGGGTTTTAGTTTTATTTCATATGACTAGACTGAGGTCAGTTATTTAATGGGTACTACTGGAGCATACCTTATTTATGTTTTAATTTGAGCAAGAAAAATAGTGCCGTTATAATCTTGTGACGTTATTGCTGTCTTGCTTTTTGTGTGTTACACTGTCTGCTATTTGCGTGGTAGGGGTAGAAAAGGTGAGGCTGTTTTTTTAAAGCTTTTATTTAAAATTTGACAACTATTTGTTACCCTGAACATGAGCAGATGGAATCCCAGAAATTGGTCCTCCGCTCAATCTTCGAGCTGTTGGCTCAGCAGTGGCCCAGTTTTTTTTTGTAAAAACTTGTTTTGGCCCAAAACATCGTCCAGGACAGCCCAGCCGTGTAGCTCCTCCCCACCCTTCCTCCCTGACCTCAGTGTTTTGGGTTTCCTCCCAGGAAACAAGCTGGATATGTTGTCCCTATTTTTTGTTTTAGCAGCCGGGTGAGAGTTCGCTGCACCTCGTGCAAGAGCGAGACCGGGTTAACAGTACCGGTTGGCTTCCTGGTGCACTCTTGTTTTGCTACCATGGCATGGGACGACCCAGTAGATGGGATAGGTGTTATCTCCATATGGAGGCTCTGACACTGGCCTACTTACCTCCCCCCGCCCCCTTTTCCCGAAGGCTAGAGTTCCTTATAGCCTGTCCTTTTTGTTTTTGCTATAGGCGAAGGAGCCCAAGGCTTAGGACCCTAAGAGGGCCCAGGGAACAGAAGGAGCACAGGGAAGCCAGATTGTATTAAGTGTATTAATTCCCAGTCCACATTGCCGGAGGGCTTCTCCAGACTTTTGTATAAAGACTGTTTAGAGGAAGAGGCAGGGGGGAACGTTCAGTCCATGATGAGAAATGTTTGCTGAATCTTTTGACTCGAGAATGACTAATTCCTTTGAGTTTTAAAAGAACCGTATGGCCTGGGTAGCAATTAAAAGTTTAGATGCAGGGCCTTCGAGACCACAGTTGCCTTTCCCCCCAGGCTGGAGGAAGGGTAGCTAGGGTAGATGAGTATCCTCTGAGGAAGAAGAAGAGATCTGTGCCTTTTCAGATGAATCAGTCCATTCGGCGGGCACAGGCAAGAGATCAGAAGCCTCTACGTCAGGGACTTCTTACCACCCTGGGCGTTTTAACTTTTCCCTAGAGGACACTCCAGATCCTATTAGGGAAATTCGGGATTCCCTAAAGATCGAGTCAGAGGACAAGCCCCTCTCTCTGTGCAGGATTCCCCTTATCAGGGTTTAATAGAGAAGAGGGTTCCTTGTATTCCAAGTATGTCACACACCCCGCTTCCAATATTCATGACATATGGGTTATAACCAGTAGAGGGCGAACTTCTGCAGAGATGACAGGAAAAAAAGAGAGCCCCTCCCAGTCCATAAATACCTGGGACCTCCCACACATTACCCAGTAATCGTCTCTGCAGACGGCGAGCAAGTCAGAAGATGGCTGTCTCCTTCCTTACAGGTAAGCCGGGTTTGCACCCGGCCATTTTGGCCCTATTTCTGCCCGGACCTGAATTAATTTTTAAAACTACTATGCCTCCCCTTGGCTGTGGGTCCGGGCGAGGGTAGGCTACACCTTAGCAGGTGTCATAATAGGAGCCATGCTCCTCCGTGAGGCCCCATTTTAGGGGGTTGGCGGTTACCAGGTTTGGTGATACTGGTTTGGGTTGCCCTGTCTCTGTTATCCCTTCACTACCTTGTAGCCTGGGATCCCCCCTTTCCGTGTCTCCCTGTTCCCCGCAACTGGGGGGGGGGGGCCCTTATCCCTTTGGTTGTTTGTTTTTTCACTGTTTTGTGTGCAGTTTGTGTGTGTGCTTGTGCTGTGGTCTGCTTGCTGCGGCTGCGCTTTGCTGGCCGCCCATTAGTCTCCGTTTTTGGCGGGGAGAGCTTCTCCGTGAGGGCAGGGGGCGGGGCCGGGCCCGCCCCCTGTCTCTGGCGCGCCCCCTGTCTCTGGCGCGCCCCCTGTCCCAGCTATTCGCTGGGAACCACGTTGCTTGTACTGGATGGGAAGGGGGCGGGGCTAGCCGCGGCGTGCGATCCGCGCTGGCCCTTCTTCTTCTTCCTGTTATCCTCTCGCTGCTGTGGCCAACGTCATTACCTCGGCCTGTGAGTGCCCTGCGGGGCTGCTTTTTTTCTTTATTACTTGTGTTTGAACAATGTGATTTCTCTCCTCATTCTATGTGCGGTGAGGCTATGGTATTGTTATGTTTTACACTATATATATATATATATATATATATATATATATATATATATATATATATATTAGCCCTGGTGTTTGCATGTATGGCCTTATGATGGTTATGTGTGTGCCTTTCTTGAAATAAATTCCTCTGGTCCTTGCGACTACCATTAAAATCACCACATGGAGGCTTCCCAGGATACCGGGCTCGGGCTCCCTTTGGGGCAATCCCGGCTGTGTGTGGGTTGTGGGGTATCCCTTGCGGGGGATAATGTACTGGTTTGCATACCATGTGCTCAGCAGGCCATAACGCGGCAGTCGGGGTCCCAGGCGTCTGGGACTGTGCCGCCGCTCTCATCACCTACTCCACCCCACCCCGTCATTAGCGGGGAGTCCCAATGTGATGTATGTGCTAGATTGGCCAACATCGAGAAATTGATGTCTAGCTCTGCGGGCAGAATGGCCCCGGCTAAGAGAAAACATTTGTCACCGGCCGCGCCGGTTCTGGGTTTTGAGGATTATTATTCTCTTGACTGGTCTGATTGTTCCCCACTTGAGGAATCTGATGGCTCTGAGGATCAGCAATTTTTGGATGCTGATGCTGGGCAGGAGCATGGGGATGCCGTGGATACCCCCAGGATTCTGGCCCACTTATTTGAGGTGCTGGCTATTTCTCCTCCGGTGGAGTCCCCTCAACGCAAGAGGCAGCGTCGCTCCTTTCGGGGGGCAGGCTCCTTTAATCCTTCCTTTCGTGGTGCCAGAGCAGGCAGAGGAGCTGCCTACTCTACCTTCAGAGGTGACTCCTGGGGCAGAGGCAGAGGACATGCCCGTCCTGGTCTTGCCTGGGGTTCCAAGCCCAAGGCCGCTGCCAAGCCAGCTCAGTAATGAGGGGGCGCCCTCACCCTTGCGGGTGGAGGGACAGCTGCGGCACTTCATCCAGGTCTGGGCCCGGGAAGTCACAGACAAATTGATCTTGGAAGTGGTCTCTTCCGGGTACAAGCTGGAGTTTGAGTACCGGCCTCCTCCCAGATTCCTCAGGTCTCGGGTTCCCTCGGACCCCCGGGCTGCGCAGGGGCTCCTGTGGGCAGTGCAGAATCTTCTGGATATGGAAGTCATATGCACGGTGCCTTTCTCAGAGAGAGGCCTGGGCTATTACTCCAACCTTTTCACGGTTCCCAAAGAGGATGAGACCCATTCTGGATTTGAAGCTTCTCAACAGGTTCATCAGAACCAAGAAGTTCTGCATGGAGACCTTGCGCTCAGCCGTCAACTCCCTTCGTCAGGGGGATTTCATGACGTCCATAGACATCAAGGATGCTTACCTTCATGTACCGATTTTCCCAGGACACCAGAGATTTCTCAGGTTTGCGGTGGGAGATCAGCATATTCTTAGTATATAGTACGTCTTGCTCCAAATCTAATAGTTACAGTTGGGATATACTTCGCCAGATGCCGCTGGACTGCAGAGACATCGAAAATAGGCTCCTCCCGGCCCCTCAAATACCCAGGCACCTCCCACAAATCCCCAGAATTTCTCTGCAGTCTGGCTGCGAAGGACGAGAAATTGGCTCTCTACTCGCAGGTGAGCGGGGTTATTAACCTGCGGCCCTGTAGGACTATTCCCACCCGTTCCACTAGTAATATGCCTCCCAGCCTTGGCTGCGCTGGTCGGGTGAAGGTAGGCAGCACCGCCGTTGGTGCTTAGGAGCGCTGCTCCACCGCAATCCCCCACCAAAGGGTAGGCGGTTCAGGCTTATGGTGAGCCTCTATGGGATGCCCCTCCCGCACTATTGCCCCTTTCCCCTGCCTATCGGTGGGCCCTATTTAAGTGGCCGACGTCCTCCCTCATCCTCCTTGTAGTCTTCAGGGGAAAAGAGGGGGGGGGGTGTGTATGTGTATAGATATGTATGTTATGCAGTCTGTGCTTTCACTTTTCACGTGTCTTTATTCTTGTGTCAGCCGGCGCGCTGACTTGTCTTTATTGCTTTTAAATTTACCGCCACCACGCGCTGACTTGGTTCCCCGCTTGGCGGCGGCATTACCTCAGGCGCTGGTGCGCCATCATTGGCTGTTGGCTTTCTGGCTTCTCGCTCTTCGGGGGGGGCGGGGCCTGTCTTTTGGCGTGTTCCGCGTCATCGCTATTACTGGCCCGCCCCTCGAGGTATACCGACACCATCTTTTCTGACTTAGTGGGCCTATGCGCGACGGACTCCTACCTACCGTGGTCCGTAAGTGCCCTCGCGGGCGGCTTTATCTGCTTCACTTTTGTTACGATGTACTTAAGGTCTTGTCTGCTTATGTCTTTCAGGCGGGATGAACCCTTCTTGGCTTCTCCCGGCCCTGTTTTTAGTATATTACTTGTAGGCCTTGTAAAAATTATACTCCCATGTCCCTAGCGGGTTATTGGGGCATCCAGGGTTGCTATATAGCGTTATTCCCTATCGGAGTATAGCGCCGCTATAATCCCCATATGGAGGCGTCCCAGGATAATGTTACCGGGGTCCCTTTGGGACAAGACCGGCTGTGTGTAGCGTGTGCAGCCTCATGCTGACGCTGACAAGGCTCTGTGTACCCTGTGCTGAGCAGGTGCTTGCATTGCAATTTGGCCTGCCAGTGGCTGAACCTTGTTTCACTTCACCTACTCCCCCAAGCTTAAATCTCACTCCTGCTGAGTTGCATACTAGTGGGGATTCTCAGCCTGATGTGTATTCTAGACTGGCTACTGTTGAACAGATTATTGCGAAGTCTTTAGCGCGTAAGGCCCCTGCTAAGAAGCGGCACTTGACGCCTAATGTTACTGTTTTCCCTATGGGAACTGAGGAGTTTTGGAATCTGTGTGGCTATACCCCGTCTGATGAAGGGGAGCTCTTTTCTGATTCAGGCACATCTGATGAGAGACCAAGGGGTCATGACGATTCTGGCTCTGACCCCTGGGCCCCGGATGACACTGACAGATTATTGACCCAGATTTTTGAGGTTCTGTCTATCTCTCTCCCTGTTGAGGCTCCCAGGCAAAGAGGGGAGCTTTTCCATACAGCAAGATCACATTTGGAATTTCCAGAGCAGGCACATTTCCATAACCTTGTGCTCAAGGAATGGGAGCGCCCCAGTAAACTTGCCGGGGTTCCAAATAGTTGGGATAGGAAGTATCTCTTTCCTGCTGAGGTGGTTAAATGTTAGTCATCCCCCCCGAGGTGGATGCCCCGATCCTAGGGCTATCTAACACCTCTGTCATGTATTCCCCTGATTCTACTACCCTGTGGGATGCTGAAGACCGGCGTATTGATCAGCTGGCATCCCACGCCTTTGCATGTGCGGGGACGGCGCTGTGCCCGGTGTGTGCCATTACTGCTGTGGCCACTAGAACCCTTATCAGAAATATGCTCGATAGGGCCCCTGATGATTTGCCTTGTGAGGTGTTTAATGCACTCTTCAGTTGTGATGTTTTTGTAAATTTTGTCCTATCAGCATTGGATGACACCATCAAAATGTGTGCCAGAACTTCTGCCCTCGTGGTGGCTATACACCGCTCGGTTTGGCTGTGCCAGTGGGCTGCTGACAACGCTGCCAAGAAGGCCATCACTGGTTTTCCCTTTAAAGGACTGCGTCTGTTTGGAGACTGCCTGGACCTTTTTGCTAAGGGAGGCAGGTTACCCCAGCGCAGGCGGCAGCCTCTGCCCTTTCGGGGTCAGGGTTCCTTCTCCTCCCCTTACCGTGGTGCAAGACAGGGAAGGGGGGTGTCTTTCCCTGGGGCCCGGGGAGATTTCTGGGGTAGAGGCAGAGGACGTGGACGTCCTGGCTCCTCCTGGGGTCCCAAAGCTAAATCCTCTCCCAAGCCCCCTCAGGCATGATGGGGAGCCCTCACCCATCCGGGTGGGGGGACGGCTGCAGCACTTCGCTCACGTCTGGAGGCTTCATGTCTCAGAACGGTGGATTCAGGAGGTAGTGTCCTCCGGTTACAAGTTGGAGTTTGCTGCCGATTCCTCTCCAAGATTCATCAGATCCCGGATTCCTCAGGACCCTGTGTCAGCTCAGGAGCTAGTGTAAGCAGGGCAAGGCCTCCTGGAGCTGGGGGTCATCTGCCAGGTCCCCTTAAGAGAAAAAGGCAAGGGCTTTTATTCCAACCTATTCACAGTACCCAAAAAAGATGGTTCTGTCAGGCCCATCCTGGACTTAAAGATTCTCAACAAGTTTGTCAGGGGCAGGCTCTTTCGCATGGAGACTCTGCGCTCTGCCATCAGTTCCCTGCGCCAAGGGGATTTCATGACTTATGTGGACATCAAAGATGCTTTCCTTCATATTCCTGTGTTTCCAGGTCATCAAAGGTTCCTCAGGTTCGCTCTGATGGATCAACACTACCAATTTGTGGCCTTGCCCTTCGGCCTCACTTCAGCTCCCAGGGTGTTCACCAAGGTGCTGGCTGGCGTGATGTCTCTGCTCAGATGTCAGGGTGTCCGCGTGCTTCCCTATCTGGACGACATCCTCATCACTTCCCAGTCTCTACATCAGGCAGAGTTGGATACTCAGCTGGTGGTGTCCACTCTGGAGTCATTTGCATGGGTGATCAACCACCCCAAGTCCTCACTGTCCCCTTCCTTGGTAACTCCATTCCTAGTAATGAATCTGGATACAGTTCAGGCAAGGATCTTCCTTCCTCAGCAGAAGGTGGACAGTCTGATTGCACATGCCCAGTCCCTCCTAGATTGTCCCCATCCCTCCATCAGGCAGGGGATGCAGCTGGTGGGCTTGATGGTGGCGTGCTTCGAAGCGGTCCCTTATGCTCAGTTCCACTTGAGGCCTCTGCAACTTCACCTATTGTCTGTATGGGACAAGGACCCAGCGTCCCTGGACAGGGTCTGTGTGCTCTCCCCCCTGGTTAGGAGGTCCCTCTTGTGGTGGATGGACTCAAAGAACCTGTTGGGGGGCAGATCCTTTCTTGCCCTTCCTGGGAGACGGTCACCACGGATGCCAGTCTGTCAGGTTGGGGGGGTTTCTGGAAGTTCCTGCGGTTTCAGGGGAGGTGGGGCCCTCAGGAGGCCCACACACCTATCAATGTCTTGGAGCTGCGAGCGATCAGGTTAGTTCTGGCTCGCTTGACTACTCATCTTCAGGGCCTGCCTGTTCAGGTACGCTCGGACAACCAGACGGCAGTTGCCTACATCAATCATCAGGGAGGGACCCGGAGCAAGGGGGCCCTCCAGGAAGCGTCTCTGATCCTGACTTGGGCGGAGGCCAATGTCCCCTGCATTTCAGCTGTGTACATCCCGGGGGTGGAAAATCACCTGGCGGACTCTCTGGGCAGGGGGACCTCTCGCCAGGGAGAATGGTCCCTATGCAGCAGGGTGTTTCAATCTCTGTGTCACCGTTGGGGCCAACCAGATGTGGATCTGTTTGCGTCCCGCCACAATCACAAGCTTCCAGCTTTTGTCTCTCTGTCCAGGGATCCTCTGGCCCTGACCTCGGATGCGCTAGCAATGTCATGGAAGGACTTTCAGTTCCTGTATGTCTTCCCCCCAATTCCCCTGCTGGGCAGGGTTCTGCGCAAGATTGCTCTGGAAGGGGTGCCAGCAATTCTGGTGGCCCCCAGGTGGCCAAGAAGAGTGTGGTTCGCAGACGTGGTACAGCTGGCAGTAGATCATTACGCTTTGCCCTTTGTGCCAGATCTGATCACTCAGGGCTCACTACACCATCCCAATTTACAAACTCTGGCTTTGACGGCTTGGCTGCTGAAACCTCCATCTTGATGGAGAAGGGGCTGTCTTCATCAGTTGTGGATACTTTGATTAAAGCTAGGAAGAAGTCTTCCTTTTCCATTTATTACAGGGTTTGGCGTGCCTACATTGACTGGTGTGAGTCTAAGTCTCTTCCCTGTCGTGTGTTCTCTATTCCCAGGATTCTGGAGTTCCTGCAGCATGGGTTGGAGATGGGGCTACAACTCAGTACTCTGAAGGGTCAGGTTTCTGCCCTGGCTATTTTTCTCCAGAAGACCTTTGCTCAGCACCCTCTGATCAGGACTTTTTTTCCAGGGGGTCACTCATGTGCGTCCCCCACGTAAACTTATGGTGCCTGTTTGGGATTTGAACTTGGTTCTGTCAGCCTTGCAGGGTGCTCCCTTTGAACCTGTGCAGGATGCTGCCTTGGCCATTCTTATGCTCAAGGTTGTGTTTCTGGTGGCTATCACTTCTGTCAGGTTTGTGTCTGAGTTGGCGGCGCTGTCCATTCAGCCCCCCTACTATGAGAGGCACCAGGACAAGGTGGTGTTTCATTTCAAACCTGATTTTCTGCCTAAGGTAGTGTCTGCCTTTCATTTGAATCAGGATATTGTTCTTCCTTCTCTGTGCCCTAATCCTAGCAATGCTAAGGAGAGAGTTTTGCACTCTTTGGATGTGGTTAGGTGTCTGAAGTACTATCTGGTGGCTACTGCACCTTTCAGGAAAACTGATGCTCTTTTTGTGGTCCCTTCTGGTCCTAGGAAGGGTTTGGCTCCTGCCAAGTCTACTATCAGCAAGTGGATTTGTCAGGCTGTGATTCAGGCCTACTCTGCTAAGGGGAAGAATCCTCCCTTCCGCCTTACTGCTAATTCCACTTGTGCTATTTGTGCCTCCTGGGCTTTTCAGCACCAGGCTTCTGTTGAACAAGTTTGCAAGGCCGCTACTTGGTCTTCTGTTCATACCTTTTCAAAGTTTTACAAGGTTGATGTTAGGGCCTCAGCTGATGCTGCTTTTGGCCGTAAGGTTCTGCAGGCGGCAGTGGTTTAAACTGCCTGCTGCTGATTTTTCTTGGGGATCCCACCCTACTTTATGGACACTGCTATTGAATGTCCCAACTGTAAGTATTAGATTTGGAGAAGGACGTACTGTATACTAAGAATAATACAATTCTGTGATTACTCACCTGTAGAATTGGTATTATGAGTATACAGTACGTCCTGATCCAACCCACCCTTGGTTTGCATTTTCTTGGATCCCCTGTATGGTGATTGTTATCATTGATATAGTTGATAGTTTGAATTGTTTAATTCTCCCGGCTTCTCCTTAACTGCTTTTCAATGCTGGGGACTTGTGGGAGGTCCCTGGGTATTTGAGGGGCCGGGAGGAGCCTATTTTCGATGTCTCTGCAGTCCAGCGCCATCTGGCGGAGTATATCCCAACTGTAAGTATTAGATTTGAAGCAGGACGTACTGTATACTCATAATGCCAATTCTACAGGTGAGTAATCACAGAATTGTATTTTTCAGTTTGTGGCTCTTCCGTTCGGGCTGACCTCGGCACCAAGGGTGTTCACCAAGGTGCTGGCGGGTTTAATGGCCCTTCTCAGAGCCCAGGGCGTTCGCATTGTGCCGTATATGGACGGCCTTCTCATTACGGCTTCCTCTCTCTCAGACAGGCGGAGCTAGACACCAGGATGGTGGTGACTACACTGGAGAGGTTCGGCTGGATGATCAACCACCCCAAGTCTTCTCTTTCCCCGTCAAGGGAGATTTCATTTCTGGGCATGAATCTGGATACCATTCGGACCAGGGTGTTCTTGCCTGTTGACGGTGCAGATGATTCAGGACCTGATCCTTCTTCTTCTTCCAACCCGTGCCCATCTATCCGGCTAGGGATGAGGCTGGTGGGCTTGATGGTGTCTTCCTTCGAGGCAGTTTCCTTTTCTCAGTTTCACATGAGGTCGCTCCAGCCCCATGTATTGTTGGCTTGGGACAGATGTCCGCTGTCATTGGATCAGTCATTCCGGATGTCTCCCCTGGTTCGGCAGTCTCTTCAGTGGTGGCTGGAACCAAGGAATCTTCTGAGGAGCAGGTCTTTTCTGACCCCTTGTTGGGAGAGGGTCACCACGGATGCCAGCCTGTCGGCTGGGGGGGGGGGTTTCTGGAAGGAACATCAGTTCCAGGGGCTGTGGGGTCCTCGGGTGGCCCACACCCCCATCAATGTCTTGGAGTTGAGAGCTATTCGGTTGGTGCTGTCACGCTTGACGCATCACCTCCAGGGTTTACTGGTTCAGGTTCGATCAGACAATCGGACTGCGGTCTCTTACACCAATTTACCAAGGAGGAACTCGGAGCTGGAGTGCCTTCAGGGAAGTTTCTCTTATTCTTGGGCAGGGAGCAATGTCCCATGCATCTCAGCAGTGTACATCCTGGGAGTGGAAAACATGGAGGCGGACTTCCTGAGCAGGGCATCCTCTCGCCGAGGTATTCCGGTCTCTTTGTCACAAGTGGGGGATTCCGGAGGTGGATCTCTTTGCCTCACGTCACAATCACAAGCTTTCTGCATTTGTGTCTCTGTCTCAGGATCCTCTGGCCCTGGCAGTGGACGACATGTCTCTTGCCTGGAGGGATTTGGGGTTCCTGTACCTGTTTCCCCCCTTCTCCATGGTAGGCAGGGTGGTGCGCAAGCTGTCCCAAGAGGGTGCGCCAGCAATTCTGGTGGCCAAGACAGCTTTGGTTCACAGACGTCGTACGGCTGGCAGTAGATCAGTACAGATTGCCGCTGTTTCCGGATCTGATCACTCAAGGTCAACTTCGTTACCCCAATTTACAAACGCTGGCTTTGACGGCGTGGCTGCTGAAACCTCCATTCTAAAGGAGGAAGGTTTATCTGATGCTGTGATTCAGACACTTGTCAGGGCTAGGAAGAGATCTTCCTCTAACATCTACTACAGGACTTGGAGGTCCTATATTGATTGGTGTAAGGCTAGGGCCTTGCCTTGCAGGGTGTTTTTCGATTCCTAGAATTTTGGATTTTCTTCAACACGGTCTGGACTTGGGGTTCCAGCTTAGTACCTTGAAAGGGCAGGTCTCTGCCCTGGCGGTCTTCTTTCATAGGTCCTTTGCTCTTCATCCTTTGGTTAAGACCTTTTTCCAGGGGGTCACTCATGTGCGGCCCCCTCGAAAGCCTTGTTGCCTGTTTGGGATTTGAATTTGGTTCTGTTGGCCCTCCAGGGGCCTCCCTTTGAGCCGCTGCAGGATGTTGCACTTTCTATGCTCACTCAAAAGGTTGCCTTTCTGGTGGCTATTACCTCTGTTAGACGTGTCTCTGAGTTGGGGGCTCTGTCGATTCAGGCTTCTTACTTTGAAAGACACCAGGACAAGGTGGTCTTTCGCTTTAAGCCAGATTTCATTCCTAAGGTGGTTTCTGCCTTACATCTCAATGAGGATGTGGTTCTCCCTTCCTTGTGTCCTAAGCCTAGCAATGACAAGGAGGGGATTCTGCACTCTTTGGCTTTGGTTCGTTGTTTGAAGTACTATTTGGTGGCTACTTCTCCCTTTTGTAAGACTGACACCTTGTTCGTGGTGCCCTCCGGGCCCAGGAAGGTTTTGGCGCCCCCAAGTCTACCATTAGTAAATGGCTACCTCAGGCCATTGTTGGGGCCTATGCTGCCAAGGGGAAGGTTCCTCCTTTTCGGATCACTGCTCATTCTACACGTGCTGTTGGGGCTTCCTGGGATTTTCGGCACCAGGCCTCTGTTGAACGAGTTTGTACGGCTGCTACCTGGTCTTCTGTTCATACTTTTTCCAAGTTTTATAAGTTTGATGTGCGGGCTTCAGCGGACGCTGTTTTTGGCCGCAAGGTTCTGCAAGCTGCAGTGGTTTAAAATTGGGCATTATTGCCTTGTTGGGATCCCCACCCTTGTTGGACACTGCTATTGGATGTCCCATATGTCATGAATATTGGAAGCGGGGTGTGTGACATACTTGGAATAATACCATTTTGTGATTACTCACCTGTAAAATGGGTATTATAAGTATGTCACACACCCCGCTTCATCCCGCCCTTTTTGTGTATTCTGGATCCTTTTATATGATGGTTCTTTTTATTGTTGAATTTTTTGTATTGGCTCTTCCTGGTCCCCTTACTGCTTTCCTATACTGGGTAATGTGTGGGAGGTCCCAGGTATTTATGGACTGGGAGGGGCTCTCTTTTTTTCCTGTCATCTCTGCAGTTCGCCCTCTACTGGTTAAAACCCATATGTCATGAATATTGGAAGCGGGGTGTGTGACATACTTGCAATACCCATTTTACAGGTGAGTAATCACAAAATGGTATTTTTCCGATACACCAGTGGCTAAAGGATATTATTGCTGGGGAATGGAAAAATCCTGTTTTTTCCTTCCTAAGTTGGTCAAGAGAAGATTCACTTTGAGGAATCTCAGATTCCGGTTCGGGCTAAGTGCCCTAAGGTGGATGCTCCTTTGGCTCAGGTTTCTCGGAAATCAGATCTCTCATTTGAGGACATGGGTTCTCCCAGAGATTACCTAGACAAGAGGGCAGACATTTTACTGAAAAGCACATGGGATACTGAATCCTTTTTGTTCAAACCTCTTCTGGCTACAGACTGTGTCAGTAGAGTGGTGGAGCTCTGGATGGACAAAGGAGGAGCTTTGGATGCCCTACTATTTGTATATAAGGCAGTAAATTCAATTTCTCACGCTGCCTCAGAATCAATTTGGGCCAGTGCTAAGAGTATGGCCTTAGTTAATTGTGCCAATTGAGCTTTCTGGCTTAAAACCTGACAGGGTTACCAGTCATCTGTCGCACATGTGCGGTATCCTGTTTGTGGGTAAAATTTTGTTTTGCTCATAGCTGGAAAAAGTCGCTCGTCGGAGGCAGGGAAGACGTTTCCCACTAGGAGGAAACCTTTTTAGCCACCACATTCTGAAGCAGGGCTCTGAACCCCGAGGATCCTGGGCTTCTCAGAGACTAATGGCAAGGGAAGTTTATTGTTTAAGCCCCCTCAGAAGCCTAAATGGCAGTATGTCCAGTAGGGGCGAGGCTTCTGTCCTTTCTTTTCGGCCTGGCAGAAGATCTCTCAGAACCCCTTTATTTTAGAAATGATTCGGGACATTTGTTTCAAGGCTAGACGATTGTATTTTTTTAGTAACCCACTGTTCCAGAGATCCGACCAAAGCACAAGACCTGCCCTTAGTGACTACACAACTAAGGGAAATGGCGGTCATAGAGGAAGTTCCGTGGCACCTGAAAAGAACAGGATGATATTCCCACTTGTTTTTGTTTCAGAAACCATCAGGAATAATTCGGATGCTTCTGAGTCTGAAACAGTTAAACAAGGACATCAAGTACAAGTATGTATGGAGTCAATGGAGTCAAGTACGTATGGAGTCCATCTGTACAATCAAAGATATCCTGTTTCATGGTGTTTGGATGGCCTCCATAGATCTCCAGGATGCTTATCTGAATATTCCTATTCTTGCCAGCTCTCAGAATATTTCTGAGATTTGCAGTAATTATACAAGGAGTAACCTATCACTGTCAATTCATAGCTATGCCCATTGGCCTGTCGAGTATATACAAAGATATTAGTGGAAGCGATTGCATTTCTGAGGTTAAAGCAGATTGGAATAGTGGCATACCTGGACGATCTTTATCTTTTTGCCCTGTCCAGGAACTTTGGACTGCAATGTGAAAGTAACATTGTCCCTCCTTTTAGAGGTCTGGTGGAAAAGTAGAGCCTGCCCCTGAAACAGCGTGCATTTACCTAGGTTATCAGATCACAGTTTAAAGGAGAGAACCTTTTTTCCACAAAACGAGAAGATTGTCTCCCTATCCTCCTGTGTTAAGGAACATCCCAAATTCTGGTTCTACTGGGACTTATGTCCTCAGCCATACCAGCGGTCATTTGGGCTTTTCAGGCCTTCTTCTTGCACACCTGGAACAGAGATCCAGAGAGCTTGGATTCTCTCTGGAACTCCAAATGTCAGCATTTTTTCTCTCTCCACTGCACCTCTTCTCTATTCCAGATTATTTCTAGTCATAAGGAAGATAAAGTTTGATCAGGCAACGGTAATCCTGATTGCTCCCTGGTGGTCCAGCAGAGCAAATGTCAGTAGGTCCACCAGTAACTCTCCCTCTGACAGCAGATCTGCTGCATCAGGGACCAATGTTCCACCCACAGGTTCAGAGCCTCTGCTTGACGGCATGGATCCTGAATGGAGCCTACAAAGGAGCTTTCTAGTCATGTTATTTAGACCCTTCCCCAGAGCAGAAAAATGGTTACCTGTAAGATATGAAGGTATGGAAGAAGTTTTCTTATTTTGTGCAGTCCATAATCTGAATAGTTCAGGTCAGGCTGCAGTTTTGAAATTTTTACAGGAAGGGGCAAAATTGGGACTAGCCATTAGAACTATAAAGTTGCAGGTGGCGGTTCTGTCATTATTCTTAAACTGTAAGCTTTGTCAGGAGGATCTGATTAAAAGATTCTTTATCTCCCTGACTAGAGGAAGACCGGTGAATTCTAATGCCTTCCCTCTCTGGGACCTCTCCATTGTACTAAATGGTCTCACACGGCCCCCCTTTGAGCCCATTAAGGAAGTAGCTGTTAAGGTTTTAATGCCTAAGATCATCTTTATATTAGCCTTTACTCCTGCTAGAAGAATTAGTGATTTGCAGCCCTTGTCCATCAAGGAGCCATATTTGAGGTTTTATTTTCAGATCATCTCACAATCAGACCTGATGCGCTTTACCTACCGAAGATCGCTTTGGAATTTTACAGGTCCCAGGAGATTTATCCACCAAGTCTCAGACCTGAGGACCTTAAGGATCAGCAGGAGATGCATCTGCTGGATTCTATGAGCATTCTGTTGACTTATCTGGACAGTACCTCCGTCTGGAGATGATCTGATCATTTGTTACTTACTGCAGGGAAGAATAGGGGTATGCAAGCCTCTAAAGCCTCTAGTTGGATTAGGAAAGCCATCCAGTAAGCTTATGAATCTTCTGGGAGTCAGCCTGCAAAGTCCCTTTGAGCACTCTCTACCAGGGCAGTTTCTGCTTCTTGGGCTAATTGGTCAGGAGTTTCTCTGGAGGAGATTTGCAGAGCAGCAACTTGTGCTTCCCTGCAAACAAGTCGATCTTTCTTCTGACATGAGACAGATCTTCGTCAGGAAGATATTACAGATTATTTGCCATCCCTAAGATAGGACGTTGGTAAGATATCTTGTTAATCAGTGGCTGGGCTGTCCTAGAGGACGTTAAAAAAAAATAAGCTCACCGGTAATGGACTTTCCAGTAGTCCTCCAGGAGTCCTACTTCCCGTCCAGGCTAAGTATATATTATTTATATTTATGCATGTTTCTTTTGAGATTCCTTTTGAGATTCCTCTTTAAACACCCTGAGGTCTAGGAGAAAGGGGCGAGGTATTTAATCATGTCCAGTTGTGTTTCCTGTTTAAGGATGGAGGAGCTTCTCGGCTGGGCCGTTCTGGAGGACTACTGGAAAGTTCATTACCGGTAAGCTAATTGGGGGTTTTCATGCTGAACTAAAATTTTGTTCCAAAAGATTTGTAGAGGGGCCCCCACCAAATATATAAACATACATAAAATATGTAACATCGGCCCCAGCACCCCTGCATTTTCAGCACCTGTCTGATTCTGCTCCTTCGTCTGCTGCGCACGTGTAGCATCTGACCAAATGTTTGCAGTTTCTCTTATGGCTTTTACAACTATGGTCATTAGAAAAGATTTGTCCTAGTCTAATGTCTGCATGGTAGACCCTATCTCCATTACCCATTTTTGGGTAAATCCTGGTGCATCTTTGGGGTGGTTGCCCCACAGGATTTGATAGATTAAGGCTAGCGCATGAGTATGGAGGGAGTTTTGTTTTAAGACCTCCCCAAAGTGGTGTTAGGTATAGAGAGTGAGGTCAGATATTTACAGGAGGTTAGGAAGGCCACCAGTTGCCCTTATAGTAGCCAAGAGGAAACTGCATTTGGTTGTTGACCGATCAAATCCAAAAAAAGAAGGAACTTTGGCATTAATTAAGGTATGCTTAAGGCAAATGCCTTTGTCGGCTTCGCATTTTAAGTATGTATCGTCTTCTGGACGAAGAGCAGGGTTGTCAAAGAGGGTGGTGAGGGGGCGGGGCCTGTGGGAGATAAGGAGTCGAAGAGTGTAGTCCCATACATCCATAAGTGAATTAATTAAATACGGTAATTAATCTCTACTAGGCTTCTTAGCTGAGTCTATCCATGGCAATGGATAGGGGCAGGGGATTGCTGTAAATAAACCCTATGTTTACTCAGTCTCTGATGGAACCAACCCACCAATCTCATGCCCTGCAGTGTGGTATAGCCGCATGACAGCATCCCTGCCCCTCCCATATATTAAGGCTTTGTGAGTAGGGATGTTCCCATTCTAGGTTTCTTTCCCCTCCAGACAAAGGCCGATTTGAACTGTTTGAAAATGTCTCTAGGTGGGCGTATGAGTACTGTCTGAAAAAGAGTACATACATTATTCCAAGTATACAGCACGTCCTCTTCCAGAATATTCCTTACACATGGGTAATACATCCACACGATGGGGCTGGACTGCAGAAAAAGACTTGTGGCCACTCCCGGCCCCTTAAATAGCCAGGAAACTCCCACTAATTCGCAGAGACTTTCTGCAGTCTGGACTGCGAAGATGAAGATGGCTCTCTTCTGCCCAGGGAGTGGGCTTTGCCTAGTGCCCTGCAGGCTTATTTCCACCCGTTCTGGACCCATTGCCTCCCAGCCACGGCTCGCCCTAGCAAGAAGCGGTGTTTGGTACCGCGAAGCGCAGGCGGTGCACCCCTCACATTTGGTTTGTCCTCTCGGTTGTTTGTATCCTCATCAATGGTTCAGCTAAGTATCCCTTGATCCTCTGTATATTTATTGTTTGGATGTCTTCAGCACTTGTCACTTTTTGATCAACCTTTGCACTTGCTTATATTAATTATGCATATGTTATTTTGCACTTTGTATACATCTTGTATGCTCTTGGTATTCTAATCAGGTTTGTAATTTGTTTTTTTTTCACACAGTGAGATATATAATTTTTAGGCAGATTGCCCCACATTTGTATATAGGTTATCACTATTTGTGGTTTAGTTAGGGATTTCTGTGCCGGCACATGGGTAGGAAATTTCTCAATTAATTGGGATCCTAGCTGCAGGTTGTTCACCTGTTAATCAATTGTTATTTATTTTGAGATCAGAGAGGACAGACTGTAATTATTTGCACATTTTTATTAATTATTAATTGAATTATGTGAGGGGTGTTGTTTTATCATGTCTTGAGTGTTGTTTTTAAATGTGTGTTTTTTGATATCTCAATAAACTTCTACTGATGATTTATTAGGTTGTGCTCCTTGTTGTGTGGTCCCTGTGGGAATAATTTCCCCAGGCTCCATTTTTTTTGCTCCCAGCCAAGGCTGACGGTTCGGGTGAAGGTAGGACAGCACTAGGGTCAGGTGCTGAAGGAGCGTTGCTCCGGGCCGCAAGACCCTGTACCAAAGGATAGCCGGCGACAGGCTTTTTATTAATAAAAATATAAAGACACAGAGCATGCAAGCAGAAAAATATATCTTTGTGCGGGGCGTCACAGGATAAAGTCCATCACATAATCTATCGCACCCGTCCCACAGTCCATGCACCACTCCTGGTATATGGTTATTCACAACGACAAGTATTCTCCAATGGATCAAAATCCGTTATCCCAAAGGGCATGCACAGTCAAGTAAAGCACACGTGTTAACTTCTAAGCAAAAAATGCACTTACCAGAGCATAGATACAATGACGCCTTATCATTAGCTGGGACCAGTTTAAAACTTCATTGTTATCTCGATATTTAGATTCCATGCGTTTCTAAACAGACTTCTTTAAAAATCTCAAGCCGTCGTCACCAAATGCAGGCCACATGCAAAAAGAGGACACACAAATCTAGTGCAACCCAGCTTAAAATTCACAGTAAATTTTAATGATGAAATGCACTCACAAAAATCCAAGATTAGAACAGACAGATATCCAAATAATCAAAGTAGTCCTCCTTTCCCTTCTCCACTACGGCCGTTAGTAGGTATGGGTATAATGTAGACTGATAAACTTGAATAAAGATGTTCTGTCTCTTCCGTAGGTGGTGTGATGAACGTCCACCCGCTTTTTATGGGGAGCCTCATTGGGCTTTTTATGGTGAGCCTCATTGGGATGCCCCCAGCCATTTATCTCGGGATATTTATCCCTCCCCCCCCCCTTTTCACGCTGTTGGTTGTGCAGGACCCCCTCATTGCATTCCGCGTGATCGGCAGGGGACGCCTGGGGAGTACACTTTTGTGTTTTTAACACTGTTTTTTTTTTTGTCACTTCGTGTTTGGTGTGTGTGGAGGCCGTTGTACGGCGCTCCACGGTGGTTGGCGCTTTTACTGTGTTTTTTTGTTTAACTGTCATGGCACCAGCGCGTCACGTGATCTTGTTTTCGTGCTCTCCTGGAGGGGCGGGTACCGCGGTTTGATGCGTTCCGCGGCCCGCCCCTCTAGGTACTGCTGTTGGCGACGCGGTTGGTGATCAGCTTATCTGTGCGCTTGCCGGCTTGGTCCGTGAGTCCCTTACGGGGTTTTTTATCTTTGGTTTATTATTGTATGGCTAGGGATGCTTATGGTGTACATTATTGTGTCTTGCAGGCGGGTCCCTTGACTGTGGCTCTCTCTGCCCTGCCTATTGCCAATCTCCCACTTCCCCTAGCGCGTTTCGGGGGGCATCCCAAATAGGGTGGCTGTTTAGCTGTGTCCCTGTTCTGACTATTGTGCATACTTTTTGTAAAAATCACCATATGGAGGCTTCTGGGGATAATGTGCTTGGGGTTCCTTCGGGACAAGCTCGGCTGTGTGTTGCGTGTGGGGTTTCCCCTATTAGTGAAGATGTCAGTGTATGTGTAACCTGCGCCCAGCAGGTACTTGCGCTGCAGTCTGGGTCGCCTGCTACGGGCCCTGGTGCGGCGCCCCCTCTGGCTTCACCTACTCCCCCACGCTTGCATTTGACCCCCAGTGAGGGGCATACTAGCGGTGAGTCTCAATCGGATTTGGCTGCACGGGTGGCCAGCATTATAAAGCATATTGCTGGGTCAGCCCGCGTAAGGCTTCTGCCAAGAAGCGGCATCTATCCCCCGCTGTTTCCCTCTTCCCTGTTGAGGCTGAGGAATTTTTTGACATCTCGGGTTATGGTCCCCTTGAGGAGGGGGAACTATTCTCTGATTCAGAATCATCAGAGGAACAACCTAGGGTGTATGGTGATGCCAGGTCTCCTTTTGGAGAAGACTAATGGTCCTCAGATGACACTGATAGGTTGTTGTCTCGCATTTTCAAGTGCTATGTATTTCCCCTCCTGCAGTGGCTCCGCAGCAGCAGGGTTAGCTTTTTTCATACAGTGAAGCCACGCTTGGAGTTCCCTGAGCAAACTCACTTTAATAATCTGGTGCTCAAAGAATGGGAACAGCCTAGCAAGCTACCTGGGGTGCCCAAGAGTTGGGACAAGAGGTATCCCTCTTGGTCATGTCCTCCTGAGGTGGACGCACCCGTTCTGGGGTTGTCAAATACATCTGTCATGCATTCTCCTGACACTACTATCCTGCGGGATGGTGAGGACCGGTGCATGGACCAGCTGGCTTGTCATGCCTTTGCCTGTGTGGGGACCACGCTGCGCCCGGTTTGTGCCTCTGCCGTTACAGCTATTGCTATTAAAGGGCTGCTTAAGAGTCTCTTAGATGGAGCCTCTGATGTTGCGGGAGGAGAGTATAGATCTCTCCTGCTTTGCTATTAATTTGTTACATATGTCTGTCTGCTATGGATGATGCCATTAGAATGTGTGGGAGGACTTCTGCTCTGTTGGTGGCTATACGTCGCTCTGTCTGGCTGCGTCAGTGGGTAGCTGATAACGCTGCTAAGAAGGCTCTCGCTGGTTTTCCCTTTAAGGGGCTGCGCCTCTTTGGTGAACGCTTGGACTTGTTCGCCAGGGGTGGTAGGTTACCTCAACGTAGGAGGCTGTCTCGGCCCTTTCGGGAGACTAGTGCCTCTCTCCCCTCCTTCCACGCTTCCAGGGCTGGTCGAGGAGCTTCCTTTGCTGGAGCACGTGGAGATTATTGGGGCAGGGGCAGAGGACGTGGCCGCCCCAGCCTCTCCTGGGGTCCCAAGCCCAAATCCTCCCCTAAGCCCCCTCAGGCATAAGGAGGCGCCCTCACCCATCCGAGTGGTGGGACGGCTTCGGCTCTTTGCTCACGTCTGGAGGCGACGTGTAGCAGACAGATGGATCCAGGAGGTGGTTTCCTCTGGTTACAAGATAGTTTGCAGCCTGGCCGCCCCCAAGATTCCTCAGATCCCGGATGGCTCAAAACCCCCGGTCAGCTCAGGGCCTGTGCCTTGCGGTCCAAAACCTTCTGGAGTTGGGGTCATCTGCCCTGTACCTTTCAGGGAAAGGGGCAGAGGCTTCTATTCCAATCTCTTCACGGTCCCCAAAAAGGATGGGTCCCTCAGGCCCATCTTGGATTTAAAGTGTCTCAACAAGTTTGTCAGATTCAAGCATTTTCGCATGGAGACGCTGCGCTCAGCAGTCAATTCACTGCACCCAGGCGACTTCATGACCTCCGTAGACATCAAGGACGCTTACCCTCATGTACCAATCTTTCCAGGTCATCAGAAATTCCTCGGGTTTGCTCTGGGAGATCAGCATTATCAATTTGTGGCACTGCCTTTCGGTATCACCTCGGCTCCCAGGGTATTCACCAAGGTGCTGGCGGGCGTGATGGCTCTGCTGAGAGCTCGGGGCATTCGCATTCTCCTTTATTTGGATGACATTCTGATCTCGTCCCAGTCCTTCCATCAGGCCGGGCTGGATACCTAGGTGGTGGTGACCACACTAGAGTCATTCGGCTGGGTGATCATCCATCCCAAGTCTTCTCTGGTCCCGTCTCTGGTGAGGTCCTTTCTGGGCCTGACTCTGGATACATCTCAGGTCAAGGTGTTTCTCCCTCAGCAGAAGGTGGAGAATCTTCAAGCTCAGGCCTAATTACTACTGTCTTGTCCGCATCCCTCCATTCGGCAGGAGATGCAGCTGGTGGGCCTGATGGTGTCCAGTTTCGAAGTGGTTCCCTATACTCTGTTTCACATGAGACCTCTTCAACTTCACCTACTGTCGGTATGGGATCGGGACCCTGTGTCCCTGGATCAGGAGTTTGTTCTGCCCCTCCTGACCAGGCGGTCCCTCTTGTGGTCACTGGACTCAAGGAATCTCTTGGTGGGCAGGACCTTTCTATTACCTTGCTGGGAGACTGTCACTACAGATGCCAGTCTGACAGGTTGTGGGGCTTCTGGAAGTCCTTGAAATTCAAGGGTCAGTGGGGCCCTCAGGAGGCCCATGCCCCTATCAACATTCTGGTACTGAGGACGGTGAGGTTGGTTCTCACACAATTGACCCCACACCTTCGGGGTCGGGCTGTTCAGATCCGCTCGGACAACCAGACGGCTGTTGCCTACATCAATCATCAGGGAGGAACCCGGAGCAAGAGGGCCCTCAAGGAAGTGTCTCTGATTCTGTCCTGGGCGGAGGAGAATGTTCCCTGCATCTCGGCAGTGTACATCCCGGGGGTGGAAAATCTGGAGGTGGACTCCCTGAGCAGGGGGACTTCTCGTCTGGGAGAATGGTCCCTCAGCAGCAGGGTGTTTCGCTCTCTGTGTCACCGCTGGGGTCAGCCGGATGTGGATCTGTTTGCGTCCCGTCACAATCACAAGCTTCCAGTCTTTCTCTCTCCCAGGATCCTCTGGCCTTGGCCATGGATGCACTAGCATTGTCTTGGAAGAGCTTTCAGCTCCTCTATGTGTTCCCTCCGTTTCCTCTGCTGGGCAGGCAGATAGCCCAGGAGGGTATGCCAGCCATCTTGGTGGCCCCCTGTTGGCCAAGAAGGGTGTGGTTCGCAGACACCGTGCAGTTGGCAGTAGATCAGTGCATCCTGCTCAAGGACCCAGATCTACTCACTCAAGGTCACTTACGCCATCCCAATTTTCAAACTCTGGCTTTGACGGCCTGGCTGCTGAAACCTCCATCCTGATGGAGAAGGGGCTGTCTGCCTCTGTGGTTGATACCATGATAAAGGCTAGGAAGAAGTCTTCTTCTTCCATTTACTATAGGGTTTGGCGTGCCTACATTGACTGGTGTGAGTCTAGGTCTCTTCCCTGTTGTGTGTTTTCTATTCCCAGGATCCTGGAGTTCCTGCAGCATGGGTTAGAGCTGGGGCTCCAACTCAGTACTCAGAAGGGTCATGTCTCTGCCCTGGCTGTTTTCTTCCAGAGGTCCTTTGCCCAGCATTCTCTGATCAGAATGCAGGCCTATGTTGCCTGTTTGGGATTTGAATTTGGTCTTGTCAGCCTTGCAGGGTGCTCCCTTTGAACCTGTGCAGGAGGCTGCCCTGGCCATTCTTACTCTCAAGGTAGTCTTTTTGGTGGCTATCACCTCTGTTAGGCGTGTGTCTTGAGTTGGCGGCGCTTTCCATCCAGCCCCCCTACTTTGAGAGACACCAGGACAAGGTGGTGTTTCGCTTCAAGCCAGATTTTCTGCCTAAGGTTGTGTCTGCCTTTCATTTGAATCAGGACATTGTTCTTCCTCCTTATGGCCTAATCTTAGTAATGCTAAGGAGAGGGTCTTGCATTCTTTGGATGTGGTTAGGTGTCTGAAGTACTATCTGGTGGCTATTGCACCTTTCAGAAAAAAATGATGCTCTTTTTGTGGTCCTTCTGGTCCTAGGAAGGGTTTGGCACCTGCCAAATCTACTATCGGCAAATGGATCCGTCAGGCTGTAATTCAGGCCTATTCTGCTAAGGGGAAGAATCCTCCCTTCCGCCTTACTGCTCATTCCACTCAGCACCAGGCTTCTGTTGAACGAGTTTGCAAGGCCGCTACTTGGTCTTCTGTTCATACCTTTTCAAAGTTTAACAAGGTTGATGTTAGGGCCTCAGCTGATGCTGCTTTTGGCCGCAAGTTTCTGCAGGCGGCAGTGGTCTGACCTGTCGTTACCTTTGGGGATCCCACCCTACTTTATGGACACTGCTATTGGATGTCCCACGTGTTATGATTCTTATCTGGAGCAGGACGTGCTGTATACTAAGAATAATACAATTCTGTGATTACTCACCTGTAGAATTGATATTATGAGTATACAGTACGTCCTGCTCCACCCCACCCTTGGTTTTGCATTATCCTAGATCCCCTGTATGGTGATTGTTATCATTGTTATGGTTACTAGTTTGGTTCTGTTTTAATTCTCCCGGCTTCTCGTTAACTGCTTGTCAATGCTGGGGATTTGTGGGAGGTCCCGGGTATTTGAGGGGCCGGGAGGAGCCAATTTTTACTGTCTCTGCAGTCCAGCGCCATCTGGCGGAGTAATACCCACGTGTTATGATTCTTATCTGGAGCAGGACGTACTGTATACTCATAATATCAATTCTACAGGTGAGTAATCACAGAATTGTATTTTTATTCTAATCTGGATCTGGAACTGGATACTGGATGTATACGGTCCTTCACTTTTAGTAACTAAGAACTTTTCCACATCCTGAGCTGGTATTATGGCTAAACTTTGCCTTAAAGTGGAAGGCCAGCCTTTTAATGACCCAGCACATCATGAAATGCTGATTTGAAAAGCTCTGTGGAATTTCCAGCATCTGGATGCCCAGGGGACATGAACCAAAACCCAGGGTGGTTTTGGTCCACTTTTAAATAAGCCGCTGCCCTTCCCTGGAAGCACCCTAAACCCCTCCCCCAAGCATCACAGGACTCCCCTGCTTCCTGGCCCCCTTGGCAAAGTAAACATCTGGCGGTTGCACCTTCAGGCTGCGAGCACGCTTCTGCCCCCAGCCAATCAGGTAGGACACGTGACAGGTGCACGCTGCTGGGAATGCGTCTGCTGCTCTCCCGATTGCCGAAGCCCTGCATGTAAACAGAGCCCTTTGCCGAGCATTACATATGCACGGCAAACTGCTCTGATTGTATGAGAGCCCACGCATGCACCGCTGTACGGGGAACAGTTTTTCTGGGTGTTCAGGATGCCCCCAGGTCACAGAACAAAAACTTACATACTTAATGTTACTTATTTTCAATAATATCAAAAGCCTTGTTTAAAAAGCTTATAAATAGGGTTGTACTTTATGTCAGTTTTGCTATGTTGTATTTGTTTTATTGAAGTTTTTTTTCTTTCAGGCCAAAAAAGTTCAGAGTAGATATGTTGTGCTTAAATCTTGTGTAACACCCTTATTTTTAGCATGTGATCAGTAGCGACACTTTAGAAGTCACCTGAGCATTCCATGGTTGTTAATAGAAGTTCTCTAGTTAGTAGTTCAGTAGTGCCAAGGAATGCCTATATCCATAATAAGTCCTGATGTGCTTTTAAATGTAGAATTTATGAATTAATAAAATAAAAAATAACTTCCCCCTGAACTTGATGAACATGTCTTTTTTTCAACCGTAACTATGTAACAGACTTTGGCAGTCTTTGCTGGTTTTAACTGGTGGTAAGTGTTTGCACATTACGACCTATGGTATCATTAATCTTTTCTGAAGGTGTTGAAAACTTTGAGCTTTTCAAGTTTCTGCACTTTTTCCTCCACAAATACATAATGTTGCATTGCTTGTACTACAGATTTGTTGCAGTATAGGATCTCTCCACCTTGCTGGATTGTTATGTGAGGCACGGCTTTTGAAAAATCTGTGTTCACAAATAATCCATCTTTTGGATTAGTTATTGAAAAGTATGGTTTATTTTCTTGTGGCCCTGTGCTTGTTAATTTGTGGCTACATTATTTTATCCTAAATTTATGCATGCAGGCTGTGTTCCTATGTGGGCATGAAGCACAGATAGCCATGTAGGGTGCCATTTGGGCAGCACAGTCGCCGATAAGAATACATACCTGATAAATACCTAATTAAAGTGGTCCAACAATGCGATGCCCCGCTATGTGAAAACCCCTCACCAGTCACCTGTAATTCTTACCTGACCATGTGTGTCTGGGAGTGCTGGTCTAGGCATCAGTGTCGCATAGCAACAGGGGAGAGGGGAGGAGCACAACTAGGGGTGTCATTATGCTGATTATTATGCAACATCACTGCTCTAAGAGCCACACCCACTTTTCTCAGAAGTGAAATCATGAGGTGAAACTGTAATCTCTAATATCTCACACATTTATTCTTCAAATTAAAAATAGAAAACTGCCAAACACAATGGGCTAACAATTGTCATTGCCTGAAATATGACTTATTGCAATGCAATTAAATTAAGATTAAACTAAAACGCAATAAAAAATTCTCTGATTTCTTCTTAATTATTTCCCATACATGTCAGAATGGTCAATCCTATATTGGGAATCTAACCAGATGAAGTTCAGAGAGGGTCCAGGGTCAGTAAGAGGCTAGCTGCTATTGTTTCAGCAGTAGGTAAAAAAATAATTTGCACCAATGGATTTCTCCTGCACCACTATCATTATCTCCTTTTTTTAATAAGTGGAGACATCTTGTTTGGATGGAATTGGTCGAGGGTCAGCTCAGTGAGGTGGCTAAAACAAACATGGGAGAGCTCCATGGATACATTTCCATATTACTTAGAAGCACCTTTTCCTCTTGGTCGGGCCTCATGATATCTTTGTAAGATGCCCCCATAAGAGTAACCCCTGACCGAGTGGGAGCCCAATGATCCAACAATGTGCAATTGGTTTATACCAGATTGTTCCATGTGTGTGGTTGAGGATCACCTGACCCCAACTCTTTAGCAAAAAAACAATATATTTTGATAAGAATAATACCAGAAAAACATTAACATGGTGTAGAGAATACAATTTACAAAGATATAAAAAATAAAAATGAGAAAATGAATCATGTGTGACTGTATTTCCCTGTCAAGTTGTCCATCCATTACAATTCGTTGTTCTAGCAACTGGTAGGCAGGGACTAGAGTTGAAAAGCTATAGGGGCTGGCAGATTGCATATCTAGAGGGATCCCTTCCATCTCGTTGTGGGGGATTGTGTCCTGCTTAGGACAGCCTGGGTGTCAGCCTATCCTCTACATTTCCATCATGGGCTGTGAGGTGAAGAGACTCCTAGTCTCCTGATAAGTGTAGTTATATGGGAGGGGGTTTTGGAGCAGCAGGTGCTGGTTTCCCTAGCACTTGGGTAGTTGGTTCCATTACCCCCTCCTGCACTGAAATGGTCAGCTTGTGTGTGAGTGCAGGGGGGGCAAATACCAGCGGGGGCTGTGGCTACTGCCCTGCAAGCAGAACCATACTGAGCTCCTTGCCAATGCTTGTGTGAGCTTCTTCTGACAGGGCTAATGTAATTTACTTATGGGTTTTGGCTGTCTCTGCTTGTTAAAATCAAGGACCATTCCATTTTTGAGAAGGTGGTGGATTTGGAGGAGTATTTCCCATTGGAGTATTTCTTGCTGGGGATGCAATCATAGCACAACTCCAAGGTGATTTAAAAAAATTATTAATGGGAAGCACTATGCGCAGGATAAGAAAAAATAAATAAAACTTAGAACAGAAATAAACAAACCTGGGAAAGTTATTCCAACTGAACTGATGGATAATAGGGTGAATACATTCATTGAACTTATCAAGACAAATACTAACTGACTTGGAAGAAAGAAAGAGTTTCTGAATTGTTATGCTAATATTTAAAATCTGAATGAGGGAAAGAAAGTGGAACCAGCAAAGTACTTAAAATAAATAAATAAATAATCTGCCCTTTATAGACGTAAAAGAGGTAACAGAACTGGATGATTGCAATGGAAGAACTAGAACAAGCCATAAAGATACTTAAACTAAGCAAAAGCTCGGGTTCAGAACACTAGAAGACTTTTAAAAATCAACTTAAAGCGGAACAAAATCCAGTGGCCTTCCCCCGGGGCATCCCAGTCCTGTTGTGTGAAACCCCCCAGAGGCGCTGCAGCACTCACCTCTTCCTGGTGCTTCCTCGCTGATAAGTGCGGCTGCATCCCTCTCTCCTTTGAACTGTGCATGCGCTCCCTCACCTAGCCATTCAGATAGGCTGAGGATGGGAGCTCATGCGCTGCAGGCCATGTGCCCGCTCCCGCTCTCATTGCTGGCCCTTGTGTGTAAAAAGAGCACATTTGGCAAGCAATTAATATGCACGCCGAACGGCTTTGATTGGACGAGAGTCCACACATGGACCATTGGACCAGGAAGAGGTAAGTTTGAAAGGGCGATCTGGGTGGTTTCACACAGCGCAAACCAAAATCCGGAAATTTCAAATCCCGCGTTTTGTTATGCTTTAATATTTGCTCATCCTCATAGTCTGGATGACTAGGTACATCTGTCCAAAATCACGTATCAAGCTTAATTAAACATTTTTTTCAGAGAAAAGCCCCCTTTCTCTTCTCTTACTTTCCAGGGCAGCACCAGTAGCAAAGCGTGGGTTAATCTCGGGGACTGCAAGATAGACAAAATCTAGCTCCCCCCAGCCTATATAGGTCAGGCTGTGTCAGGATCTCCTAATTTCTTTGCTTGCACTCTGGAACTGTAAAGATATCTGGATTTTGTTTATAGCTAAAGTGCTGAGCAGGGGCTTCGACTCTCTGTCTCTGATAGCGTGGAATTGTGCAGAGTGAGGGGAGCATGCATGGGTCCAAGTTAGTGCGCCAGACCTTGTCTGACTGCGTCTTGGTACCTGATTTCTGGGCCTTGCCTGGTGGCCCTGCTGTGTGCCTCTCACTGAGCCCCGGTCCCTCTACCCCCATGATTCCATGACTTCTGTGAGAGACGCAGCCTGTCTTCCCCATAGCTTCTGGGGCCTGAGCTAGGTGTGTTTATGATTACTACTGCTGCCAGCCATGCTGGTCAGAGATCATTCAGAGCTTGGCTGCCAGCCTTTGTAGGGGGAGACGGCCTTGTCACAAGGGGGGCATGGCCACTGGCCATGCACATTGCCTTTTGGATAACTCAGGAAGGAGTGACGGCGGTGGGGGACGTGCCCTCGGCCCACTCGGGCCTTACAGTAGGAGGGGGTGGGACGGCCGCATTTGCGAGGTCTGCTCGGCAGCCCCATGTTGTACTTTGCCCGGAGGTCCCTGCTGCATCCCTGGATCATCACTTGGCAGCTCCTGCACTGCCCCCATGTTCTCCTGATCTGAATATTGGATCCAGTGCGGATGGTCGGCTAGGACTCCCTCTGGAGGCAAAGCCTCTTAACTTTAGGAATCTGACATTGTTCTTGTTGTTGCAGGGTGGGGATCAGGAAGCTGCTGCATCCTTGGCCGGTGGGTTGATCTAAGCTGCAGGGAGGTTGTTTTTCCGGTAGTGCAGGTCTGACTAGTAGTCGACAGGTAGGAGGGTGTGGGGATCAGCGCTCCAGCTGTATTACTTACTATTACCACGTGATAGAGCTCTTGCTGTACCAGGAAGTTGTAGTACCTGTGTCCCCCTCAGAGCGGGGCTGTGGCTTCTAGTCAATACTATTCATTATCCCCAAGAAGCATGGGTCCATTCGGCCAATCTGGATCTCCAAAATCTGAACAGTTACGTTTGGGTGGGGAAGTTCTGCATGGAAAGTCGGTTGTGACGTCAATGCAACAGGGGGATTTTCTGGCCATGGTGGACTTAAAGGATGCTAATCTGCTGCATATCCCTATCTTCCCTGGTCTCCAACAATACCTACGATTTGCGGTGGGCACCCAGCATTTCCAATTTGTGGCACTGCCGTTCGGACTGTCCCATTCTTGCCCCCCCATTCTCCTGGGCAAGAATGGGGGGGGGGGGGCTACCAATACATACTGTATGTGGTACCGTTGTAATTGGGAGAAATTGGGCTTTCACATGCAATATGGTTTTCTCTAATAAAGTAAATGTTTTATTTAAAATAAAGGAGACAATTCGTTTTTTACACAAAAATATAAACAAAAAGTAGAAATTACAAACAAGACATTTCATGTTAAAGCCCAAACTCTGCTGCAAAATATATATCTATAATTTTCCTGGAAATTCTGGCAAAAATCATTTTGGTACCACAATATGAAAAATGCCAAAGCTTCATGAAATAAATAAAAAGCAAAAATGCTTTCTGAATAGTACTTACCAATGATCATGATTTAGCACACAGACTGACAGGGAGAGCAAACAGGGAGGAGACTGACATAAGTCACAGGATTATGGTTCAGACTTGAGAAAGAAAACTGCAATTTATCTCTGACGCAACAAAGCGCTGGCTGGTCTCAGCAAGCATGTGACAGACATCACAAGGATTCTGCTAGCTACAAAAATCTTGTAAACAAACTGCACTCTCCAAAAATATGTCTTTACACAGGCATACTATGGGCAGCTATGCAGAAATGTAGCTTGATTAAACATATTGCAAATTTGACATTGGGGGTAGCTAGCTAAATATGATAAACATACTTGCAGGGGCACAGAACTGTAATGATTCTGCATACATTGTAGCCCTGTAGCTCATCAGGGCAGGACAGCCAAGACTGGTGTAATGGGCTCCAGGGCCTGAGAGCCCAGCATGATTATTTTTACTTCACCATTGCCAGGGCCATGTCACGCTACAAAGCTCCTTGCCTCCTACTCTGGACTATGTGCCCAGGGCCTGAATGGCGCCTGCAAGGCTACAGGCAGGCTGCTAGTCTGACCTCCTAGCCCAATAAGTGGACATCTTTTTGCCCCATTTTTTGAGAAGTGGCACCAGCAGGTAGCTAAGGAGTCTTGGCTGGAGCAGAAAGGAGCCAGAGCAAAGGTAAGGTATGTATGTAGATTTTATTATATATATGGTGTTTTGGGGCCTTATGTGACTGACTGGCCAGCAGTTCTGGGCACAGAATACCTAGCTTGGGGGGGGGGGGGCAGGTGGGCTCCACGCAGCATGTTTAAGATGTGGTTGCCATGGGGTCCAGTCATTATAGGTTACAGGGGCATATACATTGTAGATTATATAGTCTGGGTCTCGCCATAACCTATATGTGATGGATGGGCCCCATTCTGGCAACATTATCCACATGTAGACTCAGAAATCTTCCCATAACCATATATATGATGACTGGGCCCCATACTTTGGAGTGCAGCATGATTGGACATGCCTGTGATGAAGTACATTCATCACAAAAAAACGGGCCTGGGCATTGTAAGGCCTGGGGGCCGTATACGGCCCTTTGATTGACTCTGACTGGCCCAGGCTGAGCTGGCTGGTGGAGTCCCTCCGCTCGGTTACGTTTTTTTCCAGTGAGGAAAAATAAATAAGCCTCTGACTTTGATTCATTAGGGCTGCACAACCTGCTGCCGGGGGCCACGTTTGACCCTCACTGCCATCAGTTGCAGCCCCCTGCACCCCTAGGGAGTTGGAGAGCTGAGTTTGCCTTGCCTGCAGTGCACATGGCTGACCACTAGTGCATCACTAATTTCCAAAGTTGGAGGTGAGGCACAAATGAACTTCTCTGGAGAGTTTGGGGACTATAGAGATGCCTATTACCTCTTACCACCTTATCTGTGTTAACTTCACCTGTTTATCTCTGCCTACCTCTACTCATCTCTTACTTGTTCCACCTTGGCTCACCTCTTCCTACCTTACGTCTGTCCATCACTGCTCTTCCTGTCTCACCTTTGCCCATCATTCTTTATTTTTCCCCACTCTGCCTAATGCTATCCACCTCTGCGCACCTTTCCCCACCTCTGCTAACCTCACCCCCCTGCCTACTCCACCTCTGCTTACCTCGATCCACCTCAGTGCTGCTCACCTTTGCCCAACTAACTTCTTCCCACCTAAACTCTCCCTGCCTTATTTCTTCCCACATCTCCTCTGCTCTCCTCACATCTTCCTGTTTCACTTCTACACACCTCTGCTCACCTGGTACCATCTCACATCTGCCTATCTTTACTTTTCCCACATTTTTGCTCCAGAGGTGGATGATCCGGGCACTCTCAACTACCCAATCGAAAAGCGAATGAATCCGTTATCAAGACATTCCTATTCCATATTAGGTTCTGCTTTGCGTCCCACTTGTGTCAGACTGGCATGGATTGGTTAATCTTTCTAGTGCCAGCTACGTGAGTCTCACATAGCTGCCTCTCCAACCGTTAAGTGCCAGCTACGTGAGACTCACGTAGCTGACTTTAAACCCCCATAAAAAAAAAAAAAACTACAAAAGATACAGACTTACCTGACCCCTCGTTTGATAGTGCCAAGAATCTCTTCAAGAATCAGCTGTTTGATTTTCGCCCCCGGGCCTCTGATCTTCAGGAGGGGGCCCGGAATAGGCCCCCTCCTGAAGAAAAATGACACAAACTCACCTCGCAGCTCGATCGCTCTCCCCGGGTCTTCTCTTCACCAGGGGGGGGCTCCGATCCCCCCCCCTGGACTTACCACTCTTCGGGTGAGGACCCAGCAACGGGCCCTCACCGTCCTCTCTGTCCTGTGCTGGCCCCGCCCCTAGCCCCACCCACATGTGGGAGGAGCTGGATGACGTCATCCAGCTCCTCTATACCGGCACCCAGGCTCAGACTGTCACTTGTCGGTAGCGATCGGAGCAGGGAGGGTGGCAGGCAGGGAGGCTCTGCCGCGGGACACTGGATGGGAGGTAAGTATAAGTAAAAAAAAGAATAATAAAGAATTTTGTGTCTGTCTTTTTTTACTTTTAAATATTTGTGAACTGGTAAGGGGTCCATGAGACCCCTTATACCAGTTCACAAGGCTCTGGGGCTGGCAATCACCTGCGGCTAGCAAGTAACAACCAGGGGGGGGGGGGCAGAAGGGCCTGGGCCACTTAGTGGCTATGTGGGAGGGGAGGGGGGACCCTATGTCATTTTTTCTTTAAGTTAACCCCTTACAACTATGCAATCATATTGCATAGTTGTATCCTATCTGAAATCTCCTAAACTGCTGTTTCAGTTTGGGGGAGTTTTTCTGGGCAGGAAAGGGGTGTATACCAATACATATGTGGTACGGTTGTAACCGGGAGAAATAGGGCTTTCACACGCAATAATATTTTATTAACAAACTTACATTTTTTATTACAAAAAAAAACACTACAAATTGTAAAAAATAGATTTTTTTTTATTTTTTTGCACATATTTCACCCAAAAGTATTGAGAATACACTAAAAAAGGCCAAACAAGACATTTCATGTTGAAGCCCAGACAAAAAAACAATATGTAATTTTCCTGGGAAAATCCCTGGAAATCCCTTCAAAAATCAAGGTTGAACATGTGTAGCGCAAAAACGTGAAAAGTAGTCTGGCAACAGAGTGTGACAAAAAATCTAGGTAGGCTGGCACTTAAAAGGTTAAGGCAACTAAGGGAACAGCTTCGGGGCAGACATTCCTGTGCCCCATCTCTAGCTTTTAGATTTTAGCTTTGGATAAGTTAACTAATGTTGCAGCTTTAGGATGAACATTCCTCTACACCGAATCTCCAGCTTGTAGATTTTATCCCGGAGAAGCCCTACCTCACAAAAGACCTGAACAAGTATATCCTTTGTGGGAGCTTGTTAATAATATTATTAAGAGGTCAACTAGGCTTATGCAAAAGAGACTGCTTAGCCTCTCATTCCACAGATCTACCTATTCCCCACCATATTGGCAGTGGTTCATTTAACATTAGACGTCAAGAAGATTTTTCTTCTATTGTCCTTCAGGATGGCCTTGAAGAAAGAGGCTCCTCCTCTAGAGAGGAAACACAACTGGGACAAATTAAAAGCCCCACCCTTCCTCCCTTAATTCCCATTCAATCCCCCTTAATTCCCCTTTATCCTCCCTTAATCCTCAGTATAGTGTTTCCTCTCCGAGGGGAAACCTCTGGGACTCCACGTTGTCCAGTTTTTTATTTTAATTTTTTAATAGGCTTGCCCTCTTCAATGTTTAGAGCTATTTCTTTTCTGGACGATGCTTCGGCCAAGGCTGTAAGGGTTAATGCAAAAGCACTAATTAACAGTGTCAGTAGAACTGTTTGGCTCAAAACATGGCAGGGGGATTTGGCCTCGAAGGCAAAACATAGTGGGATCCAGAGAAGTTCCTTCTCACTCTACTTCCCTAGAACTCAAAAAAGAGGGCTGCCTTCCCACAGGTAATCTCGGAATTATGGCAGAAGAATGTCATAGGACCCGTTCTCTCTCTCCCAGGGCAGGGGATTCTACTCCCATATTTTCCTAATACCCAAACCCTCCTGAACATACAGAATGATTCTGAATTTAAAGGCTCCCAACCCTTACATCAGATACAAATGATTTTGAGATACAAATGATTCAAATGATACAATGAGATACAAATGATTCACGATCAGAAATCTCCTGTCACCAGGAGATTGGCTGGTCAGCATAGATCTCCAGGACACTTGTTTGCACATTCCCATTTGGCCTCCTTATCAGAGGTTTTTGAGATTCGTGATTCAGCTAGAAATGTAGGGATACCATACGTTTCCAGTACGTAGCTCTTTCCTTTATAAGGTCTGCAGATTTCTGGTTTACATCTTAGGCTCCAATCTACAGATTATGTTTCTGCCAATAGAGAAACAAGAGAAGCTCAGCAGAGAAATTCATAAGACTCGGTCTCTCTCAGGAGGATCTTTATGATCCTAGGTCTAATTCCATCCCCGCTATCACCTGTTTCACTCCAGGTCTATACAGTCCTTCCTACTTCAGTTCTGGGACCACTCCCAGGAAATTCTAGACCAGCAATACACAACAGGCAGACCGGGGTCCGCATGTGGATCTTGGCACCAGATTTCTGGACCCCTGCCCTGACAGCCCTGTACTCTGTTGCTTCTGTGTTGCCGTGCTCAGAGCTGCCCCTTGATCGGCGATGTAGTGCTTAGTCTCTGCCAGTGTCATGGCTCCCTGGCACCTAGCATTGCAATATGAAGTACTGCACGGCATTGCAAGGTACACACAAACTTTGTTTCTCTGTCTCTTTGCTCCAGCCAATCCTCCCCCCCCCTCGCCTCGGCTCAGTCTCATCCCTTTCCCACCATCTTGTCCCCCCAGCTCAGGCCTATCCATTCCAGTCCCTCCAGCTTTGCCCCATCCATTCCATCCCCATCTATTCCTGCTCCCCCAGCTTTGCCCCATCCATCCCTGTCCCATCAGCCCTGCCCCATCCATCCCTGTCCCATCAGCCCTGGCCCATCCATCCCCGTCCCCTCAGCTCTGCTGCATCCATCCCTGCCCCCCTCAGCTCTGCCCATCCATCCCTGTCCCCTCAGCTCTGCCCCATCCATCCCTGTCCCCTCAGTTCTGCCCCATCCATCCCGGTCCCCTCAGCTTTGCCCCATCCATCCCTGTCTCCTCAGCTCTGCCCCATCCATCCCTGTCTCCTCAGCTCTGCCCCATCCATCCCTGTCTCCTTAGCTCTGCCCCATCCATCTCTGTCCCCTCAGCTCTGCCCCATCTATCTCTGTCCCCTCAGCACTGCCTCATCCATCCCAGTCCCTCTGCCCCGCCCCATCCATCCCAGTCTCTCTGCCCCATCTATTCCTATCCTCCCAGTTTTGCCCATCCAGTCCATGGCCTCACAGCTTTGCCAATCCATTACTTTTACTTTTTCTTACAGCTCTGCCCCATCCATCCCTGTTCCCCCAACTCTTCCCACCCATCCCTTCTTCCAGCTCTCTCTCCATCCCCCCTTACAGCTCCTCTCCCATTCATCTCTCTATCCCTATCTATCCACCCTTGTTACCAGACCTTATTGCAAGTAATATTTTGGGCCCTAGTCCACCACTGTACATGGCCTTGTTTTGCCCAGTCGGCAATATGATTTTTGGGATGGGGAGGGGCAAGCAGCCTTTTTTAGTTTTGCCTGAGACTCTATAGCACCTCTTCCAGTGTGCTGATTTCTAACTATCCACCCTCCCCCCCAGAACAGCCCTCCACCCGTACCTCCACCACTTGCTGGGTGTCTTTAAATGGCCTGTTACAAGAAGTGGTTGAGTACCCTTGCTCTAGACCAGGGGTACTCAACCACTTCTTGTAAAGGTTCATTTAAAGGAATCTGGTGAGAGTTAAACCGGACCTTCACCATAATTTATTGAAAAGCCCAAACCCTTAAAAAACTATTCCCCAGCATCTAAAATTAATATATTTTAAGTTTTTAGTCACTTACTTACTCTTTCCCCCACTGGACTGCAACTCTGTTCAGGACTTTAGGATATGGGTGCCGCCATCTTGACTCAGAGGCATCACACTTACTGAGGAGAGGAGAGTGGGATAAAGTACAGGGGGGCGGGTTATAGCTGTGCTTTGCTCAGACAGAGCAGAGCTGGGGTCAGGAGAAGGTCAGCAATCCCAGAATGCAGAGAAGCACAGTCAGAAGGCACTTCCTGTTTGCAGGCTGCCTGAAGCCCCATGAGCCGCCATCTTGGATGTTTAAAGGCTCATAACATGCAGTAGATGCAGGTGGGATGATTTTTAATGTGAGCAATCTGTATGTACAGGGTGTGGGAAACATATAAGATAGACTCTTTTTCAGAGTGAAGGACCGCTTTAAAGGTCTGGGCAAAGGGTTGTTGCAGGGGGGGGCGGATAACTAGAAATCAGTACACTCGGGCAGAGGTTATAGATACCCCAGGCAAAACTAAATAAGGCTGCTTGCCCCACCCCAAAAATCCTATTGGGCACTGGGAAAAAAAAACAGGACCTTTTTTTTGGCCCCACAGAACCTACAGATCTGGGGTGAAATGATTGGATGGGGCAAAGAGACAGAGAAACAAAAGTTTGTGTGTACCTTGCAATGCCACTTTCACCCATGCAGTACTTATTTCAATGCCAGGGAGCCATGACACTGGCAGGGAAACTACATATTACATTATCGATCAAGGGGGCAGCTCTGAGCATGGCAACACAGAAGCAAGTGAGTGCAGGGCTGTCAGGGCAGGGGTACGTAAATCTGGTGCCGAGGTCCGCATTCGAACCCCGGTCCGCCAGTTGAGTATGACTGCTCTAGACAGTACCACGATGAACCCAAGAGAATATGAGGAAGTCTGTGGTGGTGGATGGACCCCCAGGTACAGGCAGGCAGTCACTGGAGACAAGTAAATCCAATGATTATTACCATGGACGCCAGCAGCTGGGGATGGGGAGCCCACTTGGACCGCAATCACGTTCAAGAGTACTGATGCAGCGAAATGAGAACCAGATCCTTAAACTTCAGAGAACTCAAAGCCATCCAGGAGGCTCTGATGTACTTCAGGTCTCTATTTTTCAACAGAGACATTCAGATTTGGTCAGAAGTGATTACGGTGGGGGAGCACCAGATCAGCGGCACTACAGCAGCTAGCTTGGTCCTTTCTGTTTCCTCTCATGTTCCTATCAGAGGTACATCTAAAGGGGTTCTCGAATCAGGTAGTAGACTTCCTGAGCAGAACGCCAGTCATCCAGTCAAAATGGGTTCTAAACCCAAAGATCTTTGCTCTGGTGGTAGCCAAGTGGGGCACACCAAGCACAAATCTCTTCGACCACAGCAGCCAACACAAAGTGTCAGCTGTTCTTCTCCCTATGTTGAAGGGATAGAGCCCGGGGGGGGGGGGGGGGGATGCCCTGGCCCAACCATGGAAGTTCAGCTCCTCTCTCAGATAGTTCGGACGATTGTAGCATCATCTTAATCACCCCCCCCCCCCCCCCCCCATGGCCAAGAAGTAGCTGGTTCTCGGCCTTAAGGGAAATGTCAGCAGTAGAGCCTTGGCAACTCCTGTTAATTCCGGATCTCCTCACCCATGGCCCTATTCATTATCCAGATCTCCAGCACCTAAGACTCTCTGCATGGATCCTGAATGGCGTTTACTAAGAGATAAGAGTTTTACATGCAAACATTTGGAAACATTTTCTTTCATTCTCTGAAGGCAACAGTTTGAATAAGGTAGCAATTGCTTCAGTCCTGGAATTTCTCCAGGAGGGTTTTGATCTGGGGTTGGGGGTAAGCATCTTAAAAACACAGGCCTTGGTCTTGTCAGTTGTTTTAGGCAAAAGACTTAGAAATAACTCACTAATGAATAGATTCTTCACTTTGATAGCCCGTAAGAAACCAGCTCAGCGGAAAAGGTGTCCATCATGGAATTTGGTATTCGTTCTGAGAGGTATTACTAAGCCACCCTTGGAACCACTCGACAAATCCTCTGATAAAGTAATAACTCTAAAGGCTTGCCTCCTTCTAGTACCTTGGGCAGGAGGCACTCTCAACTAAAGAGATTTACTGCACTATCTTTCCTGATCGAGCTATTTTGAGGCCTGACCCCCTTTACATCCCCCCAAAATAGTCTCCCAGTTTCATCAGGAATTTCATCACTACCCCCAAACCCGGATAACCCGGAAGATTCACTGCAGGCGCTAGATGTACACAGACTCGTATCAATTACATAAAAAGAACTTCCGAAGGGCTGATCAGTTTTCCTTTTCTGGAAAGAACAAGGGCTTGGCGGCCTCAAAAGCCACACTAGTGAGGTGACAAGCCATCAATTTAGCCTATAAATATATTTACATTTCCCCACCTACCAGGGCAGTCTCCACATCTTGGGCAGGGAGGTCAGGTGTCTCCATAGACGAAATTTGTAAAGCTGCTACCTGGGCCCTTCCCCACACCTTCCTTGAACATTATAGATTAGACCTGCTATCTAAGCAACAACAATCTTTTGGTAGAAGTGTTTTACAAACTACTTCCCACCCTAAGTACATTTTTCTTGTAAGCAGGTATTCCAAGGTTAAGGTAATACCATTTTTTGGCTAACTCAATAAGATTGAAAATGCAAGCTGAAGGACTCGTAGAAATAACATTACCGGTAAGACTAACAGGGATTTTTTTGAGTAAATCATTAAAGTTCCAGAGTAAGCCCAAGTTCTCCTGCTGGAACAGGTCCAGGCATGTCTCCAAATGTCCAACACAACAGACTGCTTTCTACCTGCCTGTGTTGTCCACCAGACCCTTGGTTTTCAGATGGGAGGGAAAGTTAGTGTAAGAAGGCGGCATTCAGCAGCCATGCCATCTTCTCCTCAAGTGCAGCACTCGCACTCAAAGACAACAAGCATGGTGGACATGCGTCCCACTCCAGAACGTGTGATGCTGATGCCACACCGGCATCTTTGGATGGGCTAGATAGCCTGATGGACTCCTAATTGACTGAGACAGAGACTCGACCTGAAGGACATCCTGAGGATAGGAGCATGTGCAATGGTGGGTTGTCGCTACTGCTTCAAACAGTACTTTGTGTTTGGGGCTATTCATTAAATAGACGTGTTACTTTTGATGGTATAATTCTAACCCTCCCCTGCATGGCATGGGCTGTTCAACGTAAACAATTACTTATTCTAAGTATACAGCACGTCCTGCTCCAGATAGTAATTCCTTACGTTTGGGTTATACATCCACAAGATGGCGCTGGACTGCAGAGACAGCAAGAAGTGGCTCCTCCCGGCCCCTTATATTCCAGGGACCTCCCACAAATTCCCCAGATTTCTCTGCAGTCGGCGCTGCGATGACAAGAAGATGGCTCTCTCTACTCGCAGGTGAGCGGGGCTATTAGCCTGCAGCCTTGTAGGACTATTCCCACCCGTTCCTCCTTTTCATGCCTCCCACCTTTGGCTGCACTGGTCGGGTGACGGTAGGCAGCACCGTTATCAGGTGCTTAAGGAGCGCTGCTCCGACCGCAATCCCCCACCAAAGGGTAGGCGGTTTAGGTCCATGGTGAGCCTTATGGGATGCCCCTCCCGCGCTATCGCCCCTCGCCCCCTGTCCATCTGTGGGCTCCTGTTAGGCTGGCCGCTGCCCTCTCTCGCCTTCCCTGGTATTCTCGGGAGGGGGGTGTGTTGTGTGTGTGCGTGTTGTAGGTGTATTCTTCACTCTTATGGTTTACACGGTATGGCTTGTCTTGTGTTGCCGTGCGTGTGTTGGTTGCACTGGTTGCTTTTAAAAATGCCACCAACGCCGCGCGCGCTTGTACGGCGTTCCGCGGTCGGCAGTGACTTTACCTCAGGCGCTGCTGCGCCATCATTGGCTGACATGGTCACGTCGGCGCCTTCACGCTCTTCGGGGGGCGGGCCTTGCGGATGGCGTGTTCCGCATCACTGTCTCCGCGGCCCGCCCCTCGAGGTATCTGCGGGTGCCATTTTGCCTTCTCGTGCTGCGTGGCTGGCTTCTACCTACTGCGGTCCATAAGTGCCCCTGCGGGCTGACTTATCTTATTTTATTGTTGTGTATGCTTACCGCTTACAGGACTTTTTTGTTTCTGTCTTGCAGGCGGGTCAAATTTAATTGTGGTTTCTCCCGGCCTATCCCCTCTATTTAGTTGCTATTAGAGGCCTACTCTGCCCTTACCTCCCACTTCCCTAGCGGGATATTGGGGCATCCCGGGGGACTTTATTGTGTAAATCCCTATTGACCAGTGGCCCCGATAATCACCATATGGAGGCTTCTCAGGATAATGTGCTTGGGGTTCCTTCGGGACAAGCCCGGCTTTGTGTGGCATGTGGGGTGTCCCCTACTAGTGATGACAATAGCCTCGATTCAGAGACACATTCGTCTGGACTTCCGTAGCTGTCTGTGAACGTTTTGGTGGGTGTTTGTCATTTTTTTGCTTTTTTTCGTCCATTTTCTACTCGCACGAACGTTCGGGAATGCGCTTCCGATGATCGGAAGCAAATCGGAACATTTCCGTTAGTTCGGATCATTTTCCAAACAAAATCGGAAATTTTCCATTCCATCAGAAAACTTTAGTTGATTCAGGGAGCTTCCGTCTGATTCAGAGAGCTGATTTCCGACGGATCACCACCCTATAAATTTGTTTCATTTCCGATCCACTTACGGGACCTTTGAGGGCTCGGATTGCTATTGTTGAACATGTTTTGCGGCTATGTGGAGTCTGCGCGCCTTTAGCACCAAGGCATTGCATGTATCAGCATGGCCGAGGCCATAAATTGTATAGCAATGCATACCTGAATCAATACATTTCATGTATGCCTTATAGAAGCATTTTAATGCTGACCTTAATTAGTCCTTAGCATGTAAACATTTATTTTCCCACACATCCATATAATTGCTACATTTTTTTAGACTTATGTCCTTTGTGAATTATATTTGGATTGTTGTACTTGAATCTTAATTTGTGGTAGGAGTTCTTGTTTTAGTTGGTTACCTTTGCTTTGTGTAATTATTTTATATTTGGTTGCAGGAACTGCAAGATGTGCCACTCCTGCCCTTGCTCCTGATGCCCGTTCTTTGCCTGCAGAATGCGGGCCAGGGGTTCTCTAATCGGGCACTATGCAAAACCCGAGCCGTGGTGGCGAGGGCCCTCTGGCTTTTGAAGTCCAGATTTAGGTGTTTGGACCATACGGGGCGGGGGGGGGGGGGGGGGGGGGGCACTGCAGTATGACCCCAACAAGGTTATACCAATATTTTAATTTACGTTTTTTAACAGGGACCACATGTGCCAGAGTGGCACAACTGAGTGTCAGGGTCCTTCAGTTGGTGGGCAAGATGCAGGAGCTGCGCAACTCGTTGGGGACCACAGATGAAGAATAATGTTTAGTGGCCTGCCATTGCTATGTATTTTGTTTTTTATAGTTGTAAAAATGTAAAATTTTCAAAATGTTGATACATTTTATATTTTATGATGGCATCCCAAAAAAATGTTACAGTGTAATTTCATTTACAAAATGCATTAACACAAAACTAATGGGCTCAGAAAGATTTAAAGATGAATATTCACATGACCGAGAAGTGGTTTGGGTGAGCTTTAAGGTTCAAAGGGGCAGATGGAGGATAGTGCTAAGTGGTTTGGGTGAGCTTTAAGGTTCCAAAAGGGAAGATGGAGGATAGTGCTAAGTGGTTTGGGTGAGCTTTAAGGTTCCAAAAGGGAAGATGGAGGATAGTGCTAAGTGGTTTGGGTGAGCTCTAAGGGGCCAAAAGGGAAGATGGAGGACAGTGCTAAGTGATTTAGCTAGACATTGTATTAGAAGTGAGGGGGGCAAATATGTAGGCAAGCACTTTAATGAGTTAAGTTTGTAGTGCGCAGGCGCAAGATCGTAAGGATTCCGTCTGGACGATTATTTTTTGTGAAATGGAAACAGAATCTATCGGGAAATGTAAAGGATTCGTTGGAGGATACGATGGGAAAAGGGCAAAAACGAAAGCCTACGTTGTAACATGTGGAAATGAAACGGAAAAGTCTGGATGGAAAACGACATCCGCGTAATTCGTAATCTGCCGTACGAACGGACGGAAACTTTACAGAAGGTTTTCAATGCATGCATAGAATCGCTCGAACGCTCATACGAGAACGGAAACATTTCACAGATCGGAACTAAAACGGAAGTCTTTTGTGTCTCTCTGAATCGAGGCTATTGTGTGGGTCTGTGTACCCTGTGCCCAGCGGGCACTTGTGCTGCAATCTGGCTTGCCTGTGGCTGGGCCTGCGCCCCGTGTGGCTTCGCCCACTCCCCCACGCTTACATCTGACTCCCAGTGAGGTGCATACCAGTGGGGAGTCTCAGCCTGATTTGTCTACCAGGGTGGCTAGTATTGAGAAGCTGATTGCTGGCTCTACGGCGCGTAAGGCCTCGGCTAAGAGGCGGCATCTGGCACCTGGCATTAACTTATTTCCTATGGAGGCTGAGGAATTTTTTGACCTGGCTGGCTATACCCCCCTGGAAGAAGGGGAATTGTTTTCTGATTCAGAATCATCTGATTATGCTAAGGGTGCTAAGGGTTATGCTAATTCTTTCTGCCGTGGCTCCTCTGCAGCAGGGGGAGTTGGTTCACATGGCTAAGCCACGTTTGGAGTTCAAGGAGTGGGAGCGAACGAGCAGGCTCCCTGGGGTGCCTAAAAATTGGGATAAGAGGTTCCCTTTCCCTGCTGAAGTGGTTAAGCGTTGGTCGTCCCCTCCAGAGGTGGATGCTCCAATTCTGGGGTTGTCCAACACTTCTGTCATGCATTCCCCTGACTCTACTACACTGAGAGATGTTGAGGACAGGCGCATTGATCAGCTGGCTTCCCATGCCTTTGCCTGTGCGGGGTCTGCGCTGCGCCCGGTTTGTGCCTCTGCCATTACAGCTGTGGCTATTAGGACTCTGCTCAGGAGTATTTTAGATGGGGCTCCTGATGGGGCAGCTAGTGCTGAGTATAGTGATGAATTTGTTGCATATGTCCTCTCTGCCTTGGATGATGCCATTAGAATGTGTTGCAGGGCTTCTGCCTTAGCGGTGGCTATACGCCGCTCGGTTTGGCTGCGCCAGTGGGCAGCTGACAATGCTGCCAAGAAGGCTCTCACTGGGTTCCCCTTTAAAGGGCTGCGTCTTTTTGGGGATCGCCTGGACCTGTTTGCTAAGGGAGGCAAGTTACCCCAGCGCAAGAGACAGTCTTGGCCGTTTCGGGGTTCATGCTCCTTTCTTCCCTCCTACCGTGGGTCCAGAGTGGGAAGGGGAACATCAGAGGGCCCGGGGAGATTTCTGGGGAAGGGGCAGAGGACGTGGCCACCCTGGATCCTCCTGGGGTTCCAAATCTAAGTCTTCCCCCAAGCCCCCTCAGGCATGAAGTGGCGCCATCACCCATCCGGGTGGGGGGACGGCTTTGGCTCTTTGCGTCATGTCTCAGACCGGTGGATTCAGGAGGTAGTGTTGGCAGCCTGGCCGCCCCCAAGATTCATCAGATTCCGGATGCCTCAAGACCCCCTGTCAGCTCAGGGCCTGTTGCTTGCTGTGCAGAATCTACTGGAGCTGGGGGTCATTTGCCAAGTGCCCTTAGGGGAAAGGGGCAAGGGCTACTATTCCAACCTTTTCACCGTTCCCAAAAGAGATGGGTCTGTCAGGCCCATCCTGGATTTAAAGCTTCTCAACAAGTTTGTCAGACCCAGAAGGTTTCGCATGCAGACTCTGCGCTCAGCTGTAAGTTTACTATGCCCAGGGGACTTCCATGACCTCTGTGGACATCAAGGATGCTTACCTCCACGTTCCGTTTTTTCCAGGTCTTTAGAGATTCCTCAGGTTTGCTCTGGAGGATCAGCATTGCCAGTTTGTGGCATTGCCCTTCGGTCTTACTTCAGCTCCCAGGGTATTCACCAAGGTGCTGGCCGGCATTATGGCTCTGCTGAGAGCTCAGGGCATTCGCAATCTTCCCTATTGGGATGACATTCTTATCACTTCTCCGTCCTTCCAACAGGCAGAGCTGGATACTCAGAGGGTGGTGTCCACTCTGGAGGCATTCGGCTGGGTGATAAACTACTCCAAATCTTCCCTGTGTCCCTCTTTGGTAAAGCCATTTCTGGGCATGAATCTGGATACAGCTCGGGCCAGGATTTTTCTTCCTCAGCAGAAGTTGGACAGTCTGCAGGCGCAAGCTCAGCTCCTTCTGTCATGCCCTCATCCTTCCGTCATGCCCTCATCCTTCCATCAGGCAGGGAATGCAGCTGGTGGGCCTGATGGTGTCCTGCTTCGAGGCGGTTCCTTATGCTCAGTTCCACATGAGGCCTCTTCAACTCCACCTCTTGTCTGTATGGGACAGGGACCCTGTGTCCCTGGATCAGGTCTTGGTTCTGTCCCCCCTAGCCAGGCGGTCCCTCTCATGGTGGCTGGACTCAAGGAACCTGTTGGGGGGCAGATCCTTTCTGGCCCCTTGCTGGGAGACAGTCACCACGGATGCCAGTCTGACAGGTTGGGGGGGCTTCTGGGGATCCCTAACCTTCCAGGGGCAGTGGGGCCCTCAGGAGGCCCACACCCCTATCAACATTCTGGAACTGAGGGCGATCAGGTTGGTTCTAGCCCGCTTGACCCTGCACCTTCGGGGTCGGGCTGTTCAGGTCCGCTCAGACAACCAGACGGCAGTTGCCTACATCAATCATCAGGGAGGGACCCGGAGCAAGGGGGCCCTCAAGGAAGTGTCTCTGATCCTGTCCTAGGCAGAGGACAATATCCCCTGAATCTCAGCTGTGTACATTCCGGGGGTGAAAAATTTGGAGGCAGACTCTCTGAGCAGGGGGACTTCTCGCCTAGGGGAATGGTCCCTCAGCAACAGGGTGTTTCGCTCTCTGTGTCACCGTTGGGGTCAGTCAGATGTGGATCTGTTTGCGTCCCGTCACAATCACAAGCTTCCAGTCTTTGTGTCTCTGTCCCAGGACCCTCTGGCCTTAGCCATGGATGCTCTGACAATGCCCTGGCAGGGTTTTCAGCTTCTGTATGTCTTTCCCCCGTTTCCCCTGTTGGGCATGGTTCTGCGAAAGATAGCTCAGGAAGGGGTGCCAGTAATCCTGGTGGCCCCCTGTTGGCCAAGAAGAGTGTGGTTCGCAGACATCGTACAGCTGGCAGTAGATCAGTACGCCCTGCCCAGGGATCCAGACCTGCTCACTCAGGGGCGGCTACGCTACCCCAATTTACAAACGCTGGCTTTAACAGCCTGGCTGCTGAAACCTCCATCTTAATGAAAAAGGGGCTGGCTGCCTCTGTTGTTTGCGCCATGATCAGGGCTAGGAAAAAGTCCTCTTCTTCCATTTACTATAGGGTTTAGCGTACCTACATTGACTGCTGTGAGGCTAAATCTCTTCCCTGTCGTGTGTTTTCTATTCCTAGGATTCTGGAGTTTCTCCAACATGGTTTGGATCTGGAGCTTCAACTCAGCAATCTGAAGGGTCATGTGTCGGCCTTGGCTGTTTTCTTTCAGAGATCTTTTGCTCAGCATCATCTGGTCAGGACTTTTTTCCAGGCGGTTACTCATGTGCGCCCCCCACATAAGCCTATGTTACCAGTCTGGGACTTGACCTTGGTCCTATCAGCCTTGCAGGGGTCTCCCTTTGAGCCTGTGCATGAGGCTGCTTTGTCAATTCTTATGCTTAAGGTAGTCTTTTTGGTGGCTATCACTTCTGTTAGGCGTGTTTCTGAGTTGGCGGCGCTCTCCATCAAGCCCCCTTACTTTGAGAGACACCAGGACAAGGTGGTGTTTCGCTTTAAGCCAGATTTTCTGCCTAAAGTTGTGTCTGCTTTTCATCTCAATCAAAACATTGTTCTACCTTTTCTCTGCCCTTATCCTAGTAACTCTAAGGAGAGGGCTCTACATTTCTTGGATGTGGTCAGGAACCTGAAGTTCTATTTGGTGGCTACTGAGCCCTTCAGGAAGACTGATGCTCAGCAAGTGGATCCGTCAGGCTGTTATTCAGGCCTATTCTGCTAAGGGGAAGGATCCTCCCTTCTGCCTTACTGCTCATTCCACTCTTGCTATTGGTGCCTCTTGGGCCTTTCATCACCAGGCTTCTGTTGAACAAGTTTGCAAGGCCGGTACTTGGTCTTCTGTTCATACCTTTTCTAAGTTTTACAAGGTTGATGTTAGGGCCTTATAATACCAATTCTACAGGTGAGTAATCACAGAATTGTATTTTTAGGTTGTTCTTATATCTTAGTTTCAAAACCATTGAAAGATAAAGGTGCATGTGCAAGCATTCATGGACACAGGGTTCAGGTGCTTCAGGTGGTGGTTCAGTCCCTGGCCAGCATCTGACTTGTCAGCTTTTCATTGCTAAGCTAAAGTTGGCATTTGGCCACGACAGGTAACATGCCTACCATATTGTCTGTGTTCTCAAGTGTGTAATTCTTTCTGTGTGTACAAGGATTGCCTCTCTCTTCTTGGTGTACAGACTTGGTGTGCAGATAGTGAAAACTGCCTCCATAAAACACACAATTTCTAACGTTAATAAAAAAAAAAATTAACAGCTCAGCACCCTGAGGACCTCATTTTGGCAGAAAAATTCCATCAGACGTGCATTTTCCACTGTGTGTAATTGATCAATAATCCCTAATATAGTGTTTATTCACTGGTGTGTTCCCGGAAGTGTGTCATTCACAGTGCACGGATGAGAAAATGCAGAGGATAAATTTCATGTTTGCGAGCTAAGTAATAGGAAAGAAAAATCGGTCTAAAGAAAAAGTGGGGAGCACAGCTAATAATCAGGTATTCAATAAAATTTATATATTTATACGAAGTCCGAGCCTTCAGTCTGCCAGCTTCTAATTCGCCAGGCTGTCCAATGCATGCACCCCGGTCGTCAGGCTGCCCAGTGCCTGCACCCCGGTCGTCAGGCTGCCCAGTGCCTGCACCCCGGTCGTCAGGCTGCCCGGTGCCTGCACCCCAGTCGTCAGGCTGCCCGGTGCCTGCACCCCGGTCGTCAGGCTGCCCGGTGCAATTTAAAGGGGAACCTTTCCTTTTTCACCCCTTTTTTGTCTCCCCAGGTGCCGAGCCAGACTCCTTGCTCTCGGCTGGCAGATGTAGGGAAGACTTTACTTATAATTGTGCGGCGCAGGTATCAGACTTTGTCAGGTATGAGGTTAATGTGTGGATTTTACTGGCCTTTGCTCCTCTCTGCGTTAAGGGATCAGTCCCTGAGAAGACAGATGTGAAATACAAGTTTCCGAAGGTTAGGCAGTGTTTCTCCTGCCCTAGCCATTGCTCTGAAATATAGAGGAGTATGCTAGTAGTTTAGCCCCCTGAGGTGGATGGCTCTTTCTCCAGCTTAGCTAGGCATACTCTCTTGGCTTTTTCGGGCAGCACAGCTCTTAGGGATCTTATGAAAAAATGTCATGGCAGAATCGACCCCTTTCGTCCAGTGATTGCCACATCCGTTACTAGCATTACCAGTAAGATGTGGCTCAAGCCCCAGAAGAGGCAGGTTGAACAGGAAGTGATTACTCCACTTTGGAGTTTAATGATCTCCTGTTGCATATCTTACACTATACATTGGAGACTGTAGACACTGCTCTATGGTTTATGGTGTGGACCGTGGCCGTTGTTGGGATTTTCTGCCCCAGTTGAAAGATGAAACGTCTAAGTGGTATTTGACGGAGATTCGCTTTGACGGGCTCCATCTTTTTGGCAGCACCCTTATTGCATTAAGAAGGCTACAGGCGGAGGCCCTAAACATATCTCTACCCCGGCAGCTCGTAGAACTATTGAAATCGAATTTCTCATTCAAATGGCAATACCATTCAGTAAAATATCTTGGAGTTCAGATCCCCTCAGATCGCTCCCGTCTATATGAACTTATCTCTCCCTACTCCTAAAGACCCTGACTGACCTAAGCACATATGACAAACTGCGCTTTTCTTGGTATGGGAGTATTAATGTATTTAAAATGGATATTCTTCCTAAATCTCTTTATTTCTTTCAAACCATACCCATCTACCTGCCCAACAGTTTCTTTAGAAAGTTTAGGACAGCATTCCTAAGATTCTTGTTGGTTACTGGGAAGCCTCGGATAAGATTCAGCACCCTAACTAGACTTAAACTGGACCTTCAGCATGATTTAATGAAAAGTCCAAACCCTTAAACTATTCCCCAGCATCTAAAATTAATATATTTTAAGTTTTTAGTCACTTACGTAATATTCTCCCCCCCCCCCCCCCCCCCGGGCTACAACTCTGTCCAGGACTCTAGGATACGGGCGCCGCCATCTTGATTCAGAAGCATCACACATACTGAGGAGAGAGCGATAAAGTGCAGGGGGTGGGGTTATAGCTGTGCTTTGCACAGAGCAGAGCTTGGGTCAGGGGAAGGACAGCAATCCCAGAATGCAGAGTGACACAGTTAGAAGGCACTTACTGTCTGCAGGCTGCCTGATGACCCATGAGCCGCCATCTTGGAAGTTTAAAGGTTCGCAATGTCGGTAATGTGAGCAATCTGTATGACATGAGAACCTACCATGCAGCAGTTATATCTCTTCACATACTCGACTGGACCCATAAAGGGAAAGAGAAGTAATGGGTAGAAATATAAAGGGCACTATCTCCTATAAATCCTATTTCCCTACCGTGGGGAGGCCCGCTCCCCAAGCTACGAAAGGACTCCCTTCCATTTTTGGCTGGGCAATTCCTGCAGGTTTGGGATAAGCGGACCAGGCGGCACGCCGTAATTACTAGGACAGCCCTCTAACCCCTCTCTTTGATAATCATTCTTTTTCACCAGCCATGCAGACTTCTTGGCATGCCAGGCCTCCTCCAACATCACTATGGGTTGTGTACTAGCATCAGACAAGCTTCCCATGTTCGGGTGAATGAGCGCCAGGGCAATACATCTCATGATTCCTCCATAGACAGTTGAGTGCTTTTGTGGCTCAGATAGGTGCTGGCGGTGCTTGGAAGGACCTGGTAATATGATCCATAATTAGTGGAGCTGCCCGCCTATTAAGGCTCTCTGGGAAAATGTCCTATCTGTCTATAACTATTACAGGGGAGTCAGTGCAGAACACACCTCAGTTGGCATTGCTATCCTCGCTTCCGAGCTCCATCTCTACTATTCTACCATTACAAACCTTTGCACTGTATGCAATATATGAACCTAATACCCTGAATAGGATACTCAGTACGCTGATGAAGCCTAAGGGCAATACCCGTCCATACAAAAAAGACTTTTGCTACAAAAGGGTATAGAAGACTGCTACAAACAGAGTAACAAACCCACAAAGTAAAACGAAAAGGACTTTACGGCTAAGTATAAGCCTAAAAACGCTGAGTAAACCCCAAAATAAGCTTTTGCACTAGTTTTGTACTACTTTGAATTATTTGTCTCACGGGACAGGATCCCAACCCCCCCCCCCCCACGCATGACTTACTCTGATTGACTCACAGGTGCCAGACCCCACCTGATAATTACCACAAGTAGAGATTACAACCTTACCTCCCCTAATCTCTCATTCCCCCTTCCCTTCCCCATCCCTCTCCCTCCCCATTCCAAAAATCAAAATCCAGTATATACTCATTGAACAACAAGAGCTACAACTCAAAGAAATAGAGGGCAAATGCAAAAATATCTGTGATGATCTAAACCAACACAGGGTATGGGCACACTTTGACACAAAGATTACACAAGTAACCAGAGATATAGCAAAATTGAACAAAGTAGTATGGGAAAACAAGAGTCGCAAATTTGAACGTGACTTAGCAGCATACCAAGAAGAAAGAGCCTATAGATGGTCAAAAAACCCACCATCCAGATTCCAGAGAGGGAGGGAACAGGGTCCAACCACACAACAACAACACAGGAACCCCACAAATACACACATCAACAGACACCCCAAGAAAATACTACAAACTCTTCCCAAGACAAACGCCAAACTACACACACAGGCAGGGGGGCAAACAAAAGACCATACCCACCTCAGACCAATACAACAGTGAGACATCTTCAGAGGACAGTTTTTTAGGACTGGACACACAACCACCATTTCACCCCCTGACACAACAACCAAAATGGCAAACACGAGCAGCTACAAAGGGAATTGACCACCCCCCTAAACCAAAAGATCTGGCATAGATAACACAAAACAAATAGTTAACTTAACGGCCATCTCCTTAAGAGAGGTGCAAGATACTGTACTAAGACTGGGACTCAACTTCTGCCCATACTCCAATATAGACAAATTTGTCTTCACCTCTTTGCAAGGAAGGTTCTACTATGGTACCAATACTCCCGCAAGGCCCCAGAAAGAGACAACCAAAGCCCTACAGAAATAGTACTTACACAGAGCGATCAAGGCACACTCAACATACTGACCGAACTCAATACTAACAAACATATGGACGCCAACCAAGCCATTGACATACCGGACACCTCTGCCCCCACAACACAACGCAAGTTTAAAAAAAACATCAACCTATTTTCCACCACTTCACTTGAACGCAAGCATCAAAACCTTTGTGAACATGGCATGTTACGACATAGCACACATAGACAAAAAGGGCAAAGGCCCAACATACTTAACAACCAAACAACAAGCACTCAAACAATTTCAGCAAAACAAGGAAATTATAATAAAGCCCGCAGACAAGGAGGGAAACACTGTAATTATGTATAGACACCAATACGAGAAGATGTGCCAAAAAATTCTGGACAACAGGGAATGGTACAGGAAGGTACCTATGACAACAATCACTAAAGACAAGGAAGCATACGAAAAACGTATAAAACATGCACGACAACACAACATCATAGACACCACAACAGCAGAATTTTTCACAATACCCAAACCAGTCACACAGGCATTTTACACATTGCCAAAGATACATAAATCTGAGACAGACCCCCCGTTCGTCCGATAGTATCAGAAATAGACTCACTGACAAGCAGAGCAGAGTTGATATGTCAACTCTCAGCTACAGCTCTTCATACAATCATTACCTTCATACATCAAGGACATTCAAGGAAACCCCCCATCTGTTATAAACCCTGGATGGCCTAACAACACCACAACAATCTATCATGGTAACCCTAGATGTTGAAGCATTGTACTCTAGCACCCCACATACACTTGGCCTACAAGCGGTAAAGTCTTTTCTTGACCAACTAGACATCAATGAATATGAACATAACTGTTTTATCATAGACCTACTTAGATTCATCTTGACAATGTGTTCCTTTTTAAACAAGAAATATACCACCAAATACAGGGCACAGCCATGAGGACAACCTGTGCCCCTACGTATGCAAACCTTTACCTGGGTCGATGGGAACACACTATATGGCAAGATGACAGTCTAAAAGACTACCTTGACCTAGTAGCTACGTGGATGAGGTACATAGATGATGATCTGAAGTTGACCCTAGAATACCATAAGTAAGAGATCTCATTCCTTGACCTAAAAATTTTCTGTGACAGGGGAATCTGAAAACCAATTTTTACTGGAAACCAACGGCTGCGAACAACATACTAATGGCAACAAGTGCTCATCCCTCTGCCCTCAAGAAAAGCATCCCCTAAGGGGAGTATCTTAGGGCCAGAAGGAACTGCACCATAGTCGAAGATTCTCAGACGGCAGCCAACGGCATGAGAAACTGACTTCTAAATCGAGGCTATACTAAAAGAAGCATACAAAATAGCAAGGGAGAAGGACAGACACACTCTCCTATTCCCACAAACAGCACAACCACAAACCACACAACAGCACACACTACTCATTCTAACTTACACACTGCAACACCAACAGATCAGAAGCATCATCCAAAAACATTGGTTGATTTTAACACATGACCCCGATTTGAAACCAATAGTCCCAGGACAAAGTTTGTTGCAAACTCCAGGGAATCTACAGATGTGAAGGATGTAACACTGGCCGATACATTAAGCCAGGAAAATCAATAACCCTGCCAGACGGACACACACACCCAATGAGGCACTTCAACAATTGTAACACGACCAGTGTCCTTTATTATCTAACATGCACATGTGGTTGTTTCTACATAGGTAAAACCAATGGAAAACTCAAAGTAAGGATCTATGAACACATTAGAGACATTAAAAAAGGAACAACAACCACACCAATATGAAGACATTTCCTTATCAAACACAACTCTGATCCAAACCAAGTATTCTTTCAGGCAGTAGACAGAATTCATGAGAACCCCAGGGGTGGAGATATCACAAAACAGACACTACAAAGGGAAACAAAATGGATCACAAAATTATAGGCAACACGCCACCCACACCTTAACAAGACAAATAGCTTTACCTCTTTTCTCTAATACCAGACAACCTGTAGACCCATATGCACAGATATAATATGTAATAAATATAAAATTACACTGAGATTCATCTTTCAACATATGATGAATAGCAATGAACATTAAGTATATGCTTTAACCTGCTTTAACTCAATGCACCTATAGGGGCCGCTGTTTCAAAAAGAATGCAGAGCAGTAAGCTCAGCTTACCCACCCAAAAAATGGCGGAGCCGAGTAAGACTACAAAACCGGCTGCCATCGTTGACAAATAAAACCAACAAAATGGTGGCACCCGCGGGCGCGCGCGGCGAGAGTAATGGCCGCTTGAGACCTCGGCTCCGCATTGTCGGGAGGCCCCACAGCTACCATCAACGTGAGGAAGCGGGACCTGAGGCTCTGTACCCCCCCAAACGATCCCCGCTCACCTGTGGTACCGGCAACGGGGTGGCATGAGTCTGCAAGAGGGCAGGAAGAGGAGTGGCAAGGAGGGCCGCAAAAGTAGAGCAGCGGCGGTGGCGTCCAAAATGGCGGCGGATATAGCAGCGACAGAAGGAGCGCGGGAGCGCTGCAGCACCAGACAAGCGGATTCTGATGGAGGTGAGCTGGAGGGGGTTAGTGTGGCTGAAGACGTTTCCCTAGATTCCGCAGATAGCTGGCCCAGACCCCCCCCAGCCTCTCAGCAAACCGCCCTCCATGCTATACAGCACCCTCTCACTGGCCAAGAAATCCTCTCCCAGCTCAGAGCAATAGTCAGACAGGAGGTCACTGCAATCACATCCAAGCACACAGACACACTGCTGCGTGAGATCAGGGACCTGGGAGGCAGAACTGACGCCCTTGAGTCCAGGATGGATGATGCCACAGCGGTCCTGGAAGACCGGGGTAGCCATATAGAGAAGCTTCAGGATGAGATCCACCTTTTAAAAAAACAAAACGAGGAGCTGGAAAACCGTAATCGCCGATCTAACTTAAGGTTCAGGGGCCTTCCAGAAACCATGGAAGACACCATCATAGCTCTCTTACAAGAATTAACCCCTGAAATCCCGGTGGACAGATTAGAATTAGACAGAGCACATAGGGCCCTCTCCAAAAAACCCACGGAAAGGCCCCCTCGAGACATTATAGTCAAGTTCCACTTTTATCAGACGAAAGAGGCCGTCCTTAAAGCATCCAGAGAGACGAGCGTTCCGTCCATATCTGCAATTTCTCCAAACCAATGGCATACGCTATAGATGGGGGTTTCCTTTCAAACTCTCTTTCTCCTATCAAGGGAAGCAGGTCCAAGTATCCACGGTCCCGGAGCTGCTTGATAAATTCAGAGGTCTGGGTTTGAAAGTTACGGAATCTGACATGTCCCCTCCTTCGCTCCCTTCTACGCCAAGAACCCTGAATCCTGGCCGAAGACCCAACGCACAACCTACTCCATCTCCGGAACATTACAAGCAACAACAGAGCTCTCGAGCACCGAGGAGACTCATCTCTCAAAAATTTCAGCCGGTATGACAGCGTGGGTCCCATCCTTACGCTGTTCCCGGTAGTGGTTTGTCTCTGAATTGGCCCTTCACGTCTCGAGGGTTTTCCCCCACCGGTTTGGGATGCCCTACAAGCTCCGATGGCAAAATCTGCCCCCTTTGTGGACTTGAGCCATATGGCTTTGGGCCATGGACCATGGGGGGGAATATTATTTGAGGAGGTCCGGGGCGTAGGATCGGTCATACCATTTGACTCTGGTTCCATGACATCCTTTCAGAGGTGTATCATTAATTCCTCGCTTTCAGCCTTGTAAGTGGCCTCCCGACATGCCACACGCACTCCACTACTTCCAGCCAGGAAAACGCTTCTCTTTCCTGTGGGCCTGGAAAGCCTTGGCAAGTCACAGGCTGACGGAAAAAATGGTTTATACATTTCAATGTATATATTTGTTGTCTTTTCTTTCCCACCCCTCCCTTTTCCTTCCTCCCATTGGTCAGGTCCGCAAGCCCACAACGGTCAATCGCTTTCTTCAGATCTTTTTCCCCATAACTTAACATAATCTCTGTAAACGTCCAAGGTCTAAATTTCCCAAATAAAAGGTCTAGAACGTTTAAACTATCCCCAGCATGCAGACGTAGTCTGCCTCCAGGAAACCCACTTTACCCCCGACTTCCTCCCCGAAACAGATCAATCATAAATTCTCTCAATTCTTTCAAGCCACTAGTAAACGTAAACAGAAAGGGGTCCTAATTGCTTTCCGAAATGGAATTTCATTCACATGCCTTACCCGGATAACTGATCCTGATGGCAGATATTTACTACTCCAAGGCACCCTCCAGGATGCTGAAGTCACCTTCCTCACTTACTATGCTCCAAATACTAAACAAATTCAGTTTATGGCACGCTTACTTTCCATTTTAAAGGACCACCAGAGGGGAGCTGTATTTGTATGTGGAGACTCCAACTTAACTATTCAACCCCACCTATTCAACCCCACCTGGACCGATCCCTTCCCCCCAACTCTCAGGTAGTGGGCGAGGGAAAACATTTTAGAAATCTTCTGGATACATACCAATTATTAGACGCGTGGAGGGCTCTTCATCCCCACGCGAGAGACTACACACACTATTCTGCTCCGCATAAACTGTCTACCAGAATAGATCACATATTCTAAGCATACAGCACGTCCTGCTCCATCTATAATACTTACACATGGGTAATCCTCCGCCAGATGGCGCTGTTCACTGCAGACATGCAAAAACAGGCTCCTCCCGGCCCTTCATATACCCAGGGACCTCCCACAAATCCCCAGATTTCTCTGCAGTGCTGACTGCGAAGACATGAAGTATCACTCTCTCGCAGGTGAGCGGGGCTATTACAGCCTGCGGCCCTGTGAGACTATTCCCACCCGTCCTCTTTGACAAGATGTGCCTCCCAGCCTGGGCTGCGCTGGTCGGGTGAAGGTAGGTAGCACCACCGCAAACCCCCACCATAGGGTAGGCGGTCAAGGCTGATGGTGAGCCTTCAGGGGATGCCCCTCCCGCATCATTGCCTCACGCCCCATGTAGCGGTGGACCCTATGTTAACTGGTCGCCTTCCTCCCTCGTTCCCTCCTTAGTCAGGGGGAAAAGAAAGGGGGGGGGTTGTGTGTATAGCGGCCTTAGTGTATACTTACACGCTTATGGCTTAACTGTGTTTCACTGGGATCGGGGATCAGAGCCGCGCTCTTACCTTACTGTTTACCGCAGCACTAGTATTCTGCCTTCTGCTCGCACCGCACGTACGGCGGTGGCTCGCGGACGCCCTGGCGTCTTCTTCTTCCCTTCTTAGCCTTATTGGCTCTTCATAGGTTGCGCCGGCTTGAGCGCCTGTCTTAATAACAGTGTCTCTGTTACAGACCGGGATTCTTCCCCGACGGGGAGCCGCAGGAGAGCCCGAGCACAGATCTTGGCTGTATCTGCCACGGCTCCGAGCGCCATTTTTAATAGGCCTTCTGCCCTTTACTTCTCCTGTCTGTAACACCATTGGCTGGTTGCCTCACGAGCTTCGCGCTTGCTGGAGAGGGGCGTGGTTTTGGCTTGGCGCGCTACGCGTCACGATCGGCTCAGGCTCGCCCCCTGAGGTCCTTCGGCGCCATTTTCTTCTCCCGCGCACGTGGTGAAGATCGTTCCCTCCTCTCTGTATGTAAGTGCCCTCGCGGGCGACTTTTCTTTACTCTCATCCCCATTGCGCATGGCTCTGACATCCCGTTTCCCGCGGATTCAAGTGGCTTCTCCCGGCCCAGCATAGCTCCCGGTCGCGACCATATAAACTTACTCCCACCTCCCAGCGGGTTATTGGGGCATCCAGGGTAGCTTACAGCGTCAATCCCTACTGGCAAATTGTGCCGATTAAATCACCATATGGAGGCATCTCAGGATATTGTGAACGGGGTTCCTTCGGGACAAGCCCAGCTGTGTGTAGCTTGTGGGGTCTTACCTAGCAGTGGTGACAATGTACGGGTCTGTGTTCGGTGCTTCCCGTCTCCTCTGAGGCAGGGCCTGCACCCCGCCGCACTTCACCTACTCCCCCAAGCCTGAGTCTAACTCCCAATACCAGTGGGGATTCTCATCCTGATCTGGCCACGAGGCTGGCTAGTGTTGAAAACTTACTTGCTAATTCCCTAGCGCGTAAAGCCACGGCCAAGAGGCGGCACTTGAACCCTGAATCGACCCTCTTCCCTGTAGAACCTGAGGATTTGTTGCATTCCTATGCTCATATCCCCTTGGACGAAGGGGAACTGTTCTCTGACTCAGGGTCATATGACGATGAGTCCAGGGGTCAGGAAGAGTCTGGCTCCGAGCATTGGTCCTCGGATGATGTCGATAGACTGCTGGTTCAGATCTTTGAGGTTCTGTCCCTCTCTCCCCCTGCTGCGGCTCCCCGCCAAAAGGGTGATCTTTTCCATACTGCTAAAGCTCATTTGGAATTCCCTGAGCAGACCCATTTCAATAGCCTCGTGCTTAAAGAATGGGAACATCCCAGCAGACTTCACGGGGTCCCTAAGAGCATGGATAGGAAATATCCCTTCCCTGCTGACTTGGTTAAGTGCTGGTCATCGCTGCCCGAGGTCGATGCTCCTATTCTTGGGTTGTCCAACACCTCTATTATGCACTCCCCTGACACTACTATGCTACGGGACTCTGAGGACCGGCGTGTTGACCAACTGGCATGTCATGCCTTTGCATTTGGAGGAGCGACTCTGCGCCCGGTTTGTGCCTTGTGCCATTACGGCGGTAGCGCTCAGGGCCGTGGTTAGGAGTGCTCTGGATGGCACAGATGAGTTGCCTCCTGATACTGTCAACGCTCTGTCCAGCTGTGATGCGTTTGTGAACTTTATCCTGTCTGCATCGGACGATGCTATTAAGATGTGTGCCAGGTCATCTGCCCTGGTGGTTGCTATACGCCGCGCGGTCTGGTTGCGCCAGTGGGCCGCAGACAATGCCGCCAAGAAAGCCCTCACGGGGCTGCCATTTAAAGGGCTGCGCTTGTTTGGGGATCGATTAGACCTCTTTGCCAAAGGAGGCAAGTTACCCCAGCGCAGGCGACAGATTCGGCCTTTTCGTGGCCAAGGCTCCCTCTCAACCCCCTATCGTGGGGCCAAGCAGGGTAGAGGGGCGTCCTTCGCAGGGGCCCGTGCTGATTCCTGGCACAGGAACAGAGGATGCCGTTCAGGTTCCTCCTGGGGAACCAAACCCAAAGCCCCTCCCAAGGCCCCCCAGGCATGAGGGGGCGCCCTCACCCGTCAGGGTGGGGGGACGTCTACAGCACTTCGAGCACGTCTGGCGGCGCCACGTCTCAGACCGGTTGATTCAGGAGGTGGTGTCCTCCGGCTACAAAATAGAATTTGCTGTACGGCCCCCCACCATGTTCATTGGGTCTCGAATCCCTCAAGACCCTGCCTCAGCTCAGGTCTTGTTGCTGGCCGTACAGGGTCTCATGGACCTAGGCGTCATTTGCAAGGTCCCCCCTGGAGACAGGGGCATGGGGTTCTACTCAAACCTTTTCACAGTACCCAAGAAGGATGGGTCAGTCAGGCCCATTCTGGATTTAAAAATCCTCAACAAATTTGTCAAGAACAAGCACTTTCGCATGGAAACTCTGCACTCGGCCATTGGCTCACTGCGCCCAGGGGACTTTATGACGTCCGTAGACATCAAGGATGCTTACCTGCACGTCCCGGTGTTTCCAGGACACCAAAGGTTTCTCAGATTTGCACTAAAAGATCAGCATTATCAATTTGTGGCCCTGCCATTCGGCCTAACGTCGGCTCCCAGGGTGTTCACCAAGGTGCTGGCAGGGGTGATGTCCCTGATAAGGCTAAGGGGCATACGCGTGCTGCCCTACCTGGACGATATTCTCATCACCTCTCGGTCTCTGCGACAGGCAGAGTTGGACACTCGGCTGGTAGTGTCCATCCTGGAGTCCTTCGGCTGGGTGATCAATTACCCCAAGTCATCCCTGTCCCCCTCCTCGGTGACTCAGTTCCTGGGAATGATTCTGGATACGGTTCAGTCAAGGATATTCCTTCCTCAACAGAAGGTGGAAGCTCTGACAGCGCAGGCGAGGTTCCTGCTCTCGAACCCACAGTTCTCCATCCGGCAGGGAATGCAGTTGGTGGGCCTGATGGTGGCGAGCTTTGAGGCAGTGCCCTTTGCCCAGTTCCACTTGAGACCTCTGCAGCTTCACCTTCTGTCAGTTTGGGACAAGAACCCTGCGTCCTTGGACGGGTTCTGTGTGCTTCCCACCTCGGTCAGACAGTCCCTTGCGTGGTGGTTGGACCACGGGAACTTGACAAGGGGCAGGTCCTTTCTGGCCCCATCCTGGGAGACGGTCACCACGGATGCCAGTCTGTCAGGTTGGGGAGGATTCTGGAAGTCTCTGCGCTTCCAGGGGACATGGGGCCCTCAGGAGGCCCACTTACCCATCAACATTCTGGAATTACGGGCAGTCAGGTTGGTACTGGAGCGATTGACCCAACACCTGAGGGGTCTGTCAGTCCAAGTTCGCTCAGACAACAGAACGGCGGTTGCCTACATCAATCATCAGGGAGGGACCCGGAGCAAGGGTGCTCTCCAAGAAGTGTCTCAAATTCTGACATGGGCGGAGGCCAATGTTCAATGCATTACGGCTGTTTACATTCCGGGGGAGGAGAACCTGCTGGCGGACGCCCTGAGCAGGGGAATGTCCTGTCAGGGGGAGTGGTCCCTCTGCAACACGGTATTCCAGTCCCTGTGCCACCGTTGGGGTCTACCGGATGTGGATCTGTTTGCTTCCCGTCACAATCACAAGCTCCCGGCCTTTGTCTCCCTGTCTCAGGATCCTCTGGCCATGGCCACGGATGCCCTGTCCATGTCTTGGAGGGAGTTTCGACTCCTGTATGCGTTTCCACCGTTTCCCCTTCTGGTGAGGGTTCTACGCAAGATTGCTCTGGAAGGGGTACCTGTGATCCTGGTGGCCCCCAGGTGGCCAAGAAGAGTGTGGTTCGCAGACGTGGTTCAAATGGCAGTAGATCAGTACGAACTGCCAAGCGTACCAGATCTGCTAACCCAAGGGTCATTACGATATCCCAATTTACAAACGCTGGCTTTGACGGCCTGGCTGCTGAAACCTCCATCTTGATGGAGAAGGGGTTGTCTGCCTCTGTGGTGGCTACTATGGTGCAGGCTAGGAAAAAGACTTCTTCTGCTATTTATTATAGAGTATGGCGTTCCTACATTGACTGGTGTGAGTCCAGGTCTCTTCCCTGCCGAGAATTCTCTGTCCCTAGGGTCCTGGTGTTTTTGCAGCATGGGTTGCACAAACTTAGTACTCTGAAGGGTCAGGTTTCTGCCCTATCTATCTTCTTTCAGAAGACCTTTGCTCAGCATCACCTGATTAAGACCTTTTTCCAGGGGGTCACTCACGTGCGTCCCCCTCGAAAGCCTACAGTCTCTGTTTGGGATTTGAATTTGGCTCCCTTTGAGCCTATTCAAGAGGTTGCTCTGGTCGTTCTCACTCTCAAGGTTGTCTTCTTGGTGGCTGGCCGCTCTATCCAGCCTCCATATTATGAGCGACACCAGGACAAGGGGGTGTTCCGCTTCAAACCGGACTTTCTGCCAAAAGTGGTTTCGGCATTTCATTTGAACCAGGATATTGTTCTTCCTTCTGTGTCCCAACCTCGCAACGACAAGGAGCGGGTTCTGCATTCCTTGGACGTAGTCAGGTGCTTGAACTATTACCTGGTTGTCACTAAGGCCTTCAGGAAGACTGATGCTCCCTTTGTTGTTGGGGATCCCACCCTACTTTATGGACACTGCTATTGCATGTCCCATGTGTAAGTATTATAGATGGAGCAGGACGTGCTGTATGCTTAGAATAATACAATTCTGTGAAATACTCACCTGTAGAATTGGTATTATACGCATACAGCACGTCTTGCTCCACCCCACCCTGGTTTCACTTTGTTCTGGATCCCCTGTATGGTGATTGTTACCATTGTTATCATTGTTATTATTACCAGTTTGGTGGTTGGTTTCTCCCGGCTTCTTTTCTCACTGCTTTTCAATGCTGGGGATTTGTGGGAGGTCCCTGGGTATATGAAGGGCCGGGAGGAGCCTGTTTTTGCATGTCTGCAGTAAACAGCGCCATCTGGCGGAGGATTACCCATGTGTAAGTATTAGATGGAGCAGGACGTGCTGTATGCGTATAATACCAATTCTACAGGTGAGTATTTCACAGAATTGTATTTTTTGTTTCTTCTTCATTCATCCCATGTGTAGGGCAAGCTAATATTCCCGGCTCCTTGGTCTGACCATGATATAGTGGCTATTTCCTGCGATTCCCTAATTAAGAAGCCAAACCCTCCTCTTGGTTGTTAAATGACTCACTTCTTTCTTCCAGACTCCTGGTTGAGGAGGCCAACAGAACTGCCTCAGAATATTTCACACTGAATGAGAAACCACATGTGGCGCCAACCATGATATGGGGGGCCTTCAAGTCGGTTATGAGAGGCTACTTTGTTGGTCTTGCCTCTAGGAAGAAAAAAGAAAGGACGGCCCTGTCCAAAACGCTTCAGGTAAACTATGATTTAGCGGCTAAGGACTTTAATCCTTTCGCTGCCAGCCTACCTGGAGTTTTTGTCACCCTTGGTGCCAAACCATTTTGCACTATTTTGCGCTCCCCATGTTCCAATGTGATTTTTGAAGGGATTTCCAGGGATTTCCCAGGAAAATGATATATTGTTTTTTTCAGCAGAGTCTGGGCTTTAACATGAAATGTCTTGTTTGTAATTTTTTAGGTGTATTCTCAATATTTTTGGGTGAAATATGTGAAAATAAAATAAAAAAAAATACATTTTTACAATTTGTAGTTTTTTTTGTAATAAAAAATGTAAGTTTTTCAATAAAATCTTATTGCGTGTGAAATCCCAATTTCTCCCAGTTACAGCGATACCACATATGTATCGGTAGACACCCTTTTCTGCCCAGGAGACTCCCCCAAACTGAAATAGCGCTTTAGGGAATTTTCAGATAAAATACAACTATGCAATGCAATATGCGCACCTTGCAGTTTTTCCAGAAAAACAACCCTTTACATTTGAAATACCCCTAGCAAACTATATATTCTCTGGAAGTACACACCTCAAGCTTTCTAGTTGTACCAGGCTTGTTGATGTGCCCATAGTTTTCTGGAAGTAATCCCTCAATGTATTCTTTGGTTGCAAAGAGTTTCCCTAAAAAAAGGATACAAAAGCAGAATCAAAGCCACATTTTCCTAAAAAACTATGTGCAAACAAGAAAAAACAAGTTTAATCTGAAAAAGCAACATCCCCCGAACAGAACGATACCCAACATGCATAGCTACTGTCAAGGGAAGAGTTGCCAAACACCCCAAAGTAAAGCATGTGCGTAACAGTGATTTTACTTGAAAATTTCAGCTCTGCAGACAAAGTGCGCACCTTGCGATTTTTCAACCAAAACAACCCTTTACATTTGGAATATCCCCCATAAACCATATATTGCCTGAAAGTACACATGTTAAGCTTTCTAAGCGTACCCAACTTGTTGTAGTGGGCTCATCTTTCTGGAATTAATTCCTCAAAGAATTCTTTGGTTGCGCAGGGTTTCCCTAAAAAATGTATAAAAAAGCTGAATAAAAAACACCTTTTCCTAAAATATAAATATGCAAACCAGAAAAAAACAAGCTAAATCTGAAAGCGCAAGGTCCCCCGAACAGAACAATACCCAACATGCATAGCTACCTTTAACCATTTTAATTGCCAGCCTACTTGAGATTTTGTCACCCTCTGTTGACAGGTCATTTTTCCCCATTTTGCGCCATGTTTTGCGCCATTTTTGCTGGAATTTTCAGGAAAATTATATATATATTTTCTGCAGCAGAGTTTAGGCTTTAACAAGAAATGTCTTGTTTGTAAATTTTATTTTGTTTTTTACAATATTATTAAGTAAAAAATAAATAAATAAATAAATAAATTTTTTTTTAGAAAATTGACTCCTTTATTTTAAATACAAAAATTATTTTATTAAGGAAAACCATATTGCATGGGAAAGCCCCATTTCTACCGATTAGAACGGTACCACATATTTATCGGAGACCCCCCCCCTAACTGAAACAAGTACTTTATAACATTTACAAATAAAATACAACTACCATCCACACTACAAAGGGTTAAATGGAGAAAAAAAATGACATAGGGTCCCCCTTCCCGGGGGGACCCCATTTTTTGGGGGGATTTTTAAGGGGTAAAAACCCTTAAAAATCCCCCAAAAAATTGAAATGGGGTCCCCCTTACCCAAAGTAACCAGCCCGGGACCAGCTATGCAGGGCTTGTAGAAACAGGGCACAGGGGCCAGCTTTTGTGGCCCCTGGCCCTGCAGGCTACAAGCCTGCATAGCCCGTGGGCCCGGGCTCTTCTGCCCCCCCCTGAGCTTTGGGGAGGCAGGTAATGGGGGTGCCAGGGGTTAATGGCAAGTCACCCGCTAGTCACAGGTGACTTGCCACCTCCCCCAGCCTTGTGAACTGGTATAGGGGTCATGGACCCCTTACCAGTTAACAAGGGGTTAAATGTAAAAAAAACACAGACACACAAAAGAGAAAAAAATATTTTATTAATTTTTTTTTTTTTTTATACTTACCTCCCATCCATCCTGGAGCACTGTGTCCCTCGGCGATCACTGGCTTCTGCTCACCTGCTGGAAGCCTTTTATAGCTGCTGGATGACAGAACACAAAGGGTGTATTAAAAAAAAAAATGACATAGGGTCCCCCCTCCCAGGGGGGCGGACCCCATTTTTTTTTTGGAATTTTAAGGGTTAAAAACCCTTAAAAATCCAAAAATAAAATGAAATGGGGTCCCCCTTACCCATCATTACCAGCCCGGGACCAGCTATGGGGGCTTGTAGGCACAGAGTGGGGGGGCCAGCTTTTGTGGCCCCCCCACCCTGCAGCCTACGAGCCCACATAGCCTGTGTGGGCCCGGGCTCTTCTGCCCCCCCCCCCCTGGGCTTTGGGGAGGCAGGTAATTGAGGGTGCCGGGGGTTAATGGCAAGTCACCCGCTGCGGCAAGCGGGTGACATGCCATCCCCCAGCCTTGTGAACTGGTATAAGGGGTCTCATGGACCCCTTACCAGTTCACAAGGGGTTAAATGTTAAATAAGACACAGACACATAAGAAATAAAAGATCTTTATTTATTTTTTTTTTACTTTACTCACCTCCGATCCTGTGTCCCCCGGCGATCTCCGCTGACAGCCTGCTCGTGTGTTTGGAGGAGAGAGCCTGGGGAGGAGGGGGGGCGATCTCAGCCCTCTCCTCCTCCCCATCTGCCCTCCTCCAGGCACACGAGCAGACTGATTGTCTGTCTCACGGTTCCTGGCATTAAGAGGGCTGCTGGTGACATCACAACAATGTCACCCGCCCTCGCCCCCAGGGGGCCGGGCTAGCAGACCCGTTCCAGGAAGTGGGGGGGAGGGCAATTTCTGCCCTCTCCTCGCCACCGAAGAGGCTGGGGGGGCGATCGGAGGCCCCCCCAGTGAAGAGGACACCCATCGGGAGACAGCGCGGCCTCAGGTAAGGAAATGTTATTTTATTTATTTATTTTTTTTTACATTTAGCAGCTGCTGCTGCCGAAGCGGGGGGGGCCTATTCCGGGGGCTCTCCTGGAGCCATCCGACCCCCCACGGGGGATCGGATGGCACCAAATTAAAGGGGAGACCCGGCCGGATCCAAAGAGGGGTCAGGTGAGTTTTTTTGATTTATATTTTTTTTACTATCAGGGGGGAAAGTCAAGCACGTAGATTCTACGTGCTTGGCACTTAAGTGGAGTGGAAGCGAGCACGTAGAATCTACGTGCTTGGCACTGAAAGGGTTAAAGCTAACCCCAACCCAAGAAGTCTTCACATATTAGAGCTCTCCAGAACTAAACTTAACCTTCTGCAAACGGAGGAGGCTGAGGGGAGATATAGAAGGTCTAAACAAAAATATTACATATCGGCTAACAAACCGGGTACCCTGTTGGCTTCACAATTAAAATGTCAGCCCCACATAATGAAACCCATTAGACTGAAAACCAGTAGGGGCTTAATTACCAATAACCCGGTGACTATAGTGGAGGAGTTCTCTGCTGGTCTTGCTGGGTTATATGATTCCCCTCCACTTCAAGTCGAATCGCAGATTCAGGCCTTTTTTGCATGTTTATAGTCAGGAAGTTGATGATGATATCACAGCGGATGAAGTACTTAAAGTAATCAAAAATCTTAAACCAATGGCCTGGACCTGCTGGTTTCACAGCTTCTTTCTATAAGAAACTGGCCCCAATTATCGCCCCTCGACTAGCAAGGGTATTTAATTATATAAAACAGGGTAATCCCATAGACCCAGAGATGCTCCGATCTTCTATTGTTTTGATTCCGAAACCTGGTAAGGATCTCCAATCCTGGACAAATTATAGACCCATCTCTCTATTGAACCTGGACTTGAAGATCCTTACTAAAATTATAGCAAATAGAATAAACACATTTCTGGGTGACATAATACAAAGTGATCAAGTGGGATTGGTCCCCAGAAGGCAAGCGGGGGATGGCGTGAGGCGAATCATACAGCTGTTAGAGGGGGCTCATTCTCAGAAGCTTGAAGCAATGCTTCTTTCTCTCGATGAAGAGAAAGCTTTTGACTCTCTCTCCTGGCAGTACCTGCAGATCTCTTTGCAAAAATGGGGATTCGGCTGGGCTTTTGTCCTGGATCTCTGCCATATATACGAAACCCTCGGCCCATGTCAGATATGCGGGATATAGCTCGGACGAATTTCAGATCAAAAGGGGGACTAGGCAAGGCTGCCAGCTCTCCCCAATACTTTTTGTCTTAGCTCTCGAACCTTTTGCCGAAAAGCTTCGGCAGAATCCCTCTATCCAGGGTATTCCATTGGGGGGCAGAGATCATAAAATCTCGCTTTTTGCGGATGACATGCTTCTCATGCTCACCTCCCCTCATGTTTCGGCCCCCAATGCTATTCATATGTTAACCTCCTTTAGTAAAATCTCCGGGCTCAAATTCAACGCCTCCAAATCCATGGCCTTCGATATCTCATTGTCCGATCACACCAGGCAACTATTAACTCAAAATTTCTCTTGGTTCTGGGTACAGAAGCTGCCATATTCTTAAGACTTTCGTGGCTGGGAAAGATTGCCACCCTAAAGATGACATATCTGCCAAAGATTTTATATTTCTTTCGCGTGCTTCCGGTAGCCGTGCCAAGGCGCCAGTTAGAAACCCTTCAGAGGAAAATTTTGTCCTTCGCATGGAATAATTCCAAACCCCGAATCAAGAGAAATATTCTTTATTGTAAAAAGGAGGATGGTAGACTGGCTTTCCCTTCCCTCCATAAATATTATCTGGCAGCCCAAATTGCACCGCTTACCCTCCTTCACGCACTGAGATGTAAGCCGATTTGGGTGTCGAATTATATCGCTAGCTGTAACCCGGTTGCGCCTGCTGCACTTTTATGGATCCCCAAATCCTTAAGGCCGAAGTTCATCCCTAGTGTACTTAATTTTTCTCTAAATATCTGGGACACAGTAAAGCACTTTTTTACCTCTCCTCACCTACCAGCTTCTCCCCTGTTTGGCAACCCTATGTTCCCTCCTGGTCTCTCCCACCAAGTGGGCTTTAAATGGTGGAAATGCAAGAAATTTATGATGTTAGACGACATATGTACTCCTGGGGGCATGAAATCCCAACAACACCTGGCCTCGGGAGAGGATTTCCCTCCTACTGAAATCAATCAGCGCCATACAAGAAATGGCGACCGCATCCTGCGCACACCAGAGGAGCCCCACATAGCGTGCACCCCCAACCTCTTCCAGGGGGTTTCCTGACGAAGGGAGAACAGCATCTAAGAGGTACTTATTAACAATTATACTACCTTTTCTACACACCTAGCAACTATTAGGCACAGCGATTAACTTGATCGCTTATTCCCTATATAGGCAACTCAGAATAGGCAATGAAGGAGCAATGCTCCGCATTCTGAAAAGAAACAGCAGGCAACCCCATTAAATGTGAATTGTGAGTAAAACATCATGATTATTTATTCTAACTATTCTACCATTACAAACCTGTGCACTGTATTTAATATATGAACCTAATACCCTGAATAGAAAACTCAGTACGCTGAAGAAGCCTAAGGGCGAAACGCGTCCATACAAAACTAATACTTGCTACAAACTTGAGAAGACTGCTACAAACGGTAACAAAACCCACAAAGTAAAACGAAAAGGACTTTACGTCTAAGTATAAGCCTAAAAATGCTGGGTAAACCCCAAAATAAGCTTTTGCACTAGTTTTTTTTTTCTTTTGTATATATGTACAGAACCAAGTGAATAAACAATATTTGTCATAAATACTGACACCATCATCAGTGTGGGAGAACTGGCAATTTGGTACCCCCGGAAATCAGAAAGGTATTTCTGCACCTATCTCACCAGACAGGATCCCAACCCCCCCATGCATGACTTGCTCTGATTGACTCAGAGGTGCCAGACACCACCTGATAATTGACACAAGTAGAGATTACACCCTTACCTCCCCTAATCTCTCATTCCCCCTCCCCTTCCCCATCCCAAAAACCAAAATCCAGCCTCCATCCCTACTAACAAAAAGGGGGTCCTGTGACATCTTATAGCGGCACTGAGAGCAATCATTCAAAAGCCGAATTCAGTACGTGGTTGAATATGTACTTATGTACTTATTTGTGGATCTGGAGACCAACATGTCGGTCTTATTACTGTCAGCTTGTTATGTTTTTATGTATAACGAAAAACCTTAATAAATATATATTGCACAAGAAGGAACAAGAGATCAGACCCTACTGCAAGTCTTCTTTCTTTTGCCCCTACAAACTTTATGGTGGCTTATCAGGATACAAATAGTGGAGTGAGTCCTCTGATAAGAAAAATCAGCAAGGCAAGTCAAAGTCTTCCTGGTCACAGGGCCCCAAGCCTCAGCCAAAGCCTTCTCAACTATGATGAAAAGCCCTCACCCTGCCGGGTAGGAAGACGTTTGCTCCAGTTTGCACCAAACCCTCAGGTTTGTGGAATTCAGATGGGTCAGTTCTCCATAGATGCTGGCAGCATTGCTCAGGTTGGTACATTGGTGCAGTTAGGAGTAATTGTCCTCAGTGCCAGCTGTGGAAAAGGGCCCTGGGTTTTCCAAGAAGGACTGATTGTTGTGGCTGAGGAAATTCCAAATGGAGTCCCTGTGCTCAGCTTTGCAATAGGCAGCTTTGCAATAGGGAGACTTTCTTGCGACAGTGGAACATTTCCAGGAGTCATCAGAAATACCTGAGGTTTGCATTGGGCCCACAATGCTTTGAGTTTGTGGCCCTACCTTTCAGACTGTCCACATGCCTTCCAGTATTAACAAATGTCTGGCAGGGATCACATTCATATTTGAATAATCTGCTCATTTGGGCACCCTCAAGGGAGAAAGCAGTGAGGGACATCTTGACAACCATGTCTCTTCTAGAATATTTCTACTGGGTCGTCCATTATCCCAAGTCGCACATTGTCCCATCCTTCTCTCCCAGAGAAGACAGGTTATGCCCTGCAGGCCGGAACTTTAATTCTTTGGGAGACCTACAATTTGTCAGGGCATGCACCTGTTGGGTCAGATAAGGGTCGATTCAAAGAAACATGTAACAGCTTGGATTTTGGTGCCGATCATCCTATTTTTCACGTCCGCTCGTGCGTTCGTATGAACTTGCGAGTGATTCTATAAGCAAATACGTTTCTATCCTAAAATATACGTCCGTTCGTATGGCAGTTCGGGAATCAGACCTATGTCAGTTTCCATCCTGATTTTTCCGTTTCATTTCTCAGGTTGCAACATTGGTTTTGCCCTTTTTCCTTTTTTGTCTGGACGTAAATCCTTCTGATCTTGCGGCTCCGCACTACAAACTTACCTCATTAAAGTGCATTCTAAATATTTGGTCTTTTATTTTTCTTTATTTCATTCATTTTGCAGTAACCAACCATTAATGAATGCATTTGCATAAGTAAATCTAACTTTGTTTAATTTTTACTTAACTTGCATTTTTTACTTGTGGATTTAATTTTTATATTTTGGCTTCAAATGGTACAACTTTAAATTTTTGGTGTGGTTACCCACACCCTCTACATACAGATTGCTCTCAAATATTAAAAAACACCCAGCAACTTCTGCATGTTATGAGCCTAGAAACAGGCAAGATGGCGGCTCAGGTATTATCGGGCAGCCTGCAAACAGAAAGGGCCTTGTGACTGTGTTGCTCTGGATTCTTTGATTTCTGACCTTTCCGTGCCCCCAGCTCTGCTGTGTCTGTGCAAAATACAGCAGTAACCCACATCCTGCACTTTATCCCGCTCTCCTCTCCTCAGTAAGTGTGATGCATCTGACCAAAGATGTGCTTAAATAATTAAACAAAGCAAAGGTAAACAACTACACCAATAAATGCAATCTAAAAATATTATTCTAGTACATCAATTTAAAAATAAATAACAAAGGACATAAGTTTCTTTAATTAACGCAAATATATTGCCAAATAAAGGTTTACATGCAAAGGACTAATTAAGGTCCACATTAAAATGCTTTTATAAGGCATACATGAATCAGGTATGCATTGCAATACAATTTATGGGCTCGGCCATGCTGATATATGCAGTTCATTGCAGCTCAAGACGCGCAGACTCCTCCACATAGCCAAAAAACCTGTTCCAGAACAGCAATACGACTGCTAAAAGGTGTCGGCAGTGGCTTTCTTTTAAAACGTATTTAGAGGTTTGAAAACTGTTCTCTGAATCACACCGAAACACATCCAATTATCCTAAGTTTTACGTTTTGATCCTAAGTTTTAGGATTTGATCCTAAGTTTTACGTTTTGATCCTAAAATTTAGGAACGAACTTGCGATGATCGTAAGAGCATATACGCATTCGAACGTAGGCTCGTGCGAGTCGTAAATGGCCAAAAAAACAGGAAAAAATGACTAACACCCACCCAAACTTACGATTCTCGATCCGAAATCAATTAACTTTTGCTCTTTGAATCGAGGGGATAGTCTCGACATGGTGGCCAGAGTCGGACTGGAGCACCTTAGGCCCACCAGAGAAAATCATCAAATCAAAGCAACCGGACCAGATGAAAGTATGTGCAGAACAGTCTTAAAATCCCTGGAAACTTTCAATGTACCAGCATGTTTTAAGACCTCTACAATGATTGCCAAAAAGCAGACCGCAAAAAGCCCAAATGACTACAAATGGCATTTACCTCTGTGGCAATGAAGACCCGTGAACGAATCATCCTGTCTCGTTGAGGGCGTGAAGGAGGAACCCGGATAGAGCAGCAGGGGGTTAACTCCTCTGCAGCTCTTACTCTTGTTCTCCACAGGTGCGCTGATTGTTTGGATTGGAGGAGGGCACGGTCACAATAAGTATGTGGCTAGTCCTTCTCTATCCGGTCAGATATTGCATATTATAGGCTGCTGGTCATCAATTATTTAGACCTTGCTGCCAGGCAAATTTCACCAAAATAAGGTACAAAACAGGCTAGAGAAAATAAAGGTTTGAGCGACACTTACCCGCCTGGCCCGGGGGTACACAACCCACCCTGGGCCACTGAATTCGTTGTTCACAGATTAATGGATTTTGCGCCGCTTGTGATGTATCTGGAAGTAGTTGCTCCCTTTGAATAAATCCAAATCGCTGGGTGTTGTCTTCAAACCAATTTTTATTGCTAAAACTAAAATGCCAATGTGCATTGGTACATTGCACAGATGGACGGCAAATGGGTTAAAAGATGGGATGAAGTTCTAAAAAGAATAAATAAGCGGAAAAAGTCCTTAAGCGTGTTGGAGGATTTCCTCCTTATTTTTCCTGGATGTCCGTTAATGCAATCCCCACAGTCTGTTATGCAGTGCAAGCAATAACAAATAAATGTCTCTGCTGTTGCTTCTCGCTGGGAACCGACGCGCATTTCGTTTACAACTTTTTCAAGGTTCCTAGTGTGCCTGCGTAGGGCTCTCCTTATATATCAGTCAAAGGCAAGGGGGATTCTGGGTATCGTAGTTTCAATGGGTAGTTTCTTCATGTATTCACTCGCTCCGTTTTGCTGAGCGCAGTGTTTAAACTGTCAGCTGGAACGACATGGCAGTTACTTTGTATTGGCATGTTTCATGTTTGTAACAAGTATAGCTAGCTTTAATGGTATCATTTGAAAGAGGAACAAATGTCTTTAGATGGCGAAATATATGGCTCATTCAAATACAATAAAAAGAGGAAGAATAATAACTATGAATTAAAGGCTAATAAATTAAGGATGAGAAAACTAAAAAGGGGGCATTTCCAAATAAAAGAATAAAAGAGGAATGTATGAGATAAACGTTCAATGATGACAATTTTCTATATAATTGAAGGAGAAAACATTAAGAGATATAAAAAACTTTGAATTAACTGGAACAATTTTCTAAATGCTAAGAGTATGAATATAATTGACTTCATGAAAAAGGATGTAACTAAATGTTAATAATAAAAGTAGAAATATTAATATCAGTTTTAATACTATAAAAACAAGATAATACTATAAAAGATCAGATAGTTTAAAGCGGATGTGAGTAAAGGTAGAGTTTCAAATAATCCAAGAAACTTCAATCAGTTACACAGAGAGTAGGAGTTTTATATTAATGTAAAAAATAATAAAAGATGTATGTTGATGTTAATGAGTCCAATTAAATCTATTTATTTGTTATCTAAAAAACAGTTCAAGTCAATCTCTATGTTTAATCCCACGGGCTCCAAGGAATTAAGTTCAAAGATCCATTTTGTTTCTTTTTTTGATAATGCTTTCTGGATGTCAGCACCCCTCCAATTGAGCTGCATTTTTTCTGTAACCCAGTAGACCAAATCGCTTGGGTCACCATTGTGAATGGCAGCAAAATGTGCTGAGACACTATGTGTTAGTAGTTTTTTCTTAATATTCCTGATATGCTCTGATATTCTGATTTGGAAGGGTCTTCTAGTTCTTCCTACGTAGATTAGGCCACAGGGGCACTGCAGGCAGTAGATAACACCGGATGTATTACAAGTGGTGCTGTCTTTTATACGTTATTTTAGTTGCAGGATTTGTGAATTCCAAACGTCTTCTTGGAAAAGAAAAATTGTTTGATGTTAGTCTGCATGCTATGCAGTCTCTGCATTTACTGAAGCCTGAAGGTTGCGTAGGAGTTATTTTTTGCTCTGGGGGGTTGATGTGACTACTTATTAATTGTTGTGCTAGTGTTTTTGGTTTGCTGTAAAAAAATCTGGGCTTTGATCCAATTATTTGTTTCAACATTGGGTCAGTTTCTAATATGCACCAATGTTTTTTGAAAACTTTTTCAACTTGTTTATAATCCTTGTTGAATTTGGTGTTGAAAGGTACATCCTCAACTACATTTTTTGTGGGATTTCTTGAGTGTTGGTTTTGAGGGTTCTCTGGATTGGTCTTCTTAGTTCCCTTATTGATCTCTTCTATTGCCTGTATAAGTGCTACTTCTGTGTATCCTTTTTCTTTAAATCTAGTTGTGATTTGTTGCGCTTGTTCTTGGAATACCTTCTCATCAGTACAGTTGCGTCTTATCCTTTTTAGTTGTCCTTTGGGAATGTTTTTGATCCACGTTGGGTGATGGCAACTGTCTACTGGTATATAGCTGTTCCGATCTGTTTTTTTAAAATGTGTTTTGGTTTTGATTGAATTATCTTCCTTGTAAACTGTGATATCTAAAAAATGTATTTCCTGTTCTGCTATTTCATATGTAAAAGTTAAATTCCATTCTTCTGAGTTAAGAGATTTGAGGAAGGTTTCTAGATTATTTTTAGTACCTTTCCACAAGAAGAAACAGTCATCAATATACCTCTTATAGTATACTAGTTCTTGTGGGTACATGGTTGCTAATTCTTTATATTCCCAAAGTGCCATGAAGAGATTGGCAACACTGGGCGCAAATTTCCCACCCATAGCAACACCAATCTTCTGTAGAAAAAATTTATTTTCAAACCAAAAATAATTGTGTGTAAGTGAAAATTCTAAACACTCCAATATGTATGATATCTGTGTTTGAGGTAGGTTGTTGTCTTTTTCCAGAAAGAATCTTACCGCCTCGAGACCTTTATGGTGGGATATAATTGTATATAAAGAACTGACGTCAGCGGTCGCCATAATGTATTCTGGGTTTGATTTGAATTTTTCCAGTTGGTTCAAAAAGGTGCCTGAGTCCTTTAAATATGATGGAGTTTTAGTCACTACCGGCTGTAGGAAAGAGTCTATGTACTCCCCTAACCTGCTGGTTAGTGATCCTATTCCGCTGACAATAGGTCTACCCGGCGGGTTGGTTTCATTTTTATGGATTTTTGGGAGGTGATAAATTGTAGGTATCCGTGGGGTTTGTAACCTGAGGTAATTGTATTCTTTCTTGTTTAGGACGCCCAAATTTTTTCCTTTGTCTAATAGATCAAAAAGCTTCAGATGATACTCTCTTGTAGGATCAGATTTTAGTACTTCGTAAGTGAGGTTGTCCCTTAGTAGTTTATTTGTTTCTTGGATGTACTTCTCTTTATCGAGTAATACTAGGCCTCCGCCTTTATCTGCTGGTTTTATAATCATATTTGTTTTTTGTTTAATGGACTTAATTATCTTTTTCTCCTCTTTTTGTTTATATTTGATTTTTTTATTATTTTTGATTTCTAAAGATTTCAAGTCCTTTAGGACCAGCTCCTTGAAAACATTAACTGCTCCTCCTGTTGTTTGTGGGTTAAAGGTTGAATTATTCTTACATGAACTGTGCTTGAAAGTAGTCGGTTGTGTAGATGAGGGTGGTTCTTCCTCGTTGACAGAGTTTAAACCAGTATCACCTACTCTCTTGTAGGATCAGATTTTAGTACTTCGTAAGTGAGGTTGTCCCTTAGTAGTTTATTTGTTTCTTGGATGTACTTCTCTTTATCGAGTAATACTAGGCCTCCGCCTTTATCTGCTGGTTTTATAATCATATTTGTTTTTTGTTTAATGGACTTAATTATCTTTTTCTCCTCTTTTTGTTTATATTTGATTTTTTTATTATTTTTGATTTCTAAAGATTTCAAGTCCTTTAGGACCAGCTCCTTGAAAACATTAACTGCTCCTCCTGTTGTTTGTGGGTTAAAGGTTGAATTATTCTTACATGAACTGTGCTTGAAAGTAGTCGGTTGTGTAGATGAGGGTGGTTCTTCCTCGTTGACAGAGTTTAAACCAGTATCACCTCCTTCGTTTATAGGTGTTGCATGAGATTGAGCGTTTTTATTTTGTTCCTTAAAGAATTTTTTAATGTTCAATTTTCGGGTGAATTTCACGATATCAATAAAGACCTCAAATTTGTTTAAATCCGCTGGCGGTGCATATTTTATGCCTTTATTTAAAAGCTCTCTTTCTTTTTCAGACATTATAGTGGTGGATAGATTGTAGATTCCATCTGCTTCAGAGTTGATTAAAGGTCGTGGGCCCTTCTTTTTCTTGCTTTGCGTGATACGTCCAGCTCTTCTTCCTCTTGGTCTCTGTTTTTTCTTTTGGGCGTTGCCGCTGGACCGCATTCTAAAAAATGTTGTTTAGGGTGAGTGTTAGTCATGTTGGTTAAAGAACTGTTAAGAACAGGAGATGTTCTCGCTTGGTTTTCTTCATTGCATGTTCTGAACTTTATGGTTCCTGGGTTTGTATACTTTTGTTTATTGATTTTGTAAGGCATTCGTTTGTTGTCACTATGACGGTAATATTCAGGTGTAGGGGATCTCCCTGTGTACAATCGGTTGTGATACTGGTTGTATGGTCTTTGGGCATGGTATTTTGTTCCATTGGGCGCCATTTCTCTCTTCCTATAATGGCTTCCCCTCTGATTTGTTCTTTTATAAGTCGGTTTTGGTGTAGTGTGGTATTGGTAGTTCCTATAGGAGTGGTATGCTTTTGGTGATCTGCTTCTATATCTTCCTCTATTGTTGTTGCTACTTGATTTTATTGTTTCATAATTTGGTCTATGTTTTGTTATGTTTCCCCAGTTTTGATTGTAATTGTAGTAAGATCTAATACTGTTTGTCCTGATTGGTTCTCTTTGTTGTACTCTTGACACTCGTGGTGTTTGTAATCTGTTAGATCCTACCTCAAGCTGTTGTTGCCAATTATAGACACGGTTCAGGCGCAGATCCTCTAAATCTCTGCTAAGTTTCTTTTGTTTTTTTATTTTCTGTTCCCTTTCAAATCAGTTTAAGCAAATTTGAAAGGGAACAGAAAATAAAAAAAACAAAAGAAACTTAGCAGAGATTTAGAGGATCTGCGCCTGAACCGTGTCTATAATTGGCAACAACAGCTTGAGGTAGGATCTAACAGATTACAAACACCACGAGTGTCAAGAGTACAACAAAGAGAACCAATCAGGACAAACAGTATTAGATCTTACTACAATTACAATCAAAACTGGGGAAACATAACAAAACATAGACCAAATTATGAAACAATAAAATCAAGTAGCAACAACAATAGAGGAAGATATAGAAGCAGATCACCAAAAGCATACCACTCCTATAGGAACTACCAATACCACACTACACCAAAACCGACTTATCAAAGAACAAATCAGAGGGGAAGCCATTATAGGAAGAGAGAAATGACGCCCAATGGAACAAAATACCATGCCCAAAGACCATACAACCAGTATCACAACCGATTGTAAACAGGGAGATCCCCTACACCTGAATATTACCGTCATAGTGACAACAAACGAATGCCTTACAAAATCAATAAACAAAAGTATACAAACCCAGGAACCATAAAGTTCAGAACATGCAATGAAGAAAACCAAGCGAGAACATCTCCTGTTCTTAACAGTTCTTTAACCAACATGACTAACACTCACCCTAAACAACATTTTTTAGAATGCGGTCCAGCGGCAACGCCCAAAAGAAAAAACAGAGACCAAGAGGAAGAAGAGCTGGACGTATCACACAAAGCAAGAAAAAGAAGGGCCCACGACCTTTAATCAACTCTGAAGCAGATGGAATCTACAATCTATCCACCACTATAATGTCTGAAAAAGAAAGAGAGCTTTTAAATAAAGGCATAAAATATGCACCGCCAGCGGATTTAAACAAATTTGAGGTCTTTATTGATATCATGAAATTCACCCGAAAATTGAACATTAAAAAATTCTTTAAGGAACAAAATAAAAACGCTCAATCTCATGCAACACCTATAAACGAAGGAGGTGATACTGGTTTAAACTCTGTCAACGAGGAAGAACCACCCTCATCTACACAACCGACTACTTTCAAGCACAGTTCATGTAAGAATAATTCAACCTTTAACCCACAAACAGGAGGAGCAGTTAATGTTTTCAAGGAGCTGGTCCTAAAGGACTTGAAATCTTTAGAAATCAAAAATAATAAAAAAATCAAATATAAACAAAAAGAGGAGAAAAAGATAATTAAGTCCATTAAACAAAAAACAAATATGGTTATAAAACCAGCAGATAAAGGCGGAGGCCTAGTATTACTCGATAAAGAGAAGTACATCCAAGATACAAATAAACTACTAAGGGACAACCTCACTTACGAAGTACTAAAATCTGATCCTACAAGAGAGTATCATCTGAAGCTTTTTGATCTATTAGACAAAGGAAAAAATTTGGGCGTCCTAAACAAGAAAGAATACAATTACCTCAGGTTACAAACCCCACGGATACCTACAATTTATCACCTCCCAAAAATCCATAAAAATGAAACCAACCCGCCGGGTAGACCTATTGTCAGCGGAATAGGATCACTAACCAGCAGGTTAGGGGAGTACATAGACTCTTTCCTACAGCCGGTAGTGACTAAAACTCCATCATATTTAAAGGACTCAGGCACCTTTTTGAACCAACTGGAAAAATTCAAATCAAACCCAGAATACATTATGGCGACCGCTGACGTCAGTTCTTTATATACAATTATACCCCACCATAAAGGTCTCGAGGCGGTAAGATTCTTTCTGGAAAAAGACAACAACCTACCTCAAACACAGATATCATACATATTGGAGTGTTTAGAATTTTCACTTACACACAATTATTTTTGGTTTGAAAATAATTTTTTTCTACAGAAGATTGGTGTTGCTATGGGTGGGAAATTTGCGCCCAGTGTTGCCAATCTCTTCATGGCACTTTGGGAATATAAAGAATTAGCAACCATGTACCCACAAGAACTAGTATACTATAAGAGGTATATTGATGACTGTTTCTTCTTGTGGAAAGGTACTAAAAATAATCTAGAAACCTTCCTCAAATCTCTTAACTCAGAAGAATGGAATTTAACTTTTACATATGAAATAGCAGAACAGGAAATACATTTTTTAGATATCACAGTTCACAAGGAAGATAATTCAATCAAAACCAAAACACATTTAAAAAAACAGATCGGAACAGCTATATACCAGTAGACAGTTGCCATCATCCAACGTGGATCAAAAACATTCCCAAAGGACAACTAAAAAGGATAAGACGCAACTGTACTGATGAGAAGGTATTCCAAGAACAAGCGCAACAAATCACAACTAGATTTAAAGAAAAAGGATACACAGAAGTAGCACTTATACGGGCAATAGAAGAGATCAATAAGGGAACTAAGAAGACCAATCCAGAGAACTCTCAAAACCAACACTCAAGAAATCCCACAAAAAATTTACTTGAGGATGTACCTTTCATCACCAAATTCAACAAGGAGAAAAAATAACTCCTACGCAACCTTCAGGCTTCAGTAAATGCAGAGACTGCATAGCATGCAGACTAACATCAAACAATTTTTCTTTTCCAAGAAGACGTTTGGAATTCACAAATCCTGCAACTAAAATAACGTATAAAATCAAAGACAGCACCACTTGTAATACATCCGGTGTTATCTACTGCCTGCAGTGCCCCTGTGGCCTTATCTACGTAGGAAGAACTAAAAGACCCTTCAAAATCAGAATATCAGAGCATATCAGGAATATTAAGAAAAAACTACTAACACATAGTGTCTCAGCACATTTTGCTGCCATTCACAATGGTGACCCAAGCGATTTGGTCTACTGGGTTATAGAACAAAATGCAGCTCAATTGGAGGGGTGCTGACATCCAGAAAGAATTATCAAAAAAAGAAACAAAATGGATCTTTGAACTTAATTCCTTGGAGCCCGTGGGATTAAACCTAGAGATTGACTTGAACTGTTTTTTAGATAACAAATAAATAGATTTAATTGGACTCATTAACATCAACCTACATCTTTTATTATTTTTTACATTAATATAAAACTCCTACTCTCTGTGTAACTGATTGAAGTTTCTTGGATTATTTGAAACTTATAGTATTAAAACTGATATTAATATTTCTACTTTTATTATTAACATTTAGTTACATCCTTTTTCATGAAGTCAATTATATTCATACTCTTAACATTTAGAAAATTGTTCCAGTTAATTCAAAGTTTTTTATATCTCTTAATGTTTTCTCCTTCAATTATATAGAAAATTGTCATCATTGAACGTTTATCTTATACATTCCTCTTTTATTCTTTTATTTGGAAATGCCCCCTTTTTAGTTTTCTCATCCTTAAATTATTAGCCTTTAATTCATAGTTATTATTCTTCCTCTTTTTATTGTATTTGAATGAGCCATATATTTCGCCATCTAAAGACATTTGTTCCTCTTTCAAATGATACTATTAAAGCTAGCTATACTTGTTACAAACATGAAACATGCCAATACAAAGTAACTGCCTTGAAGTCTCATGTCGTTCCAGCTGACAGTTTAAATACTGCGCTCAGCAAAACGGAGCGAGTGAATACATGAAGAAACTACCCATTGAAACTACGATACCCAGAATCCCCCTTGCCTTTGACTGATATATAAGGAGAGCCCTACACAGGCACACTAGGAACCTTGAAAAAGTTGTAAACTAAACGTGCGTCGGTTCCCAGCGAGAAGCAACAGCAGAGACATTTATTTGTTATTGCTTGCACTGCATAACAGACTGTGGGGATTGCATTAACGGACATCCAGGAAAAATAAGGAGGAAATCCTCCAACACGCTTAAGGACTTTTTCCGCTTATTTATTCTTTTTAGAACTTCATCCCATCTTTTAACCCATTTGCCGTCCATCTGTGCAATGTACCAATGCACATTGGCATTTTAGTTTTATTTTTAGCAATAAAAATTGGTTTGAAGACAACACCCAGCGATTTGGATTTATTCAAAGGGAGCAACTACTTCCAGATACATCACAAGCGGCGCAAAATCCATTAATCTGTGAACAACGAACGGTTGTGTACCCCCGGGCCAGGCGGGTAAGTGTCGCTCAAACCTTTATTTTCTCTAGCCTGTTTTGTACCTTATTTTGGTGAAATTTGCCTGGCAGCAAGGTCTAAATAATTGATGACCAGCAGCCTATAATATACAATATCTGACCGGATAGAGAAGGACTAGCCACATACTTATTGTGACCGTGCCCTCCTCCAATCCAAACAATCAGCGCACCTGTGGAGAACAAGAGTAAGAGCTGCAGAGGAGTTAACCCCCTGCTGCTCTATCCGGGTTCCTCCTTCACGCCCTCAACTATTCAAAGTTTGTCAGCCCAGCCAGCCGACCAGGTGCAGCTCCATACCAAGTGCGATTCTCATATACAACCAAAACCCTGTCAAAGAATCATCCTGTCTCGCCTAAAAGTCTCAACTGATCACATACTAAATCCACTTCAATTTTCCTAGAGGCCAAATAGGTAATCGTCTGACGCTATCAACATGGCCATGGAATACATCTCAAAACATCTGGACTAAGCAGATGCAAATGTGAGGATATTGTTTGTAGACTTTCATGCTAGACAAAAAGCTGGAGCTGAGTGGCATAGTATATAGCATTTGTTGTTGGATCCAAAACTTTCTGATAGGTAGGACGCAACAAGTCAGACTTGGTTCCACTCTGTCAAACCTAAAAACAATCAACACAGGTTGTTTTCTCTCTTTAATTCTGTTTTCACTGTATAGAAACTACTGCTATTTGTCGGTGGAATCTGTCAAGATTCTCACATATGGTGACATAACTATTATTAGTCTTATAAAAGATAAAGACGGGAATGCCTACATGAAGGATGTTAGAGCACGCAGTCACTGGTATACGGAGGACCATCTGGTCCTGAACACCATAAAAACAGTAGAGGTGGTATTCGATTTTAGGAAGGCTACGTCAGTTCCTCCACCTTCATACACGGGGAAGAATTTGCAAAGGTGGAGGAAACAACCTTTCTCGGAGTAACCATCACCAACAACCTCAAGTAAGCTAAAAATGCCTCCATGACACAAGTTAAGTCACAGCAGCATATGTATTTTCTGCGGAAGCTAAGGAAGGCGGCGCTGTCACGAGCAGTCCTACGACAATTTTACACTTCCGTCTTCGAAGTGTAATTGTGTTATGGTTCATTGTGTTATGGTTCATTGGAACCTCAAAGCAGCGAAAATTTGATTTGGAATCATCCAACAAGCAGAAAGAATCATTGGGCTACTACTGCCTTCACTCTACACCCAACACACCAGGAGAGCGAGAAATCTGCGAAACCATGAATATAGATTCATCACAACATGGTCACTCTTTCTTCCAGCTTCTTCCTTCTGGGAGAAGAAATTTGTCACTGGGTCAATGCATGGGGCCCACTGGAGGATCCTCTGGTGCTCTAGTGGGCGAGTCCCCTTTTCAGGTCCACACCAGACCACTTCAGCTACAACTCCTTGCTTGTTGGGACCAGTGATATGAGGATCTTGAACATCCATTTACCCTCTCACACACTATCAGGGACTCTCTGGTCTGATGATCTCCATCATGATGGCGATCCCCTTTTCGCTGTTCCACACCAGACGACTTCAGCTACAACTCCTGACTTGTTGGGACAGGTCGGACGAGGATCCTGAAAATCTGTTTATCCTACCACACACTATCAGGGACTCTCTGGTCTGGTGACTCCTGGATCTCTCCATTTGGGGTGGACCATCAGAGGAGTCAGCTGTCCATCAATGTCTTTAAAGTGGACCAACACCCTCCTTGATCCAGGTGATCCGACACCCCGCTGTGTGAAACCCCCCAGGACCCCCCATTCACCTTACCTGCATCCCGATTTTTTAAGATGAAAGTAAATATTTTTTATTCTTTAAAAATGTATTTAAAGTATGGGTTATACTTTGTCATTGCCCGGGCACTTCTGTAATAGTAATGCAGTAGCCCTACATGTTATCATGCTCCCAGTTGTTGCGTTTGTTTGCAGTGCAATGAAAACATACTTGTTTTGTACTCATTTCTACACTTTCCAGGTGGTGGGAGTGTAATTTCTTGGAAGTACTTTCTGTATTGGCATGAGGTTTTCCTTTAGTGTGAAGGGAGGGAGAACACAGAGTGTTGGGAGGAATTATGATACACTGCCTGTATATGGGATGGGGGGATAGCTTAGATAAGTGACAAGAAGAGGGATTGGTTGGCAGCCAGGAGGGGAGAAGTAGAGGCATAATTTCTGAATGGAGGGACGTCCTAGAGTGGGTTGCTTGAAGTGGGCTGGAAGTAAAGGCAAACGCAGGTCAGCCGGGACCTACAGATTTAACCTCTGCCTCCTTTTAAAGCAAATATCCACTTGTAGGAGGAGGGGGATGAAGGCGGTGGTGGTGTTTCGTATTGAAAAACTATATAGTAAAACACAGAGCTATATATATCTTCAAGAGGAAATTAAATCTCTCAATGTGAATTCAAAGTGAAAAAAGTCTTTTAAACAAAGATTCTAAAGAAGCCCGTCACGTGATAATGTCCAGTTATAAAGTGTAATGAAAAATAATCCTCCACCTTCTGGATTGAACTCTTACCAGAAAATCTTCAAACTAAAGCCAGAATAAACAACTCCTTCATCCTCCTAGTTGTCACATATAGCATTCCAATGCAGCCAGTGGAAATAAAATTGTGTTGCAATATAAAGCTCCAACCTCTAGAGCTAATTTCTCCCAAAGGAAACCATATGTCTTGGTCCACAATTCATATGGATATAATATGTCACTCCAAGTGAAAATCATGAAAAAAGAAAAAAAAAAAGGAAAATCTAGTGCAGCACCCCCATAATGAGTTAAAAAAATTATTTAATAGAGCTTGTGCACTCACAATAATAAAAAGCATAACAAGCAATGTAAACAATCCAGCGCATCAATATATCAGCTCTCACCGCCAGATCCCCCGTCCTCCAAACACCCGGGATTAAATAGGTAACTCACCAGGGCGAACTCGTCCACACGCCGTGTTCCTCTAACTACTTCCGGTTCAAGGAATGTCTGAAAGGGCGCTTGTGCGCTCCATCTAACTGACCGCTTTCGGTTTACAGAACACTACCAGATGCGCTTGCGCGAACCAAAAATGAAGTGCGCATGCAGTGCGCGGTGTTTTGTATTGACTGATTCTGAGAAAATGTTTTAAAGTTATTCTAAAGGCAAGCCTGATTGTTGTCCCATTGTCTTGGCGACATTCTTGTATTAGAGTGTTGGAGATGCTGAGAAAAAATGACGAGAAACAGTGAGTGTGATGTTGGTAAGAAAATAAAGAAACCAGACCGCACCAGCTATATCCTAAAAGACACACACATATGAGGATAGAGACACACTAGTGCACCACTATACAATCCCACAAGAGAGGAGTTCCACAACTCCCCAATCTATCCTCATTAAACAATGGCACCACTCATGTATAAGTATTACATTTTTACTCCAAAATCTATATACATATGTACAGACACATTTAAAACTGATTAAAATGCATATACACATAACCTGTGAAGAGAAGGGGGGGGGGGGGGACACATCCCTCTCTCTCTTGTGGGATTGTATAGTAAAAAATAAGTGCATTGTTGTAAGTTATTACTGCCAGCACATAGAGTGACCAGAAAAAGGGGATGAGAGGTGCTGCAGACCAATAGCGTCTTCAGCCTGCCAGCTCATGGTGTGATCAGGGAGAAGGGTGGGGTTTCATAGCTGCAGAGAGAGGCAGCCAATCAGGACATCTGAGGAGGGAGTGGGGGGTGTTTCCATTCTTGGTCTACTGAAGGTTGATTGATGGACCAGTAGGGTGGAGATTGAAAGCAGAATGAGTAGGTGATTTCCTCACTAAGGGGGCAGACCGAAGAGGAAGGACGATGCTTGAGCCACTCAATGAAAGTTAAGCTACTTGCCAATCACTTTAATGTGTTTTTAGGATGGTAAAGATAACGTTTGTTTTCCATTCTGTCTTTGTAGAAACTAGTGAGCGACACGCCAGTAAGAGTGTTTGGAAAATGTTGCCAGCTCAGACCAGGAGGAGATAGCTCTACTTCTTTAGACAGTTCAGCTAATTGTATGGCTTCTGACAGCAAGGAGCAATGTCCCAAATACCAGGTAGTGTATTTCTCTTTTCTGACCTGATGATTTTATTATTTACTATAAAGATATGTAAAGTGTAAACTGTGACCACTGAAACTTCTTGAATGTGTATTTTACTTATACTTGTAGGAATAAAATGCAGGGATCATAATATTTACAGGGACTCTGTAGGCACAGTGCATAAACTGTCATTCAGCCCTAGACCACCAATACTAGGGATAAGCTGGTGGTCTAAAGCTCCACATAATCAAATTGTGGACACTGGGAGAGAGGGAGAACCACCAGGGTGATGAGAATACCTGTCTTACAGACCCCGGCCATTATGCTGATTATTATGTGGTATCACAGAGCCAAGGGCCACACCCAAATATTTCAAAAGATAAATCATAAGGTGAAACTGTAAACCTTGATATCTGAGCAGTGACAATCATAGGTTGATGCAATGATCTAACAATTGTCTTTACCTTCCGTATTCCTTTAATACATTCTGCTACCTTATACCTGTTGGTCTCCTGAGCCAAACTGTGGGGATCATCAGCAATATTTCACTTTAAAGAGGAACCAGACACCCAACTTTGACTTTTTGGGGATGTGTTCCTCTGTGTTCCTCTGCAGTCCCCATCCCAGGTCACCCCGTATATTTGCCTATTTGTCGCTCCCACAACATAGACTCGAGAATGAGCGTGCTGATTGGCTGAGTGGCCCTCTGAGCCAATCAGCACACTCGGCTCTGCTTTCATTCAGCTCTGCTGATGGCTAAGCCACAGAGTGCGCCACCAGACGCATCCCCTGCTCAACTTCTAGCTGTGGTGTGCCTGCACTGCCCATTCAGAAAGGCCAGGTGCGGGTGTGCGCATGGCTAAAGGTAAGTGGAATTGCGTCCTTGGCACAGAGGCGAGGGCTTGCCTAAGAAGGTAAGTGGATTCTGGGGAGGGGGGGTTTACACAGGACGATGGAGGATCCAGCAGGCCCTTCCCTTGAGGCAAAGAGAGGCCGCAAATTTTCAGGACCTGTGTGTCTGCGAGGGGAAAAAGGACCTGCTTATCTGCTAGCCGGTATTCTGTTTTCCCCTCAGCTCTGCCCAGTGTGCCCAACACCAATCCCCGGGTTTAATAAGAAATCTTTATGCTGCATGTTGTATTCACCGCTGGCCCTGTTAGCTAGTCATTGTGAGTAAGGGGATTGGAGGTGACCTGGATCTCGCAGAACAGTTTTGGTGACTGCTGCACTCTTACCCAGATGTTATTCCTAGTATGTGGGTGCACTGCTCGCATAGAGGCCGCAAAAGTCCATGTCTTTGTACAGTTGTACAAGTTGTATTCATATATCCAAAGTGCAAAACAAATAAAACCTGATCATGGTTATCGGTCAACACTTCGGGGTGCGCTAGGGCCCCCTTCCTCAGGTTTGTATGTGGTTGGTCCTGAGGAAGGGGGCCCTAGTACACCCTGAAACGTTGAGCGATAACCATCATCGTGTTTTATTTGTTTTGCACTTTGGATATATGAATACAGCGTGTTATCTATGGACATTTGGAGTGCTGGTTCTGTACAAAGACGTGACTTGGATCCTGACTATTCCTGAAAGGAAAACACTTAGACTTCGTGGTGTGTGTTATAAAGTGCTTTTATCTTCTAATAAGAAATCCTTATGCCACTCCTGTATTACTTAAATCGTGAATAGATTTTCAACAGTAAGGCAGAGATACATTTAGAACCATTAGAGATACTTTTCCTATGTGGAATCAGGCTCCCCTGCCACCACCTCCGCCCCCAATACTCAAACAGGAGGTTCAGGGGGAAAATCCCCAACCTCAGAGACAATCTGAGCAGGCATCAGAGGAGGGAAATTCCGAATTATATTTGGATCAGGAAAATTTAGCTTCATCCACTAGTAAGGGGAGGTTCTGTTTATCCCCTAAAGATTTGGATGTTCTTGTGCCTTTGGTCATATTTACCTGGAATCTGCCAGAAGAAAATATAGAGCGTTCACTGCAAGCTGAGAGCTACGATTAACTAGAAGCTTCTAGTAGACCTTGTTTCCCTATTCATAGTGAATCTGATCGAGGGGCAGTGGGGAGACGAGGATCAAAGGCCCCTGTTGCATAGATCAGCTAAAGATGATGATATGCCGAGATTTATTAAGATCCCTAAAATTCAATTTGGGAAAGGCAGGTATGATTCATGTTCAGTTCCAAGATCCTCCCTCTCCAATGCCCATTGTATTTTTACGAAAATCATGTCAGAGGAAATGGCTGCTTCCAATTAGATTCTTCTAATTCCATTGCTAGACGACATCTTGGTAGTAGCATCTCTAAAACAAACCTTAATGAAAGAGGTTCATGTAGTGATGAATTAACTTTCCCGGCTGTGGTGGCTTATCAAATATTCAAAATCAGAGCTAACCCTAACGAAACAAAAGATTTTCTTGGGAGTACTTCTGGACTAATCACTTGAAAGATGTTTTGTTCCAGAGGAAAACATTTCCTTGCTCAGGAGAAGTCTTGTAAATGAGTGAGAGGTCCGGATTATGATGATTGTTAGTTGCAGGTTATTTGCAGATTGCAACGCATGTGTAGGACAGGAAACAGAAATAAGAGAGGAGATTTAGGGGGCTGCAGCACCATGGAACGCTTTGTAGTTGAGAACAAGCAGTTTATCATTTATCCTATACTGTATGTGTAGCTAGTGCAATGACTGGCGGAGGGGGTAGGCATCAGAGTAGAGGTTAGAAAGGTAAATTAACAAAGCTGCTGCATTGGGGATGGATGGAGATGGGAACATTTAGTGAGAGACTGGTTAATAATGAGTTACAGTAATCAAGATGAGAATGGATCAGGGCAACTATAAGGGATTTTTTGTTTCTACAGTAGGAAAGGGGCATATTCTGGAAATGTTTTGAGGTGTAGGCAGCATGAGCAGGAAAGCGATTGAATATAGGAGGTTTGAAAGCTTCAGTTTCCGACAGAGAGAGGACATAATGTTAGACAGCAGAAAGACAGTCACTGGTGTTCTGAAGGAGGGACAGGGTGAGGTCATGAGATGGAAGTATAAAGTTGGGTGTCATCAGTGTAGAACTAGTATTGAAAACCAAATCTGCTGATAGTTTGTCTAATTGGAGCTGTATAGAAGGAAAAAAGAGGGCCTAGGACTGATCCCTGAGGAATCCCAACAGTAAGAGGAAAAGGAGAGAAGGTGAGGCCAGCGAATGATACACTGACTGATTGTCCAGAGAGATAGAATGAGAACCAAGAGAGAGCAGTTTCCTGATAGATTGGAGCCTGTTGAGTAAGAGATGGTGGTCTACATTGTCAAATGTTGCAGAGAGGCACAAAAGAATAAGTAGTGACTAACACCATTGCATTTGGCTTTCAGGTCATTTGTCATTTTGGTAGGAACAGTTTCTGTGGAGCGTTGAGCCAGATTGCAATGAATCAAGAATAGAGTTGACAGAGAGGTAGCGGACCAGCCATTCCAAGAGTTTAGAGATGAATGGGAGATTTGAGACATGTTGGTTAGGTAGATAGTGACAGCTGGAGAGAGAGAGAAAGACTGGATGAGACGGGAGGGAATGGGGTCAGAGGTGCATGTTTTAGGATGAGAGGAAGTTAGGAGTCTGGAGACTTCCTTCTCTGTGACTGGGTCGAAGTTGGAGAGTAAGTCAGGGGAGGCTGGGTGGGGAAAGAGGCTCAAAACATTAATTGCCGGGGTGCCAATGTCTTGACTTTGAAATGAGGGAAGAGAGTTTGTGATAGTAAAAGAAAGAAGATTGTGGTCAGAGAGCAGGAGAGGAGTTATTGAGATTAGAGACTGAAGAAGATCAGGTTACCGTCTTTGAGTTTTCGAAATTTGTGTTGAGGTCTTCAGGATTAGAAAATACACTTTGTAATTGGATTGAAAACTGTCTGAAGGTTCGTGTGCAGAGAGTTGTGGTTAATTATACCTACTCTGAATGGTTACCGGTTGTAAGCGGTGTACCCCAGGGTTCAGTGCTGGGCCAACTATTTTCAACTTATAAACGACATTGAAGATGGAATTAAATAATTAAATGCACTGTCTATTTTTGAAGATGACACAAAGATATGTGCAGTGCAGTGTGTTAAGATATTCACATGCTTCATGCTGACTTGGACACTTTGAGTGTCTGGGCATCTGCGTGATAAATGAAGTTCAATGTGGAGAAATGTAATGTCATGCATGGGTGTAATAACCCGAAGGCCACATATATCTTCGGGGGAGTAAAACTGTGAAAATCACTTGTTGAGAAGGATCTGGGGGTACTGATAGACCACAAGCTAAATAACAGCATGCGATGTCAAGCACCTGCTTCCAAGGCCACCAAGATATTATCATGCATTAAAAGAGGCATGGAATCATGGGATGGGGATGTAACTTTGCCTCTCTATGAGGCACTGGTGCACCCTCACTTAGAATATGCTGTCCAGTTCTGGTGTGCTTATGGAGCTAGACTCCACCGCAATCCCCCTCTATAGGGTAGGCGGTTAAGGCGTATGGTGAGCCTTCTATTGGATGCCCCTCCCGCACTAGTGCCCCTCGCCTGGTGTAGCGGTGAACCCAGTATATTGGATCACCTTCCTCCCTAGTTTTCCCCGTTAGGGGGGAAAAAAGAGGGGGGGGGGGGGTCGTGTGTACGACGGCTAATCCTTGCCCTAATCACACTAGTTAACTATTGTCTTATTGGTCCTTGGAGTCAGAGCTGCGCTTTACTCTCAGCCTTTTTGCTTTCCTACTGCGCCTTCATGCATTCTCGGCGCGTGCTTCAGTTTTTATTCAATTGACGCTTTGCGTTCTATCACTGTATTCACCCTGTCAGATCTCTCTGAGGTGATGTCTCCCTGACAATATCTGTCGCTTCTGATTGGCTGCGCGCCTTCGAGCTTCGCGCTCTCCGGAGGGGGGGCGTGGTTCGGTTTGGCGCGCTCCGCGTCATCGTCCGCTCTGGCCCGCCCTTCGAGGTTCGCTTGGCGCCATTTCCTTCTCACATGCGCGTGGTGAAGACGGTCCTCCCCTCGCTGTTCTGTAAGTGCCCTCTTGGGCGACCACTTTTCTAGCTTTGTCTTCTTCGCGCTTGGCTCTGACATCCCTGTTCCCCTTGTGTCTTTCAGACCGCGGACCTCGGTGGCTTCTCCCGGCCCGGCGTAGAGCCTGGTCCAGAACATTTTAACAAATAACTCCCACTTCCCAGCGGGTCATTGGGGCATCCAGGGTTGCTTTACAGCGTCAATCCCTACTGGCATATTGAATATAATAATCACCATATGGAGGCATCTCAGGATATCGCGAACGGGGTTCCTTCGGGACAAGCCCGTCTATAGGGTCGATTCAAAGAAACATGTAACAGCTTTGATTTTGGTGCCGATCATCCTATTTTTCCCGTACGCTCGTGCGTTCGTATGAACTTGCGAGTGATTCTATAAGCAAATACTTTTCTATCCTAAAATGTACGTCCATTCGTATGGCAGTTCGGGAATCAGACCTATGTCAGTTTCCATCCTGAATTTTCCGTTTCATTTCTCAGGTTGCAACATTGGTTTTGCCCTTTTTCCTTTTTTGTCTGGACGTAAATCCTTCTGATCTTGCGGCTGCGCACTACAAACTTACCTCATTAAAGTGCATTCTAAATATTTGGTCTTTTATTTTTCTTTATTTCATTCATTTTGTAGTAACCAACCATTAATGAATGCATTTGCATAAGTAAATCTTACTTTGTTTAATTTTTAGTTAACTTGCATTTTTTACTTGTGGATTTAATTTTAATATTTTGGCTTCAAATGGTACAACTTAAACCTCTACATACAGATTGCTCTCAAATATAAAAAAACACCCAGCAACTTCTGCATGTTATGAGTCTAGAAACAGCCAAGATGGCGGCTCAGGTATTCTCGGGCAGCCTGCAAACAGAAAGGGCCTTGTGACTGTGTTGCTCTGCATTCTTTGATTTCTGACCTTTCCGTGCCCCCAGCTCTGCTGTGTCTGTGCAAAATACAGCAGTAACCCACATCCTGCACTTTATCCCGCTCTCCTCTCCTCAGTAAGTGTGATGCATCTGACCAAAGATGTGCTTAAATAATTAAACAAAGCAAAGGTAAACAACTACACCAATAAATGCAATCTAAAAATATTATTCTAGTACATAAATTTAAAAATAAATAACAAAGGACATAAGTTTCTTTAATTAACGCAAATATATTGCAAAATAAAGGTTTACATGCAAAGGACTAATTAAGGTCCCCATTAAAATGCTTTTATAAGGCATACATGAATCAGGTATGCATTGCCATACAATTTATGGCCTCGGCCATGCTGATGCATGCAGTTCATTGGAGCTCAAGACGCGCAGACTCCTCCACATAGCCAAAAAACCTGTTCACGAACAGCAATCCGACTGCTAAAAGGTGTCGGCAGTGGCTTTCTTTTAAAACGTATTTAGAGGTTTGAAAACTGTTCTCTGAATCACACCTAAACACATCCGATTATCCTAAGTTTTACGTTTTGATCCTAAGTTTTAGGATTTGATCCTAAGTTTTACGTTTTCATCCTAAGTTTTAGGAACGAACTTCCGATGATCGTAAGAGCATATACGCATTCGTACGTAGGCTCGTGCGAGTCGGAAATGGCCAAAAAAACAGGAAAAAATGACTAACACCCACCCAAACTTACGATTCTCGATCCGAAATCAATTAACTTTTGCTCTTTGAATCGAGGGGTATGTGTAGCTTGTGGGGTCACACCTAGCAGTGGTGACAATGCACAGGTCTGCGTCCCTTGTGCCCAGCAGGCGCTAGCTGGCCTACCCACTTCCTCCGAGGATGGGCCCGCGCCTCGCCTTGTTTCTCCTACTCCCCCAAGCCTGAGTCTAACCCCCAATACTAGCGGGGACTCTCATGCTGATTTGGCCGCTAGACTGGCTAGCGTCGAAAGTTTGGTCGCTGGCTCCTTGGCGCGTAAGGCTACCACTAAAAAGCGCCACTTGAATCCTGAAGCCACTATTCTTCCTGTAGAATCTGATGATTTACATTTGTCTTATGCACACTCCCCCTCAGAGGAAGGGGAACTGTTTTCTGACTCGGGGTCCTACGACGATGAGTCCAGGAGTCAGGATGAAATCTGGTTCTGATCTTTGGTCCCAGGATGACGTTGATAGATTGCTGACCCAGATCTTTGATGTGTTATCACTCTCTCCCCCGCCTGCGGCTCCCCGGCAAAGAGGTGACCTGTTCCATACCGCTAAGGTGCGGTTGGAGTTTCCTGAACAAACTCATTTTAATAATCTCGTCTTAAAGGAGTGGGAACATCCCAGCAAACTCCAGGGGGTTCCTAAGACTGTGGATAAGAAGTATCCATTCCCTGCCGACCTGATCAAGTGGTTCCCTGCCGCCCGAAGTCGATGCCCCGATCCTTGGTCTGTCCAATAGCTCTATTATGCACTCCCCTGACACTACTACGCTGCGGGATCTGGAGGATTGGCGGGTTGATCAACTGGCATGTCATGCCTTTGCATTTGGGGGAGCTTTGCTCCGCCCGGTTTGCGCCTTAGCCATCCCGGCGGTGGCGCTCAGGACTGTGGTTAAGACTGCGCCGGAGCTCGCACAGATTCCTGGAACAAGAACAGAGGACGCCGCCCCAGCCCTTCTTGGGGGCCTAAGCCCAAAGCCCCACCCAAGACCCCCCAGGCATGAAGGGGCGCCCTCGCCCATCAGGGTGGGGGGACGTCTACAGCATTTTTAGCATGTCTGGAGACACCACTTCCCAGACCGGTGGATTCAGGAGGTAGTGTCCTCCGGTTACAAGATAGAGTTTGCTGTACTGCCCCCTACCAGGTTCGTCGGGTCCCGAATCCCACAGGATCCTGCCTCAGCTCAAGTCTTGATGCTAGCGGTGCAGGACCTTCTAGACCTCGGGGTCATTTGCAAGGTCCCCTTAAAAGACAGGGGCGTGGGGTTTTATTCCAACCTGTTCACAGTGCCCAAAAAGGACGGGTCAGTCAGACCCATTCTGGATTTAAAAATAAATAATCTTAAACAGATTTGTCAGAAACAGGCATTTTCGTATGGAAACTCTGCGCTCGGCCATTGCCTCGCTGCGCCCAGGGGACTTCATGACATCTGTGGACATCAAGGACGCTTACCTGCACGTTCCAGTGTTCCCAGGGCATCAAAGGTTTCTCAGATTTGCACTGCTGGATCAGCATTACCAGTTTGTGGCTCTGCCATTCGGACTTACGTCAGCCCCCAGGGTATTCACCAAGGTGCTGGCAGGAGTAATGTCTCTGTTGAGACTAAAAGGCATACGAGTGTTGCCCTACCTGGACGATATACTCATCTCATCCCAGTCTCCGCAGCAGGCAGAGCTGGACACGCGGTTGGTGGTGACCACCCTGGAGTCCTTCGGCTGGGTGATCAATTACCCAAAGTCCTCTCTGTTCCCCTCCTCAGTGACCCCGTTTCTGGGGATGATTCTGGATTCAGTTCAGTCAAGGATATTCCTTCCTCCACAGAAGGTGGAAGCTCTGACAACGCAGGTGAGGTCCCTGCTCTCGAGCCCTCATCCCTCCATCAGGCAGGGAATGCAGTTGGTGGGCTCGATGGTGGCAAGCTTCGAGGCGGTGCCCTTTGCACAATTCCATTTGAGAACTCTGCAGCTTTACCTTCTGTCAGTTTGGAACAAGGACCCAGCGTCCTTGGACGAGATCTGGGGGCTTCCCCCCTCGGTCAGACATTCCCTGGCGTGGTGGCTGGACCACGGGAACTTGACAAGGGGCAAATCCTTCCTGGCTCCCTCCTGGGAGACGGTCACAACGGATGCCAGTCTCTCGGGCTGGGGGGGATTCTGGAAGTCCCTGCGTTTCCAGGGGAGGTGGGGCCCTCAGGAGGCCATCTACCCATCAATGTCCTGGAACTCAGGGCGGTCAGGTTGGTGCTGGAACAATTGACCCAGCACCTGAAGGGTCTGGCGATTCAGGTACGCTCAGACAACAGGACGGCGGTGGCCTACATCAATCATCAGGGAGGAACCCGGAGCAAGGGTGCTCTCCAGGAGGTGTCTCTGATTCTAACATGGGCAGAGACCAATGTTCAATGCATCTCGGCTGTTTACATTCCGGGGGGCGGAAAATCAGCTAGCAGATGCCCTGAGCAGGGGGCCGTCCCGTCAGGGGGAGCGGTCCCTCTCCAACTCGGTATTACAGTCCCTGTGTCACCGTTGGGGTGTCCCAGACGTGGATCTGTTTGCGTCCTGTCACAATCACAAGCTACTAAGCTTTGTATCCCTGTGTCAGGATCCTCTGGCTCTGGCCACGGATGCCCTGTCAATGTCTTGGAAGGAGTTTCGGCTCCTGTATGCGTTTCCACCAATTCCCCTTCTGGGCAGAGTGCTACGCAAGATCGCTCTGGAAGGGGTACCCGCGATTCTGGTGGCCCCAAGGTGGCCAAGAAGAGTGTGGTTCACAGACATGGTTCAAATGGCAGTAGATCAGTACGATCTACCAAGGATTCCAGACCTCCTAACTCAGGGGTCTCTACGCCATCCCAATTTACTAACTCTGGCTTTGACGGCTTGGCTATTGAGACCACCATTTTAAAGGAAAAGGGTTTGTCCGCTTCTGTAGTGGCTACCATGGTCCAGGCCAGGAAGAAGACCTCTTCTGCTATATATTATAGGGTATGGCGTGCTTACATTGACTGGTGTGAATCCAGGTCTCTTCCCTGCCGGGAATTCTTAGTCTCCAAGGTGCTGGAGTTTTTACAACATGGTCTAGACTTAGGTCTGAAGCTTAGTACTTTGAAGGGCCAGGTTTCGTCCCTGTCTATCTTCTTTCAGAAGACCTTTGCCCAGCACTCTCTTATCAAGACTTTCTTTCAGGGGGTCACTCATGTGCGCCCCCCTCGGAAACCTATGGTTCCTGTTTGGGATCTGAATTTGGTTTTGTCGGCCCTGCAGGGTCCTCCTTTTGAACCTATTCATGAAGCAGCTCTTGCTGTTCTCACGCTCAAGGTGGTCTTTCTGGTAGCCATTACCTCGGTTAGACGTGTGTCTGAGTTGGCTGCCTTGTCTATTCAGCCTCCCTACTTTCAGAGACACCGGGATAGTTGGTGTTTTGCTTCAAGCCAGACTTTCTGCCTAAGGTTGTGTCTGCTTTTCATTTGAATCAAGGTATTGTTCTTCCTTCCTTGTGCCCTAATCCCTGGATGTGGTTAGGTGTGTCAAGTCTTACCTGGTTACCACTCAGGCATTTAGGAAGACGGATGCTCTCTTCGTTGTGCTTCATGGGCCTAGGAAGGGTTTGGCTCCCGCCAAGTCTACCATCAGTAAATGGATTCGGCAGGCTGTGGTTCAAGCCTATACTACTAAGGAGAAGACTCCCCCATTTCGTGTTACTGCTCATTCTACTAGAGCTGTTGGGGCTTCTTGGGCTTTTCAGCACCAGGCCTCTGTGGAGCAAGTGTGCAAGGCCGCTACTTGGTCTGTGGTTCACACCTTTACAAAGTTTTACAAGGTTGATGTTAAGGCCTCAGCTGACGCTGCGTTTGGCCGCAAGGTTTTGCAGGCCGTAGTTGTTTAAACGGCTTGCTGTTGCCTTCTGTTGGGGATCCCACCCTTCCTTACGGACACTGCTATTGGATGTCCCACATGTAAGGACTATAGGGTCGATTCAAAGAAACATGTAACAGCTTGGATTTGGGTGCCGATCATCCTATTTTTCACGTCCGCTCGTGCGTTCGTATGAACTTGCGAGTGATTCTATAAGCAAATACGTTTCTATCCTAAAATTTACGTCCGTTCGTATGGCAGTTCGGGAATCAGACCTATGTCAGTTTCCATCCTGAATTTTCCGTTTCATTTCTCAGGTTGCAACATTGGTTTTGCCCTTTTTCCTTTTTTGTCTGGACGTAAATCCTTCTGATCTTGCGGCTGCGCACTACAAACTTACCTCATTAAAGTGCATTCTAAATATTTGGTCTTTTATTTTTCTTTATTTCATTCAATTTGTAGTAACCAACCATTAATGAATGCATTTGCATAAGTAAATCTTACTTTGTTTAATTTTTATTTAACTTGCATTTTTTACTTGTGGATTTAATTTTAATATTTAGGCTTCAAATGGTACAACTTAAAATTTTGTGTGTGGTTACCCACACCCTCTCCATACAGATTGCTCTCAAATATAAAAAAACACCCAGCAACTTCTGCATGTTATGAGCCTAAAAAACAGCCAAGATGGCGGCTCAGGTATTATCGGGCAGCCTGCAAACAGAAAGGGCCTTGTGACTGTGTTGCTCTGCATTCTTTGATTTCTGACCTTTCCGTGCCCCCAGCTCTGCTGTGTCTGTGCAAAATACAGCAGTAACCCACATCCTGCACTTTATCCCGCTCTCCTCTCCTCAGTAAGTGTGATGCATCTGACCAAAGATGTGCTTAAATAATAAACAAAGCAAAGGTAAACAACTACACCAATAAATGCAATCTAAAAATATTATTCTAGTACATCAATTTAAAAATAAATACCAAAGGACATAAGTTTCTTTAATTAACGCAAATATATTGCAAAATAAAGGTTTACATGCAAAGGACTAATTAAGGTCCCCATTAAAATGCTTTTATAAGGCATACATGAATCAGGTATGCATTGCCATACAATTTATGGCATCGGCCATGCTGATACATGCAGTTCATTGGAGCTCAAGACGCGCAGACTCCTCCACATAGCCAAAAAACCTGTTCAAGAACAGCAATACGACTGCTAAAAGGTGTCGGCAGTGGCTTTCTATTAAAACGTCTTTAGAGGTTTGAAAACTGTTCTCTGAATCACACCTAAACACATCCGATTATCCTAAGTTTTACGTTTTGATCCTAAGTTTTAGGATTTGATCCTAAGTTTTACGTTTTGATCCTAAAATTTAGGAACGAACTTGCGATGATCGTAAGAGCATATACGCATTCGAACGTAGGCTCGTGCGAGTCGGAAATGGCCAAAAAAACAGGAAAAAATGACCAACACCCACCCAAACTTACGATTCTCGATCCGAAATCAATTAACTTTTGCTCTTTGAATCGAGGGGTATGTCTGGAGCAGGACGTGCTGTTTGCTTAGAATAATACAACTCTGTGAAATACTCACCTGTAGAGTTGGTATTATATGCAGACAGTACGTCCTGCTCCACCCCACCCTGGTTTCACTTTGTTCTGGATCCCCTGTTTGGTGATTGTTATACTTGATATTTTTTTGCCAGTTTTGGGTGGTTGTTACTCCTGGCCTCTCTTTCTCACTACTTTTCAATGCTGGGGATTTGTGGGAGGTCCTCCGGTATATGTAGGGCCGGGAGGAGCTTGTTTTCTTCATGTTCTGCAGTGCACGACACTGAAGGCGGAGGTATACCCACATGTAAGGACTATGTCTGAAGGACATGCTGTCTGCATATAATACCAACTCTACAGGTGAGTACTTCACAGAGTTGTATTTTTGCGCACTCTTATACTTACCTCCCTCGCTCCCTCGAGTCTGGCTCCAGATTCCCTCTCCCCTCCATCTTGAGGCTCTTATGCTGTGGGGGGGGGGGGCGCCGCTCAAGCGGTCTGCCTGACAAGAGGCGGAGGTGCGGGCACGTTGTGCGCGCCGCATGGTCTGGTGCAGGGGCCCCGCTGCGGGCCGCCCTGAGGCGATTGTGGCTTTGTCCCCTCCATTTTGCTGGGCAAGTCTTCTCTTCTTGGTGGGCAGGCACTCATTTTCCCGCCACCGGGGGGGCAAGATTACGCTTTTCGCGTCACCGCCGTGCGGCCCGCCCCTCGAGGAACGCGCCGAGCTGCTGCGTGGTCGGCTGTCTGCGCCATCTTGCCTGCTGCGGTTTTCTACCCTCCTGTCTGGGACCCCTCCGGTTGCTGCTGGCTACTGTCGGTGTTGAGTCCCTCTTGCTATTATTGCTTATTATTGATTTTTGAGTATGCGCATGTTCTGTGGTATACTTATGGCCAATCTTGTTTGTGTCTTTTAGGTGGGCCCATTGATTGAGGGTTGTGGTTCCTCCCCGTCCCCCCACCCCCTCCCTTTTATTAAGAGGGATCACATAAGAGGGATTATATAAGAGGGATAATTAGGTTTGGGCCGTCAGTGCCTTGTAAACTGCATACCAACTTTTGTCTAATCACCATAATGGACGCATCTGGGGATAGTGAGCTAGGGACCCCATCTGGGCGGATGAAGCTCTGCCCCTTGTGCAGTGCAAGCCCTCTGAGCAGATTCAGCTCTGTTTGTACCACTTGCGCCAGGAACGTCTTTTTGGAGCATGATCGGGTGGGCGTACCTGCCCCTAGCCCTTCATTGCCTGCGGGCTCTTCAGAACCCCCGCTGCTGCACTCAGCCCCCAGTGAGGGGGAAGCCAGCAGGGGGGTCCCATGTTGATTTGGCATACAGGGTGGCCAGTCTCGAGAGAAAGATCTCGCGAACGGCTCCTAAGAAGGCCAAGAGTAAGAGGCCACACATCGAGCCCGTTTACTCGGATAATGAGGATGATCTTTTTTGTTGGTCTGGGCTCTGTGGAGGAAGGTGAGTTGCCAGATGATTCCCGTTCCACTGTGGATTATTCTGCTGGCGATGACAGTATGTCTGGGTTCTCCTCAGATGAGGATGCGTAGCTCCCTTATGATACAGAGAAATTGCTTGCTTCAGTTTTTGAGACTTTGCACATTGTCCCTCCAAGAGCGGCTAAGAGGAAGCAGGGGGATTTGTTTAGGCCTGAAAGACTGAGGCGAGTCTTTCCAGAGCAGGCCCATTTTTCTAATATGATTTTCAAGGAATGGGAAAGGCCTAAAAAGCTACCGTGGGTGCCTAAGGGCCTGGATAGGCGGTATCCTTTCCCTGAGGAGGTGGTCCGGATATGGTTTTGTCCTCCCGAGGTGGATTCCCCTGTATCGGGGTTGTCCAACACCACTGTTATGCCTTCACCTGATGCTTCCTTATGTGACCCAGCTGACAAGCGCATGGATCAGCTGGTCTGTCATGCCTTCACCTTTGCTGGTGCCTTGTTTCGCCCTGTGTGTGCCGCGGCTATTGTCTCCCTGGCCATCAGAAAGAAGGTGAGACGCCTTGTGGATAGCGCAAGCTGGCGGAGGAGTATAAAGACCTCAAGGCTTGCGTGGATTTCATTGCCTTTGTTGTTTCTGCCATGGATGATGGTGTCCGGCTTGGTGCCAGGATTTCGGCCCTGTTTCTTGCACTTCGCCGCTCACTCTGGTTGCAGCAATGGTTGGCTGATGCCGCGGCCAAAAAGTCGCTCACTAGTATCCCCTTCGTGGGGCACAGGTTGTTCAGGGAGCATCTGGACCTCCTGGTCAAGGATGGTTTACTCCCTCAGAGAGGGAAGCCTGCGCGGCCCTTTCCGAGCTCTTCTGCCTATCGCTCCTTTCGAGGAGGAAGAGGCTCTTCATTTTCAGGTGGTCGCAGAGATACCTAGGGAAGAGGTAGGTCCGCGACCGACCCAATCCCGCTTGGGGAGCCAAGTCCAAGCCCCCTGCCAAGGCCCATCAGACATGAGGAAGCGCCCTCACCCATCCGGGTGGGGGGACGGCTTCTGCTATTTGCTCATATCTGGAGACAGCGCGTCTCGGATCGGTGGATTCAGGAGGTGGTGTCCTCCGGTTGCAAAATAGAGCTGGCAGTCAGGCCGCCCTCAAAATTTCTTCGGTCTCGGATATCCCAGAACCCATTGAAGGCACAGGGCCTGAGAATGGCCGTGCAACACCTCCTGCGGTTAGGTGTGATCAGTCCTGTACCTCGTCAGGAACTGGGTCAAGGTTTTTACTCCAATCTGTTCACGGTTCCCAAGAAGGACGGAACGTTGAGGCCTATCCTGGACCTGAAGGGTCTCAACAGGTTTGTCAGAGTCAGACATTTCCGTATGGAAACCTTATGGTCAGCGGTGAGCTCGCTTCGGCCCCGCGACTTCATGACCACGGTGGACATCAGGGATGCTTATATGCACATCCGGATATTCCAGGGGCATCAGAGGTTCCTGAGGTTTTCTCTGGAGGATCAGCATTACAAGTTTGTGGCACTGCCATTCGGGATATCCTCAGCCCCCCGTGTCTTCACCAAGGTGCTGGCGGGCATCATGGCTATCCTGAGGAACCAGGGCATTCGTGTGCTGCCCTATCTGGATGATTTTCTGATTGCGGCTCAGTCTCTTCAGCAGGCTGAGAGCGATACCCGGACGGTGTTGTCCACTCTTGAGGATTTTGGCTGGGTAGTCAACTACCCAAAGTCTTCTATCAGTCCTTCAATGGTGAGGCCCTTCCTGGGCATGACGACAGACTCTCAGGTCAAGGTCTTTCTGCCACAGCAGAAGGTTTTGGGCCTCCAGACACAGGTGCAGGCCTTGCTGTCTTGTCAGCGGCCATTGATCCGTCTGGGGATGAGACTGGTGGGCCTGATGGTGTCATGCTTCGAGGCTGTGCCCTTCGCCCAATTTCACATGAGACCTCTTCAGTCGAACCTGTTGACCGGCTGGGACCGGATGCAGGAGTCGCTGGAACAGGAATTTTCACTGTCCCCCCTGGCCAGGCAGTCCCTTTTGTGGTGGCTGGACTCCAGGAACCTATTGGTGGGCAAGTCCTTTCTGACTCCCCTGTGGAAGATAGTTACCACGGATGCCAGTCTGTCCAGCTGGGGAGGCATTTGGCAGATGCAGAAGATTCAGGGTCAGTGGGGTCCGCAGGAGAACCGCTTACCCATAAATCTTGTGGAGCTGAGAGCGATCCAGTTGGTGCTTCTTCGCTTGACTCCCCATTTAAGGGGTTGTGCGATCCAGGTTCGCTCGGACATCAATCACCAAGGAGGTGGCCCAGATTCTGATTTGGGCAGAGGAGAATGTTCCCTGCATCTCGGCGGTTTACATCCCCGGGGTAGAAAACCAGGAGGCAGACTCCCTAAGCAGGAGCACTTGACGCCTGGGGGAATGGTCTCTCAGCAACAAGACCTTTCACGCTCTGGGTCTCCGCTGGGGTCAGCCGGACGTGGACCTGTTTGCATCCAGACACAATCACAAGCTACCAAGGTTCGTTCGTCTCTCTTTCAAGAGATCCTCTGGCCTTTGCCATAGACGCTCTGGCAATTCCCTGGACGGAGTTCAGGCTCCTTTATGCATTCCCTCTGTTACCACTCCTGGGCCGAGTGCTGCGCAAGATAGCCCAGGAAGGGGTTCCAACCATCCTGGTAGCTCCTCGCTTGCCGAGAAGGAGTTGGTTTGCGGACATAGTTCAGATATCAGTGGATTGCTACAGCATGCCAGACGACCCAGGGCTTCTCACTCAGGGGTCACTGCGGCACCCTAATTTACAGACGCTGGCTTTGACGACCTGGCTATTGAAACCTTAATCCTGACAGAGAAGGGGCTGTCGGCCACGGCTGTGCATACCATGATACAGGCACGGAAGAAGTCTTCTTCCATGATATACTACAGAGTTTGGCACGCCTAAATTTCTTGGTGTGAGACCAAGAGTCTCCCTTGCCGCACATTCTCTATTTCTAGGATTCTGGAGTTTTTACAACACGGCTTAGACTTGGGTCTCCAGCTGAGCACCCTCAAGGGCCAGGTCTCGGCCTTAGTCATCTTTTTCCAGAGATCCATTGGCAATCATAGGTTGATCAAGAGTTTTTTCCAGGGTGTCACCCATGTCAATAATACCGGTGTGGGACTTGAATCTGGTACTTTCTGCTCTTAAGGGCTCCCTTCGAGCCTTCGTGCGATGCTGCATTGCCTATATTCTTGGTGTGCCACACACCCCGCTTCACTTCTAAATATTCTTCACTTAATGGGTTAACTCGCCGCCAGGTGACGTAGTGCAGAGAGGAAGTCTTGTAACGAGCCCCCTTCCGGCCTATATATACCTGGTACCTCCCTTCAATCACCAGTATTTTTCTCTCTGCTTGACGACAAGTCAGAAGATGGAAGTCTCCTGCTTACAGGTAGGCCGGGGTTTTTACAGGTAGGCCGGGGGCGTGGCGGCGGCGGCGTCATGCGGCGGCCCCAGTTTCACTTTCCTTCTAAGGGGGAAGTCACGTGGGCGCGCGGCCGCACTTGGTCTCCGGTGCCGTGGCTGCTGGCTGCTGTTTTCGCTCTCCGGCTGCTGCTCTCGCTTGGCCAGGTAAGCGGCCCCACCTGGGTGGGGCCGTTAAGTGGGAATTTCATATCCTCTTGTGTGGGATATGGTGGGGAGTTATTTTTTATTAGGGGGCATGGTTTTGCTCAGTTTTAAGGCACTTTGGTGCCATGCATTTATGTTTGTTGCACACATGTGAGGATCTGATTGTGATTTCCCTTGCCTTACAGATCCCGGGATCCCTGTTTATGGTGGCCCTCCGGCTCTATGTTGCCTGGTTATTAATTGGGATATATTATAAATGCTTGTATATATAATATATATATATATATATATATATATATATATATATATATATATATATATTATATATACAAGCATTTATAATATAATATAATATAATGTTATTAAAGGGGACCTTAACTTAAAAAAAAAAAAAAAAAAAAAAAATCCTCCCTTCCGGGACATTTACAAATAAAAGGGGCATCCCGGGTTGGCTTATGCCTTAAAAGACCCAAGTATTGCGAATACCATAAATCACCATATGGAGGCTTCCGCCGGAAACGGTTCTTCTGACAACCTTTCGGGGAGTGCGTAGGTTGTGGGGCTCTACTCCCAGCTGATGATATCTTTATTTGCATCCCTTGTGCAAAGCAGACTATTGCGCGCCAGTCCGTTGCTTCGGCTGCGGGCCCATCGCATCCTTCATCATCTCCTACCTCTCCCTCCCTGTTCCAGACCCCGCATGGCACTGCCAAAAGTGGGGATTCGCATTCCGAGGTGGCGGCACAGCCCAGCCCCCGGAAAGTAGTGCCCGTTAAAGCAGCGTTAAAGGCCGCTGCAAAACGGAGGCACCTGACTCCGGTACCTACGGCTCCACAGGACGAGTTATGTGAGCCTGTGGAATGGTCCGATGGATCCTCGGACGAGGATGAATTCCCGTTGGAGTCAGATGAGCCTGCAGGTCAGCTTGAGGCTGATGTGATTGGCGATTGGTCAGAGGGGGTTGTTTTTGACACCCCCTCCATTCTGGCTCAAATGTTTAAAATTCTGAATTTAGATCCACCTGAGGCCGCCACCCTGCCAAAGGGTCAGTTATTTAAGGAGCCTCAGCCGCGTTGGGTTTTTCCCAGACAACACCACTTTGAGAGGGTGGTTCTTAAGGAATGGGAACATCCCACGCGGTTATCTGGAATCCCTTCCAGTTGGGAAAAACGTTATCCTTTTCCGCCAGAGTTGGTAAAGCTTTGGTCTGTCCCTCCTGACGTCGATACCCCTGTGCTAGGGCTCTCCAGCACGGCTATGGTACAGTCTGCTGAGACCACTGTCCCTAAGGATGGGGAGGATCGCCGGATTGACCAATACGCGCGCCATGGCTTTGTTTACTCCGGGTCAGCGTTGCGCCCGGTGTGTGCTTCAGCCCTTCTGCTATTGGCGATTAAGTCTTTAATTCAGGGGCTTTATGAGGATCTCAATCCCGCTTGTAAACAGTTTACTGCGCTTAAACAGTGTGAGTCTTTCGTGTCCTATGTCCTATCCGCTCAGGACGATGCACTGGCTATGAGTAGCAAGGCAGCGGCTATGCTGGTGGCTATTCGCAGGTCAGTATGGCTGCGTCAGTGGTCAGCGGACGCGGCTTCTAAAAGGGTGCTCACAGCTCTCCCCTTTTTGGGGTTGCGTCTGTTTGGGGAGAAAATTGATTCAGTCGCAAAGGATGGTAAGATGCCACAACGCAAGAGGCCTCGTGTCCCCTTTAGGGGGGCAGGTTCCGGGAGGCCTTCTTTTCGAGGATTCAGAGCGGGCAGGGGTGCTTCCTTTCCCGCTACCAGAGGTGCAGGTTGGACTCGGGGGAGGGGCCGTGCCCGGTCCACTCAGTCCTGGGGCACCAAGCCCAAACCTGCTGATAAGCCCACTCATCAATGAAGGGCTGCCCTCACCCATGCGGGTGGGGGGACTATTGCGACACTTCTCCCAGGTTTGGAACCAAGTGGTTCCAGGCAGATGGATCCAGGAGGTAGTGTCGGCCTGTTGCGACCCGGAATTCGGGTCTCACCCTCCTTCACGGTTCGTTCGGTCTCGGGTGCCCATCGATCCTTTGGCCACGCAGGGGCTCCTGGCGTCGGTAAGGAATCTGTTAGAGATGGCGGTCATCCGGCCGGTGCCGCGCTTAGAGATGGGCCTCGTTTTCTATTCCAATCTCTTCGCAGTCCCTGAGAGAGATGGGTCGGTTCGTCCCGGCCTGGACTCTCATCAACACAGAGTGTTTCTTCCTTTTGCCCAAGTTCACACGAGAACGCTTCAGCTTTTTCTGTTAGCGTCTTGGGACCAGCAGCCTCGGTCGCTGGATCAGTCCTTCCAGTTGTCCTCCCGGGTTCGGCAGTCCCTCCTGTGGTGGTTGGTCTCGACCAATCTTGTGTAGGGCAGGTCCTTCCTGACCCTCCTTTGGGAAATTGTCACCACGGACGCCAGTCCGTCGGGATGGGGCGGATTCTGGAAGGAGCTGCAGTTTCAGGGGCAGTGGGGACCTCAAAGGCCCCACTTACCCATCAATATTCTGAAACTGAGAACCATCCGTCAGGTGCGTGCTCTCCTGACTCAGCTCGTTCTGGGCCTTCCGGTCCAGATACGTTCAGACAATCAAACAGCGGTTGCTTATATCGGTCTTCAGGGAAGGACTCGCACTCGCAGTCTGAGTGCTCTCAGAGCAGTGTCCCTGATCCTGACCTGGGCGGTGTCCCATGTTCCTTGTCTCTCGGCGGTTTACATTCCAGAGGTGAAGAACCAGGTAGCGGACCGGTTGAGCAGGGGCTCTCCCCGTCTGGGAGAATAGGCTCTCCATCCTCAGGTGTTTCGCTCACTGTGTCTCAGGTGGGGGACCCCGGAGGTGGGCCTGTTTGCCTCTCGTCACAATCACAGGCTCCCGAACTTCGTGTCGCTCTCCCAGGTTCCTCTGGCTCTGGCAGTGGACGCCATGTCCCTGAGCTGGGGAGTTCTGGGATTTCTATACCTGTTTCCTCCGATGCCCATGCTGGGCAGGGTGCTTCAGAAGTTGGCTCTGGAATAGGTGTCCGCCGTTCTCGTGGCCCCAAGGTGGCCAAGGCGAGTGAGGTTCGCAGACATCGTTCGGCTGGCAGTGGACCAGTTCGTTCTGCCTCTTCGGCCCGATCTGCTCACTCAGGGTCAATTGTGTTACCCCAATTTACCAGTGCTGGGTTTGATGGCCTGGCTGCTGAAACCTCCATCCTGAAGGAGGAGGGTCTTTCTGATTCAGTCATTAAGACTCTGATCAGTGCCCGGAAGAAGTCTTCTTCCATCACCTACTATAGGACTTGGAAAGCCTATATCGCTTGGTGTGAGATAAGATCTTTTCCTTGTAGGGTCTTTTCGGTCTCCAGGATTCTGGAGTTTTTACAATCAGGGCTGGACTCTGGTCTCCAGCTAAGTACATTGAAAGGGCAGGTCTCTGCCTTATCTATCTTTTTTCAGAAGCGTGTTGCGCTTAAGTCTTTAGTTAAAACTTTTTTCCAGGGGGTTACGCATATGCGGCCTCCCGGTTTGGGATTTGAATTTGGTTCTTTCTGCTCTTCAGGCTCCTCCTTTTGAGCCTTTGCAAGATATTGCTTTGTCTACCCTGACTCAGAAGATTGTCTTCTTGGTAGCGATCACTTCGGTCCGGCGTGTCTCGGAGTTGGCGGCCTTGTCTATCCAGGCGCCTTACTTTGAGAGGCATCAGGATAAAGTGGTCTTTCGATTCAAGCCAGACTTTCTTCCTAAGGTTGTTTCTGCTTTTCATTTGAACCAAGATATTGTTCTCCCCTCCTTGTGTCCTAATCCTAAGAATGACAAAGAGAGGTTTTGCATTGTTTGGATGTAGTACGCTGTGTTAAGTACTACTTGATTATCATGTCTCCTTTTCGTAGGACGGATTCCTTTTTTGTTGTGCCCCATGGGCCTAAGAAGGGTTTGGCACCAGCCAAATCTGCCATTAGCAAGTGGATACGTCAGGCCATTACTGCGGCCTATTCTGCTAAGGGAAGAGTTCCCCCTTTTCGTATTACTGCTCATTCCACTCGTGCCGTTGGGACGTCTTGGGCTTTTCAGCACCAAGCTTCTGTTGAACAAGTTTGTAAGGCCGCCACTTGGTCTTCTGTTCACACTTTTTCTAAGTTTTACAAAGTTGATGTGCGAGCCTCAGCGGATGCTGTTTTTGGCCGCAAAGTTCTGCAGACTGCAGTCATTTAAGTTATGCTTCACCTGGCCTTGAGATGCCCATCCCCTGTGGACACTGCTTTTGGATGTCCCATTAAGTGAAGAATATTTAGAAGTGAAGCGGGGTGTGTGGCACACCAAGAATAATACCATTTTGTGAGTACTCACCTGAAAAATGGATATTGTTGGTGTGCCACACACCCCGCTTCACTCCCACCCTTTTCCATATTTCCGAAGCTTTTATATGGTGAAGCCTTTTTTATTTATATCAAAATTGAGGTTACCGGTGGAATACTGGTACCTTGTCTTTCTGCTTTTTTAATATACTGGTGATTGAAGGGAGGTACCAGGTATATATAGGCTGGAAGGGGGCTCGTTACAAAACTTCCTCTCTGCACTACGTCACCTGGCGGCGAGTTAACCCATTAAGTGAAGAATATTTAGAAGTGAAGCTTCAGGTGAGTACTCACAAAATGGTATTTTGGACTCTCAAAGTGGTCTTTTTGGTAGCAATCACCTCGGTGCGTCGCGTGTCAGAGCTGGCCACGCTTTGTATGAAGCCTCCCTACTTGAGCGGCATAGAGATAAAACTCTTTAAACCTGATTTTTTGCCTAAGGTCGTTTCTCCCTTTCACTTAAATGAGGAGATTGTCTTACCTTCCTTGTGTCCAGCACTGACTAATTCTAAGGAAAGGACCCTCCATGCCTTGGATGTGGTCAGAGCCATTAAGTATTTCCTGGTTGTGACTGAATCCTTCAGGAAATCGGATTTGCTCTTTGTCCTAATAGAGGGCTCTAGGAAAGGTTTGCCACCAGCCAAGTCCACTCTCAGTAAGTGGATCAGACAGGCGGTGGTGCAAGCATATTCTGCCAAGGGGAAGGACCCCCCTTTTCGTATTACAGCTCATCTACTAGAGCTATTGGTGCCTCCTGGGCTTTTCAGCACCAGGCATCTATTGAACAGGTTTGTAAGGCCGCCACTTGGTCTTCAGTTCATACCTTTACCAAGTTTTACAAGGTTGATGTTAGGGCCTCAGCTGATGCTGTCTTTGGCCGAAAGGTGCTTCAGGCGGTAGTGAAATGAACTACATGCTGTTCCGCACTGGGGATCCCACCCTAATGGACACTGCTTTTGGATGTCCCACATGTCATCACTTTGGGACGACCTGGACTGGATATAGGGAAAAATACAATTCTGTGAAACTCACCTGTAGAATTGTTTTTGAGTATATCCAGTCCAGGTCATCTCATCCCGCCCTTGTTTCATTATCTCTTGTTTGCCTGTTATGATGATTAACATTTTTATCTTGGACTGTTGTCCTTAAGGTTTTTTGTTGGAGAGATTACATACTGAAGCTATGTGAAGTAACATGGTTTCTTGGCCTCCCGGCCTGTCCCTTGTTGTTACTGCTTTTTAACCACTGGGAAATGATAGTGAGACACCTGCTTTTTTTAGGGGGCCGGGAGGAGCGACAGCTTTTGATCTTGCAGTTGAGCGCCCCCTGGGGGCGGAATACCCACATGTCATCACTTTGGAACGACCTGGACTGGATATACTCGAAAACAATTTTATAGGTGAGTTTCACAGAATTGTATATTTAGTTATGAGGAAGGACTATGAGAATTAAATCTGTTTAGTCTTGAGAGGAGACGACTGGGGGGGGGGACATGATTAACTTATAAATATATAAATGGGCAATACGGAACATATGGGGAAACACTATTTCAGGTAAAATCCTCTCTAAAGACAAGGGGGCACTCCCAGCGACTGGAAAAAAAGAAATTAAATCTCCGGTGTTAACAATCATTTCTTCCATAAAAACTATAAACCTGTGGTAGAGCCTCTCACAGAAGCTTACTATGGCATCAACCACTGACAGCTTCAAAAAGTATTATGCTTATTTAGAAGAAAATAACATTAACAGTTACTATTAGCAGTTACCAGTAGACAATGAAAGTCAATTGTAGTATTCCAAGTATGTCACACACCCCGCTTCCAATATTCATGACATATGGGTTATAACCAGTAGAGGGCGAACTTCTGCAGAGATGACAGGAAAAAAGAAGCCCCTCCCGGTCCATAAATACCTGGGACCTCCCACACATTACCCAGTTTTAGTCTCTGCAGACGGCGAGCAAGTCAGAAGATGGCTGCGTCTCTTCCTTGCAGGTAAGCCGGGTTTACACCCGGCCATTTTGTCTCTATTTCTGTCCGGACCTTGTTTGTTTTAGTCCCGATGCCTCCCACCCTTGGCTGTAGGTCCGTGCGACGGTAGACTACACCTTTAGAGGTGTATTAGGGACCCATGCTCCCCCATGAGACCCCATATTTAGGGGTAGGCAGTATCCAGGTTGGTGATCCTGGTTTGGGATGCCCTGTCCCTGATATCCCGTTACACCGGGATTCTCCCCCCCTTCCGGGTCTCCCTGTTCCCCTCTGCACTGGGGGGGGGGCTTCCTTCTATCCTTATTTCCCTTTATTGTTTTCCTTTATTATTGGTATGCCAGTGTGTGTGTGTGTGTGTGTGTATGTGTTTTCATGGTGCCTCACTCGTCGCTTGTGGTGAGTGGGCTGCTGGCCGCATGTGGAGGCCTTCTTGCCCTCATGTTGCTCGGATAGGGGGCGGGGCCGTGCGCTCGGCGCGGTCCGCCCCCCTCTGTCTTTGGCGCTGTTGCGGAGCCCAGCTATTTGCTGGGATCCGCGTCTTGCTGAAGGGAGGGGGTGGGGCCAGGCGCGGTGCGAGATCCGCACTGGCCCCTTCCTCTCTTTCTCTCTCTGTCTCTGTCACGCTGCTGGCAGGATGCCATTATCGATCCGTGAGTGCCCTTCTCATTTTTATATTCATACTGGCTGCGTGCCCCATTTTAGTGCGTTGGGGCAGCGGGGCTCATGTTTTCCATGTGCCTATATATATCTATATATATATATATATATATATACATATATATATATATATATATATATATATATATATCTTTGTATGTATGGTTTTTTGTGCATGATTGTGTGCCTTTCTTATGGACCCTTCACATTGTATCTTTCAGGAGGAATCCCTATCTATCATATTAAAAGAGGGTTTCTCCTGGTCCTAGGTTCCCTTGGAGATAAATTTGGGGTCCTACAAATCCTCCCACTTGGGACTTAAAGGGGCATCCCGGGTAGCTTAATTGGCGTAATTCCCTCTGGTCCTTGCGACTACCATTAAAATCACCATATGGAGGCTCCGCAGGATACCGGGCTCAGGCTCCCTTCGGGACAATCCCTGCAGTGTGTGGGTTGTGGGGTGTCCCTTACGGGGAATAATGTGCCTATTTGCATACCATGTGCTCAGCAGGCCATAACGCGGCAGTCGGGGTCCCAGGCGTCTGGGTCCGCGCCGCCGGCCTCATCACAGTGACACAGTCCTTAGTGGGGAGTCGCAATCTGATGTATGTGCTAGATTGGCCAACATCGAGAGACTGATTTCTAGCTCTGTGGCCAGAAAGGCCCCAGCTAAGAAGATTTATCACCGGCCGCATCGGTTCTGGATTTTGATGATTGTGATATTCTTGACTGGTCTGATTATTCCCCACTTGAGGAGGGGGAATTGTTTAATGAGTCTGATGGCTCTGAGGATCAGCAGTTTTTGGATGCTGATGCTGGGCAGGAGCATGGGGATGCCGTAGATACCCCCAGGATTCTGGCCCATTTGTTTGAGGTGCTGGCTATTTCTCCTCCGGCGGAGTCCCCTCCGCAGAAGGGGGAATTTTTTGGGACCTCTAAGCCTTGCTTGGAGTTCCCAAATCAGAAGCATTTTGAAAATATGATTCTTAAGGAATGGGAAAGACCTAGCTGGCTTCCTGGTGTTCCTCAGGGATGGGATAGGAAGTATCCCTTTCCGGTGGACACGGTGAAGCGCTGGTCGTCCCCTCCCGAGGTCGATGCACCCGTCCTGGGATTGTACAACACATCTGTTGTGCACTCTCCAGACGCCACCACGATTAAGGATGGTGAGGACCGACGTATTGACCAAATGGCTTGTCATGCCTTTGCTAGCGTGGGTTCAGCCTTGCGGCCTGTTTGTGCTTCTGCGCTCACGGCTGTGGCTATCAGGTCTGTGGTTAGGGGCCTGTTGAGTGGTTCCCAGCTTAACCCGGCCAGTGATGAATTTGCAGCGCTTACGCGGTGTGATTTATTCATGTCCTTTGTCTTATCTGCCTTGGAGGACACAATATGTATGTGTAGCAGAACCTCGGCGTTGCTGGTGGCTATTCGCTGATCGGTCTGGTTGCACCAGTGGGCGGCTGACATTGCGGCTAAGAAGTCACTCACAGGGCTACCCTTCCTGGGTATGCGGCTGTTTGGAGATAAACTGGATTCAGTTGCGAAAGGAGGAAGGCTACTGCAGCACAAGAAGCAGCGTCGCTCCTTTGGGGGGGGGGCAGGCTCCTTTAATCATTCCTTTTGCGGGGCTAGAGCAGGCAGAGGAGCTGCCTCTTCTACCTTCAGAGGGGATTCCTGGAACAGAGGCAGAGGACGGGCCCGTCCGGGACCTGTCTGGGGTTCCAAGACCAAGCCCGCTGCCAAGCCAGCTCAGCCAATGAGGCGCTTCTTCCGGGTCTGGGCCCGGGAGGTCACAGACAAGTGGATCTTGGAAGTGGTCTCTTCCGGGTACAAACTCGAGTTCGAGGACTGGCCTCCTCCCAGATTTCTCAGGTCTCGGGTACCCTCGGACCCCCTGGCTGTGCAGGGGCTCCTGTTGGCAGTGCAAAGTCTTCTGGATATGGAAGCCATCTGCCCGGTGCCTTTATTGGAGAGAGGCCGGGGCTATTATTCCAACCTTTTCCCAAAAAGGATGGATCCATAAGACCCATTCTGGATTTGAAGCTTCTCAACAGGTTCATCAGAACCAGGAAGTTCCGCATGGAGACTTTGCGCTCAGCCATCCTTTCTCTTCGTCAAGGGGACTTCATGACGTCCATAGACATCAAGGATGCTTACCTTCACGTACCGATCTTCCCAGCACACCAGAGATTTCTCAGGTTTGTGGTGGGAGATCAGCATTTTCAGTTTGTGGCCCTCCTGTTCGGGCAGACCTCGGCACCAAGGGAGTTCACCAAGGTGTTGGTATGTATAATGACCCTTCTCAGAGCCCAGGGCATTCGCATTGTGCCATATTTGGACGACCTCCTCATTACGGCATCCCCTCTCAGACAGGCGGAGCTGGACACCAGGACAGTAGTGTCTACGCTGGAGAGGTTTGGCTGGGTGATCAACCACCCCAAGTTTTCTCTCTCCCCGTCAAGGGAGGTTGCATTTCTGGGTATGAATCTGGATACCATTCAGGCCAGGGTGTTCCTATCTCAGTCGAAGTGCAGATGGTTCAAGATCTGATATGTCGTCTTTTGTCCATCTCTCGCCCGTCTATCCGGCTAGGGATGAGACTGGTGGGGTTGATGGTGGCTTCCTTCGAGGCAGTCCCCATTGCTCAGTTCCACATGAGGTCGCTCCAGCTCCATCTACTGTCGGTTTGGGACAGATGTCCACTGTCATTGGATCAGTCTTTTCTGATGTCTCCCCTGGTTTGGCAGTCTCTTCAGTGGTGGCTGGAACCAAGGAATTGGGATGGATGTTGGGAGACGGTCACCACGGATGCCAGCCTGTCGGGCTGGGGGGGTTTCTGGAAGGAACATCAGTTCCAGGGGCTGTGTGGTCCTCGGGAGGCCCACACCCTGATGTCTTGGAGCTGAGAGCCATTCGGTTGGTGCTGTCATGCTTGACGCATCACCTCCAGGGTCTACCGGTTCAGGTTTGATCGGACAATCGGACTGCGGTCGCTTACATCAATCACCAAGGAGGGACTCGCAGCAGGAGTGGCCTCAGGGAAATTTCTCTGATTCTTGCATGGGCGGAGAGCAATGTCCCATGCATCTCGGCTGTGTACATTCCGGGAGTAGAAACATGGAGGCGGACTCCCTGAGCAGGGGATCCTCTCGCCGAGGGGAATGGTCACTCAACCTCAGGGTATTCCGGTCCCTTTGTCGCAAGTGGGGGATTCCGGAGGTGGATCTCTTTGCCTCACGTCACAATCACAAGCTTCCTGCTTTTGTGTCTCTGTCTCAGGATCCTCTGACCCTGGCAGTGGACGCCTTGTTTCTTGCCTGGAGGGATCTGGGGTTTCTTTACCTGTTTCCCCCCTTCTCCATGGTAGGCAAGGTGGTGTGCAAGCTGGCTCAAGAGGGTGCGCCAACAATTCTGGTGGCCCCAAGGTGGCCAAGACAGGTTTGGTTCGCAGACGTCGTACGGCTAGCGGTAGATCAGTACAGGCTGCCCCTGTTTCCGGGTCTGATCACTCAAGGTCAACTTCGTTAAGCCAATTTACAAATGCTGGCCTTGACGGCGTGGTTTCTGAAACCTCCATCTTAACCCTTTAAACGCCAGCTACGTAAAATTCACGTAGCTGCCTCTCCTGTCATTAAACGCCAGCTACGTAAATTTTACGTACCTGGCTTTCCCCCCTGCTAACTGGCCAAAAAAAAAAAAAGACACTCACCTGACCCCTCGTTTGATTCGGCCGGGTCTCCCCTTTAAGATGGTGTGCTCCGATTGTCCGTGGGGCCTCCTCCGGCTGCAGGGGAGGGCCCGGAATAGGGTGCCCCCCCCCCCGTTTTAGCTGCCACTGGCTTTCCTGTAAAAAAATAAAAAAATAAAAATGACATTTACCTACCTGCATGTGCGCTGGCTCCCGTCGACCCTCCTCTTCACCTGGGGGGCCTCCAATCCCCCCCCAGGGCTTGCCGATCTTCAGGAGAGAGCCCGGGAGGCTCTCTCCTCTCTTCTTCTCGATGGCGGCCGCCATCTTGCCGCTAAGCCCCGCCCCTTGGGGGGGCTGTGATGTCATCCCGTTCCGTCTCCCGCCAAGCCCCGCCCCTTTTTTATTCTGCTTTATTATACATTTTTTTAAGGAAACCCTGTGCGACCAACGAATTCTTTGAGGGATTACTTCCAGAAAGATGGGCCCACTACAACATGCTGGGTATGCGTAGAAAGCTTATCATGTGTACTTTCAGAAAATATATGGTTTGTGGTGGGTATTCCAAATGTAAAGGGTTGTTTTGGTAGAAAAAGCGCAAGGTGCCACTTTGTCTGCAGAGCTGAAATTTTCAAGCAAAATTACCGTCTCCCCAAGATTTACTTTGGGGTGTTTGGCAACTCTTCCCTTGACAGTAGCTATGCATGTTGGGTATCGTTCTGTTCGGGGGATGTTGCTTTTTTAGATTAACCTGTTTTTTCTTGTTTGCTTATAGTTTTCTTTAGAAAAATGCTTTGATTCTGCTTTTTTATCCTTTTTTAGGGAAGTTCTGTGTAACCAAAGAATACATTGAGGGAGAACTTCCAGAAAACTGTGGCAACATCAACAAGCCTGGTATGCCTAAAAAGCTTGAGGTGTGTACTTCCAGAGAATATATCGTTTGTGGGGGGTATTTCAAATGTAAAGGGTTGTTTTTATTGAAAAACTGCAAGGTGCACATAGTGCTTAGCATAGCTGTATTTGATCTGAAAATCCCCTAAAGCGCTGTTTCAGTTTGGGGGAGTCTCCTGGGCAGGAAAGGGCATCTACCAATACATATGTGGTGCCGTTGTAACCGAGAGAAATTGGGATTTCACACGCAATAAGATTTTATTGACAAACTTACATTTTTTATTACAAAAAACACTACAAATTTTTTTTTATTTTTTTGCACATATCTCACCCCAAAATATTAAGAATACACTTAAAAAATGACAAACAAGACATTTCATGTTAAAGCCCAGACTCTGCTGAAAAAAACAATATACAATTTTTCTGGGAAATCCCTGGAAATCCCTTCAAAAATCACAGTTGAACATGCATAGTGCAAAATAGTGAAAAATGGTCTGGCAACAAAGCGTAACAAAAACTCCAGGTAGGCTGGCACTTAAAGGGTTAAGGGAGGAAGGTTTGTCTGATGCTGCGATTCGTACACTTGTTAGAGCCAGGAAGAGATCTTCCTCTAACATCTACTACAGGACTTGGAGGTCCTATATTGACTGGTGTGAGGCTAGGGCATTGCCTTGCAGGGATTTTCGATTCCTAGGATTTTGGATTTTCTTCAACACGGTCTGGACCTGGGGTTCCAGCTTAGTACCTTGAAAGGGCAGGTCTCTGCCCTGGCGGTTTTCTTTCAAAGGTCCCTAGAAAGCCTTTGTTGCCCGTTTGGGATTTGAATTTGGTTCTGTCGGCTCTCCAGGGGCCTCCTTTTGAGCCGGTGCAGGATGTTGCACTTTCTTTGCTTACACAAAAGGTTGCCTTTTTGGTGGCTATTACCTCCGTTCGACGTGTCTCTGAGTTGGCGGCTCTATCCATTCAGGCCCCTTACTTTGAGAGACACCAGGACAAGGTGGTCTTTCGCTTTAAGTCAGATTTCCTTCCTAAGGTGGTTTCTGCCTTCCATCTCAATCAGGATGTGGTTCTTCCTTCCTTGTTTCCTAAGCCTAGCAATGACAAGGAGAGGGTCCTGCACTCTTTGGATGTAGTTCGTTGTGTGAAGTACTATTTGGTGGCTACTTCTCCCTTTCGTAAGACGGACGCCTTGTTCGTGGTGCCCTCCGGGCGTAGGTAGAGTTTGGCGCCGCCAAGTCTACCATTAGCAAATTGATACGTCAGGCCATTGTTGGGGCCTATTCTGCCAAGGGGAAGGTTCCTCCTTTTCATATCACTGCTCATTCTACTCGTGCTGTTGGGGCTTCTTGGGCTTTTCAGCACCAGGCCTCTGTTGAACAAGTTTGTAAGGCTGCTACTTGGTCTTCTGTTCATACTTTTTCCAAGTTTTATAAGGTTGATGAGCGGGCCTCAGCGGATGCTGTTTTTGGCTGCAACGTTCTGAAAGCTGCAGTGGTTTAATTTTGTGCATTATTGCCTTTTTGGGATCCCCACCCATGTTGGACACTGCTATTGGATGTCCAATATGTCATGAATATTGGAAGCGGGGTGTGTGACATACTTGGAATAATACCATTTTGTGATTACTCACCTGTAAAATGGGTATTATAAGTATGTCACACACCCCGCTTCATCCCGCCCTTATTGCATTCTGGATCCTTTATATGGTGAACCTTTTATTGTTAAGATTTTTGGATTTGGCTCTTCCTGGTCCCCTTACTGCTTTCCTATACTGGGTAATGTGTGGAAGGTCCCAGGTATTTATGGACCGGGAGGGGCTTCTTTTTTCCTGTCATCTCTGCAGAAGTTCGCCCTCTACTGGTTATAACCCATATGTCATGAATATTGGAAGCGGGGTGTGTGACATACTTATAATACCCATTTTACAGGTGAGTAATCACAAAATGGTATTTTTCTCTCCTAAAAAGGAGTGAGAATGCTCACCTGGCTCTGAATCAACCCAAAGATAGGGCAGCAGGGGAAGCAGTGTCTGATTATTGGATCCAAGTTTCAGTGATAGCTAGTAGGGCCAGATAATTAGTAAGGAAAAGGTCATAAATGTAGGGTGGTTGATTGCAAGCAGAGCATGTGTTCCATAGTGCACAATGAAAAGAGGGTAGTGAAGGCATGCAATGTATTTTGACAAGGTTTGAGGGGTTTCTATGTGATCTGGTGTTAAATTTAGCTAAAGCAGATGGGCCAAAGTTAGAAGGGATATTCCCTGATAATAGAAGTGTAGTGAGTAAAAGCAAATGATGTCTGGATTTGTCAGACTTTCGTGCCCTTGGGCATCGATTAGCCATGACTGGGAAATTATACCATGTGTTTAATGGGCCGTGAACAGCCAGCTGAGGGAGAACAGGCTCTCTGTGCAGGACGCTGTACTGTGTAATACGGTTCGCCAGCCAGGAGAGAAGCTCCAGCAGGGGCATTCCATTACTCTGCTGATCCCTGGTTCCAGGGCTGGTGAATCAGGATAACACCACCTGGTCCCTCTGATCCTGCACCAGTACCCCCTTCCCCCCAGTTCCGGTGTATGTGGCGGTACGACTGTAACGTATGGAGAAGGATGCCTTTGATCAGTTCTCTCTGGTGGCTCAGGGTAAGATTTACTTGGGTGCTGGCGGGAAGGCACGATACAAGCACTTGCAGGAGGATCACTCCTCCTGTTCCTCTTCTGAAGAGGACATTTTTTGTTCTAACTCAACAGTTCTCATTCTGAGCGGGGAAACTTAGTCCAGTGAGTCAGACACCAAGCAGGTATCTGACTCCTTTCAGGAACAAGGTTGACCGATTGATTTCACCAAGGGATCTCTCCCTGATAGTGGAGACATGAAATATAAGTGTCTGAATGTTAGTCAGTGTTTATCCTGTCCTAATCATATCTCTGAAAGCTTTGACAAGGAATATGCTAGGCCGGACAAGTTACCTGAGGCCGGACAAATCCTAAGATCCTGAAGCCCCGCTTTCCTTTCTTGGAAGAATGGGAGAAATGGCTAGGTATACTCTCTTACCTGTTTCAGACAGCACGACTTTTAGGGATCTTACGGACAAGACTCTGGATTAGATGGCCCACCATGCCTATTTCACTGCAGCATCAACTTTTTCGTCCATTGATTTCCACATACATTCTCAGCGTTAAGAAGTTGGTCAAGCGGCAGAAATGGCAGGTTGAACAGGAGGGCAGTGATCTCTCCACTCCGGAGTTTAGTAATCACCTGTCACGTCTCTCACGCTACACGCTCGCTACAGGCGATGGGCACTGCTGGATAGTTGATGGCACAGACAGTGGTCCGCATTAATGGTGTTTTCCCCATTGTGTATCTGCGCTAGTGGGAAGCAGATCAGGCTTCTAAGAGGCATTTGTTAGAGAATACCTTTGACGGGATCCACTTTTTTAACTGAGCTGTGGTAAGAAGGCTACAGACGGTCTACAAGACTTTCTCAGAAGTGCAAATAGAAGAATTTATACCACAGGTCTTTGCCCTTTCGCCCCTACAGATGTTATGGTGGCTTATTAGGATACAGACATCAGGGGGAGTCCTCTGACAAGAAGTGGCAACAGGGCAAATCCAACTCCTTTTGGCCACGGGGTCCCAAGCTTTCTCGGCCATGATGGTATTCCCTCACCCTGTGGGGTGGGGGGACAGCTACATCAGCTGGTGACAGTTTGGTTAAAATCTGTCCAACATGCTTGGATTCAGGAGGTGGTCACCATGGGCTACAAAATCGAATTTTGGATCAAGCCTTCCTCGGTTTGTGGAATTCAGATGGATCTATTCTCTGGAGACACTGACCGCATTGCTCGGGTCTATGGACACTTTGGTGCAGTCCGTGAACGGTGAGTGATTGTGCCAGTTTTTTAAAATGTAGCATACCCAAATGTAGCACATAAGGGCCAGACCCTTGAGTGTTACCCGAAAAAAATAAAATATTTGGACACTCATCAACTGCTGCAAATGTGGTGTACCTCAGTGCATGTGCCATTTGCATGCATTGATTCAGGAGGTGGTCACCACGGGTTACAAGATCGATTTTGGATCAAGCTCCCCTCTGGTTTGTGGAATTCAGATAGATCCGTTCAATCAAATTGGCTTTTTGGCTCAAAATGCACTTTCCACAAGGGCTCAACTTCAAATGGAACTTGGGATGCTTTATAGACAAATGAAATTCTTTCCCTTTCATATACTGTATGTCTGCAGGATGCAAGTTATTATACTTTATTTCCATTTAAATTGTCTGAAAACCACCACTGTTTCTAGCTATTGTTTCTTTCAGCCATGGAAATCAATGTAATCGCCGTAAAATGTCCTCTAAATAATGCACTTTCCATTATCTACCTTCTTCATTATAGGTATAATGTATTGTATAAATATCTGTATTTGGCTGCAATTATTGTTATTTGGAACATACTACCTCCAATCTTCCTTCTCCATTGCCTTGATCCTGTGCTGTCTCAAGGTGCTGTAGTCCCACCTGCATTCACATGCCCCCCAGTGGATTAATTGGCCTTTGCTTTTAGTGGGGGCGGAGTGTTGGCGGGACCCAGTCAGATGCACCTGGCCATCTCAATGGTCTTGGTGCTGTGTAGCGCGCCTCGGTTATCGCCTATTGGAGACATTTCGTTTGGGACTCAAAACAAAACCCCAGATAACCTAGGTGCTCAGTATCACTATACAATTTGCCTAACCCTAATACCAAAGGTGCCACATTTTTCCAGATTAAACCACAAATCCCTATTCAGGTAAGACACCAGAAAGTATTTTTTTTTTTTATCAAAAAATATATTAAATCCTTTTTACAAGCTAAAAATATCCCCCATTAAAACTGGGGGATGGCCAGCGCGGGCGCGCTCCCTGTTAGAGGGAAGCGCGAGATGCGTCCGCCAGCATGCTTTGAGCCGCTGTGCTAAGACGTCAGGTTAGACTTCCATAGCTCAGCAGCTTGGAGCGTGCTGATTGGACGAGCGCCCGTGCATGCGCCGTAGGACCGCGGTGAGGTGAGTTGATCCGAGAGATCTTGGGGGTTTCACATAGCGGGGCAACCTGATCGGGGGGAGTGGACCAAAACCCAGGATATTCAAAATCCGGGGTTTTGGTCTACTTTAAAGAGAAAAAACTGCTCTCATTAACCAATGCAACATATAATTGCATATATTCAAAAAAGAAATGCATGACGAACCTCTAAATAAAAAGAGTGAAACATGTTGGGGTAATTGAGAGATATTCTAATCAAGATCAGGATTTTCATCTTTGTATGCTAACTTTGGAACTAAACTGTACAGTCAAGAAACTGTTTTTATCTGTAATAAAATAAATATGTATACATTTTTAATGATAAATATGTCTCTGCATTGATTAAAAGTATGGGAGTACATTGTGTCTAAATGCCATACTTGGGCGGTAACCCCATACAAAAGTATTTAGAAAAGACCTTTGTTGTCTCCTATCATTGCCTCATTCCTTTTGTTATGCAGGTGGCAAAATGAGCAATACATTCTAAACTGATTGTTCTGTGTGTTGTAAGTTAGCAGTTAGGCTAATTAAAATCTGATGCATGATTTTTCTCATCTTTGTAGAGCTTTACTATACAGTGACAAGTACATTACTTTATTTTTTTAGTTTGTTTTTATTATCCAAGTGCATCTACACCCGAATAAATGCCCTACTCCTAATCTTCCTCTAGCCCCCACATCCAAGACAGTATGTTAATATTACTTATAGCTACTTACTGGGCTTTAAAGCAGACCAAAATCCACCAGACTTGTGAAATACATTTGGCCATAGTCCCTATCAATATTCCTTTCTTAGGGTGTAGAACTAGAAATGGGGTATTTTTTTCTTTTCAAATTGTCCTGGAACACTGAGTTTTTTTTTTTTTGCTGCCCCTCTCTGTGAGACGGCAAGCGAGCCGGCTTTGCCACACACAACAATGGCAATGAATAGAAAGAGCGTAGGTTCACAGCTAAAACAAGGGCCATTATCTGGGATTAGAGTAATACACAAGCACTAAAGTTGGCAAAAGGTGCTCCTCATGCAGAGGGCAATTCAGGGGATTCTAGTTAAAAATGTTGGTTCTGGTCTGCTTTAAGGGACTTTAACATGCCTTGGGGGGATTTGTATGTTGTAGGTCATTTAAAGCGGCGGATCAAAACCCACATTTTTAACTGGCATCCCCTGAATTGCTCCCTCCCCCATGAAGAATATGTTTTTATTTTATTTTTTGTGCTCCTGCATCACTCTTATCCCAGGTAATGGCGCCTGGTTTAGCTGTAAAGCCCGGCCTCCTCCATTCATTGCCATTGTTGTGTGTGGCAATGGTGTCATTGCCATATCTATGTAATGACTGATCACCTGCCATCATACAGAGAGGAACAGCAAAATAATCAGTGTTTCAGGAGGATTTGAAAAGCAAAAATATCCATTTCTACACCCTACCTAAGAATGGAGTATTGGCAGGGGCTTTGGCCAATTGTATTTCAAAAGTTTGGTCCACTTTAAAGCTAATCTGTACTCTACATATTACGCTTACCAATAGGAAAGATTTTATTAAGGGGTCTTGGCATAAATTGGTACCCTGGTCATTTTCAGCATATTAATTAAGCTATTTATATATGTGTACTAACTATATATCCTTGTTTATAACAGGTTACACCTCCAGTAATTAACTAGGTTCTCATAATTAGCTGACCTTTACTGTTTGTATATCTGTGCATATAACCCTTTAGTGAGTACATGTACTACTGTGGTTTTACTGCACACAGCAGAGATCAAGTTAAACATCACAAAAGCATGTGACTGTTGAGCTGGGCTGTTCCTCTCGCTCCTGGGCTGGGATCTCCTCACTTGGCTTGAGTTACATTTTACATAAGAGAAATTATTTTGGCTGGAGGAGAAGGCAGTCATCTGACGCAGATAAATATTCCTCCTGTCAAGTGAACTTGCAGAGATCACAGGCATCCTGTTACAGTGTCACCAAAATAATATCCTTGCTGCTATCTCTTTGAAAGTATTCCGTTTTATCTTATTTAAAATAATTCTAGCAATCTGATGCTTTAGTTAGGTGATTTGATCTGTGGTGTTTTCCCTTAGAACATTCCAATGCAAAATGCCTTGATTGAAGTCAAGTGCCCCTGTGTATGAAACTCCCAAATCACATTTATACTTTTATTAATATAAGATACCAGCGCAACACCGTATAGATCAGAAAGTTCAGAGCTCGACGTGGTATAGAGTCCTTCTCAGTAATCTAGATGCAAAAAAAAAATAATGTAGTACACAGAGCTCCAAGTCGACAACCAGGATAAAGTATTATTCTAAGTATACAGTACGTCCTGCTCCAGATATAATACTTACACTTGGGTTATCCTCCGCCAGAGGGCGCTGTGCACTGCAGAGATGCAAAAAACAGGCTCCTCCCGGCCCTTCATATACCCAGGGACCTCCCACAAATCCCCAGATTTCTCTGCAGTGCTGACTGCGAAGACATGAAGTATCACTCTCTCGCAGGTGAGCGGGGCTTTACAGCCTGCGGCCCTGTTGGACTACTACCACCCGTCCTATTTGTGATGTGCCTCCCACCCAGCCTGGGCTGCGCTGGTCGGGTGAAGGTAGGCAGCACCATGCGTGCCTAACGGAGCCATGCTCCACCGCAGTCCCCCACCATAGAGTAGGCGGTTTAGGGTGATGGTGAGCCTTTAGGGGATGCCCCTCCCGCTTAATTGTCCCACGCCCCGTGTAGCGGTGGACCCTGTGTAAAGGGTCGCCATCCTCCCTTGTTTCCCCCCTAGCCCGGGGGGAAAGAAAGGGGGGGGAGGGGTTTGTGAGTATGGCGGCCTCTGTGTACCCTATTACACGCTTGTGGCCTTGGTGTCGTGTTTGACTGGGAATGGATGCCAGAGCCGCGCTGTGTACTTTTACTCTTATTGGTAGCCGCCGCGCCCCTTCTATATGGCTGTACAGCACGGGCGGCGGTGGCTTTGTTGATGCTGCGGCGTCTTTTTTTCTTAGTCTGTAGTGGCTCTGCTGTGGTAATCCACTCGATCATTTCTTCAGGCGTCACTGCCCTGTTCCTTTTTCTCTATTTGCATCGCGTTTTCAGTGCTTCGCGCTCTCGGGGGGGGGGCCCCTGACTTGACTTGACACGCTCCGCGTCACGATTTGGCGCGCTCCGCGTCACCTTCAGCTCTGGTCCGCCCTTCGAGAATCGTTTGGCGTCATTCTTGTTCGCGCGCACGCGTGGTGAAGACCACCCTCCCCCCGCTGTCTGTAAGTGCCCTTGCGGGCGACCATATATTATCCTTATACTTACCTGTATCTTACCTTTATTACACCTTGCGCATGGCTCTGACATTCCTGTCCCTCTTATGTCTTTCAGCCCGTGAATTCTGGTGGCTTCTCCCGGCCCGGTGTATCTCCCGGTTGAGACTATTAAAATTACTCCCACTTCCCCGCGGGTTATTGGGGCATCCAGGGTAGCTTATAGCGTCAATCCCTACTGGCCTATTGTGCCGATACAATCACCATATGGAGGCATCACAGGATATTGTGAACGGGGTTCCTTCGACTGTGGGTAGCTTGTGGGGTCTTACCTAGCAGCGGTGACAATGCACGGGTCTGTGTTCCTTGTGCACAGCAGGCGTTATCAGTTCTTCCCGCCTCTTCAGTGGCTGGACCTGCACCTCGCCTCACTTCACCTACTCCCCCAAGCCTGAGTCTAACCCCCAATACAAGCGGGGATTCTCATCCTGATATGGCTACTAGACTGGCCAGTGTTGAAAGATTGCTTGCTAGCTCGCTAGCGCGTAAGGCCACCGCTAAGAGGCGGCATTTAACCCCTGACTCTGCCCTTTTCCCTATGGAATCTGATGACTTGTTGCAGCCTTACGGCCAACCCCCCTCGGACGAAGGGGAGCTGTTCTCTGACTCGGGGTCATACGACGAGGAGTCAAGGGGTCATGACGAATCTGCTTCCGAGCACTGGACCTCGGATGATATTGACAGATTGCTGGCTCAGATATTTGAAGTTTTGTCCATCTCTCCCCCTGTTGCGGCGCCCAGGCAAAGGGGTGAGCTTTTTCATACTGCTAAGGCTCGTCTTGAATTTCCCGAGCAAACCCATTTCAATAGCCTTGTGCTTAAGGAATGGGAAACATCCCAGCAGACTGCCTGGGATCCCTAAGAGTGTGGATAGAAAGTATCCCTTCCCGGCTGACTTGGTTAAGTGCTGGTCATCGCCCCCCGAGGTCGATGCTCCTATTCTAGGGTTGTCTAACACCTCTATTATGCACTCCCCTGACACTACTACGCTACGGGACTCTGAGGACCGGCGTATTGATCAATTGGCATACCATGCCTTTGCATTTGGGGGAGCGACCTTGCGCCCGGTTTGCGCCTTAGCCATTACGGCAGTAGCGCTCAGGGCCATGGTCAGGAATGCACTCGATGGCACAGATGAGTTGCCCTCTGATACTGTCAATACTCTGTCTAACTGTGATGTGTTCATAAACTTTATCCTGTCCGCATCGGACGATGCTATAAAGATGTGTGCCAGATCTTCTGCCTTGGCGGTAGCTATACGCCGCACGGTTTGGTTGCGACAGTGGGCCGCTGACAATGCCGCTAAGAAAGCCCTTACTGGGCTCCCATTTAAGGGGCTATGCCTGTTTGGAGACCGTCTAGACCTCTTCGCCAAAGGAGGCAAGTTACCCCAGCGCAGGCGGCAGATTCGGCCCTTTCGAGGCCAGGGCACCCTTTCAATCCCCTACTGTGGGGCTAAACAGGGAAAAGGGGTGTCCTTCACTGGGTCCCGCGCAGATTCCTGGCACAGGAATAGAGGACGCCGTCCCGGTTCCTCCTGGGGGCCCAAGCCCAAAGCCCCTCCCAAGACCCCTCAGGCATGAGGGGGCGCCCTCGCCCGTCAGGGTGGGGGACGTCTGCAGCACTTCGAGCACGTCTGGCGGCGCCACGTCTCAGACCGGTGGATTCAGGAGGTAGTGTCCTCCGGCTACAAGATAGAATTTGCTGTACAGCCCCCCACCAGATTCATTGGGTCCCGAATCCCTCAGGACCCTGCCTCAGCCCAGGTCTTGTTGCTGGCCGTGCAGGGTCTCCTGGATCTAGGGGTCATTTGCAAGGTCCCCTTTGGAGACAGGGGCACGGGGTTCTACTCCAACCTTTTCACAGTACCCAAAAAGGATGGGTCAGTCAGGCCCATTCTGGATTTAAAAATCCTCAACAAATTTGTCAAGAACAGGCACTTTCGCATGGAAACTCGCCATTGGCTCCCTGCGCCCAGGGGACTTCATGACGTCAGTAGACATCAAGGACGCTTACCTTCACGTCCCGGTGTTTCCAGGACACCAAAGGTTTCTCAGATTTGCACTGAAGGATCAGCATTACCATTTGTGGCCTTGCCATTCGGCCTCACGTTGGCTCCCAGGGTGTTCACCAAGGTGCTGGCAGGGGTTATGTCCCTGATAAGGCTAAGGGGCATACGCGTGCTGCCCTACCTGGACGACATCCTCATCACCTCTCGATCTCTGCGGCAGGCAGAGTTGGACACTCAACTGGTAGTGTCCACCCTGGAGTCCTTCGGCTGGGTGATCAATTACCCCAAGTCCTCTCTGTCCTCCTCCTCGGTGACTCCGTTCCTGGGAATGATTCTGGATACGGTTCAGACACGGATATTCCTTCCTCAACAGAAGGTGGAAGCTCTGACTGCACAGGCCAGGTTCCTGCTCTCGTGCCCACAGCCCTCCATTAGGCAGGGAATGCAGCTGGTGGGCCTGATGGTGGCGAGCTTCGAGGCGGTGCCCTTTGCTCAGTACCATTTGAGACCTCTACAGCTTCACCTTCTGTCAGTATGGGACAAGAACCCAGCGTCCGACGGGGTCTGTGTGCTTCCCCCCTCGGTCAGGCGGTCCCTTGCGTGGTGGCTGGACCTCGGGAACTTGATAGGGGGCAGGTCTTTTCTGGCCCCTTCCTGGGAGAGGGTCACAACGGATGCCAGTCTGTCAGGTTGGGGGGGATTCTGGAAGTCCCTGCGCTTCCAGGGGACGTGGGGTCCTCAGGAGGCCCATTTACCCATCAACATTCTGGAATTGCGGGCAGTCCGGTTGGTACTGGAGCAGTTGACCCAACACCTGAGGGGTATGTCGGTCCAGGTACGCTCAGACAACAGGGCGGCGGTTGCCTACATCAACCATCAGGGAGGGACCCGGAGCAAGGGTGCCTTCCGGGAGGTGTCTCAGATTATGACATGGGCGGAGGCCAATGTACAATGCATCTCGGCTGTTTACATTCCGGGGGCGGAGAATCTGCTTGCAGATGCTCTGAGCAGGGGGAATGTCCCGTCAGGGAGAGTGGTCCCTCTGCAACAGGGTATTCCAGTCCCTGTGTCACCGTTGGGGTCTACCGGATGTGGACTTGTTTACGTCCCGTCACAACCACAAGCTCCCGGCCTTCGTATCCCTGTGTTAGGATCCTCTGGCCTTGGCCACGGATGCCCAGTCCATGTCATGGAAGGAGTTTCGGCTCCTGTATGTATTTCCACCATTCCCCCTGCTGAGCAGGCTTTTGCGCAAGGTACTCTGGAGGGGGTGCCTGTGATTCTGGTGGCCCCCCCGGTGGCCAAGAAGAGTGTGGTTCGCAGACGTGGTTCAAATGGCAGTAGACCAGTACGATCTGCCAGGGGTGCCAGATCTGCTAACTCAGGGCTCCCTACGCCATCCCAATTTACAAACGCTGGCTTTGACGGCCTGGCTGCTGAAACCTCCATCTTGATGGAGAAGGGTTTGTCTGCCTCTGTGGTAGGTACTATGGTGCAGGCTAGGAAGAAGACTTCTGCTGCTATCTATTATAGAGTATGGCGTACCTACATTGACTGGTGTGAGTCTAGGTCTCTTCCCTGTAGGGAGTTCTCTGTCCCCAGGGTTCTGGAGTTCTTACAGCATGGTTTGGAGTTGGGCCTAAAACTCAGTACTCTGAAGAGTCAGGTTTCTGCCCTGTCCGTCTTCTTTCAGAAGACTTTTGCTCAACATCATTTGGTTAAGACCTTCTTTCAGGGGGTCACTCATGCGCGTCCCCCTCGCAAACCTGTGGTCCCCGTTTGGGATTTAAACTTGCCTTGCAGGGTGCTCCCTTTGAGCCCATTCAAGATGCTGCTCTGGCTGTTCTTACTCTCAAGGTTGTCTTTTTGGTGGCCATAACTTCGGTTAGGCGTGTGTCTGAGCTGGCTGCTCTATCCATTCAGTCTCCCTACTATGAGTCTCCCTACCTTTCTCCCATAATAAAGCTAAAGAAATCACATGGGAAAAGTGTGTGTGTGTGTGTCTGTGTGTGTTTTAGCACTGTTCAACAGCACAAGTATCGCAGGAAGCTCTGCTTGTGGCAAGTCTTTGCTTTTAAAATAGATGGTGTAATCTTCAAATTCGGCCATTGTTGATTTTCAGCTGTGGTTAAGGAGAGGTCAGGGCCTGGAGTTCAGCTATATTGGCTTCACTGGTGTTTTTTTCTGGCCCGCCCTCTCCTTCCTGTCTCTCCCTCCTGTCTTTCCTTAGGACACGTGAGTTTTTGCCACTTGTGTTATATATTGTTATGTATATATTTACTCTGTGATTCACTCAATGGTATTTTTCAGTGGCTAGCTCCAGCTCTGTCTAGAGAGACAACACTTTGATTTCACAGGCTGGAGTTTCTTTGTAAACACTCCCCTGTGCTGAGCTGCCTCACCTACGCTTGTGTGCAAGCCTAACTGCTGCTAAAGCCTTTACTTGTGGCTGGAGCAGCTGGCCTGTTGTCCAGCCTTCTTTGGAGCCTTGACTCTGGATATGCTGGGTTTTGACTACTGATGAAAATCTGTCTTATAGATACACAGATATATGTATTGGTTTTGAGTGATGTGTATGTTTGGCTTATGTCCTCCTGCCCTTATGTTCAGGTTTTGTGTTCCACTTTAAGGTGGACCTGGATTCATGTTACCTGGCTCTATGTGTTAAAGACCAACAACATAGAAACATAGATTGACGGCAGAAGGAGACCTTAGGCTCCATCTAGTCTGCCCTTAAATAGTCCTAAAGGATTTGAAAAAAAAAAAAAAGGAAAGAACAAAAAAAAAAAAATCCTCCCACTTGGGACTTGAAGGGGCATCCCGGGTAGCTTTAACAGCGTAATTTCCTCTGGTCATTGCGACTACCTTAAAGATCACCATATGGAGGCTTCCCAGGATACTGGGCTTAGGCTCCCCTCGGGGCAGTCCCGGCAGTGTGTGGATTGTGGGGTATCCCTTGTGGGGGATAATGTACTTGTTGCATACCGTGTGCTCAGCAGGCCATAACGCAGCAGTTGGGGACCCAGGCCTCTGGGTCTGTGGCCCTGGCCTTTTCTCGTACCCCACCCCAGATGATGGTCACAGTTGGGGAGTCGCAATCTGTTAAGTGTGCCAGATGGCTAATATTCATAAAGTTATTTCTAGCTCTGTGGCCAGAAAGGCCTCGGCTAAAAAAAAAAAAAAAAAAAAAAAAACTCCCACTTGGGACTTGAAGGGGCATCCCGGTTAGCAATTGCGTGTAACCCAGATATACTTGGCGACTATAATCAATTATAAGTATAATACTAAAGCATCATAGGGAGGCATTTCAGGTTAATGGGCTTGCAATTCCCTTGGCACAGACTCGGCAATGTTTTGGATGTGGGGCATCCCTTGTTTGGGATAATGCAGTTCTTGCGTCCCTTGTGCACAATTAACCATTATGCAGCAAACTGGGGCCCAGGCTTCAGGGTCTGCGGCTACTGCCTCTTCTCCTACTCCGCCGTGTCTTGTCCGTACCCCCAGTGATATTGTCATGGGTGGTGAGTCGCATTCTGATTTATGTGCCAGATTGGCTCATCTTGAAGGATTCATGTCTACCTCTGTGGCTAAGAAGGCCTCAGCTAAAAGAAAGCATTTGACTCATGCCGTCTTGGCAAGTGTGTTGGACAATTGCGAACTGCTTGATTGGTCTGACCCTTCTCAGTTAGAAGAAGGGGAATTATAGGAGGATTCAGATGTTTCTGACGAACAGCAATTTGTTGGTACTGAAAGTGAGCAGGGTGAAGAGAGTGTTGTGGTTACCCCAAAAGCTCTTGCCCAGTTATTTGAGGTTTTTGTTATTACTCCTCCTGAAGTAGTCCCTCTCAAGAGAGGGGAATTCTTTGGAGCCTCTAAACCTCGTTAGGAATTTCCAAATCAAAAGCATTTTGATGATATTATTTTTAAAGAATGGGAGAAGCCTGCGCGGCTTCATGGCATTCCCTTGGGCTGGGACAAAAAATATCCCTTTCCAGCTGATACGGTTAAACGTTGTTCATCACCTCCTGAGGTGGATGCCCCTGTACTTCCTGACTCCACTACACTCAAGGATGGAGAGGACAAACGTATTGATCAAATGGCGTGCAACGCTTTTTCCAGTGTAGCCTCTCTGTCCGTCCAGGGAAATTCCCTTCCTGGGCCTGATTCTGGAATGGTTCTGATTCAGGACTTGATTCGTCTATTCTTGTCCAACCCTCGTCAGTCTATCTGTCTAGGGATGAGACTAGTGGGATTGATGGTAGCTGCATTCGAGGCAGTCCCGTCTGCCCAGTTTCACATAAGGATGCTTCAGCTCTTCCTCTTGGCAAAGTGGGACAGGTGCCCACTATCATTAAATCAGACTTTGTCTATTGTCTCCCCACGTTTTGCAGTCCCTTCAGTGGTGAATATCGCACAACCTCCAGAAGGGCAAGTCATTTCTGATTCCGTGTTGGGAACTGGTTACCACGGATACCAGCCTGGTAGGCATCAGTTCCAAGGATTGTGGGGGCCTCAGGAGGCTCATTCTCCAATCTATGTATTAGAGCTTCGGGCCATACGTCTTGTACTTCGACTGACCCATTTCTTACAGGGTCTGCCAGTTTAGATTCGGTCAGACAACCGAACAGCTGTTGCATACATCAATCACCAGGGAGGGACTCGCAGTTGGGGTGCCCTCCGGGAAGTGTCTCTGATCCTTCAGTGGGCAGAGATCAATGTTCCCTGCATATCAGCAGTTTACATTCCGGGGATAGAGAATTTGGAGGCAGACTCCCTGAGCAGGGGATGTTCTCGCCAGGGAGAATGGTCCCTCAATCCAAGGGTCTTTCAGTTCCTCTGTCACAAGTGGGGGACTCCACGGTTGGACCTGCTTCTCGTCACAATCACAAGCTGCCAGCTTTTGTGTTTCTATCCCAGGATCCTCTGGCAGTGGCAGCGGATGCCATGTCTCTGGCCTGGAAGGATCTGGGGTTCCTATATCTGTTTCCCCCATTCTCCATGATCAGCAAGGTGTTGCACAAGTTAGCACTGGAGGAGGCGCCAGCAATTCTGGTGGCGCCAAGGTGGCCAAGACGTCTGTGGTATGCAGACGTCGCAAGGCTGGCAGCGGATCGGTTCCATCTGCCTCTTCTTCCAGATCTCATCACTCAGGGACAACTTTGTTACCCCAATTTACAAACGCTGGCTTTGACGGCATGGCTGCTGAAGTCTCCATCTTGAAAAAAGAAGGTCTTTCAGACTCTTATTAGAGCTAGGAAGAAGTCTTCCTCTGTCATTTATTACAGGACTTGGAGGTCCTATATTGATTGGTGTGAATCCAGGGCTTTGCCCTGTAGAGTATTTTCTATTCCTAGAATTCTGGAATATCTGCAACTAGGTCTGGATATGGGATTCCAGATTAGTACTTTGAAAGGGCAAGTCTCTGCCTTGGCTATTTTCTTTCAAAGGTCGTTTGCTCTTCATCCTTTGGTTAAGACCTTTTTCCAAGGAGTCGCACATGTGCGGCCTCCCAGAAAGCCTATACTTCCTGTTTGGGACCTTAACCTGGTGCTTTCAGCTATGCAGGCTGCTCCCTTTGAGCCTTTGCAGGATATTCCTCTTCCTACTCTTACTCAGAAGGTTGCCTTTTTGGTTGCTATTACTTCTGTCCGCCAAGTTTCTGAACTGGCGGCTTTTTCTATTCTAGCCCCTTATTTTGAGAGGCATCAAGATAAGGTTGTTTTCCATTTTAAACTGGATTTCCTTCCTAAGGTGTCTGCTTTCCACCTAAATCAGGATATAGTTCTTCCTTCCTTGTGTCCTAAACCTGGTAACAACAAGGAAAGGGTCTTACACAAAAGAAGAGAAAGGCCGCACCAGCTTATTCTCAGTGTGCCACACACCCCGCTTCCCCTTTAATTCTTACGATCGGGTTACTCCACCAGCAGGTGGCGACGTTGCAGGGAGAAGTCTTGAAAACGAGCCCCTTCCGGCCTACATATACCTGGGACCTCCCACTTAACACCAGTTTTTTCTCTCTGCATGAAGCGACAAGACAGAAGAAAGAAGTCTCCTGCTTGCAGGTACCCGGGGTCAAACCCGGCATCCCCTTTTGGTATATTTCTGCCCAGTTCTATTGTGTTGTTTATGCCTAGTTAAACGGAAGCCTCCCAGCCTAGGCTGCTGGCTGGGCAAAGGTAGATGGCACTTTAGGTGCCTAGGAGCTTATCTCCTCCGCTCGACCCCACTTGTGGGGCAATGCGGCTATCCAACATGGTGATCTGGATTTGGGATGCCCCTGTCCCGATGTTCCCTTTAGGTCACCTTCTCCCGCTCGGTCCCTTCTCCCTTCGCTAAATGGGGGGGGGGGTGCATGTTGCATGAGGTGCTTTACTTAGTGTTATGTGTGGAAGTGCTTTGGCTGGGCAGCGCTGCGGTGGCGGCGCATGGCTTGGGCTGCTGGGGCCTTTGTTTGTGTTGCACTTTCAAATTTCCCCCCTTTTTTGCTGTGTCTGGGCCCACCCTTCACTTCCCCTGTCTCATTAGAGACAGTGTGCTGAAGCCGGTGGGGGAAGAGGTCCAGTGTGGCTTGAGCTGTAGAGGTAAACGGTCCCCACCATTGCGCACGTGGGGCCGTCCTTGTACTTTGTTATTGCCTGCCATGTATAGCGTTTTTTCCTGGGGCACTTCTGCTTATGTATGCGTCAAATGCCTGTATTTGGGTATGTGTGTGTATGTGTGGTTATATGTATATATATGTATATGTATGTGTATATATATATATATATATATATATATATATATATATATATATATATTTATGCAGGTATATACTTTTGCTTTTTATTGATGCACTCTCTGGCTTTGCCTTGAAATAGCATGTGTCATGTATATTTTATTCATGATGTTTAAACTATTCATATATGTTTGCCTTGTTAGTTATGTATGAATGTGGTGCATACTGGTTGGGAGACTGACTGTGGTGTCTTTTCCCCCACAGATTCTGGGATCCCCTCACTGCAGTGGCTCTCCCGGTCTGTTATACCTGGCTAGTCTTAGTCTCTAAATTGGGATTTCCCTAGGCTTGAAAAAAAAAAAAAAATCCCACTTCCGGGACTTTAATTACAAAGGGGCATCCCGGGTTGCTTAATGCGTAAAACCCTGGGTTGTTGCGAATACCACAAATTCACCATATGGAGGCTTCCAACGTTACCGGAAATGGCTCTTCGGGGCTATCCAGGCTGTGTGGGGGTTGTGGGGCTCCGCTCCCAGGCGATGATGTCATATTATGCGTCCCATGTGCAAGGCAGAACATTGCGCGCCAGTCCGTTGCTCCGGCTTCTGGCTCCTCGCAACTTCCTCCATCTCCTATCCCCCCCAACCTAGTCCGGACCCCGTGTGACATTGTCAAAAATGGGGATTCGCATTCCGGGGTGCATGCACGGTTGGCCAACCTCGAGAAAATAATTTCCGCTTCAGTGGCTCAGAAGGCTACGGCAAAGCGGAAGCACCTTTCTCCGGCAGTGCCTGCTTCGGAGGGTGAGGTACCTGAATTTTTGGATTGGTCCGATTGTCCCCCTGTTGAGGAGGGGGAACTCCTTGAGGAGTCGGATGAGCCTGCAGACCAGCTATTGTTTGACACTGCTGGTGATCAGGCTGTGGGGGTGTCCATTGACACTCAAATGTTTAAAGTTTTGGCCTTGGATCCGCCTGCGGTGGTCCCTCTGCCAAAGGGTGAGTTGTTTGATGTACCCCAGCCGCGTTTGGTGTTTCCCAGGCAACAGCACTTTGAGAGGGTTGTCCTTAAGGAATGGGAACAACCCGCGTGCCTGGGACTTGGTGAAGCTTTGGTCAGTGCCCCCCGACGTCGATACCCCGGTGTTAGGGTTGACTGGCTCGGCTGCGTTGCACTTTTCTGGCACCACTACCATTAAGGATGGTGAGGATCGTCGGGTTGATCAATTGGCTCGCCATGGTTTTATCAGTGCTGGGTCGACACTACGGCCAATTTGTGCTTCGGCGCTTCTTCTGCTGGCAGTTAGATCCATTATTAGGGATCTGCTCGCAGATCTTGATCCCGCTTGTGATATGTTTAGTTCTCTCAATCAGTGTGAGTCGTTTGTTTTTTGTCCTGACTGCTCAGGACGATGCTCTTGCGACGAGTAGCAGGACAGCGGCATTGCTGGTGGCTATTCGTCGGTCTATATGGCTGCGCCAGTGGACGGCGGACCTTAACTCTAAAAGGGCGCTTACAGCGCTACCTTTCTTAGGTTTACGCCTTTTTGGCGAGAAATTGGATGCTGTTACCAAGGATGGTAAGTTGCCTCAATTCAAGAAGCCTCGTCGCTCCTTTCGGGGTGCGAGTTCCTTTAGTCCCTCGTTTTGAGGAGCCAGAGCGGGCAGAGGGGCTTCCCTTCCCGTTACCGGGGGTGTAGGTTGGTCCCGGGGAAAAGGTCGTGGCCGGCCCGGTCAGTCCTGGGGCGCCAAGCCCAAACCTACTGCTAAGCCCGCTCAGCAATGAGGGGCTGCCCTCACCCGTGCGGGTGGGGGGACGATTGCGACACTTCTCCCTGGTTTAAGGCCGCGAGATTCCGGACACATGGATCTGGGAGGGGGTGTCGCCCGGTTACAAACTGGAGTTCGAGTCTCGCCCTCCTTCACGGTTTTTCCTGGAAATGGCGGGCATCCGGCCGGTGCCGCGCTTAGAGGTGGGCCTCGGTTTTTGCTCCATTCTCTTCGCAGCCCCCAAGAAGGACGGGTCGGCTTGCCCCGTCCTGCATCTGAAGTTTTTCAACCTTCCCAGGTCCTCCCTTGCTCCGGCCAGGGTGGTGTCCTTTCTGGGAATGCGGTCGGATTCCGGTCAACACAGGGTGTTTCTCACTCAGTCCAAAATTTGTCTGATTCTGGAGTTGGCTTGGGTCCTTCTTTCCAACCCTCGGCCGTCTGTTCTGGAGCTGAGAGCCTTCCGTCTGGTTCTTGCTCTTTTGTCTCATCAGGGTCTGGGCCTTCTGGTTCAGCTTCGCTCGGACAATCAAACAGCGGTTGCTTACATCAGTCATCAGGGAGGGACTTGCAGTCTGGGTGCCCTCAGAGTGGTGTCCCTGATCCTGACCTGGTTGAAGGCACATGTTCCTTGTCTCTCGGCAGTCTGCAGTCCGCTCCGGTGGGGGACACCGGAGGTGGTCCTGTTTCCCTTTCGTCACAATTGCAGGCTCCCGAGCTTTGTGTCGCTCTCCCAGGATCCTCTGGCTCTGGCGGCGGAAGCCATATCCCTGAGCTGGGGGGACCCGGGGTTTCTGTACCTGTTTCCTCCGATACCCATGCTAGGTTGGGTGGTACGGAAGCTGGTTCTGAAAAGGGTGTCCGCCATTCTCGTGGCCCCAAGATGGCCAAGACGAGTATGGTGCGCAGACATCGTTTGGCTGACAGTGAATCAGCTCATTCTGCCCGATCTGCTCACTCAGGGTCGGCTGTCTTACCCCAGTTTACCAACACTGGATTTTTGATGGCTTGGCCGCTGAGACCTCCATCTTGAAGGAGGAGGGTCTTTCTGACTCGGTTATTAAGACTCTGATCGGTGCCCGAAAGAGGTCTTCTTCTATCACCTACTATAGGACTTGGAAAGCCTATATCGCTTGGTGTGAGGTTAGGTCCTTGCCTTGTAGGGTCTTTTCGGTCTCCAGGATTCTGGAGTTTTTACAATCACATCTGGACTCCGGTCTTCAGCTGAGTACTTTGAAAGGGCAGAAGGGGCCTTATCTATCTTTTTTCAGAAGCGTTTTGCGCTTCTTCCTTTAGTTAAAACTTTTTTCCAGGGGGTTACGCATGTGCGGCCTCCCAGGAAACCATTACTCCCTGTTTGGGACTTGAATTTGGTTCTTTCTGCTCTTCAGGCTCCTCCCTTTGAGCCTTTGCAAGATATTGCTTTGTCTACCCTGACTCAGAAGATTGTCTTCTTGGTAGCTATCACTTCGGTTCGGCGTGTCTCGGAGTTGGCGGCCTTGTCTATTCAGGCGCCCTACTTTGAGAGGCATCAGGACAAAGTGGTCTTTCGGTTTAAACCGGACTTTCTTCCTAAGGTTGTTTCTGCTTTTCATTTGAATCAAGATATTGTTCTTCCCTCCCTGTGTCCTAAGCCTAAGAATGACAAGGAGAGGGTTTTGCATTGTTTGGATGTAGTACGCTGTGTTAAGTACTATTTGATTATTACTTTTCCTCTTCGTAAAACTGATGCCTTTTTTGTTGTGCCCTGTGGGCCTAGGAAGGGTTTGGCGCCGTCCAAATCTTCCATTAGCAAATGGATACGTCAGGCCATTATTGCTACTTGGTCTTCTGTTCATACTTTTTCTAAGTTTTACAAGGTTGATGTGCGGGCCTCAGCGGATGCTGTGTTTGGCCGCAAAGTTCTGCAGACTGCAGTCATTTAAGTTATGCTTCACTTTGCCTTCGGATACCCATCCCTTGTGGACACTGCTTTTGGATGTCCCGATCGTAAGAATTAAAGGGGAAGCGGGGTGTGTGGCACACTGAGAATAATACCATTTTGTGAGTACTCACCTGAAAAATGGATATTGTCAGTGTGCCACACACCCCGCTTCACCCGCCCTTTTTGGTATCCTGGATCCTTTATATGGTGAAGCTTTTCTTTATTTTGAGGTTACCGTTGGATTTCCTGGTACCTTGTCTTTCTGCTTTTTAAATCACTGGTGTTAAGTGGGAGGTCCCAGGTATATGTAGGCCGGAAGGGGCTCGTTTTCAAGACTTCTCCCTGCAACGTCGCCACCTGCTGGTGGAGTAACCCGATTGTAAGAATTAAAGGGGAAGCTGGGTGTGTGGCACACTGACAATATTACTCACAAAATGGTATTTTTACTTAAATACACAATTACCAATTGGTGTGCCTGGTTGGCAAAAACTCACAATAGTAACCAACACATAGGATCCCTCAAGACCCGAAAGGAATGCCTAACCATAAATCTGGCACCACCACAATGATTTATATCAAAATATATTCAATTTAATATTTATCCAATACAAATATGAGATTAAAAGCAATTAAAAAACAACATCTTATGATGGGGAGCACTACAAAGACCGATGCTTGCCAGGTGCATCTATGTGCATACAAATATTATACCCATATTATGGTGAGGTTGTCCTCCAGCGGGGCCGCTGACGCACTTCCGGCCGGAGTGCTTCAGTGTCCCAAGCCTCGTTTTGACGCATAGCTGCTGACGTATTTCCGGTTTTAGAGCGCGGACGGACGCCGGTGCTGTCTATTGCTCATTAGCGGGTACAGGAGAGGTATTTAGGGGACAAGGGTGACAACCTCACCATACTTGTGGCCCAGATGAAGTAACGGGAGGTCCGTTACGAAATGCGTTGGCTGGGACGGGGCGAGGTACCTGGCTGGTGTTTCCCTGGTGTAGTATACATAGCACATGTTTATGAGTTTGCACTGTTCTTATTTTTTCCCCTCAGTGTTTCCAGGGGGGTGGAATAATAGTAATAACACTTCGATTGCACTTGATGGATATATAGTATATTTTTGTAAATTACATTTGTATATAGTATAGTTTGTATATAACACTATGTAATTAGGATAGGATTTTTGATATTGTATGTAGATTTAAAAATAATATGGGTATAATATTTGTATGCACATAGATGCACCAGGCAAGCATCGGTCTTTGTAGTGCTCCCCATCATGAGATGTTGTTTTTTAATTGCTGTTAATCTCTTATTTGTATTGGATAAATAATAAATTGAATATATTTTGATATAAATCATTGTGGTGGTGACAGATTTATGGTTAGGCATTCCTTTGGGGTCTTGTGGGATCCTATGTGTTGGTTACTAAGGAAAGGGTCTTACATTCTTTGGATGTAGTTTGTTGTGTTAAGTATTATTTAGTTACTACCTCGGCTTTCCGCAAGACGGATGCCTTTTTTGTTGTGCCTTCTGGGCCCAAGAGGGGTTTTGCTCCTGCCAAATCTTCCCTTAGTAGGTGGATACGTCAGGCCATCATTGGGGGCTATATGGCTAAGGGGAAGGTTCCCCCTTTTCGTGTCACCGCTCATTCTACTCGTGCTATTGGAGCTTCTTGGGCTTTTCAGCACCAGGCTTCTGTTGAACAAGTTTGCAAGGTTGCGACTTGGTCTTCTGTGCATACTTTTTCTAAGTTTTACAATACAAGGTTGATGTGCGGGCCTCAGCGGATGCTGCTTTTGGCCGCAAGATTCTGCAAGCTGCAGTAATTTAAGTTATGCATTATTCCTTGGGGATCCCCACCCATTATAGACGCTGCTATTGGATGTCCCAAGTGTCATGTATCTTTGGAAGTGGGGTGTGTGACATACTAGGAATAATACCATTTTACAGGTGAGTACTCACAAAATGGTATTTTTTATTATTTTTTTTACATTCATACTTTGTCTAGCCGTGCATATGATGAGATGCCTCGTGGACAGAGGCCCACCTTAAAGTGGACCAACACCCAGGATTTTGACTATCCTGGGTTTTGGTCCACTTCGGTGGGGCACCCCGATCAGCCAGAACGCCCAGAAACACTCACCTCACCACGCTCCTACGCGGGCGCTCGTCCAATCAGAGTGCTCAGAGCCGCTGTGGTATGCTGTGTGATCATCGACAGGTCCTCTTTAGTAGGCATGGATCGCAGATGGGACCAGATTTCTGATAGCGTGCGTTCCATTGGTGATGACCCCGATGCGTCCACACTCCCCCGATCAGGGTCCTCCCCCGTGTCTCTTCGGGGCGAACTCCCGGATGAGCGGGACCCCGGACGCTCTCTGCAGGCTTAGAGATGTATCGGTTGAGGTAGCTCTGATTAGCCGCCAGCGATCCCCTGGTCTGAGTCTTGGAATCTTTGTTTTTGTTGCCCCCTCCCATTGCGCTCGGGATCTGTTTCTCTGCTCAGCTTCTACAACTCCTGGGGCAACCCAAAATGCTACGGCACACCTTCCTAGTAGAACAATTATGATATAGTGCACGGAAGCGGTCAGGCCCGAGTTATGACGAATCTGTGCCAAGGTTAGGACAATAGTTCACAGGAAGAGCCGATATTCTTTAAAGGAAACTACTCCGCAGTGATTTAGCAGGTCAGCAGCGTCAAGATAGCTGATGATGATGTGGGTCAAGGCAACGGGATTTTCAGCAAAATGTTCCACAATCAGGCTAATATGCCCCTGCAGGGGGTGTTCGTGCTCGCTACTTTGATGGTATTGGCAGGGCAAGGGGAGGGGGTGGGTGTCTTCAAAACCACGGGGAGCAATTCCAAATGTGGGGAGGGAATAAGCCAGGCTCCGGCAGATAAGCCAGACCTAAGATCCCAAACGGGGCACCGAACTTCCGCGTAGGGGCGAGTACAATGGTGGCCACTCCTCCAGTCCCCGTACCTCCAGCTCTGTTCTTGCCGCTTGCATTCTGTAGGACTGGGGGGAAAAGGACAGTCAATGGGAGGGATCTCCCGACCAGGTGCACAGATCACAGGGCCACGTGCAGCTCCCACAGCCCACTACAGACCTCAGCAGCAGTCAAATCTTCACCCGGGTGTAGCAAGATGGCGGCCGCTCCTCTGATCCAGCTCCCGGCTTCCGCTGCAATAACGGGGCAGGGGGGAAGAAGACCAGTGATGGGGGGGGGGTCTCCGCGCAGCTCCCCCAGCCCACCACAGACCTCAGCAGCAGTCAAACCCGCAATGCGGGTGTAACAAGATGGCGGCTGCTCCTTTGATCCGGCGTCCTGCGCTCCGGGCCACCGCTGCAACCCGGGGGCAGGGGGGAGGAAGACCAGTGATGGGGGGGTCTCCCGAACAGGTGCCCGGTTCACAGGGCCCGACGCCTCCCCCGCAGCTCACCTCAGTCCTCGGCGGCAATCAGACCCGCAAAGCGGGTGTAGCAAGATGGCGGACGCTCCTCCGTTCTCAGCACCACACGCTCCTCTCTCGCCGCCTGTAGCTCCCGGATTAGGGGGGGGGAGGGCGGTCGCCAGCAGAGAGTGTCTAACAAGAAGGCGCCCAGGCTAAAGGGCCCCACGTCTCCTCAGCAGCTTGCCTCAGATCCGGACAGGGGAGGGCATCAAGATGGCGGCTGCACCTCCACGCCACTGTGCCCGCAGTTCCTGAATTTGCCACCGCTCCGCTTCACCTCTCACCATAGGTAGGTCCCGACTATGCAGGGGGCTCACACCAGCTTCCCAGAAAACTAGCAGGGTCCAGTGGATAAAACGCTCAGGTAAAAGTGCTGATAATTGCTAATGAGGCCGGGAGCTGGCAGCGTCCACGTCCTCACGTCTTTGTCTTGGTTCGGAAGAATCGCATTAGTAAAAATGACGTTACTTCCTAAACTCTTATATCTCTTTAGGGTCCTGGCCTATAGTCTTGGCTTATATGCTTAGATCTTTTCAATGCAAAGTTCTCAAATTAGTTTGAGCTCAGTTTACCCAATTGACAGCCTTGCATGCAATGATAGAGACCTCCTCTGTGGGTTTTTCTGGAAACTCACCCCATGCCTATCGAGGCACTCTTGTGGCTCAACCCAAGAACCTAAGTGTTCTCATGCAGCACAACCTTAGATCTTGGTATACTGTTATATTCTCCCAGACATTGATCACTCCGTATCTACCCCTCATTCCCCCCAGGCCTGGAATCTCCTTCTGCCTTTATCTGGTGGAAGTCACGAAAATGTAATATAATTTACAACTTCTTTCTTAACAACAAATTGGAGTGCTCCTTTTTAGTTGAACACCACCAGGCCTCTCCCAGGGAATCCTTAAGATATGCCCAGCTAAAACAATCCAACTCCCCTCTCATCAAACAAGCTCCATCTTCCTCATCCTTCACAATCTTTGAGCATATTTGCTTTAACGACCCTTTAGGTCAAGAGAAGATCTCCACAATATACTCTCAGTTGAATGAATATTCTTTGGCACTTAAACATACCTATGTTGCAAACTGATGAACTTGGCTAGGACACAGGAAGTGAAGACCTGAAGGAAAACCTGGGCCACCATCAAAATATGCTCCATTAATGTCACTACTGCGTTGGTACCTAGTGCCTGCTCGGATAGCTAGAGCACTCGAACTCCTCGAGGGTCAGGTGTCCAGAGATCCTTGGTACACTCTGATGCATTGAAAAAATACCCTCCCTTACTCATCCCAGCAAAAGCTGGTCACACTCATCTTAGCAGACCTGCAATGCATTGCAGGATCTTGAAAAAGATGTTCCATTAACTTTTACAACTTTAAAGCCAGCATGGATGGTTTTTCGGATCAATGAAAAATTGATGGCTATCCTGGAAGATACACTTGAGATATCTCGAGGCTTGGTCCCCTTTGGTGAAGTATGCCCATCCTAATATGCCTTTGGACCATCTATAAGGGATTCGGGGGGCTTTCGGGGGTGGCGACTCTCTTTGACCATTTCTCTCTCTTTCTTCTCTCTTCTCTATTCAATTCATGAGAAAAAAGCATGAAAATTTCACTGTTACTGAATCAGCAGCTAGGAAAACAATGAAAGTCAATGGCACTTTTTTTACTCCTTTCTACACTGTAGTAAAAGCTGCCATTTACTTTCATTGTCTTTTTATCTGGTTATTCGGCCATTCTCAGGCTATTCTAAGTATACAGCACGTCCTGTTCCAGAAGATATTCCTTACACTTGGGACATACATCCAGTAGATGGCGCTGGACTGCAGAGACAGAAAAGTGGCTCCTCCCGGCCCCATATATACCAGGGACCTCCCACAAAATCCCCAGTTCTTCTCTGCAGTCCGGGCTGCGATGACTAGAAGATGGCTCTCTCTACTCTCAGGTGAGCGGGGCTATTAGCCTGCGGCCCTGTAGGACTATTCCCACCCGTTTCCTTTTACTGCCTCCCAGCTCAGGCTGCGCTGGTTTGGGTGAAGGTAGGCAGCACCTCTGTCAGGTGCTGAGGAGCGCTGCTCCAACCGCAGTCCCCCACCAAAGGGTAGGCGGTATAGGCCCATGGTGAGCCTTATGGGATGCCCCTTGCCCCCTGTCCCCGCAGTTAGCTCCCTTTAGGCTGGCTGTCGCTTCCCCTTCGTTCTCCCTTGTAGATCTCGGGGGGGGGGGGTGCTTGTAGATCTCGGGGGGGTGCTTGTCTTTACTATATGTAGTGTGTTGTATTTAATCCCTTATGATTTGATTTCCACTGGTTTCTTTTGCCGCCGGCGCACGATTGTACTACGCATCGCGGTCGGCGGCGACATCGCCTCAGGCGCTGCTGCGCCATCATTGGCTGGCCTTGTCAGGCTGATTTATTTATATATTTCTCTGTATTGCACATATTGCTTATGGGATCTTTTGCTTATGTCTTGCAGGCGGGTCAAACTTTGTCGTTTCTCCCGGTCCTATCCCCTCTATTTAGTGTTAACTCTTATTGGAGGGCTATTATATTTCATTACTCCCACTTCCCCAGCGGGTTATTGGGGCATCCCGGGTTGCTATTATTAGCGTTAATCCCTATTGGCCTGTTGTGCCGTGATAATCACCATATGGAGGCTTCTCAGGATAATGTGCTCGGGGTTCCTTCGGGACAAGCCCGGCTGTGTGTGGCGTGTGGGGTATCCCCTATAAGTGATGATGTCAGGGTGTGTGTACCCTGCGCCCAGCAGGTACTTGCGCTGCAGTCTGGGTTACCTACCTCTGGGTTCGCCTACCCCCCCACGCTTACATCTGACTCCCAGTGAGGTGCATACCAGTGGGGAGTCTCAACCTGATTTGGCTGCCCGGGTAGCCAGTATTGAAAGGCATATTGCTGGGTCTGGTCCGTGTAAGGCTCCTGCTAAGCGGCGGCATCTGAAACGCGGTGTTACTCTCTTTCCTGTGGAAGCTGAGGAGTTTTTTTATATTACTGGATATACCCCCCTGGAAGAAGGGGAATTATTCTGTGATTCAGAATCATCTGAGGATCAGCCTAGGGGTTATGCTGAGTCTGGGTCTGACCCATGGGCTTCAGATGATACTGACAGACTTTTGGCTCACATTTTTGAAGTGCTATGTATCGCTCGTCCTGCCGTGGCCCTGCGGCAGCAGGGGGAGCTGTTTCATACTGTTAAGGCACGTTTGGAGCTTCCTGAACAAACTTACTTTAATAATCTGATTCTCAAGGAGTGGGAACGGCATAGCCAGCTTCTCGGGGTACCAAAGAGTTGGGATAAGAGGTATCCCTTTCCTGCTGAGATGGTTAAACGTTGGTCATGTGCTCCAGAGGTGAATGTACCAGTTCTGTCATGCATTCCCCTGACTCTACTACACTTAAGGGATGGGGAGGACAGGCGCATGGATCAGTTGGCTTGCCATGCCTTTGCCTGTGTTGGGACCGCGCTCTGTCCGGTCTGTGCCTCTGCTATCACGGCTGTTGCTATTAAAAGCCTGCTCAGGGGTCTCTTAGATGGGGCCCCTGACGATGCTGGTAGTGAAGAGTATAGAGCTCTTCTGCGTTGTGAGGAATTTGTTGCATATTTTCTCTCTGCCCTGGATGATACTATTAGAATGCGTGGCAGGGCATCTGCCTTGTTGGTGGTGATACGCCACTCGGTCTGGCTGTGCCAGTGGGCAGCTGTCAATGCTGCCAAAAAGGCTCTCACTGGATTTCCCTTCAAGGGGCTGCGCCTCTTTGGGGAACGTTTGGACTTGTTTGCTAAAGGTGGCAAGTTACCTCAGCGTAGAAGGCAGCCCCGATCCTTTTGGGGTTCAGGTGCCTTTTCTCCTTCCTTCCGGGGCTCCAGAATTGGACAGGGAGCTTCCTTTGCTGGAGCCCATGGAGATTTTTGGGGAGCCGCCCTGGCCCCACCTGGGGTCCCAAGACTAAGTCCTCCCCCAAGCCCCCTCAGGCATGAAGGGGCGCCCTCACCCATCCGGATGGGGGGACGGCTTCGGTTCTTTGCTTACGTCTGGAGGCGTCATGTCTCATACCGGTGGATTCAGGAGGTATTGTCCTCCAGTTACAAGATAGAGTTTGCAGCCTGGCGCCCCCAAGATTCATCAAATCTCGGTTAGCTCAAAACCCCTTGTCAGCTCAGTGTCTGTCCCTGGCTGTCCAAGGCCTTCTAGACCTAGGTGTCATCTGCCGGGTGCCCTTGAAGGAAAGGGGCAAAGGCTATTATTCCAATCTTTTCATTGTGCCCAAAAAGGATGGATCCATCAGACCTATCCTGGATTTAAATCTTCTCAACAAGTTTGTCAGATTCAGACACTTTCGCATGGAGACTCTGCGCTCAGCTGTGACTTTCCTATGACCAGGGGACTTCATGACCTCTGTAGACATCAAGGATGCTTACCTTCACGTACCTATCTTTCCAGGTCATCAGAGATTCCTCAGGTTCGCTCTGGAGGATCAGCACTACCAATTTGTGGCATTGCCCTTCGGCCTCACCTCGGCCCCCAGGGTATTCACCAAGGTGCTGGCAGGAGTGATGGCCCTGCTGAGATCTCAGGGCATTCGCATTCTTCCCTACCTGGACGACATGCTTATCGCTTCTCAGTCTTTCCATCAGGCAGAGCTGGATACTCAGCGTGTGGTGTCCACACTGGAATCATTCGGCTGGGTGATCAATCACCCCAAATCTTCCCTGTCTCCTTCCATGGTGAAGTCTTTTCTGGGCATGATTCTGGATTCAGCTCAGGTCAAGATCTTTCTTTCTCAACAGAAGGTGGAGGTCCTTCAGGAGAAAGTTCAGCTCCTGCTGTCTTGTCCTCATCCTTCCATCAGGCAGGGAATGCAGCTGGTGGGCCTGATGGTGTCCTGCTTCGAGGCGGTTCCATATGCTCAGTTCCACATGAGGCCTCTTCAGCTTCACCTCTTGTCAGTATGGGATCGGGACCCTGTGTCCCTGGATCAGGTGTTTGTCTTGTCCCCTCTGGTCAGGCAGTCTCTAGTGTGGTGGCTAGACTCAAGGAACCTGCTGGGGGGCTGGTCCTTTCTGGCCCCCTGCTGGGAGACTGTCACCACGGATTCCAGTCTGACAGGTTGGGGGGGATTCTGGAAGTCCCTGAAGTTCCAGGATCAGTGGAAGTGCAACATTCTGGAATTGAGGGCAATCAGGTTGGTTCTCGCCCACTTAACCCCACACCTGAGGGGTCAGGCTGTTCAGGTCCGCTCGGACAACCAGACGGCGGTTGCCTGAATCAATCATCAGGGAGGGACCCGGAGCAAGAGGGCCCTCAAGGAAGTGTCACTGATACTGTCCTGGGCGGAGGAAAATGTTCCCTGCATCTCAGCTGTGTCCATCCGGGGGGTGGATAATCTGGAGGCAGACTCTCTGATCAGGGGGACCTCTCGTCTGGGAGAATGGTCCCTCAGCAGCAGGGTGTTTCGCTCCCTGTGCCACCGCTGGGGTCAGCCGGATGTGGATCTGTTTGCGCCCCGTCACAATCACAAGCTTCCACGGCCACGGATGCCCTTGTCTTGGACGAGGTTCCAGCTCCTGTATGGGTTTCCCCCGTTTTCACTGCTGGGCAGGGTGCTGCGCAAGATAGTTCAGGAATGGGTGCCAGCCATCCTGGTGGCCCCCTGTTGGCCAAGAAGAGTGTGGTTCGCAGACATCGTGCAGTTGGCAGTAGATCAGTACGCCCTGCCACGGGTTCCAGATCTGCTCACTCAGGGACACCTACGCCACCCCAATTTACAAACGCTGGCTTTGACGGCCTGGCTGTTGAAACCTCCATCTTGATGTAAAAAGGGCTGCCTGCCTCGGAGGTGAATACCATGATCAGGGCTAGGAAGAGGTCCTCTTCTTCCATCTATTTCAGGGTTTGGCGTACTTGCATTGACTGGAGCGAGTCCCACTTGCTTACCTGTCGTGTGTTTTCTATTCCTAGGATTCTGGAGTTTCTCCAACATGGTTTGGATCTGGGTCTTCAGCTCAGTACTCTGAAAGGCCATGTGTCTGCTTTGGCTATTTTTTTGCAAAGATCCTTTGCTCAGCATCCCCTGATCAAGAACTTTTTCCAGGGAGTTACTCACATGCGTCCCCCGCGTAAGCCTATGTTACCAGTCTGGGACTTGAACTTGATCTTATCTGCCCTGCAAGGGTCTCCCTTCCTTTGTCCATTCTCACGCTTAAGGTGGTCTTTTTGGTGGCTATCACTTCTGTTAGGCATGTTTCTGAGTTGGCGGCGCTTTCCATCAAGCCTCCTTATTTTGAAAGACACCAGGACAAGGTGGTGTTTCGTTTTAAACCAGATTTTCTGCCTAAGGTTGGTTCTGCCTTTCATCTCAATCAGGACATTGTTTTGCCTCCTCTGTGTCCTAATCCCAGTAACCCTAAGGAAAGGGTTTTGCATTCTTTGGACGTAGTCAGAACTCTGAAGTTCTATTTGGTGGCTACTGAATCCTTCAGGAAGACTGATGCTCTTTTTGTGCTTCCGTCTGGACCTAAGAAAGGTCTGGCTCCAGCTAAGTCCACTATCAGCAAGTGGATCCGTCAGGCTGTGATGCAGGCCTACTCTGCTAAGAGGAAGGAGCCTCCCTTCCGCCTTACTACTCATTCTACTCCTGCTTTTGGTGCCTCTTGGGCTTTTCAGCACCAAGCTTCTGTTGAACAAGTTTGCAAGGCCGCTACTTGGTCTTCTGTTCATACGTTTTCAAAGTTTTACAAGGTTAAGGATGTTAGGGCCTCAGCTGATGCTGCTTTTGGCCGCAAGGTTCTGCAGGCGGCAGTGGTTTAAACTGTCTGCTGTTACTTTTGGGGATCCCACCCTACCTTTCGGACACTGCTACTGGATGTCCCAAGTGTAAGGAATATCTTCTGGAACAGGACGTGCTGTATACTTAGAATAATACAATTCTGTAATTACTCACCTGTAGAATTGGTATTATATGTATACAGCACGTCCTGTTCCACCCCACCCTTGTTATCATTATCTTTAGTTACCTCTTTATGGTGATTGTTCTTATGTTCAAATTTTCATATAATGGTTATAGTTCTCCTGGTTTCATTTTACCTGCTTTTCAATCCTGGGGATTTTGTGGGAGGTCCCTGGTATATATGGGGCTGGGAGGAGCCAATTTTCTGTCTCTGTAGTCCAGCGCCATCTACTGGATGTATGTCCCAAGTGTAAGGAATATCTTCTGGAACAGGACATGCTGTATACATATAATACCAATTCTACAGGTGAGTAATCACAGAATTGTATTTTTTTCTCATGAATTGAATTTTTTACTACCATGAGAATTGTTTTCAACTCTTATTGAATCGAGGCCAATAAATGTAAACTTTATTCAATACACGTATTACAGACAAAAGACTGATTAAAATATGTCATTTAAAAAACATATACACCAAGACAAACACTAATCAAAACACAAACTGGGGCTCTCCAGCCACCCGAGCTAACAAAAATATAATAATAAAGTATTTCAACAAAGAATATATAGTACCTTATCCCCTATCTGATATCTGTTTGCCCAGATCTTCATTAAAAGTTATTTCAATGTGCAAATTGTGCAAATAACACCCTAACAGTGGATCTAAACCATTCAAAAGTGCATACGTGCTAATATATTGTCAACTGCTCATATGATGAAACTAAAGGTATAATTTATGTGAGTTAATCTAATACTATAAGGCACATAATGAGGAAAAGGGGGGAGGGCAGTGCAACCAAGGCACCACAGACACAATACACGTGAGCAAATAAAACTCTAAAGGAGCAGTTAGCAAAAACCTATATTAGAAATATATATGATCCAAAAGAGGAGAAACACACACAATTTCCACAGACACATATGACAAGCAAACCTGTTAAGTATCTAGTAAGGGGATGCCAGGTGCTGGAGAGCTATACCCGCAGGGCCACACATTTCGCATCCAACATTGGCTGCTTCCCTAGGCCAGAATGATATATACATGCATTGTGTTTATATATGTATGCCCAATGTTCAAGCACCTGCCCCAATCAGCCACAGCTGCCAAAACACCCCGCCCGGCGCCTGCAGATGACATAAGCGGCATTCATTTGAAGTGTGCGCCTTGACAGGTCGGGTAGAATTTGTATGTCAACTGTCCCTGTGCACCACATCCTATGAACTATTTCCTCTTTTACTTTTTGAAATGCACCCTACAAATAAAATCCAGAGGGTAGGCTGGATGTATACTGTTGGAAACCACTGGCCTATGCACTCACATCCTATAACCCTTTCGCTGCCAGCCTACCTGCAGCTTTTGTCGCCCTCTGTTCCCAGACCATATTTCACTATTTTGCGCTACACATGTTCAACTGTGATTTTTGAAAGGATTTCCAGGGATTTCCCAGGAAAATTATATATTGTTTTTTTCAAGAGAGTCTGGGCTTCAACATGAAATCTCTTGTTTGGCCTTTTTTTAGTGTATTCTCAATACTTTTTGGTGAAATATGTGTAATTATTTTTGCAAGATTTGTCAATAAAATGTTATTGTGTGCGAAACCCCAATTTCTCCCGGTCACAGCGGTACCACATATGTATTGATAGACACCATTTCCTGCCCAGGAGACTCCCCCAAACTGAAACAGAGCTTTAGTAGATTTTCAGATAAAATACAACTGTGCTATGCGCACCTTGCAGTTTTTCCAGAAAAACAACCCTTTACATTTGAAATACACCCCACAAACTATATATTCTCTGGAAGTACACACCCCAAGCTTTCTAGGCGTACCAAGCTTGTTTACGTGGGCTTAGTTTTCTGGAAGTAATCCCTCAATGTATTTTTTGGTTGCACAAAGTTTCCCTAAAAAAGAATAAAAAGATAGACTCAAGCCACATTTTCCTAAAAAAAAACTATATGCAAACAAGAAAAAACAAGTAAAATCTCAAAAAGCAACATGCCCCAAACAGAACGATACCCAACATGCATAGGTACTGTCAAGGGAAGAGTTGGCAAACACCCCAAAGTAAAGCATGCGCATAACAGTAATTTTACTTGCAAATTTCAGCTCTGCAGACAAAATGCGCACCTTGCAATTTTTTCAACCAAAACAACCCTTTACATTTGGAATATCCCCTATAAACCATATATTCCCTGAAAGTACACATGTTAAGCTTTCTAAGAGTACCTAGCTTGTTGTAGTAGGCTCACCTTTCTGGAAGTAATCCCTCAAAGAATTCTTAGATTGCACAGGGTTTCCCTAAAAAAATGAATTAAAAAACTGAATAAATAGCATGTTTTCCTAAAATATAAATAGGCAAACCAGAAAAAACAATCTAAATCTGAAGGTCCCCCGAGCAGAACAATACCCAACATGCATAGGTACTATTAACCCTTTTAATTGCCAACCTACTTGAAGTTTTGACACCCTCTGTTGACAGGTCATTTTTCCCTATTCTGCGCCATGTTTAACCGTGATTTTTGCCGGAATTTTCTGGAAAATTATAGATATATATTTTGCAGCAAAGTTTAGGCTTGAACATGAAATGTCTTGTTTGATGGGGTCCCCCTTACCCAGCATTACCAGCCCGGGACCAGCTATGGGGGCTTGTAGGAACAGAGTGGAGGGGCCCAGGCTCTTCTGCCCCCCCCCCGGGCTTTGGGGAGGCAGGTAATGGGGGTGCCGGGGGTTAATGGCAAGTCACCCGCTGCAGCAAGCGGGTGACTTGCCATCCCCCAGCCTTGTGAACTGGTATAAGGGGTCTCATGGACCCCTTACCAGTTCACAAGGGGTTAAATGTTAAATAAAAAGACACAGGCACATAAGAAAAAAAAAGATCTTTATTTATTTATTTATTTTTTTACTTTACTCACCTCCGATCCTGTGTCCCCCGGCGATCTCCGATGACAGCTGACAGTCTGCTCGGGTGTTTGGAGGAGAGAGCCTGGGGAGGGGGGGCGATCTCAGCCCTCTCCTCCTCCCCACCTCTCTCCTCCAACCACCCAAGCAGACTGATTCTCTGTGTCGGGTGCCGGCATTAAGAGGGCTGCTGATGACATTTCTGCCCTCTCCTCGCCACGGAAGAGGCTGGGAGGGCGATCGGAGGCCCCCCCAGTAAAGAGGACACCCGTCGGGAGACAGCGCGGCCTCAGGTAAGTAAATGTCATTTTTCATTTTTTTTTCTTTTACAGTTAGCAGCTGCTGCTGCCGAAGCGGGGGGGGGGGGGGGGGGGATATTCCGGGGGCTCTCCTGGAGCCATCCAACCCCCCACGGGGGATCGGATGGCACCAAATTAAAGAGGAGACCTGGCCAGATCCAACGAGGGGTCAGTTGAGTATTTTTTATTTTTATTTTTTTAACTAGCAGGGGGGAAGTTCAGGCACGTAGATTCTCCGTGCTTGGCACTTAAGTGGAGTAGAAGCGAGCAAGGGATAATAGACCTTTTTTTAGTAAGTTGTACAACTGTCATCAGAAATGCTCTTTTAATTATTGCTATACATTTTTTTTTTTTGTGAAACTAAACCTTTTTTAACTTGATTCATAGGGCTCCCGTTGCTCATCTGATGCAAGCATGCTTGGAGAAATGATGTTCGGTTCTGTTGCTATGAGTTACAAAGGATCCACTTTAAAAATTCATCAAATACGGTAGGCCTTATAGATGCTTTTTAACTCCAGGAAGCAAATCTTTTGTAGGTATAGTGTTTTTATTAAAAGGATTTTAATTTTGAGTTTTACAAACTGATCGACCATACTCACTCATTTGCTAAGGTCAATAAAAACAAAGGACAGCACCAGTCCCTCACAATCGAGAAAAAGTAAATAGATATAATATAACACGGTGTGCTCACTACTCTTGGCACAGTAACCAAAGCATTACAATTATGTGTTGGTGGTCCCCACACCCCCCCCAAAAAAAAGAACTGCACCAAGAGAATACAAAAAGCGGCACTACCCACCAATATGATTATAGAGATTTTACTAATAGAGACAACAGAGATTTTAGGGTAGTCATTTATTGATATAATCTACTGATATGATGGACCTCTGGCGCCCCCTGGTGTCTATTGTGTTTATGTGATGTAAGTGTTCATGTAATTGATGTTTTTAGCCATTAGATATCCTTAATAAACTAAGATTCTTTATTATTATTTTGGTGGGTAGTGCCGCTTTTTGTATTCTCTTGGTGCAGTTTTTACTTTTTTACTTCATGTATTAAAAAGTACTTCATGTATCTGGGAAACAGACCATAGCAAACCTTTGAAAAATGTTATTGAGCTGATCAATAATACAAATATTAACTTGGGAATTGCAGCACTCTTTGAAAACTTTAAAACCTTAGACTGTTTTTGTTATATTCAACAATTCTTACCACCTGGCTTCAGGCTGGATTTACCTCAGTGAAGCTATTTATTAAAGTGGACCAAAACCCAGAATAGTCAAAAGTTTAGACTATCCTGGGTTTTGGTCCTTTCCCTGGGGGCACCCCAATCGATAAGGTGAGTTGGCTGCGGTGATCGGGGGGGGGGGGGGGGGGGTGTTACTCAGCGGGGCACGATTAGGGTGCCCACGGGGAAAGGACCAAAACCCAGGATAGTCAAAATCCTAGGTTTTGGTCCACTTTAAAGGAAAAGTCCACTTTTTTATTTATGTATGTTAGTGTATATGTGCTTAACATAGTGAGTTTATATAGTATTTATATTTATTCTTATGTTGGTAAATGTGTGTTTCTTTTGGAGCATGTGGAGGATGCAGCACTTCTATATCTATGGAATATTTTGGACACTTTTTAAAACGAAGTTTCAAATATGGATATTTTACAGCCTACCCCAGCAGCCATAGTCAGTTCTAAAGAGAGGTCCTGAGGAGATCGGACGGGAGCTGAGATTGATCTGCCTTATTTTACTATAAAATCATTTTTATCTAGTTCTATTTATTTTATATTACGTCAGAAATATTTTGAATCTAGTTTCTGCACTAGAGTCATTTCTCTAATGCAGAAACTAGATGGATAATATTTATGAAGTAATTAAAGATAAATAGAACCAGATAAAAATGATTTTTGTTTCATTGGGGAATATCTCACACTGTGTTTTGACTCCTAGTTGGGGGCAATTTTAATGGCTCGGTGACTACACAGATCTTATGACAGTACATGACTATATGGGAGTTTTATGTACAATCTAATCCTGTGTTCAATAATTCCGCTATGCAATTGCATACTAATTTAGCTCTTGTAGGTAGCAGTATTGAGGGCCCTGGACCTTGTAGTTAGACACCTGTTTTCACAAAATATTCCATTAAGGAGAGCAAGAAACTGTGCTGACTTTTAGCGCCATTGGACAATTCAGAAGACACTGTTACTTTGGTGTCTAAACATTGACCTGAGGCTTCACTTGATGGTGATAATTATCATTCTGACCTCGACATGGCCACGGATCCAGGCAACAAGGATGTTTAAAAATCCAGTGTGTACGCCAGCACTTCAAATAAAACTCCCCATTTATTGTAGACATTAAAATCATTAAACAGCACCTGGGACAACAGATAAGGGGCCTTGTCTATGTCTATTGTCCCACTTGCTGTTGGATGATTTTAATGTCTACAATACATGTAGAATTTTATTTGAAATGCTGGTGTACACATTGGATTTTTCCACTATTAAGGAGCAGTGGAGGAGGCTGCATTGACCCCGTACGCAGAGCAAAGTGACCATGCATTCAGCTGAGCTGTGAGTACTTTTGAAACAAGGATGAGATCTTTGGTTACTGCAGATGACATGAGAAATGCCATTATTTGGGTCAGAAAGGTCTTAAAATTTCCTTGGACTAAACAAACCAAGCAAACCACTGAAGGTGAACCTTAGTTGTCCCCGAAAGGTTTGCTCTAATTTCTTTTCTTTCCTGATCATACTGAATTTGAAAAAGATTTCATAAACAGAGTGGTCAAAGCCTGATAGGAATACTACGGTTCTTAAGCATTCGGACTCCTTTTCCAAATTATTTAATTAAAAAATTATGCAGAATAGTAAAGATTGACCATCATGGTACAGTTCCTTCAAAGGCTACTTCTTTGCCCACAGGTGAACCTGAAGCTCTTAATGATAGAGGCGTACACAGTTCTTCTTAAGACATCAGCCAACTGTTCTGGGATCAGTTGCCTGGCCTAGCTGCATTTTAGCTTTGGAAGTGAGGTTGAAGGATTTGGAGAATGATGTTTACAACGGTGCCTGCCTTGATGCAATCATTTCTAATTCCCAAGACTGTGATCATCTATGGACATTCTATCTAAGTCAGTAGTCCTCAAACTTCCTCCTCAAGGGCCGAGACAGGCCAGGTTTTGCAGCTCTCCACGCTACTCCACAGGTGAATTAACTGGTGCTCAGACAGAGCTATAGCCCTAATTATTACATCTGTGCATCAGCATAGAGAGCTGCAAAACCTGGCCTGTCTCGGCCCTTGAGGAGGAAGTTTGAGGACTACTGATCTAAGTCATCCAAGGATGCCCTTAAGATGTCATAGAGATGGTAACCTCTTTAAAGATGATCTTGAGGTGTTAATTAAGGAAGTCACAGGAGAAAAGAGAGCTATTTTTCCGCTAGTTGCAGGTGACTTGCCACCCCCCTAAGCCTTGTGAACTGGTATAGGGGTCTCGTATGTCCCTTACCAGTTCACAAAGGGTTAAATGTAAAAAAAACATGCAGAAAAAAATATTTTATTATTATTTTAATATTTACCTCCCATCCATCCTGGAGTCCCACACTGATTACTTTGGCTTCTGCTCTCCTGCTGCTGATGTAAGCCTTTTATATCTGCTGAGTGACAGGTAACAAAGGGTTAATTTAAAAAAACGACATCGGGTTCCCCTTCTCGGGGGGTGTAACCCATTTATTCTAAGCAGACAGCACGTCCTGCTCCAGACATAGTCCTTACATGTGGGGTATACCTCCGCCCTCAGCGCCGTGCACTGCAGAACATGAAGAAAACAAGCTCCTCCCAGCCCTACACATACCGGAGGACCTCCCACAAATCCCCAGTTTTCTCTGCAGTGCTTGAACTGCGAAGACATGAAGTATCACGCTCTCGCAGGCGAGCGGGGCTTTACAGCCCGAGGCCCTGCGGGACTATTTCCACCCGTCCTCGTTGTGAACTAATGCCTCTTAGCCTGGGCTGCGTTGGGTCGGGTGAAGGTAGGCAGCACCTAGTGTGCTTATGGAGCTAGACTCCACCGCAATCCCCCTCCATAGGGCAGGCGGTTAAGGCGTATGGTGAGCCTTCTATTGGATGCCCCTACCACATTAGTGCCCCTCGCCCGGTGTAGCGGTGAACCCAGTATATTGGATCACCTTCCTCCCTAGATTTCCCCGTTAGTGGGGGGAAAAAAGAGGGGGGGGGGGTCGTGTGTATGATGGCTGATCCTTGCCCTAATCGCACTAGTCAACCATTTTCTTATTTGGTCCTTGGAGTCAGAGCTGCGCTTCACTTCAGCCTTTTGCTTTCCTACTGCGCTTTCATGTATTCTCAGCACGTGCTTCTGTTTTATTCAATTGACGCTTGGCGTTCTACCACTGTATTCACCCTGTCAGATCTCTCTGAGGTGACGTCTCCCTGACAATATCTGTCGCTTCTGACTGGCTGCGCGCCTTCGAGCTTCGCGCTCTCCGGAGGGGGGGCGTGGTTCGGTTTGGCGCGCTCCGCGTCATCATCCGCTCTGGCCAGCCCTTCGAGGTTCGCTTGGCACCATTTCCTTCTCACATGCACGTGGTGAAGACGGTCCTCCCCTCGCTGTTCTGTAAGTGCCCTCATGGGCGATCCCTTTCCTAGTTTTGACTTCTTCGCGCTTGGCTCTGACATCCCTGTTCCCCTTGTGTCTTTCAGACTGCGGAAGTCGGTGGCTTCTCCCGGCCCAGCGTAGAGTCCGGTCCAGAACCTTTTAACAATCACTCCCACTTCCCAGCGGGTGTTTGGGGCATCCAGCGTTGCTTTACAGCTTCAATCCCTACTGGCATATTAAATACAATAATCACCATATGGAGGCATCTCAGGATATCGCGAACGGGGTTCCTTCGGGACAAGCCCGTCTGTGTGTAGCTTGTGGGGTCACACCTAGCAGTGGTGACAATGCACGGGTCTGCGTCCCTTGTGCCCAGCAGGCGCTAGCTGGCCTACCCACCTGTTCCGAGGCTGGGCCCGCGCCTCGCCTTGTTTCTCCTACTCCCCCCAAGCCTGAGTCTAACTCTCAATACTAGCGGGGACTCTCATGCTGATTTGGCCGCAAGACTGGCTAGCGTGGAAAGTTTAGTCGCTGGCTTCTTGGCGCGCAAGGCTACCGCTAAAAAGCGCCACTTGAATCCTGAAGCCACTATCCTTCCTGTAGAATCTGATGATTTACATTTGTCTTATGCACACTCCCCCTCAGAGGAAGGGGAACTGTTTTCTGACTCGGGGTCCTACGACGATGAGTCCAGGAGTCAGGATGAATCTGGTTCTGATCTTTGGTCCCAGGATGACCTTGATAGATTGCTGGCCCAGATCTTTGATGTGTTATCCCTCTCTCCTCCGCCTGCGGTTCCTCGGCAAAGAGGTGACCTGTTTCATACCGCTAGGGTGCGATTGGAGTTTCCTGAACAAACCCATTTTAATAATCTCGTCTTAAAGGAGTGGGAACATCCCAGCAAACTCCAGGGGGTTCCTAAGACTGTGGATAAGAAGTATCCATTCCCTGCTGACCTGATCAAGTGTTGGACTTCGCCGCCCGAAGTCGATGCCCCGATCCTTGGTCTGTCCAATACCTCTATTATGCACTCCCCTGACACTACTACACTGCGGGATCTGGAGGATCGGCGGGTTGATCAACTGGCATGTCATGCCTTTGCATCTGGGGGAGCCTCGCTCCGCCCGGTTTGCGCCTTAGCCATCACGGCGGTGGCGCTCAAGACGATGACTTGCCATCTGATGCCGCCAATGCTTTGGTTACCTGTGAGACTTTTATCAATTATATCCTGTCTGCATCGGACGATGCTATTAAGCTGAGTGCTAGATCCTCTGCTCTGGTGGCCATACGCCGTGCGGTCTGGTTACGCCAGTGGGCAGCTGACAATGTCGCCAAGAAGGCTCTTACGGGGCTTCCTTTCAAAGGGCTGCGCCTGTTTGGAGAAAGGTTAGATATCTTTGCTAAAGGGGGCAAGCTGCCCCAGCGCAAGCGTCAGACTCGGACCTTTCGTGGCCCAAGCTCCCACTCGACCCCCTATCGTGGGGCTAAACAGGGAAGAGGGGTGTCCTTCGCCGGAGCTCGCACAGATTCCTGGAACAAGAACAGAGGACGCCGCCCCAGCTCTTCCTGGGGGCCAAAGCCCAAGGCCCCTCCCAAGACCCCCCAGGCATGAAGGGGCGCCCTCGCCCGTCAGGGTGGGGGGACGTCTACAGCATTTTCAGCATGTCTGGAGACGCCTCGTCCCAGACCGGTGGATTCAGGAGGTAGTGTCCTCCGGTTACAAGATAGAGTTTGCTGTACTTCCCCCTACCAGGTTCGTCGGGTCCCGAATCCCACAGGATCCTGCCTCAGCTCAAGTCTTGATGCTAGCGGTGCAGGACCTTCTAGACCTCGGGGTCATTTGCAAGGTCCCCTTAAAAGACAGGGGCATGGGGTTTTATTCCAGCCTGTTCACGGTACCCAAAAAGGACGGGTCAGTCAGACCCATTCTGGATTTAAAAATCTTAAACAGATTTGTCAGAAACAGGCATTTTCGTATGGAAACTCTGCGCTTGGCCTTTGCCTCGCTGCGCCCAGGGGACTTCATGACATCTGTGGACATCAAGGACGCTTACCTGCACGTTCCAGTGTTCCCAGGGCATCAAAGGTTTCTCAGATTTGCGCTGCTGGATCAGCATTACCAGTTTGTGGCTCTGCCATTCGGACTTACGTCAGCCCCCAGGGTATTCACCAAGGTGCTGGTGAGTAATGTCTATGTTGAGACTAAAAGGCATACGAGTGTTGCCCTACCTGGACGATATACTCATCTCATCCCAGTCTCTGCAGCAGGCAGAGCTGGACACGCGGTTGGTGGTGACCACCCTGGAGTCCTTCGGCTGGGTGATCAATTACCCAAAGTCCTCTCTGTCCCCCTCCTCAGTGACCCCGTTTCTGGGGATGATTCTGGATTCAGTTCAGTCAAGGATATTCCTTCCTCCTCAGAAGGTGGAAGCTCTGACAACGCAGGTGAGGTCCCTGCTCTCGAGCCCTCATCCCTCCATCAGGCAGGGAATGCAGTTGGTGGGCTTGATGGTGGCAAGCTTCGAGGCGGTGCCCTTTGCACAATTCCATTTGAGAACTCTGCAGCTTCACCTTCTGTCAGTTTGGAACAAGGACCCAGCGTCCTTGGACGAGATCTGGGTGCTTCCCCCCTCGGTCAGACAATCCCTGGCGTGGTGGCTGGACCACGGGAACTTGACAAGGGGCAGATCCTTCCTGGCTCCCTCCTGGGAGACGGTCACAACGGATGCCAGTCTCTCGGGCTGGGGGGGATTCTGGAAGTCCCTGCGTTTCCAGGGGAGGTGGGGCCCTCGGGAGGCCCATCTACCCATCAATGTCCTGGAACTCAGGGCGGTCAGGTTGGTGCTGGAACAATTGACCCAGCACCTGAAGGGTCTGGCGATTCAGGTACGCTCAGACAACAGGACGGCGGTGGCCTACATCAATCATCAGGGAGGAACCCGGAGCAAGGGTGCTCTCCAGGAGGTGTCTCTGATTCTAACATGGGCAGAGACCAATGTTCAATGCATCTCGGCTGTTTACATTCCGGGGGCGGAAAATCTGCTAACAGATGCCCTGAGCAGGGTATCGTCCCGTCAGGGGCAGTGGTCCCTCTCCAACTCGGTATTACAGTCCCTGTGTCACCATTGGGGTGTCCCAGACGTGGATCTGTTTGCGTCCCGTCACAATCACAATCTCCCGAGCTTTGTATCCCTGTCTCAGGATCCTCTGGCTCTGGCCTTGGATGCTCTGGCAATGTCTTCGGCTCCTGTATGCGTTTCCACCAATTCCCCTTCTGGGCAGAGTGCTACGCAAGAAGAGTGTGGTTCGCAGACGTGGTTTAAATGGCAGTAGATCAGTACGATCTACCAAGGATTCCAGACCTCCTAACTCAGGGGTCTCTACGCCATCCCAATTTACTAACTCTGGCTTTGACGGCTTGGCTATTGAGAAAAGGGTTTGTCCGCTTCTGTAGTGGCTACCATGGTCCAAGCCAGGAAGAAGACCTCTTCTGCTATATATTATAGGGTATGGCGTGCCTACATTGACTGGTGTGAATCCAGGTCTCTTCCATACTGGGAATTCTTAGTCTCCAGGGTGCTGGAGTTTTTACAACATGGTCTAGACTTAGGACTGAAGCTTAGTACCTTGAAGGGCCAGGTTTCGGCCCTGTCTATCTTCTTTCAGAAGACCTTTGCCCAGCACTCCCTTATCAAGACCTTCTTTCAGGGGGTCACTCATGTGCGCCCCCCTCGGAAACCTATGGTTCCTGTTTGGGATCTGAATTTGGTTTTGTCGGCCCTGCAGGGTCCTCCTTTTGAACCTATTCATGAAGCAGCTCTTGCTGTTCTCACGCTCAAGGTGGTCTTTCTGGTAGCCATTACCTCGGTTAGACGTGTGTCTGAGTTGGCTGCCTTGTCTATTCAGCCTCCCTACTTTGAGAGACACCGGGATAAGGTGGTGTTTCGCTTCAAGCCAGACTTTCTACCTAAGGTTGTGTCTGCATTTCATTTGAATCAAGATATTGTTCTTCCTTCCTTGTGCCCTAATCCTAGTAACCCTAAGGAGAGGGTTTTGCATTCCCTGGATGTGGTTAGGTGTGTCAAGTCTTACCTGGTTACCACTCAGGCATTTAGGAAGACGGATACTCTCTTCGTTGTGCCTCACGGGCCTAGGAAAGGTTTGGCTCCCGCCAAGTCTACAATCAGTAAATGGATTCGTCAGGCTGTGGTTCAAGCCTATACTACTAAGGGGAAGACTCCCCCCTTTCGTCTTACTGCTCATTCTACTAGAGCTGTTGGGGCTTCTTGGGCTTTTCAGAACCAGGCCTCTGTGGAGCAAGTTTGTAAGGCCGCTACTTGGTCTTCGGTTCACACCTTTACAAAGTTTTACAAGGTTGATGTTAAGGCCTCAACTGACGCTGCGTTTTGCCGCAAGGTTTTGCAGGCCGTAGTTGTTTAAATGGCTTGCTTTTGCCTTCTGTTGGGGATACCACCCTTCTTTACGGATACTGCTATTGGATGTCCCACATGTAAGGACTATGTCTGGAGCAGGACGTGCTGTCTGCTTAGAATAATACAACTCTGTGAAGTACTCACCTGTAGAGTTGGTATTATATGCAGACAGCACGTCCTGCTCCACCCCACCCTGGTTTCACTTTGTTCTGGATCCCCTGTTTGGTGATTGTTATACTTGATTTTTTTTTGCCAGTTTTGGGTGGTTGTTTCTCCTGGCCTCTCTTTCTCACTGCTTTTCAATGCTTGGGATTTGTGGGAGGTCCTCCGGTATGTGTAGGGCCGGGAGGAGCTCTGCAGTGTTCTGCAGTGCACGGCGCTGAAGGCGGAGGTATACCCCACATGTAAGGACTATGTCTGGAGCAGGATGTGCTGTCTGCATATAATACCAACTCTACAGGTGAGTACTTCACAGAGTTGTATTTTTTGGGGAACTTTAAGGGTTAAAAATTGGCATGAGGTCCCCCTTATCCAGCATAACCAGGCCAGGGACCAGCTATAGGGGCTTTTAGAACAGGGGCCAGCCTTGGTGGCCCCCGGCCCTGCAAGCTACAAGCCCGCAACGCCTAATTCTTCTGCCCCTTTGGAGAGCTTTTGGGAGGCATGTAATAGGGTGCTCGGGGTTCATAGAAAGTTACCCGCTAGCTGTAGGTGACTTGCCAGCCCCCAAAGCCTTGTGAACTGGTATAGGGGGTCTCATGCATCCCTTACCAGTTCACAAAGGGTTAAGGGTTAAAAATAGAAATGTATTTTATTTTTTTAACACTCACCTCTGATCCTGTGTCCCACGGCACCACAGCCCCCCCTTCCCTTCCAACCTTCCTCCAGTAATCGCCCTCGGCTTCTGACAGTTCTGAGGCGGGCTAACAGCGACGACAGCGGTGAAGAGAAGACCCAGCAGGGGGGATTGCGCACGGAGGTAAGCAAATGTCATCCCCCGCCCCACAGTTAGCAGCGGTGGTCGAAGCAGCGTGAGAGGGGCTACTTCTGGGCCCCTCTTGAAGCCAGAGCCCAGGGGGTTATCTGATGCCCCGGGGGAAAGAGAAGACCCGTCGGATGGAATGAGGGTTTAGGTGTATTTTTAGTATACAGTACGTCCTGCTTCAGATAAGATTCTTTACTCCGCCAGATGGCGCTGGACTGCAGAGACAGCGAAATTGGCTCCTCCCGGCCCCACAAATACCCGGGACCTCCCACAAATTCCCAGATCTTCTCTGCAGTCTGGACTACGAAGGACAAGAAGATGTCTCTCTCTACTCGCAGGTGAGCGGGGCTATTAGCCTGCGGCCCTGTAGAACTATTTTCACCCGTTCCATTGTTAATTTGCCTCCTAGCCTTGGCTGTGCAGGATCGGGTGAGGGTAGGCAGCACCGCTGTCAGGTGCTTAGGAGCGCTGCTCCACCACAATCCCCCACCAAAAGGTAGGCGGTATAGGCACATGGTGAGCCTTTATGGGATGCCCCTCCCACACTATTGCCCCTTGCCCCTCTCTATCGGTGGGCCCTACGTTAGGTGGCCGCTGCCCTCCCTTGCTCTCCCTTGTAGTTCTCGGGGGGGGGGGGGGAGGGGGGATGTGTGACTGTGTGTTTCTGTACATTCACTTTGTATGGTGTGCTTGGTTTGCCTTTAATCCTGTCACAGCACAGCTTTGGTTGCGCTGGTTGCTTTTTGAATATGCCGCCGCGCGCTTGTACGGCGTTCCGTGGTCGGCGGCGACATTACCTCAGGCGCTGCTGCGGCATCATTGGTTGTTTTTGTCACGTGTGCGGTGGCGAGCTCTTCGGGGGGGTGGTCCCTGCGGATGGCGCGTTCCGCATCACTGTCTCCGCGGCCCGCCCCTCGAGGTATACTCGCCGCCATTTTGCTTCCTCTTGCTGCTTGGCTGGCGCCTACCTACCGCGGTCCGTGAGTGCCCTCGCGGGCTGTTTGTTATATTTTTAATGTTATGTATGCATGTCGCTTACGGGGTTTTTTGCTTATGTCTTACAGGCGGGTCAAACTCAATTGGTTTCTCCCGGTCCTACCCCCTCTATTAGTTTATTTATCTTATTGAGGCCTAGTGTGCTAATTCCTCCCACTTCCCTAGCGGGCTATTGGGGCATCCCAGGTTGCTTTTATAGCGTGAATCCCTATCGGCCTATTGTGCCGCTATAATCACCATATGGAGGCGTCTCAGGATAATGTGCTCGGGGTTCCTTCGGGACAAGCCCGGCTGTGTGTAGCGTGTGGGGTGTCCCCTACAAGTGTTGACAATGTGCAGGTTTGTGTACCCTGTGCCCAGCAGGTGCTTGTGCTGCAGCCTGGTTTACCAGCAACTGGGCCTGCACCACGTATGGCTTCGCCTACTCCCCCAAGCTTACATCTGACTCCCAGTGAGGTGCATACGAGTGGGGAGTCTCAGCCTGATGTGTCTACTAGACTGGCTAGTGTTGAAAAGTTGCTTGCTAATACTATGGCGCGTAAGGCCTCTGCTAAGAGGCGGCATTTGGAGCCTGATGTCACTCTTCTCCCTATGGAGGCTGAAGAGTTCTTTGATCTGTCTGGTTTTACCCCCCTGGAAGAAGGGGAATTGTTCTCTGACTCAGAATTATCTGATGAACGGCACAAGGGTTATGCTGATTCTGGCTCTGATCCCTGGGCCCCAGATGATACTGATAGGCTTTTGGCTCAGATCTTTAAAGTGCTTTCTATCTCTCCCCCAGCCGTGGCTCCTCAGCAGCAGGGGGAATTGTTTCATATTTCTAAGCCACGTTTAGAGTTCCCTGAACAATCTCATTTTAATAATCTCGTACTCAAAGAATGGGAGCGTCCTAGCAGGCTCCCCGGAGTCCCTAAGAGTTGGGATAAGAGATATCCCTTTCCTGCTGATGTGGTTAAACGTTGGTCATCCCCTCCCGAGGTGGATGCCCCAATTCTGGGTTTGCCTAACACCTCTGTCATGCATTCCCCTGACTCTACTACCCTGAAGGATAGTGAGGACCGGCGTATTGATCAGCTGGCTTCTCATGCCTTTGCCTGTGTGGGGACGGCACTGCGCCCAGTTTGTGCCTCTGCTATTACAGCTGTGGCTATTAGGACTCTGCTTAAAAGTGTCCTAGATGGAGCTCCTGATGATGTTTCTAGTGAAGAGTATAATGCACTCTCGCGTTGTGAGGTTTTTTTTGCTTATGTCCTCTCTGCCTTGGATGATACCATTAGGATGTGTGGCAGAGCCTCTGCCTTGGTGGTGGCTATACGCCGCTACTACACATATTTGGGGACCGCCTGGACCTGTTTGCTAAGGGAGGCAGGTTACCCAGTGCAGAAGACATTCTCTGCCTTTTCGGGGCCAAGGCTCCTTTCCTTCCCCCTGCCGTGGATCCAGAACGGGGAGAGGGGTCTCCTTTACTGGGGCCCGAGGAGATTTCTGGGGTAGGGGCAGAGGACGTGGATGCCCCGGCCCATCCTGGGGCTCCAAACCTAAGCCTTCCCCCAAGCCCCCTCAGGCATGAAGGGGGGCCCTCACCCATCCGGGTGGGGGGGCGGCTTCAGCTTTTTGCTCATGTCTGGAGGCATCATGTCTCAGACCGGTGGATTCAGGAGGTAGTGTCCTCCGGTTACAAGAGTTTGCTGCCTGGCTGCCCCCCAGGATTCATCAGATCCCGGATGTCTCATGACCCCATGTCAGCTCAGGCTCTGATTCTGGTGGTGCAAAGCCTTCTGGAGCTGGGGGTCATCTGTCAGGTCCCCTTAGGAGAAAGAGGCAAGGGTTTTTATTCTAAGCTTTTCAACGTGCCCAAAAGAGATGGGTCAGTCAGGCCCATCCTGGACTTGAAGATCCTCAACAAGTTTGTCAGATGCAGGCACTTTCGCATGGAGACTCTGCGCTCTGCTATCAGTTCCCTGCGTCCAAGGGACTTTTTTACCTCTGTGGACATCAAGGATGCTTACCTTCATATTCCCATCTTTCCAGATCATCAAAGATTCCTCAGGTTTGCTCTGGAGGATCAGCACTACCAGTTTGTGGCATTGCCCTTCGGTCTCACTTCAGCTCCCAGAGTGTTCACCAAGGTGCTGGCAGGAGTGATGGCTCTGCTCAGGTCTCAGGGCATTCACGTTCTTCTTTATTTGGACGACATTCTCATTACTTCTAAGTCCCTCCAACAGGCAGAGCTGGATACTCAGGGAGTAGTGTCCACACTGGAGTCATTCAGCTGGGTGATCAACCATCCCAAATCTTCCCTGTCTCCCTCCTTGGTGACGCCATTTCTGGGAATGAATCTGGATACAGTTCAGGCAAGGATCTTTCTTCCTCAGCAGAAGGTGGACAGTCTGCTAGCGCAAGTTCAGTTCCTTCTATCTTGCCCTCATCCCTCCATCAGGCTGGGAATGCAGCTGGTGGGCCTGATGGTGTCGTGCTTAGAGGTGGTTCCTTATGCCCAGTTTCACATGAGGCCTCTGCAACTCCACCTCTTGTCAGTATGGGACAAGGATCCTGCGTCCCTGGACCAGGTCCTTGTTCTGTCCCCCCTAGCCAGGCGGTCCTTCTCGTGGTGGCTGGACTCCAGGAACCTGTTGGCGGGCAGATCCTTTCTGGCCCCCTGCTGGAAGATGTGGTTCGCAGACATAAGGGTCGATTCAAAGAAACATGTAACAGCTTTGATTTTGGTGCCGATCATCCTATTTTTCCCGTACGCTCGTGCGTTCGTATGAACTTGCGAGTGATTCTATAAGCAAATACGTTTCTATCCTAAAATGTACGTCCGTTCGTATGTTATCTTCCGAACTTGCCTCAGTCAGTTGTCAATCGTAAAAAACAGGTTGATGTGATCACTTGTTGCGGCGGCAGCCTGTTTTTTCGTCCGCTTCCATCGTTCACCTCTTCCAATTACTTGCGTTTGCCTCTGGTTTTCAATGGTTTTTGGCCTCTTATATTCGTTCGTTCGTATATATATAAGGTCTTGCGCATGCGCGATCCAAGCTACACTCCCCAAACCAATGTGGGCCCTATCTGACACTACCAATCTCACCACTACTGCCTCGCGCCAAGCTACCACTTACCTTTATGAACCATAAAACTTACCCAAACCCTTTAGCGCTTGCATCCTTCTTCATTTCTCGTTCCCTAAAACTTACCCAAACCCCTTAGCGCTTGCATCCTTCTTCATTTCTCGTTCCCTAAAACTTACCCAAACCCCTTAGTGCTTGCATCCTTCTTCATTTGGACGCCCATAAAACTTACCCAAACCCCTTAGCGCTTGCATCCTTCTTCATTTGGACGCCCATAAAACTTACCCAAACCCCTTAGCGCTTGCATCCTTCTTCATTTGGACGCCCATAAATCTTACCCAAACCCCTTAGCGTTTGCATCCTTCTTCATTTGGACGCCCATAAAACTTACCCAAACCCCTTAGCGCTTGCATCCTTCATCATTTCTCGTTCCCTAAAACTTACCCAAACCCCTTAGCGCTTGCATCCTTCTTCATTTGGATGCCCATAAAACTTACCCAAACCCCTTAGCGCTTGCATCCTTCTTCATTTCTCGTTCCCTAAAACTTACCCAAACCCCTTAGCGCTTGCATCCTTCTTCATTTGGACGCCCATAAAACTTACCCAAACCCCTTAGCGCTTGCATCCTTCTTCATTTGGACGCCCATAAAATTTACCCAAACCCCTTAGCGCTTGCATCCCTCTTCATTTCTCGTTCCCTAAAACTTACCCAAACCCCTTAGCGCTTGCATCCTTCTTCATTTGGACGCCCATAAAACTTACCCAAACCCCTTAGCGCTTGCATCCTTCTTCATTTCTCGTTCCCTAAAACTTACCCAAACCCCTTAGCGCTTGCATCCTTCTTCATTTGGACGCCCATAAAACTTACCCAAACCCCTTAGCGCTTGCATCCTTCTTCATTTGGACGCCCATAAAACTTACCCAAACCCCTTAGCGCTTGCATCCTTCTTCATTTGGACGCCCATAAAACTTACCCAAACACCTTAGCGCTTGCATCCTTCTTCATTTCTCGTTCCCTAAAACTTACCCAAACCCCTTAGCGCTTGCATCCTTCTTCATGTTGACGACCCTAAAACTTACCCAAACCCCTTAGCGCTTGCATCCTTCATTTCTCGTTCCCTAAAACTTACCCAAACCCCTTAGCGCTTGCATCCTTCTTCATGTTGACGACCCTAAAACTTACCCAAACCCCTTAGCGCTTGCATCCTTCTTCATTTCTCGTTCCCTAAAACTTACCCAAACCCCTTAGCGCTTGCATTCTTCTTCATTTCTCGTTCCCTAAAACTTACCCAAACCCCTTAGCGCTTGCATCCTTCTTCATTTGGACGCCCATAAAACTTACCCAAACCCCTTAGCGCTTGCATCCTTCTCCATGTTGACGACCCTAAAACTTACCCAAACCCCTTAGCGCTTGCATCCTTCTTCATTTCTCGTTCCCTAAAACTTACCCAAACCCCTTAGCGCTTGCATCCTTCTTCATTTCTCGTTCCCTAAAACTTACCCAAACCCCTTAGCGCTTGCATCCTTCTTCATGTTGACGACCATAAAACTTACCCAAACCACATAATGTACATATGTCTATATGTTTATAAGCATGCATTTTCGTGTTTGTGTAAATGTCTTTTTTGGCGCATATTAGAAATGACACATTTCTAAAGCCTTAAAATATAATTTATTTGTATAACTTTTTTTTTTTTTGCTTGGTGTTTGTTAAAACCTCTTAACATTTTTTTGTTTTTTCTTGTTGTTTTGTAAAAACGATAAAAATGTTTAGGATTCTAAAACATTAAAAACTATTGTACAAAATTAGCTAGTACCAAGGGCACTAATCCTCCTCTTCTTCTTCTGTTGGCCCCAACGTCGCCTGTATGGCCAGCAGCTCGGCCACCAACTCCTGTATCCTTTTTTTTTTTCCCGCCAAGGTTTTTGGGATCATCCCTGTAACCAATAGAGAAATAAACATAAATAGTAGTACCAGACCGGTTTGTATGCTGGGAATAGATTTTGGGTTAATCAAATACATGTAAATGCATGACATATGTCATTCTTCCAAGGGATAAAGTAAATGCATTTCCCACAGGTAAGTATTGAAACTCCTTAAACCGGACCTTCAACATGATTTAATGAAAATCCAAAGCTCTTTCCAAATGATTCTGCACCAGATAAAAGTACATTTTGGTGCATTTTTTATTACTGCACCGCCATCTGGACTCAGAAGCATAACACTTAATGAGGAGAGGAGAGTGGGATAAAGTACAGGGGAGCAGGTTACAGTTGTGCTTTGGTAATACAGAGCATAGCTGGGTTCAGGGAAAGGTCAGCAGTCCCACAATGCATGGCAGCACCTTACTTTGTTAAATCTGGATGCCATGCTGCCTGTAAATATGGCGCATTCCATATGCCGCCATCTTGTATGTTTAAAGGCTCCTAACATGCAGTAGATGCAGGTAGCCTGTTTTTGAATGTTCGCAATCTGTATGTACGGTGTGTGGGATACTTATTAGCTAGGCTCTTAATACGAGTTAGGGTCCGCTTTAAGCTAACGAAGTGCCCACATGAAAGTGTTAACTATACATTGGCTACGCCTTTAGTTATGTGTGTATTAGCCAAAAACACATAAATCTGAATAATGGCATGGCTACTTACTTTGTTGGTGGCCGACAGATGGCTGGTTGGGGCCAACAGGATGCCCTTGGTCCTGGCTATGCTGTGAAGAAGTCCCTGTAGAAACATGTGACATTTGGTTAGTTGTTGTATAGAGTCACTATTCCCAACATATTTGGCTCCCAGTCTGGCTGACATCACTCACCTTCGCCAGGATCAACTTCAAGCATCTCTGCTGCCTCCTCCTCCACTACCTCACCCGCTCCCGAAGCATCTAGAAATACATAATAAAGGAGCACTTAGTTTTTTGGCTTGCATGTATATCTTAGTGCATATACATGAAGAGTGACATACCAGAGCCTTCCCCATGCCTGGCCGGGTATGACTCCACGCCCACGCGGTTGGGCCCCTCCTCTGTGGTAAGGTCCAGGGGCTGGTCTGAGGAGGCCACAGAGGAGGGGTAGGTCCATCGCCCGGGAGATCCACCACCTTCACTCACAGATGCAGAAGCATGCAGCACTGGTCGGCCTGTGCGCCTCCGGGTGCAGCGAATTCTGAAATCCATTTCCAACACTAACAAAGAAAAGTCATTATAAATAAAGGCATAAGTTATACATTTGGAACATATACCATGCAATCGCTTTGTACTTACTTGGGAAATGGATCCCAAAAAACCTCCGCACCCGGGGCATGTGCAGACGTTTCAGGTCCGACCAATGCTGCATTATCTGGGTGTGAGTGAAGGTGGTGCTGGTAACATGGTGTATTTCCGCGATGATCTCCCGGGCGATGTCCCTTTTTTCGCAAACATTGGGCGCGAAGTCATACCGGCGCTGAAGCATGATCTGAAAAACATAATGGACACAGAGCTTTTACTTTTACACACAGAGCCATATGTGTTGCATCACAAGTTGCGAATGTAATGTCATTAACACACACATTTAGAGTGCCAGCCATTTTTGGGGAGTGCCTTAAAGCGGACGTTCACTCTGATTCAGAGTCTGGTCTTATGTTATATGTTTCACACACCCTGTACATACAGATAGCCAACATTACAAATCAGGCCACATGCATCTCTGGTGTGTTATGATGGTTTTAACATCCAAGATGTCGGCTTATGTAAAATGCCTTCTTTGCAGGCAGCCTGCAAACAGGAAGTGCATGCAAACTGTAAGTGTGTGTGCTGCTCGGCATTCTTGGACTGATGACCTTCCCATGACCACAGCTCTGCTGTGTCTGAGCAAAGCACAGCTATAACCCACCCCCCTGTACCTTATCCCACTCACCTCTCCTCAGTAAGTGTGATGCTTCTGAGTACAGATGGCTGCGCGCATCTCTTAAATTCTTGAGCAGAGTTTCAGGCCAGTGGAGGCAAGACTAATACGTTATTGGCTTAAAATGGCCCATTTGGAAATGTCATAGGCTGTGTACTCGTTTTTTAGGTTTTCTTGCTTTTTAGTCAATCACGCTGAAGGCCCGGTTTCTGACTTTTTGGGCACGTGTGTGGCTTGCCGTTGTGTTTTGATGTCTTAGGCAAACAGTGGTCCTCAAACATCCGCATCAAGGTCCGAGACAGGCCAGGTTTGACAGCTATCCACGCTACTCCACAGGTTAATTAACTGGTGCTAAGCCAGAGCAATTGCCCTAATTAGGACATCAGCATAGAGAGGTGAAAACGTGGCCTGTCTCGGCCCTTGAGGATGAAGTGTGAGGAGCCTGTTCTAAAACATTAAGATCCCCAAAACTAGTTCCAACCGCATCATTTACATGTAGTACATCAGTCAGTATTAGCTTAAAAGGCAGAGCAAGGCACTTACCAGCATGAGGATCTCTTCTTGTTGACGGGTGAAGATAGTGGGCGCCATCTTTATGCTTCTTCAAGGCAGCAGATAAGTGAAACCCCAGCGGTTTCCTGGTTCCGCACGAACGTACGTCCGTACGATCGCGTAGTCGTGCGCATAGGCATCAGACGCTGGGCGCATGATTTAAAGGTCCCTGCACCCAAAGCTCATTCTCTTTGAGCTTTTTGCGAAAATGGCACCCAAAAAGGCAGCAGCGAAACGCGCACAGCCAAGGCAGACCTCTGAGGGCCCAACAACCAGGTCCCAGCAAGGCCCCAAGAAGCTACGCTCCCAGAAGGCAAGTAGCACCTCGGCCCCACCAAGGGACACTGGACCCTCCCTTTCACAAAAAAGGGCCACAAAGGCACGTGCCCCTGCGGCCAAAAAACAGCCCAAACGGGTAGGAAGCCCCACAGCAGCCACCACCACATCTGCCCCCAGAAGAGGCCGCCCAAGGGAGCCCACACCACCCATGCTCTCAAGCCGGGCACTTAGCCAACCCAGGCCCCGCAGCAGGCCCAGAAGCCCATCCAGGCACCGCAGCAGGGCCAGAAGCCCATCATGGCACCGCAGCAGGGCCACAAGCCCATCAAGGCACCGCAGCAGGGCCAGAAGCCCATCAAGGCACTGCAGCAGGGCCAGAAGCCCATCATGGCACCGCAGCAGGGCCAGAAGCCCATCAAGGCACCGCAGCAGGGCCACAAGCCCATCAAGGCCCCGCAGCAGGGCCCGAAGCCCATCAAGGCACCGAAGCAGGGCCCGAACACATCAAGGCCCCGCAGCAGGGCCCGAAGCCCATCAAGGCACCGAAGCAGGGCCCGAAGCCCATCAAGGCACCGAAGCAGGGCCAGAAGACCATACAGTCCCCGCAGCAGGCCCAGAAGCCCATCCAGGCCCCGCAGCAGGGCCACAAGCCCATACAGGGCCCGAAGCAGGCCCAGAAGCCCATCCAGGCCCCGCAGCAGGGCCACAAGCCCATACAGGGCCCGAAGCAGGCCCAGAAGCCCATCCAGGCCCCGCAGCAGGGCCAGAAGCCCATCAAGGCCGCGCAGCAGGGCACCTACGACCAGACCAGGCACCAGCAGGGCACCTAGCCCAAGACCTGGCACCAGCAGGGCACCTAGCCCCAGACCTGGCACCAGCAGGGCACATAGCCCCCCAAGAGGCCCAAGAATGGACATCATCCGGACCACATCTACACCTGGAAGTTCGGTGGCCAGCCACGCAAGAACACCCAGTCCCTTGGCCAGTCCAGTCCAGTCATTGGGAAGCCAGCAATCCTTCCATTCCCCTACACAGCCCCAGGCCATAATGTCACCACATGTGTCTGCACACATGGAGGAGCACCAAAGCCAACCATCTGTCCGCACATTGCGGCGCGGACATTTGAGTGGGAGATTCTCACATGACCAAAATATGGCATTGGCTAGTGGCCTTACATTATTCTATGACGAGCTCTATGGGAGCAAATCAAAACACACCACTAAGCAGCGCAAAATGGAATTGTTCGAAACCATCCTACGACAAGTAAATGCAGCGGGGGAAGAGAGGAAAGATGTGGCACAAATCCAGAAGAAAATTTCGGATCTGAAATATGCTGTACGGCAAAAAGAAATTAAAAGGCATAATTACAGGTAAATAAATGATGTATCCAAATGTAATGATTAGGATGTACTGTATGCACCTTTTCTGGGTACCAAACTATTTTTTCATTTCAGCATGAAAACTGGAGGTGGCTTTCCAACAAAACTGGAGTTTACACCTGCTGAGGAGATTGTGCTGGGCCTTCTCCATCCTGTCGCGGTCGGTGGCCATGAGGGTCTAAGGGACACAGACTCACCGACCCGTACACAAGGTGAGTACTCTTAATCTGCATGTTTGCCTGGTTGCAAAGTAAATGAAAGTTCACTAGTACCAAGATGACGGTATGGCCCTATGGTGTGGCTTGGTTGGCCTTGCACTACTGTGCCTGTTTGTGTCCTGTGAATCACACATTTTGGACCACATACATTATGTAAAATAACAATTAACACTAATTATGTGTGAAGTAACGAAGTTTATGAAGAAAAGTTATATATTTGGACTCAATCACAAAACACACATCATTAGGGATGTGTTGGCTATTTGTTGTGTGAGTTGTGTTTGAGGTAACAATTTAAATCAAGACCCCCAAACATATATGACCTAGAGCAGCGATACTCAACTGGCGGACCGGGGTCCGAATGCGGACCTTGGAACCAGATTCCCGGACCCCTGCCCAGACAGCCCTTCACTCAGTTACTTCTGTGTTGACGTGCTCAGAGCTGCCCCCTTGATCGGCGATGTAGTGCTTAGTCTCCCGGCCAATGTCATGGCTCCCTGAAACCTAGCATTGCAATATGAAGTACTGCACAGGAAGTGGCATTGCAAGGTACACACTAACTTGGTGCATCATTCTCTTTGTCCAATCCTGTCCCGCTGCCCCAGCTCTGCCCCATCTGCCCCTGTCCCACCATCTCGCCCCCCCCCCCCAGATCAGCCCCATCCATTCCTAACAGATTTGCTCCATCCATCCCATCACCATCCATTCCTGTCCTCCCAGCTTTATCCATCCAATCCCTGTCCCCTCAGCTCTGCCCCATCCAGCCCAGCAAGGGCAAGCAGCCTTTATTAGTTTTGCCTTGGCAATCTATAGCCCCTCCCCCAGTGTGCTGATTTCTAACTATACACCCCCTGCGACAGCCCCATGCCCGGACCTTCACCTCTCACCGGATTCCTTTAAATGGACCTTTACAAGAAGTGGTTGAGTCCCCCTGACCTCGAGAATGGTAGTCTAACTCAAAATAGGTGCTCTGCAAGTTGTATGCTGACTGGGTACACTTCCTGACTTCGAACTGAGGTCAGTTAGCAGTTTACTCGATCCATTTCACATATCTTAAAGTGTGTATTTTACAAATCGTCCCCGTTGCTGTAGAGTTGCTTCAGATTACAAATAGTGGCTTGTTTAATTACCTACCTAAACAATGCTTATGTGTGTGTTTACCTTGTTTTGTTTTCTCTTCTTCAGCCCAGCATGACCCCTCAGCAAGTGTAAACTCACCCCCCAGTTTGATTATGCCTACCAGGTCCGTACAGCATAGGAGCCCAGATCCGAGTTTTCCGGTAAGTTTATTTAGTACCAAAAATACTACCAAGTGCTTAAGCATGTGTTAAACTGATGGAATCCTAATTTGGCACGCCAACTTAACCATTTTTTTTTCTATGTCCCTACAGACCCACACACTCATGGAAGAGATCCAGGAAATGGAGGAAGATGATGGCCACGTCCGAAGACCTCCCCCTGGGTCCCAATCTGCAACTGCTCCATAATGTTTCTCTGGCCAATCCTCAGCAGCAGAGTGAATCTGCATCCATTGTGCATGCACATGGGGAGACTGAGACAACAGTCCCCAGTGTTCACTCTGCTGCTGAGGATTTGCCAAGCATGCCTGTTGCTGTTGAGGGGACGAGACAACGCGGCAGGGCACGCCCAAGAGCCAGGGTAATTGTGCGGCGGACTCCATTACGCCGCACAATTTCCCAGGGGAGGCACAGTGCCCTGCTTGATTTATGGAACCAGGAGAGGGACTCTTTTGAGGCACAGCTCCAAAATGAGCGGGAGGAAAGGCATGCTGATATGGTCAACCTAACTAACACCTTACAGGGCATCCTCGCTGAGTTTCGGACCCTCAACAGCAACATGGTCAATGCAAGTAATGGCATCCAGTAAGCCATGGCTGATATGACCAATATGCAGAGAGACATTATGGAGCAGTTGCAAATTAACAATGCAACCATGGCCCAGGTTAGGTCCCATCCCCACGGACCTCCACCTGGGTTTTATGGGCAGCCACCCTATTAATCCATGAATGTGTGGGACATCTTTTCTCTTCCCCCCCACTGTATTTACTTGTAGTTTGATGTTTCGAACAATCCATTTTGTGTTTCACATGCAGGTTGTGTTTTGTATTTGCTCCCATAGAGCTCCTTAGAGTAATGATTAAGGCCACTAGCCAATGCCATAGGTCTATGTGCAGTGTACTTGGCAAGTATCATGTGCCACTTATGGCTTTTGACATTTGTTTGGTTTGTGCTCCTCCTGTTTGCAGACATGTTTGTGTGACATTATGGCCATGCCCAAATATCCCTTGGCACAGGCAATATTAATGACTGGACTAGGCTGGCCTTTGGACTGGGTGTCCTTGTTTGGTTGTGCCACTCACTTCCAGGTGTAGATGTGGTAGATTTAATTTTACTAACTTCTTGCTTTTTGAGCCACAGTTGGATGTGGATTTTTATTTGTTATGCACCACCATTCAAAGTGCAAAAAGTAAAAAATTTACACACTTACAATACTTGTTAAATGTGTTTCAACTAAAAACGCAACATCACCTTGGGCTAAAGCGGATACATTTTTGGTTAAGAGGCGTAAAAATGCAAAGATCAATCTAAGTAAACACCAGGAAAAACATTAGGCAACAATTAAGGGAAATTTTGTTTTTATTTAAGGTAATGCCACATTACGGGCAAACAAATATTTGAACCAAAAGGCAAATACACACACACAGAATGGGAAACAAAAAAAAGGCTTTAACTAAAATGCTGCAAGATCAAATTTGCGCGCACTGATTGGCCAGACTCACTGGGTGGGCCAACATAATTGTCACCATCATCTTCTCGGGCTGTAGAGTGCAGAAGATCCACATAACGGGGGACACGTTCTTGAATGGCAAAATTATGCAGAACAGCACATGCCATTATGATGTCTATCACTTTGTTAGGATCATATTGCAGGGCGCCCCCGGTATGGTCCAAACACCGAAAACGGGTCTTCAACAGTCCAAATGCCCTCTCAACAACAGCCCTGGTCTTGCGGTGAGCACGGTTGTATGCTTCCTGAGAGGCATCCTGGGGCCGCAGCACAGGCGTCATGAGCCAGGGGAGAAGTGGGTAACCGGAATCACCTTAACAAGACAATTAAATTCAAAAAATAAACACATTGCAAGACAACAAACACAAACAATTTGACATATATCAAAATGAGGTAAGCTAAAGGCCCAAAAAAGACACCCAGGGCACATTAGAAAAAACACTATTGGGCCAAATGTAGTACATAACTAAAAATGCAGCTTAAATAAAACAAAGAATGATAAAACATCTGCGCGGACAAGGCTTTTTAGAAATATGTTTTTTTTTCTGGTTTAGGAAATGTTACAATTAGGATGCTGCTGAGGGGCCCACAACATTTCGATAAAGAATGCACTGTATGCAGTTTAAGTCCACTTTGGCATTGAAAGACCAATACTACAAAAGGACCATAAACTAGCAGATACTTCTGGACAATCTGCTACCCAATATATTTTTTTACATGGAAGTTACAGACATCCTAACCAAAGTTAAAAAATTCCGAAGGACAAAGTGAGCCAAGCGTTTTTTTAAAAACAAAATACAATCCACAAAAGCCCCCCCAATAAAATAGGCAAAAAATACAGATTCCTGTGAAATATCGATAACCAAAAATAGGACACACTTACCAAGCAGCCATGCACCCAAAAATTCACCAGACTCAAATCGCCTAAACAAACCAGATCGTCTCAGGATATAGAAGTCGTGCGACGATCCTGGGTAGCCGGCAAGGACACTCAGGAAACGCATGTCCGGCCCCACCACGGCCTGGACATTAAGGGAGTGTCCCATTTTTCGATTCCTTAAGGCAAAAACAAAAAAAAAAGGGTAAGTGATAAGGGCAAAAAACATTTAGAAAAAAAAACATGTCTGCACACAATTTCAAACAACAAATGAGAAGCCTAAATAAGGCATGTACACAAAAGGACAAACAAAAATATGCTGCCGCAAAGGAAAATAGGTTACATTACACGTTGGGCCCCATAATAACCAAAACCAAAAATATATACCTATATATATATTCGTCGGATGCCCTAGGTACGAGTGCCACATGTGTGCAGTCAACAGCACCAATTACGTTGGGCATGTCGGCGACATTATAAAAACCAAGCTTAATGGCGTTTCTGGCTGCCATATCATCCGGGAAAAAAATATATTTGGGAGTTATGGCAGCCATGCCTTCCAAAAATTTTGATAGTGCGTGGCTCAGCGTAGGCTGGGACATCCCCACGGAGAGGGCACCCAGCCTCTGGAACGAGCCGTTCGCCAAAAATTGCAGGCAGCCAAGCATCTTGTTCATACCTGAATTGCATGCCCCTTCCTTGTGGTGCGGGCTAACTATGGCCGCAGCTCACTATATAATTTATGGAGGGAAGCGCGATTAAGCCTGGTCAGCTCAAACAGCTCAACATCATTCATGCTATCGATGTTCATGCGACGACGCAGGGGCAATCTGCTCTCAGACATCCGAATCAAATCGATGCCAAAAAGCATAAGCCCTTGATGTGCCACAAACTCGCTCCTCTCCATCCTACTCCCGAGGCCAAATAGCTGCCGGCAAACATTTCGGGAAGCAGCTCTTTAATGGCCTTCCAAACAATTAGCAATCACCTCTCTGAATTGGTCGCAAGCCCATGTGAAGCACGTAAAAAATAGGATCAGACGTAAAAAATACGATTTGGATGGGAAAAACACACGACCTAACGCAAAATATCCGATTGACGTCCGAAAAGCGTATGTTCATATACGTCTATGCGCGAACGATCGTGCGAATACGAAATGGCCAAAAAAAAAGGAAAAAATGACAAACACCCACCCAAACTTACGATTCTCGATCCGAAATCAATTAACTTTTGCTCTTTGAATCGAGGGGATAGTGCAGCTGGCAGTAGATCAGTACGCTCTGCCCAGGGTTCCAGACCTACTCACTCAGGGACATCTACGCCATCCCAATTTACAAACGTTGGCTTTGACGGCCTGGCTGCTGAAACCTCCATCATGGTGGAAAAGGGGCTGTCTGCCTCTGTTGTTAACACCATGATTAGGGCTAGGAAGAAGTCTTCTTCTTCCATTTACTATAGGGTTTGGCGTGCCTACATTGACTGGTGTGAGTCTAGGTCTCTTCCTTGTCGTGTGTTCTCTATCCCCAGGATTCTGGAGTTCCTTCAACATGGTTTGGGTCTGGGGCTTCAACTCAGTACTCTGAAGGGTCATGTTTCTGCCCTTGCTGTTTTCTTCCAAAGATTTTTTTCTCAGCATTCTCTGGTCAAGACCTTTTTCCAGGGGTTACTCATGTGCGTCCTCCACGTAAGCCTATGTTGCCTGTCTGGGACTTGAACTTGGTCCTTTCTGCCTTGCATGGTGCTCCCTTTGAACCTGTGCAGGAGGCTGCTTTGGCCATTCTTACTCTTAAGGTTGTCTTTTTGGTGGCTATCACCTCTGTTAGGCGTGTTTCTGAGTTGGCGGCGCTTTCCATCCAGCCTCCCTACTTTAAGAGACACCAGGACAAGGTGGTATTTCGCTTCAAGCCAGATTTTCTGCCTAAGGTTGTGTCTGCCTTTCATCTTAATCAGGACATTGTTCTGCCTTCCTTGTGCCCTAATCCTAGTAACACTAGGGAAAGGGTTTTGCATTCCTTGGATGTGGTCAGGAATCTGAAGTTCTATCTGGTGGCTACTGCACCTTTCAGGAAAACTGATGCTCTTTTTGTGGTCCCTTCTGGTCCTAGGAAGGGTTTGGCTCCTGCTAAATCTACTATCAGCAAATGGATCCGTCAGGCTGTGATTCAGGCCTACACTGCTAAGGGGAGGAATCCTCCCTTCCCCCTTACTGCACATTCCACTCGTGCTATTGGTGCCTCTTGGGCTTTTCAGCACCAGGCTTCTGTTGAACAAGTTTGCAAGGCCGCTACTTGGTCTTCTCTTTATACCTTTTCCAAGTTTTACAAGGTTGATGTTCGGGCCTCAGCTGATGCTGTTTTTGGCCGCAAGGTTCTGCAGGCGGCAGTGATCTAAACTGCCCGTTGTTACCTTTTGGGGATCCCACCCTACTTTACGGACACTGCTATTGGATGTCCCAGACATAAAGAATCTTATCTGCAGCAGGACGTACTGTATACTAAGAATAATACAATTCTGTGATTACTCACCTGTAGAATTGATATTATGAGTATACAGTACGTCCTGCTCCACCCCACCCTTGGTCATTATTCTTGGATCCCCTGTATGGTGATTGTTATCATTGATGGTTTAGTTAATGGTTGGATATGTTATCATTCTCCCGGCTTCTTGTTAACTGCTTTTCATTACTGGGAATTTGTGGGAGGTCCCGGGTATTTGTGGGGCCGGGAGGAGCCAATTTCGCTGTCTCTGCAGTCCAGCGCCATCTGGCGGAGTAATACCCAGACGTAGTAAAGAATCTTATCTGGAGCAGGACGCACTGTAAACTCATGCAAACAGGCAGGAGTCCCACACACCCCAAAATTACCAACCTCATATACTAAGTGGCACCACTGCAATGAATTAATGTAAAGATACAAAAGTTTATTTATTACATATTTGGACACACAATAACAGGCCAATTAAAACCAATTTAAAAACAAATAACATGATAAATGAATCGAAGGGGGGGCGAGACTGAACCTTATAGGGCTGGACAAGGGGACAGAATGATAATAGATAGAAATATAGGGTGCCGCTAAGCCAAATCTATATAGTTAATATCCGTTTCTTAATTCATGAAGTGGCGTCTGTTTTAAGGGCAGGTAATCAAAAAATATATACAATATAATTTAATAAGTGACCAAGTATATAACTAATCCCTATACCAATAAACAACACATATCAATATCAAAAAGATTCCCCAGCAATCATATCTACTAAAAAAGTGAGGGTAAACTTCAATCTAACCATAAATATCCAATAAAGTGCAATGTGCTCAAACACTGAAAATAACACTGAGGGTAAACTTCAATCTAACCATAAATATCCAATAAAGTGCAATGTGCTCAAACACTGAGAATAATAAATCTATTCTCTAAATAATATCTATTTATCTGAATAATATCTAATTAGAGCAGAAGGACCAGCCAGATGGAAACAAACAGACCAACTCACGACATGTAACACACACTTACTAGATCACCATGTGCCAGCAGCAGCCAAGCCCCCAGCCAGCAGGTGTCTCACCCCACCGTCACAGCCGACGCGTTGCGTGACGTCAAACGTGTCACTTCCTCAGGGCATGTGAGGTGAAGGACTGATGGAAGCCCTTAAGTACTCATCTTCCTCCGCTCCCGCGATGACGCCCGCATATTGGACAGGGGGACCGCCATGCGCGCTCCGGCCGGAAGCGCGCCCGCGGCCCCTGTCCAGGCTGAACCGGGAACTAGAATCACGCACCCGGAACAGGAAATGAGCCCTGGAACGCACTGCGCTCCAGGTGACTCAAACGGACGGCAGTACACAGTGGCCAAAAGACCGTAAGTGCAGCAATGAGGCAGATGGAAGGAGCGGAGGGAGGTGAGTATAGCATCCATCGTCTAAGTGGACAAAACATACAACATACAACACACCTATGTACAACGGCCTATAAATGTATCTACATTCTGTACATTGTATTCCTTATATAACGGTCTAAACTTAATAAATGGATCCATTATATATCATGTTCAGTCACTATGCCACTACCAATAAATTGGTGTACATTAATAAATATTATCCTATCAATAGTTCAGTGATTAGGGGACACCCATTTGACTCCCCAAAAGGAATATATTACACAAATACACTATCAATAGTTCAGTGATAAGGGGACACCCATTTGACTCCCCAAAAGGAATATATTACACAAATACACTCATTATGCCAAATTATGCATGGCGATGATTACTACAGACAACAACATCCCCCCTGCAAGGGGAATGGGGTGCCCTTCCATAATGATACTACAGTGACCACAACTTCGATCCGGAAGAAGGATGGGGGACAGAAGGAAGAGAGGGATGGGAAGGGGGAAGGGAAAGGAAAAAAGGGAGAGGGAAAAGGGAGGGGGAAAAAAAGGAAAAGGGAAAGGAAGGGAAGGAAAAAAGGGAAGGAAAACAGGGGGGGGTAGGGATGGGAAAAGACTGGTAGGGACAGGGAAAAAGGGAAGGAAACAAAAAGGGGGGAAAAAAAACAAAAATCTATATCCATACATGGGTTTATCTAAGATGCAATAACCTCAGTTATACTATGGGTGCTTGTCAAAGCTACAGTGCATTATCCTCTATTCAGGGAGTCAGGCACAATCACTGCACAATCCTGATGCCCAGTAAGACAGCAGTCTAAGCAGACGTTCTTCTTAATTCGGATAATCAGGCTCCTCGTTCTTCACTCGTATCTTCCATCCACTTCAGATAGATCCATTATAACAGGTGAGGTAGGGGCAAGTTTTCATCTGGTGTGGGGCTTCAACCGGGCTACCGCCGCAGGTCCTTAACCTTCTGGTTAGAGAACTGCTTAGTGTACTCATATAAACCACGTGCTGAAATATCATCGTGACAAGGTGATAAAAAAGTGAGAAATTAATTAAATAAAAAACAATAAAAAACAAGGTGACAAACACATAACTCAGTGACTACCATAATACATGGCTTAACTACTAGACCACATGAATCCCAAATACATAATGTGTGTAGTGACAGGTTGTGATGAAAACCTTAAATATTGAACTGTGAATGATGCACCTACTAAATGTGCACCTACTAAATGTTCCAATCCTTCACACATACCACGTGCAGGACCCAACTGTGGTTTGGGCCTGTTATTTATAGACCAGCACCTCACTATGTCGTCCATATGGGAAAACAAAGAGACGGACTGGACCAATAGACTCCAGCAGTGGAGGACACAGGGCGATGGTAACCTGTATCCCTCTAGATCTCCAGTATTAAGGGACATCTTTCAACAAATCAAACGTGAGCAGATCAAATACACCAAATTATGGTGGAATGTCCAGACGCTGGAGATCTACAGAGAACAGTCACTCATTCCCCGTGGATTAAGAGTACAGATATTCCCTGCTTGGGAAGTTTCTGATGAGACACGACTAAGATGGGAGACGCACTTGAACAAGTGCGCAATGGGACTCATGGAAGAATTAATCTGGACAGGGCATCCCTACTTAGGACAAAAGAAATTCTGAAGGAACTATATGATAGTATACCCAAAGACACCGTACAGGGGGAGGTTGACAAATTGCAGGAGTCTCTTGACAATGATTTGAAAAAAGTCGAGGACAGTATTATTAATAACAAGATGTCTAAGTTAAACAGGGACAAAAATGATTTCTCTACAGGTCGGGTCTATAGATGGACCCATAGAGGTAATGGAAGACGGGGTTATGACAGGGATAGCCGCCCTCCTAGTCGGAGATCATCTGTGACCAGTAGATCATCAGAGGAGGGTAATCTAACATCACAGCGTTTTTTAGGCGACAGAAGGGCAGAAGGACCCGCCGGGGGGGGAAAAATAGATCTAGGGCCTATTGGCCCAACCGGGCGGTGGGATCACCGCAGGTTGCGACCCTCAACATCGAAACACTCCAGATTGGGTCCCAGCCCTTAGACAGTGAAGCAGCGTTACATCCCAAAAGTTCACAGGGTACCCCTGTTGATAACCCTGATAGTCAAGAATTGACAGTCATTAACCTCTCTGGCACACCACTTACATCACAGGAAGAATCCGTTTTGCGGAGGGGCCTGACCTTTGCCCCCCGCAATAAACTCGACAAATTCACGGCCATTAAGGACTTATTCCTCTTCTGTAGAAGATTACTTTTGAAGAAGCAGTTTGAGAGCCCTGCAGTACCGATGACAGACATGACTTGGCAAGAAGGGGAAGCCCTAGATGATCTGGTAACGTTGCTGGATGAGCAAACATCGCAACCATCGGGAGTGAGTATAAATGCAATGTTACATAGACCTTCTAAATATACACCACCATGGACGCTTAGCCCTGCGATTTACACATTTTTTCAGGTTGTGAGCGAGCAGATTCGCAAACTACCAGTAACACATGGCCCTTCCAATCTCACGAGGGAGGAGTTGCTGGCTGTCTCGGCCCTCCGTGCACGCACAGACATCACCATTAAGGAGGCCGATAAAGGCGGGAACATCGTGGTGATGTCACGCGAATACTATCGCACGGAGGCCCTGAGACAGCTACAGAATACCTCTAATTATGAGAGATTACCAGCTAATCCATTGAGGCCTTACAAACAAGAATATGATGCCCTTATTGGGACGGCCTGGACGGGGGGGCGTTATAAATCGTAGGACACGCAATTTTTTGATGGTGGACTTTCCGGTTGTGGCCACCTTTTACATCTTGCCCAAGATACACAAAAACCCCCGATGCCCACCGGGAAGACCTATTGTGGCGGGCATCGGGGGGCTGACAGAAAAAGCTTGTATGTATATCAACCAATTTCTACAGCCCTTTGTCATTTCCCTTGATTCATACACGCGTGATTCTATGGATTTATTGAGGAGCCTCAATTCACTATGGGTCCCAGATAATGTTCTTTTGGCCACCATGGATGTTGAGGCATTATATACCTGCATCTCTCATGTGCATGCCACCCGCACGTGCCGGTACTTCCTCAACATGAGTGGACGCGGCTCTCCCGCCACCCCAGTTGAATTTATCCTTTCCCTACTTGACTTTGTGCTCACGCACAATTTTTTTACCTTTGATGGGGATTTCTATCGCCAAGTATGTGGAGTCGCCATGGGGGCACGCTGTGCCCCATCGGTGGCTAATTTGTTCCTGGGGTGGTGGGAGAGGGAAATTGTGTTCCATGAGGACAATGTTGCATTTGGCCGGCACGTGCTTGGGTGGCATCGTTACATAGATGATGTGTTGGTGATATGGCAGGGCACAGCTCTGGAATTTGAGGAATTCTTATATCATCTAAATACTAACGATCTCAATATTTTCCTCACGGCACAGACCCCCGCCAGACAGGTGACCTTTTTGGATCTCAATATTTCTATCAATGAAAATGGCTCCATTAGTACAGGGTTACATCGTAAGGAGACATCTGTGAATTCTTTGTTACATTTCAACAGCTTTCACCCGGGCAGTTTGAAACACGGGATACCCACTGGGCAATTTTTAAGATTGCGCAGAAACTGTTCAGAGGAAAAGGAATTTCTGCAACAAGCTGGAGATTCATCAGCTCAGTTTATTAGACGGGGGTACCCTAAGGCAGTGGTTCACAGAGCCTTTGAACGTGCCAGGAAGACCCCAAGGGCAAATCTATTGATCCCCAGGAATAAGAAACAGAAGAATTTTGAGGTAAGATTCATCACCCAATACAATGAGGACTGGCACAATCTGAGATGTATCCTGCAGAGCCACTGGAATATCCTTAAGACCGACCCTCATTTAGCAAGGTGGATACGGGGCGGCCCACGTATGCTGGCACAGCGAGCACCCAGCATACGTGATAGAGTATGCTCCAGCCACTTTGCTACCCTACCAAACTGGCTGCGGGATCAAACCACAATTGTGGGTAATTTTCCCTGTGGTGGGTGCTCTGTCTGTCCACATATGGAAAAAAGCAAAGTGATTAAAAATTTACAGTCAGGCAGAGTCTTTCGGATTCAGCAGCTCATTAATTGTAGGACCTCCGGAGTTATCTATGCACTCCAATGCAGCTGCCCTAGGATGTATATTGGTGAGACTAGAAATAGCCTGAAGGCCAGGATCCAGGCGCATTTCTCATCTATACGCCTAGCGGCTAGAAATCTTGAGTTGGGTAAGGTGGTTCCTCCGGTGGCCCTGCATTTTCTTAATGTACATAACAGTGACTTTAGTGATCTAAAGGTGATGGGGGTCGAAAAGGTAAACATGGGGCCACGGGGAGGTGATCTAAAAAGGAGGCTTCAACAGCGGGAATTACGCTGGATCTATAATCTACAGGCCCAGACTCCCTTCAGGTTACATGAGGACTTGGCGTTTACACCATTTTTGGGGACCTGATTTGGGTATATTCACTGGGTGGGGTAGTTTGGCCATGCTGGTATGTGTGAAGGATTGGAACATTTAGTAGGTGCATCATTCACAGTTTAATATTTAAGGTTTTCATCACAACCTGTCACTACACACATTATGTATTTGGGATTCATGTGGTCTAGTAGTTAAGCCATGTATTATGGTGGTCACTGAGTTATGTGTTTGTCACCTTGTTTTTTATTATTGTTTTTTATTTAATTAATTTCTCACTTTTTTATCACCTTGTCACGATGATATTTCAGCACGTGGTTTATATGAGTACACCAACCAGTTCTCTAACCAGAAGGTTAAGGACCTGCGGCGGTAGCCCGGTTGAAGCCCCACACCAGATGAAAACTTGCCCCTACCTCACCTGTTATAATGGATCTATCTGAAGTGGATGGAGGATACGAGTGGAGAACGAGGAGCCTGATTATCCGAATTAAGAAGAATGTCTGCTTAGACTGCTGTCTTACTGGGCATCAGGATTGTGCAGTGATTGTGCCTGATTCCCTGAATAGAGGATAATGCACTGTAGCTTTGACAAGCACCCATAGTATAACTGAGGTTATTGCATCTTAGATAAACCCATGTATGGATATAGATTTTTGTTTTTTTTCCCCCCTTTTTGTCTCCTTCCCTTCTTCCCTGTCCCTACCAGTCTTTTCCCATCCCTACCCCCCCCCCCTGTTTTCCTTCCCTTTTTTCCTTCCCTTCCTTTCCCTTTCCCTTTTCCTTTTTTTCCCCCTCCCTTTTCCCTCTCCCTTTTTTCCTTTCCCTTCCCCCTTCCCATCCCTCTCTTCCTTCTGTCCCCCATCCTTCTTCCGGATCGAAGTTGTGGTCACTGTAGTATCATTATGGAAGGGCACCCCATTCCCCTTGCAGGGGGGATGTTGTTGTCTGTAGTAATCATCGCCATGCATAATTTGGCATAATCAGTGTATTTGTGTAATATATTCCTTTTGGGGAGTCAAATGGGTGTCCCCTTATCACTGAACTATTGATAGTGTATTTGTGTAATATATTCCTTTTGCGGAGTCAAATGGGTGTCCCCTAATCACTGAACTATTGATAGGATAATTTTTATTAATGTATACCAATTTATTGGTAGTGTCATAGTGACTGAACATGATATATAATGGATCCATTTATTAAGTTTAGACCGTTATATAAGGAATATAATGTACAGAATGTAGATACATTTATAGGCCGTTGTACATAGGTGTGTTGTATGTTTTGTCCACTTAGACGATGGATGCTATACTCACCTCCCTCCGCTCCTTCCATCTGCCTCATTGCTGCACTTACGGTCTTTTGGCCGCTGTGCGCTGCCGTCCGTTTGAGTCACCTGGAGCGCAGTGCGTTCCAGGGCTCATTTCCTGTTCCGGGTGCATGATTCTAGTTCCCGGTTCAGCCTGGACAGGGGCCGCGGGCGCGCTTCCGGCCGGAGCGCGCATGGCGGTCCCCCTGTCCAATATGCGGACGTCATCGCGGGAGCGGAGGAAGATGAGTACTTAAGGGCTTCCATCAGTCCTTCACCTCACATGCCCTGAGGAAGTGACGCGTTTGACGTTACGCAACGCGTCGGCTGTGACGGTGGGGTGAGACACCTGCTGGCTGGGGGCTTGGCTGCTGCTGGCACATGGTGATCTAGTAAGTGTGTGTTACATGTCGTGAGTTGGTCTGTTTGTTTCCATCTGGCTGGTCCTTCTGCTCTAATTAGATATTATTCAGATAAATAGATATTATTTAGAGAAATAGATTTATTATTCTCAGTGTTTGAGCACATTGCACTTTATTGGATATTTATGGTTAGATTGAAGTTTACCCTCAGTGTTATTTTCAGTGTTTGAGCACATTGCACTTTATTGGATATTTATGGTTAGATTGAAGTTTACCCTCACTTTTTTAGTAGATATGATTGCTGGGGAATCTTTTTGATATTGATATGTGTTGTTTATTGGTATAGGGATTAGTTATATACTTGGTCACTTATTAAATTATATTGTATATAATTTAACTTAAAACAGACGCCACTTCATGAATTAAGAAACGGATATTAACTATATAGATTTGGCTTAGCGGCACCCTATATTTCTATCTATTATCATTCTGTCCCCTTGTCCAGCCCTATAAGGTTCAGTCTCGCCCCCCTTCGATTAATTTATCATGTTATTTGTTTTTTAATTGGTTTTAATTGTCCTGTTATTGTGTGTCCAAATATGTAATAAATAAACTTTTGTATCTTTACATTAATTCATTGTAGTGGTGCCACTTAGTATATGAGGTTGGTAATTTTGGGGTGTGTGGGACTCCTGCCTGTTTGCATCTTTGGCCCCCAGAGGGGCTTTCCTTCCGGCCAACCTCTAGTGTTGCACACTCATTTATTTGATATCACATATAGAGTGCGGTCCTTTCTCTATACACTATAGTACTGTAAACTCATAATATCAATTCTACAGGTGAGTAATCACAGAATTGTATTTTTTTCAATTGTTTTTTACAGTAGCTTTAAGTGCTTGCCACTTAACAGTAGGATAAACAAACCCTTAGGGCCTATGTACTTGGTAATTAAAGGGTTTAACATAGCGCAAAATAGTGAAGATTACCTTTCAACAGAGGGTGAAAAACCTCAAGTAGACTGGCAGTTAAAAGGGTTAAAAGTAGCTATGCATGTTGGATATTGTTCTTTTCGGGGAACCTTGCGCTTTCAGATTTAGCTTGTTTTTTCTTGCTTGCAAATTTATATTTTAGGAAATTGTGTTTTTATTCTTTTTTTATACATTTTTTGCAACCAACCTGTGCAACCACTTCAACAAGCTGGGTACACCTAAAAAGCTTAAAGTGGACCGAAACCCAGGATTTTGACTATCCTTGGTTTTGGCCCACTTCGGTGGGGCACCCCCCCGAAAGCCCAGAAACACTCACCTCACCACGCTCCCACGTGACCGCTCCAGCCAATCACAGCGCTCAGAGCCGCTGTGGTATGCGCGTCCAAGGCCACGTCTCGCGCTTCCCTCTAACAGGGAGCACACCTGCGCCGGCCATTCACAAACGGCCGGCGCGGGTGCGCGCCCTGCTAGAGGGAAGCGCGAGACTTGGCCGCAGCTCGCGCATGCGCCGATGGAACGGGGCTGAGGTAAGGTTTGTTGGCCTCCTGGGGGGTTCCTCCCCGCGGGACATCCCGATTATGGATGCCCTCACGGGGAGGGATCTGATCGATCCGGTAATCCGGTAGAGGGCGAATACTCCCCCATACCAAGCCCTGACCTGCATACAGATACAGACGCCATTAATGATAAAAATGAGGACTGTATTGGGGCGATGAAGCTTGACCCCCCAGGAGCTACTGGAAGATTCTAGGGACAAGAGTGCACAGCTCTGGCCTCCCCCCTGCCAGCACTGGCGCCGCAGCTGTCCCCTGGGTTGCTGACCACATGGATGGCGGAGGGTTTCACTTCCCCCGTTGCAACTCCCCAACATGATTTATCACTGCATGACTATAGCAATCCTGGTGGGGTGGCTTTGAGAAATCTTCTGCATTCACTGGCCACCAAAGAGGACCTGCAGTCCCTCCCCTCCAAAGCAGACCTGGAGTCCATGGCGCTCCAAATTGAGAAGTCTAACAGAAAGGATATAGAATACCTGGAACAACAGCCACATTAGCTGCAAGATTGGTTACGGTTGAAAGAAACTAGGGGTCCGTGGCTCAAGAATTAACCGAGATTCCTAACATGCAGAGGGAATATCAGCAACAGCAAAGGGAGATGCAACTCGAAGATAAAGAGGAAATATTCAGGGAGGCATGGGAGAAGGGCCCAGTAACTTGGAACAGTAACAGGATCATGCCTGATTTCGCTAGGCAAACACTTCATATGCGGCGGCTCCTACATCCACTTCTCTACAAGATTAAAAATCAAGGGGCTTCCTACAAATGTGGGCATCCATAAGGAAAGATGGCACCTCATTTTTTCCAAGATCACATAAGGAGCTGCCAGCTTTGTTTTGAATTTTTTGAACAGACGCGATCCAAGTTCCTAACTGGCTGGCGGAGATGCTGCCGTCCCTACTTCAACCTTTGCTGCAAGGCAAGGTTTCGGCGCCAGGGTAGAGGGGGCTGGGCTTAGAAGAATAGCAAGAGAAGGAAAGGAGTACAGAGTTGTAGAGACGCTTTTAAAGTATTGCATTGGGTTCATACATTTTGCCCCCGGCCTCTTGCTTTGGATGTGTCCCCTCCTCCCCTTTCTGTATTTTTTTCCTTTGGTGACCTCATGCCTCTCTATCCTTAGCTTGGCGTTCCCGCTTATGGGAACGCTAAGTCAAAAAGTTTGCTCAAGCCTTATTTTTTCTCTTAAATGTACTTATTCTTATGCCCTCATATTACTTTCAGGGGTACTGTGGCAAATATGATGCAGAGAGTACAGAAGTGGTGCGGGGTTCCTTGTTTGCGGGTGCTAATGCGGGGTTGCCTCGGTGTAGGGGCCTCCCGGGATGACCTGCACCCTACTGGGGGGCTGTTGGTGCTCCCTGGCTTATGCGCTAGCACGGTGCTGTCATGGGGCCGGTGTCGTCATTTTGGGGGCCCTTTGACGGGAGGCACTCATTTCAAACTGGTTTGAAGTTGGTTATGATATGTAATAATTGGTTAAAGTATTTTACATGTTATAATGGGGGTGGTTGGGGGGGCACCCTGAATGTATTGCATTGGGATGAGGCATTTTGCTCCCTTGGCTCATCTCTCTTGCTTTAGATGTTGCCTCTCCTCCCCTCTCTGTTTGAGCGTTAACGCAATATAAGATGGGATGTCTGACTAGCTATAAAACCATGAGCATGACTGGCTCTGAAATGTAATCTTAGAGGAATCCTTGTTCAACATGCAACGAGATTGAAAAAAGAGAGGATCCCATGTGAATGCGGTGCTTAATAAGATATCTAGGCTTCCCATAAAAAGTCACAATCTAGAAACGACCTGTTGAGCTTGAAACAAAATGATTTGCAGGCAGAGAGAGCTGGCTAATAGATTTTACTATGAACACAATAAATGTGGACACCCGATAGCTAGACTCCTTCATCCCTGGCAAAATCAGACATACATACCGCCCATAAGGGAGTAGGGCAGTAGGTAAATTAGCACACAACCCTAAAGACATAATGGAAGTATTTCAGCAATACTATTAAAAATTATATAATATTGATGAGAGGCTAATACCAAGAAGGGAGGAGGCACTAGAGAGGTAGATAGAAGTATATGTGGAAGAAACAGGGTTGCCAGTTCTTGACTCGCCTGAGAAGGATGCACTAGAAGAGCGGTTTGAGCAAACGGAGTCGCTGGAGGCCCTGACCTCTACCGCCTTTGGGAAAAGCCCAGGCCCTGACGGCTTCAGCAAAATTTTACAAACAATTTAAGGACCTACTGGTTCCATTTATGACCAAAACCTTTAATACTATCTCGGAGGATTGTAGCTTTCCGACCCAAACCCCAAACGTAGATATAAAATGTTTTTCCAAAATTATTCCCTTCCTGGATAGATACTGACCAGGTGGGTGTCTGACCAGCCCGTGACAACACCATAAAAACCTGAGCTCTTATACTAGAACAAACTAAATTTCAGTGTACTTGTTGTTAGTGGATGCCGAGAAGGCTTTTGAAAGAGTTCGCTGGAGATTCTTAGAGCATACCCTTAGGCAGGTGGGGATGGGCCTGGTGATGAGGGGGAAGATATGCGCGCTCTACACCAACCCCACAGCCAAGGTAAGAACAAACGGATTGCTCTCCTCAGGTTTTCAGATCCGCAGCCCCTTGTCACCCTTGTTGCTCGTACTAGTGGTGGAACACTTGGCGGTGACACTTTGTTAGAACACCAAACATCAAGGACATTACGGTGGGGGGGGACATAAGCTAGCACTATATGCAGATGACCTGCTCCTGTATGTTATCCCGCCTCACATATCTCTGCCATCGATCATACTGGAATTTCATAGATTTAGCAGTGTCAGTAATTTCAAGGTCAATATTTCCAAAGCAAAAATACTAAATGTTAGCCTAGGGGATCAGCTTTTGGTGCAGAGACTAAAGGAAAACTTCCCTTTTAAGTGGTGCGAAAAGGCCATCACATTTTTGGTGGTATTCATTGCAGCTGATCTCACTTCCCTATTTCGATTGAATTACAACCCTTTACTCCGGAGGACAAAAATGGACCTGGAAACATACTCAAAAAAGGCATCTCTTGCCTGGGCAGAATTAATGTACTAAAAATGGATGTTTTGCCTAGACTATTGTATGTCTTTTAGGCCGTTCCATTGTATGGTAGTAAACAATTCTTCCGGCAAATCAGGTCAGAGCTTATAAATTTGTGTGAGGAGGGGCGCAACCGAGGCTTAGCTTTTATTAAACTTTAGAGATCTAAGGATCAGAGAGGAGTGGGGCTACCAGACATAGAAACCTATAACAAGGCAGCGGTGTTAATGAGCATGGTAGACTAGCACCACAGTGTAAAGCAGTGGGTCACTATCGAACAAGACATGCTCTCCTGGGACATAAACTAATTTCACTTGTTTTTACATCTTTATGGCATTGGCGATTGCTAATTTTACAGGTACAAGTTGGTTTCATAGTTCATTGAAATTCGTTCATAAAATCTGTTGTGTATCCATTGTAAAGCCCTTTCTCGTGAAGTTCACTGGGGGACACAGATTACTTATGTATAGATATGGTACTTTCCTTGTTTGGCGTGTTGGTGGTAGGATCATCTATTACCATTTGTAAAAAGTTCACTTAGGTAAAAAATAAAATAGAAGTATTCTATTTATACTTTGTCCTGAATCAATCCCTAACTTGACAATGAGAGTAAATGGCACTTTTTACTCCAAAGAAAAGTAGTACACATTTTACAAAATGGAGTGATTCTGCACCAGGTGCAAAAATGGCACTCCTTTTTTTTTTTTTAAAGTAAACAATTCTATTCACTTTCATTCTCTACCTAGAATGTGATTCAGCACCAGGTGCAAAAATAACTCTTATTCTTTTTCACTTAAAGCAAACATTTTCCAAATGGTGTGGATTTGACTCTGATCTTACATTGTTGTACTTGCATTTCTGCTTACAACTGGAGTGTTCTGTCATAGAGGCCTAGAGATTTCCCTTAGGGAGCTACAGCCCTCTAGTTCCGAACCTCTGGATATTTAGAACCATACATCACAGTATTTTCTGTGTTCCCAGTGAAAAGTCACCAGAACATTCCCTTTTTTAAATATATTTTTATTGAATGTTGAGTCTTTGCTTTCTAAAAAAGAAAAACGTATTTACTACAGTCTTATGTTAAATCCTGCCACATACAAATAGTTTTAAGTAATTTTACTGTCTTGTCATTATCCAGCTCACCACCTCAATTGATGCTAAGCAAAGTGTTCACTGCGCGGACCGGGAGTAGCATCTATGGAAGTCTGAATACGTAAGTAATACTATACACAACTAGATTATATAAATATTGTTGCTCTCCTAGACTGATAACTATGCAGCAGCTGCTTTAATGGGATCATAATCTGCTGTACAACTGCTGTGGTATTGGTGACACCATATGCTTCTTTGGACAAAGACTTATTCTACAGGGAGTAGAGTAGTAGTACGGTTGTCAGGGCATTAGGTATTTGGGACTCCTTGGGTTTTACTGATAATTCCTAGTACCAATAATCCCTAAAATGCAGTAATCTACCTCACCCATGTGTTTGTTAATGCCACTGAAATCGGTTGATATATACAGTATACCCAAACATATTGTTTTATATTACAGATTGCAAGACAGCCTTGAATGTATAAACCATGACAATCATGCCCTAAAGGCTGAAAATGGGGTTGTGAATGGGCTCTTAGAAAATATAGGTAATCTACTGTTGTAATGCATTGAATGACCATTATTTTTACATGTATACTTATATAACAATAGTTGTTCTATTGCAGCTACCCCTAAAGCCTTACAGAATAACCCCACCGTCTTAGTTTTGTGCCCTAGGGGGCATTTTGATTTTGTATGCCCTACTACATGAAAGCCCATTGCCTGGTAGTTCTTGTGATCTGCTGCCGAGGCACACAAAGTAGAGGGAGTGAGGATGTCACAGTAAAAACACGTGTTTTGGAATCCCAAAGAGGGAGATAAAGAAGGCATTCCCTTTGCCTTAGAGTACTTTAGATGCTATGGTTCTGGTTCATGGAAGCGGAAGAGCAGTCTAAGATGATGCTTCTACCCTGGTGGTGAGGCCTGGTCTCCAAATCGCTACTGGCAGGGGCTATAATCCCTTGTCCTTCCTCTGTGTCTGGGGAAGGGGGCATTATCTTTGGCTCAGCTTTCACTGAAGTATGTTAACTGCCTTATGGCTATACCAAGAAATTCCATTATTTATAAGAACTGGTTTAAAAAAACAACATAAGAAAATATGTGATAACAACTAGGATATTTTAAAGCAGACTAATGGTAGCCAAAAACTTATTTTAGGTATTGTTGCCTGGTCAATTACCATTACCATAATTCTGTGACACCTTTTACACCTGTATAATGTAAAAAGGCCTGACAGCCAGCCTCCATTGCTGAATGAGTGTAGCCACATTTGGATGGTTTATATTAAAAAAACTGCTCCCTGCAATTCAAGGTCTGCTTTTGGATTCTGTGTAGCGCTTGCAGGGCTTAAGCGACGTGTCGGGGAAATGCCCATAGGAAGCACAGAGGGAATTCGGGGCGGGCCACACTGCTGTGGAGCGGAATGGCTTAGGTGTAACCCTGAGCACACAGACCTCTCCCCTGCCATGGAATGTGCTCATTCCCTTTCTAACACCAGCCATAACATGGCAGCAGTATCATGGTTGTGGGGGCTATAGCCTACCCTGCCCATTATCTGCCAATACAGTTCTAAAGGTTCAATGCCATATCTTTAAAGGTTGCCATATCTACCCCATTCCATGATCTACCTCTGCGATGCTTCTGGTGACAAATGCACTCATTGACCAGATAGGAAGCTCACTGGAGACAGGGCTCAGCAGGTCATGGGCTGGCCTGGGCCAATAAAATCCTGGGCTGATTTCCGTCCCAATTGCACCTCTGCATGTCAGGATGACTACATCAAATTTGATCTCGTAATCATTTTACCAGTTGTAATATATCCCCCACTCCATTTATGTATGTGAAGTTGTGTGTATGTGAACACCCAATGTTAACCTTTTAACTGCCAGCCTACCTTGAGATTTTGTCACCCTCTGTTTCCAGACCATTATTCAATATTTTGCACTATGCATTTTGCACTGTGATTTTTGACTTGTCTTTTTTCAGCTGGTCTGGGCTCTATCATGAGATATCTTGTTCGTCCTTGTTTTAGTGTATTCTCAATGTTTTGGGGTGAAATATGTGTAAAATAATAAAATAAAATCACAATTTGTAAAAAAATTTGTAATTTGTAAAAGTCCCATTTCTCCCGGTTACAATGGTACCACATATACATCGGTAGACACCCTTTCTTGCCCAGGAGACTCCCCGCAAACTGCAACAGCTCTTTAGGAGATTTTATGGTAAATTAAAACTGATATGCACACCTTGCTGTTTCAAGAACGACAACCCTTTACATTTGAAATACCCCCACAAAATGTATTTTCTTTGGAAGTATATCAAACTTTCTAGCCATGCCACGGGCCCAGTTTTCTGAAAGTAATTTCTTAATGAATTATTTGTTTGCCTAGGGTTTCCCTAAAAAAAGATTTAAAAAGCGAAATCAAAGCCACATTTTTGCACATGTGCAAACAAGAAAAAACAAATTCAATCTAAAAACAGACCAATACCCAGCATGCTCAGCTACTTTCAAGGGTAGGGTTGCCAAACACCCCAAAATAAATAATGCGCATAAAGGGATTTTTACTTGAAAATGTCAACTCTAAGGAGAGCTGAAAGTGCACACCTTTACATTTGAAATAGCTCCACAAACCATATATTCCCTGAAATTACACATTAAGCTTTCTAGGTATACCCAGCTTGTTGTAGTGGGCTTATCTTTCTGGAAGTAATCACTCGGAGAATTCTTTGGTTGCACATGGTTTACCTAAATAATGTATAAAAAAGCAGAATAGAAAACATATTCCTAAAATATCAAAATGCAAACAGGAAAAAAAAAGCTAAATCTGCTAGTGCAAGGTCCCCCAAACAGAAAAATACCCAACTTGCAGAATAAAATAACCCTTTTGCCAGCCTACCTGAGATGTGGTCACCCTCTTTTGACCGGTCACTATTCACCATTTTGCGCTATGAAAAAATAAAAATGATGTTTTCTAATATATCTCTTTACACCAATACACACTATAAAAGGTTAAATGGCACAAGGTCCTCCCTTCCCATCATAACCAGCCTGGGCACCAGCTATGAGGGCTTGCAGACAGCAAATTCCAGTTTCAGTGGCCCTTGGCCCTGATGGCTTCTGTCCCCCCTTGGGCTTCGGAGAGGCAGGTAATGGGGGGGCTAGGGGTTAATGGCAAGTTACGTGCTTCCTGCAGGTGATGTGCCAGCCCACAAGGCTTCTTCTGGAAGTACCCTTTGATCGGACATAAATGGTTAATTAAAAAAAAAAAATCACTTATGGTCCCTCCCGGGAGGCGGGACCCCATTTTTGTAAGGATTAAAAACCCTTAACAATCAAAAAAATGGTGTGCCCCCCCCTTCCCAGCATTACTAGCCCGGGTACCAGCTGTGGTCTTGTAGACCAGGGCGCAAAGGCCAGCTTTGGTGGCCCCGGCCCTGAAAGCTACAAACCCACGTAGCCTATATGGGCCATGGGCTCTTCTGCACCCCCGGTTTTGGGGAGGCAGGTAATAATGGGGGGCTGGGGGTTAATGGCAAGTCACTTGTTTGCCGCAGGGGACTTGCCAGCACCCAAGATTTGTGAACTGGTATAGAATCATGAATCCCTTACCAGTTCACAAATGGTTAAATGAAAACAAAACACACCATAGAAAAAAATATTTTATATTTTAATACTTCCCATTGATCAATCTATTGATCTGGGGGCATGGTCTGGGAACAAGACATCAGAGAATGTGATGTCACTTCCGCTTCTGGGGCAGCACACACCGAAGTCTTCAGGCCTGACTGGCTTTTGATGCTGGCTGCTACTCCTTTTTGGCCTCTGTTCAGCTCTGAGAAACCAGGGGATAGACTATTTTTTATTCACAGTCCCATATTTTCAGGAGGCATTGAGAGATACAGAAATTGTTTTATCGACTCTAGAAAGCTTTGACTGTATAGTCAACTATCCAAAGTCGCATATCATTCTCTCAAGAGTGATCTCCTTTTTGGGAATGACTTTAGACACACCCTCACCCAACGTTCCATTAGTGGATATGTCTGTTGGGCTTGATGGTGTCTTGCTTCGAGGCGTTGCCCTTGCACAGTGAGACCCTGGATCACCCATTTTCGCATTGCACTCTCAGTGAAGAAGTCCCTAGCTTGGTGGCTGAATTTACAACCTTCAGGTGGTCATATCCTTTCTTCTGGTGTAATGGAGGACAGTCACTACGGATGCCAGCCTAGTGGGTTGGAGAGGTGTCATGGGGTCACAAACGATCCAGGGACAGTGGTGACCAGGGGAGAGCAGACTTTCAATAAATGTTCTAGAGCTGAGAGTGATTCTACTGTCCATCAGACATGGGACCTCCAATCTGAGGGGTCACTCAGGATCAGGGTTCAAGCAGACAACATGACTGAGGTGGCATATATCAACCACCAGGGGGGCACCATAAGCAGGAGAGATCTCAAGGAAGTGAGCTGGATCTTACTCTGGGCCGTGAATGTTCCATGCATCTTAAGAATCAACATACCAGGATTCGAGAAGGTGCTAGACGATCATCTTAGCAGGGCAACCTTGGATCAGGGAGAATGGTTCCTCAGTCAGCGGATTTTTCTAATCCTATGCATGTGATGGGGGCTCCCATATGTGGATCTCTTTGTGTCTTGCTACTATCGGAAAGTTCAGAGGTTTGTCTCCCAGTCCAAGTAAACTCTGGCTATAGCCGTAGAGGCCCTGACTCTTCTTTGGTCAATTTTCAGGCTCCTGTATGCATTCCCTCCGGTTCCACTCCTTGTTTGTGTACTTAAGAAGATAGCCTGAGGGGGGTCTCAACCATTCTAGTCACACCACATTGGCCAAGGAGACTTTGGTTTTCAGGCATAGTAAAGATGTCGGGAGACGACCACTGGCGGCTGCCCTATCCACATCTCCTCACACAAGGGCCTCTACGGCACCCCAATTTACAAGTTCTGGCTATTGAAACCTCCATCCTGGCAGAAGGAGGCTTACCTGCCAGAGTCATCCAGACAATGATTTAAGCCCAAAAACAGACTTCGTCAAAGATTTATCTTCTTCTGGCGGGTCTTTATCGTCTGTGAATCCAGGAAATTTGTAGAACTTTTATGTCTCCAGAATTCTAGAATTCTTGCAGAAGGTTCTAGATCTATCTTTTTTCAAAAAACCTATTGCTAAAAATAAACTTATAAAGACATTTTTGCAAGGGGTCACCCATGTTTGTCCTGCCCGAAAGCCGCTTCTGCTGATTTGGGACTTGAATTTAGAGTTATCATCTCTTCAGGGTCCCCCCTTTGAACCAATGGCAGAAGTTTCACTATGGTTGATGACACTTAAGGCCATCTTCCTAGTGGCAATTACCTCTTTACGGCAGGTTTCTGAATTACCAGCTTTATCTCTTAAACCTCCTTACCTAGTTCTACACAGACACGGGTTATGTCGTTTTGCTTACTTACACAGTGTTGCTTTTGTTTTTTATTTCACTGGTATGATGTCTAATTCTTTGCCATTGCTTCACGGTTGGTATTCCAATCAGTTTTTTCATTTTTGTGATAGTTTAATATATATATATATATATATATATATATATATATATATATATATATATATATTAATTATGTTATTATCATCATCATTGTATGGTGGCTTTGTTATATTTTGCTATTTATATAGCTGGAGATGAGTCATATATAGAGACCTTGTTAAGACCTTTGTAATACTTTATTCATATATTATTATTATGACTCATATAGCTAAAGCTATTGTCTTTGTAATATTTTGTGTATATTTATATAGCTGGAGATGATCTTTTTTGCACTAGCACTTTATTTATTTGGATATATATATATATATATATATATATATTTCTTTCTGAACTAAGGTGTGCATATATAGAGGTATAATAGAATAGATAGTCTTATTAATTTACTGTCCTGAGTATATTGGCTGTGACTTTAAAGCCAGCATAAGATTGAATGTATTTATTGATTGGCTGTTGGAGGAACACTTATCTTTAATTTTTAACATGTGATGTTTAGTGTCTTGTTATTCATGTATTTTATTTATTTGCTACGGTGTTAATTTTTTGTAATAAACTTTGAATTTTTATAATAATTGTTTCTGGGTGTGCGGTTCCTGTAGCAGGGAGTTAGGTTCTTAGTTAACAGTTAACCTGTGTAATTTGGGGACTGCACCCTGACTTATTCATTCAGCTGTGCGATATAGTGTTTTCTTGTGTGGTTCTACAAACTTTAGACACTGCAAGGATTTTTCAGTTAAGCAAAAGCCACGGGGGAATTCTAGGCCCCAAGGGGCCAAGCCTCCCCGCATAGTGGAAAGGGCGCCGGCTCGTGACTGCACAATAGAACTCTTGCTGGACTGGGGAGTTGTAGTACATGTGCCCCCCTCAGAGCGAGGCTGTGGCCTTTTACTCAATACTATTCGTCATGCCAAAGAACGATGGGTCAGTTCGGCTGATCCTGGATCTCCGGAATCTGAACAGTTAAGTTCAGGTGTGGAAAGTTCAGGTGTGGAAGGTTAGTAACGTTGCTGCAACAGTGTGATTTTCTGATGGATATAAAGGATGCTTATCTGCATGTTCTGATCTACCCTTGTCAACAACAATACCTGCACTTTGTGGTGGGCGCCGACATTTCTAATTTGTGGCAATGCCGTTCCGAATGTCCCCCGAGTGTTCACAAAAGTCTTGGCGGTGGTGATGGCACTCCTGCGGAGGGTGTACACATCACCCCATACCTGAACTACTTGCTCATCTGAGCCCCATCTATGGCAAATGCACTGCGGGATGTTTGGACGGTCTTGTCCACGCTGAAACTTTTCGGGAGGGTGATCAACTACCTCAAGTCCTAGGTGGTTCCCTCCATGGTGGCTAGGCATGACTTTGGATACTCAAGGGGCACTCACCTATTCCATTCTGAGGCACCACACCCGCCCTTCTGTGTTACGACTGCATTGGTGATGGTTGACGCATTCTACATGTTTTTTAGTTGGTTGTGCATTATGCGCAGGTTAGTTTTCTCCCCTCCTGGGGCTTTGGCTAAACTGCTTTTTAAATAACTCCTACTACAGCCTGCCCTATATAGGCCGGGAGGATCTAGTCCAAAATGGAGGAGGGCGAGAAAGGAAATTTACCAGTTTGTTCACAAATTTCCCTTTTTTCAATAGACCTAATCAAGTTATGGTAATTTCCCCAGGAGGTGGATTACCCAGTAACGGGCCTCTCAAAAGAAACACTGTTATTCCTACCTCACACAGTGCTTCCCATAAAGCGGACCAACAGTCAAAAGTGACCTAAACCAGACCAACACAACAAACAGTGCTCATATGCATTCCTCCCCTGGTTAATTTATATTGCTGCACATAAAAATTAATTTACCTTTTTTCTGACTCCTGCTGTGGTAAATTTTAGAGACAAAATGGTGGGTCATGCATTGCAGGTCTCCTGCAAACAAGAAGTGCTTCTGGGCTTTCTGTTACTGTGCATTGTCAGTCATGTCAGTTGAATCCAGACTGTGCCAGGCTGTTGGTCCAGTTTAAAGTGGACCAACACCCAGGATTTTCACTTTTCCTGATCTCGGATGCCCCGCTGTGTGAAACCCCCCAAAAGCCCCAAAAAACGTACCTTTTCGGCAACGGACAAGCCGCATCCCGCCCGTCCCTCTTACCTTGCTAGAGGGGCGCGCGGGAGGCGGCTGATCCGTAGCCGATAAGGTAAGGTTTTTTGGGGCTTTTGGGGGGGGATTCACCCCGCGGGACATCCTGAGCTTGGATGCCCCGCGGTGAGGGAGGTGATCGGCCCGGGAATCTTATAGATTCCCGGGCCGATCACCACTGGGTGTTGGTCCACTTTAAGGATTCTATGGATAGGCTGTTGATCAGGTGTCCTGGAATTCTTTTCTATTGTAGGATCTTCCTTGCGACCAGCCTGTGCAGCTTCTTATAGCAGTCATGGCAGTTAAGAGGTGGGTAAAGCAGTTGAGAGCTCATATGTGGGGGGGGGGGGGTCACTCCTGAAGTTTATGTGTGCAACTGATTATAAAGTGGACCAAAAATTAGGACTTTAACTATCCTGGGTTTTGAACCTTGCTTGTGAAACCCCCCAGGTCCCCCGAACAACCTCACCTCTTTCCAGTGCAACGACGCATGCATGGCCACTCGTCCAATCAGCTCACTTGGATCACCTTGAGCCTCTTCGCCCTGGAGCTTGTCTGATATGAGTGGAACCGAGCACTCTGACGGCCGCATGATCCGCTACCCTCTAATAGGGAGCATGCCCACGCTGACCATTCATAAGTGCCTTGAGCAGGCACGTGCCTTGCTAGAGTGATAGCGGGGATGTGGCTGCGGCTCGCGCATGCGCCGTTGGATCAGAAAAGAAGGTGAGTTTATGGGCGACCTTGGGGTTTCACACAGCGATCCCGATTTTGGATGCATCGGGGGGAGGGAATTAATCAGCCGGGGAATCTTATAGATTCCTGGGCCGATCTCCGTGGGTTTTGGTCCACTTTAACAATATCATCCATAGCAGATATAACGTATTTCACTTAGATTGAATGCCAGGGGCTTAGCCCTACTGGTATCCCAGAGACGTTCACTATGGCTGAAGCAGTGGTCTGCAGATGCAACTTCTAAGAAGACTCTGGCGGGGCTTACTTTTGTAGGAGGTCGTCTTTTTGATGAACGTCTGGATGATATTGTGAAGAGGACCACAGCTGTAAGTCCACTCAGCTCCCAAGGAAGAGGAAGTCTCTGCCTGCTTTTCGTGGCTCCGCTAATTTCCATACTTTTCACAGCGTCAGAGTTTTAAGACCCACAACATGGGCGGATCCTTCTGGCAGAATAAGTCTCAACCCCCTTCCAAGCCTTCCCAGGCATGAAGCGACGCCCTCATTCTTAAGGTGGGAGGACAGCTTCTGCTCTTTCTCCCTCTTTGGAGACACCAGATGCATGTTTCAGATGCATGGATCCAAGAGGTAGTTTAATCTGGTTACAAAATTGAGTTGGGGGTCAGGCCTCCTCAAAAGTTCATTTCATCAAGGCTGTCCGAGAATCAAGAGAAGGCAGAAACATTCAAATCCGCAGTGGTTCATCTGTTGTAACTGTGAGTGGTCTGTCCCATCCCCCGGTCAGAAAGGGGTTACGTTTTTTACTCAAATCTATTTATAATCCCCAAGAGGGATGGCTCAGTGCGTCCAGTTCTGGATCTCAATAGTTTTGTCTGATTTCGAATGGAATCGTCAAGGTCCATGATAACTGCACTGCAGCGGTGGGATTTCATGACCACATGACCACATATGCTTACCTGCATATCACAATCTTCTCAGGCCATCAGAAAATTCTGTAGTTTGCAGTAGATGGCCTTCATTTCTAGGTTGTGGCTTTGCCTTACGGCCTCTCCACAGCTCCAAGGGTTTTTACATACGTATTACCCTAATCTTAGACGATCTACTAATCAAAGTTCCATCATTTAAAGAGGGAACCACAAATAGTTTTGTCAATTCTGGAAAACTTTGGGTGGATAATCAATTACCCAAAGTCGCATGTGATTACCTCAAAAATTAATATATTTTCTGGGGTTGACGTTAGACACGACACAGGCCAAAGTTTTTGTCCCAGAGCAAAAGTCTCTCTCTTCAGGCCAAGGTGGAAGCTCTCTTGGTCAGCCCTCATCCAACGATCCATCAGGGGATTTGTCTCTTGGGGCTGATGATGTCTTGATTAGAAGCAGTGCCATTTGCACAGTTCCATACAAGTCCCCTGCAATTGAAGCCACTCTCGGAGTCTCTGAATATCCCCTTTCACTTGACCATGCCGGTAAGAAGATATTTGGCCTGGTGGCTAAGCCCTCATCCTCTTCAGGTTGGCAAATCTTTTGTTCCAGTAGTATAGACTGTTGTCACCACAGATGCCAGGTGTGATGGGGGTCCCAGACTGTCCAGGGATGATGTAGATGGAGAGCAGACCGCCTATTAATATTCATGAATCAAGAGCAATCCTGTTATCGCTCAGACATTGAACCTCTGAGCTAAGAGGTCATCTAGTTCAAGCCGACAACATGACAGCAGTGGCTTATATCAATCAATGGGGGCACCAGAAGCAGGCATGCTCTCAGGGAAGTGAGTCAGATTTTGCTCTTGGCCGAGAACAATAGACAATGTTCAGACCAATCATATGAGCAGGGCAGTTGTGTGTCAGGCAGAATGGTCTCTCAGGCAGAAGATTTTTCAAGCCCTGTGCATCCGGTGGGGAATACCGGATGTGGATCTCTTTGCGTCCCACCACAATCGAAAGGTGCCAAGGTTTGTCTCCAAGACCAGAGACCCTCTTGCGATAGCAGTGGATGCCAAGTACTAAAAAAAAGAAAAAAAAAAAAGTAGCTTGCAAAAGCATTCCAACCATCCTGGTGGCCTCTTACTGGCCAAGAAGGGGCTCAATGAGAGTCTTCTTTTAAGTACCTTTTTCTTAAGTTCCATTCTCTTTCAGAGACCCATTGCAGAGAAGGCTTATAAAGACCCAGAATGCATTTCTTGCCTTTGTGGAACCTGAATCTAGTTTGGTCCGTTAGGGGCCTCCAATCAAACCTGCAGTAGAACCATCTCTGTTTATTATGACTCTTAAGGTCATCTTCTGGTGGTGATTACATCTGTAAGGCAAGTTTCTGAGTTAGCAGCCTGACGGGTCAAATCTTCTTTGCTTCTGCTACACAAAGACAAGGCGGTCTTCCGACTTTCTTCCAAAAGAGATGGTTGTCAGGCACAAGGCCTGATTATAGAATAAGCATATGTATTATGATTGTATAATGTATAGTCCAAGACCTGGGTGAGGGACTGTACACAGACTGTGTTTTGTGTATTCCAGCTTTATTGGGGTTTGTGGTACTTCCTTCTTTGAAGTCAAAAGCCTTTGAAGCAGCAGGATGTGCTGTCGCTGGACCCACCATAAAAACCAGAACTCAGATAAGAGACCTGGGAGAGAAATGCCCTCACCAGGTGGGGTCAGGGGGAGGGGGGATGAAGCTTTTCCCTCCTAAATTTAGCTAATAAAACCTAATGCTAAGGACATTCTAAGGAAAAATCTCTGACACAAGCCTGTGGCAAGAACGCTGGACATAAGACCTTAACAGCTGTAGACTCACAAGGACTGCTACGCCATTTTACTGTAAGGACTTTTTATTTGCTGAACTTGTCTTGCTGTACTTTTATGTATTTTTGTACCTGTATGTCATTTGTTTCTGTATATTACATCTAGCACTGTGATAGCTTTTTATCAGATTAAATGTTTAATTAATGAGCTCTGGCCTTTGATATCTAAATATATAAGCTCACCTTTCTGAAGCAATCTCTGGTGAAACACGTTTATCAAAGGGTTAATTTGGTGACTTGCTGGGACTAGTAGTGCATACCCAGGGGTCTGGTGGCTTTAACCCTTCCACTCTCTCTAGCGTCTTGGCTGGGCTGATAGAGTGCGATCGTGACAATGGTTCTTCCTTCTCTGTCCTGCTCCTACTAGCCATAAGGAGAGAGTTTTCCACTCCTTGATTTAGTGAGAGCTCCTAGGTATTTTATTTCCGCTACTCGGACCTTTCACAGGACTGACTCCTTGTTTATCATTTTTGAAGGACCAAGAAATGGTCTAGCGCCAGCCAAATCTGCCATTAGTCAATGGATCCGATAGTCTGTGTTGAAAGCCTACGTTTATAAGGGGAAAGAACCTTCCCTTCAGGTCACTGCCCTTTCTACCTGGGATATTGGCACATCCTAGGCCTTTTAACGCCAGACTTCAATGGAACAGGGTTGCAAGGCTGCTACCTGGACTTCTGTTCATACATTCACCAAGTTTTACAAGGTAGATGTAAGAGCCTCTGTGGACAACTCTTTTGGTCGAAAGGTATTACAGACGGTATCTCTGATACTCAAGAGTCCCACCCTGAGAGAAGGGTACTGCTTTGGAACATCCCAATCGAATCTGAATCAGTGATGCCCTGGAGTGGAATATGAGAGAAAATGCAATTCTGTGGAGATTCTCACCTGTCACACTCTCCCTGTTGCTGGGCTACTACATCCATTCCTTAGATGCCTTAGCCATGTTGGAGCCTTTTGTACATATTGTAAATATTGTGTACCAGCATGTAGAGATAAAAAAGGAATAAGGATATGGTATGTTGGGTCTCTTTGAAGATTCCTTCATTCTCCTGGCTGGCTGTTCTTACTGCTTTTTAATTACTGGAGGGTGGGGGGCAGCCGGAAGTATATGTAGGCCAGGAGAGACCACACCTTTTATCTTGCAGTCCTGTCTTCGGCCAAGAGTTCGTATCTGAGTCGGTGATGCCCTGGAATGGAAGAAGAAAGAAAACAATTCCACAAGTGAGAATCACAGAATTGTATTTTTACATAGCTGGCGTTAAAATGGTTAACATGTAAAATACACATGCTGCTACATATGCCACATATTTCAGTAAACACACATTCTTTGCTAAAAGGTTTGTCCAGGCAATAAAAAGGAAAAAAAAGTCATACTCTCCTTTTGTGACCTGCAGCTCTTCTGTCCTACTATAGTTTTAAAAAATCACCAGGTGCTGTGTTTTATTCTTGCAGTATACACTCTGATAGGGGAAGGGGCGGGGGGTCCTGCTAGGCGCACCTTCCTTTAGTGGCAATAGAGTGGCATGGCCATTCACTATGACAAAAGCATGGGGAGGGGGCGCTTTTGTCTCCTTGTTGTGTCTCCTCGTTGTGTGTTCTCTGTACCTGGTGAGATTTTTTTTCAAATCTGTGCAGTATGAAAGCACTGGGGGGCAAAAGGACTTTACCTGGATAGTCCCTTTAATGTTTTTGTACCAATAGGTAAAAAAGTATTTGTATAAGCATTTGCGCTCGCTTTATCTACAAGTCAGCCTGTTTACACCATTTGTTTACACCAGTATGTTTCTACAACCCCTGGCAAAAATTATGGAATCACCAGTCTCTGAGGATGTTCCTTCAGTTGTTGAATTTTGATGAAAAAAAATCACAGACATGACAAAAAACTAAAGGCATTTCAAATGGCAACTTTCTGGCTTTAAGAAATACTAAAAGAAATCACAAAAAATAATTGTGGTAGCCAGTAACAGTTACATTTTTAGAACAACACAGGGAATAAATTATGGAATCACTCAATTTTGAGGAAAAAAAATATGGAATCACCCTGCAAATTTTCATTACAAACAATAACACCTGCATCAGATTAAATCTGCTCGTTAGTGTCCAGGTAAAAAGGAGTGATCACACCTTGGAGAGCGGCTGCAACAAGAGGACTGACATGAATCATGGCTCCAACACCAGAGATGTCACGTGATAAAAAGGAGAGGATTATCAAACTCCTTAAAGAGGGTAAATCATCACGCAGTGTTGCACAAGATTTTGGTTGTTCACAGTCAGCTGTGTCTAAAACCTAAACCAAGTACAAACCACATGGGAAGGTGGTTAAAGGCAAGCATACTGGTAGACCAAGGAAGACATCAAAGCGTCAAGGCAGAAAACTTAAAGCAATATGCCTTGAAAACAGAAAATGTCCAACAAAACAAATGAGGAACAAATGGGAGAAAACTGGAGTCAACGTCTGTGACCGAACTGTAAGAAACCGCCTAAAGGAAATGGGATTTGCATACAAAAAAGCTAAAAGAAGGCCATCACTAACACCTAAACAGAAAAAAACAAGGTTACAATGGGCTAAGGAAAGGTAATCGTGGACTGTGGATGACTGGATGAAAGTCATATTCAGTGATGAATCTCGAATCTGCATTGGGCAAGGTGATGATGCTGGAACTTTTGTTTGGTGCCGTTCCAAAGAGATTTATGCAGACGACTGTCTGAAGCACATTTCCACATTCATGCAGCCATGTTATGGGGCTGCATGTCAGATAGAGATGGTGAGATGGCTGTCATTACATCTTCAATAAATGCATAGGTTTACATTGACATTTTGGACACTTTTCTTATCCCATCTCTCGAAGGGATGTTTGGGGATGATGACATCATTTTTCAAGATGATAATGCATCTTGCCATAGAGCAAAACTGTGAAAACATTCCTTGAAGAAAGACACATAAGGTCAATGGCATGGTCTGCAAACAGTCCGGATCTCAATCCAATTGAAAACCTGTGATGGAAGTTAAAGAAAATGGTCAATGGCAAGGCTCCAACCTGAAAAGCTGATCTGGCAACAGCAATCAGAAAAAGCTGGAGTCAGATTAGTGAAGAGTAATGTTTGTCACTCATTAAGTCAATGCCTCAGACTGCAAGCAGTTATAAAAGCCAGAGGTGGTGCAACAAAGTACTAGTGATGGTTTGGAGTGTTATTTTGTTTGTTTTTCATGTGCTTGTTCTAAAAATGTAACTGTTACTGGCTACCACAATTATTTTTCTTGATTTCTTTTAGTATTTCTTAAAGCCAGAAAATTGCCATTTGAAATGCCTTTAGTTTTTTGTCATGTCTGTGATCTGCTTTTTTTTCAACAACTGAAGGAACATCCTCAGAGACTGGTGATTCCATAATTTTTGAGAGGGGTTGTAGTACTCTCTAAAGTATAAAAATCTTACCCTGTACATACAGATTGCCCACATTAAAAATCATCCTACCCGCATCTACTGCATGTTATGAGCCTTTAAACATCCAAGATGGTGGCTCATGAAACATCATGCAGCCTGCAAACAGGAAGTGCCTTCTGAATGTGCTGCTCTGCATTCTGGGATTGCTGACCTATTCTTAGTATACAGTACGTCCTGCTCCAGATAGATTACTTACACTTGGGTATTACTTCGCCAGATTGCGCTGGACTGCAGAGACATCGAAAATAGGCTCCTCCCGGCCCCTCAAATACCCAGGGACCTCCCACAATCCCCAGATCTTCTCTGCAGTCTGGACTGCGAAGGACAAGAAGATGGCTCTCTCTTCTCGCAGGTGAGCGGGGCTATTAGCCTGCGGCCCAGTAGGACTATTCCCACCCGTTCCATTAGGCGGTATAGGCATATGGTGAGCCTCTATGGGATGCCCCTCCCGCACTATTGCCCCTTGCCCCTGTCTATCGGTGGGTCCTGTTAAGTGGCCGCTGTCCTCCCTCGCTCTCCCTTGTAGCCCTCGGGGGAGGGGTGTGTGTGTATATTGGCCTTTGTGCTTCACTGTATTATGTTATTATGATTGGTGTCAGTCGCCGCGCTGACTTGGTTGCACTGATTGTCTTTCTTAAATTTGCCGCCGCCACGCACGCTTCCACTGTGTTCCGCGCTTGGCGGCGGCGTTACCTCAGGTGCTGGTGCGCCGTTATTGGCTGCTTGTTACGTGTACGGCTTCGCGCTCTTCGGGGGGGGGGGGGAGTGGGTTCCACTTTTGGCGCGTTCATGCGTCACTGTCCTTCGGCCCGCCCCTCGAGGTATAACCGACGCCATTTTTTTCTTGGTTCCGGCTGCTACGTGACGGGCATCTACCTACCGCGGTCTGTGAGTGCCCTCGCGGGCGGCTTTATTTACCGTTGACATTTACATGTCACTTACGGCTCCCCTTTGCTTATGTCTATCAGGCGGGCCGAACCCTATTGGCTTCTCCTGGCCCTACTCCCTCTATTTAGTTATTAACTTGTGAGGCCTAGTGTTAATTACTCCCACTTCCCTAGCGGGTTATTGGGGCATCCCGGGTTGCTTTTATAGCATCAATCCCTATCGGCCTATTGTGCCGCTATAATCACCATATGGAGGCGTCTCAGGATAATGTGCTTGGGGGTTCCTTCGGGACAAGCCCGGCTGTGTGTAGCTTGTGGGGTGTCCCCTATTAGCACTGACAATGTGCGGGTCTGTGTACCTTGTGCCCAGCAGGTGTTTGCACTGCAGCCTGGTTTTCCAGTGGCTGGGCCTGTGCCTCATATGGCTTCACCTACTCCCCCTAGCTTAAATCTCACTCCCACTGAGCTGCATACAAGTGGGGATTCTCAGCCTGATAGGCTAGTGTTGAGAAGTTGATTGCTAAGTTGATTGCTAATACCTTGGCACATAAGGCCTCTGCAAAAAAGTGGCACTTAACGCCTGATGTCACTCTTTTCCCTATGAAAGCTGATGAGTTTTTGGAACTGTCTGGCTATTCCCCTTTGGAGGAAGGGGAGCTATTCTCTGACTCAGGGTCATCTGATGAGAGGCCCAGGGGTCATGATGATTCTGGCTCTGACCCCTGGGCCCCAGATGATACTGATAGGTTGTTGGCTCAGATTTTTGAGGTTCTGTCTATTTCTCCCCCTGTTGCGGCCCCCAGGCAACAGGGGGAATTGTTTCATACTGCTAAGTCACGCTTGGAATTTCCTGAGCAAGCCCATTTTAATAACCTTGTGCTCAAGGAATGGGAGCGCCCCAGCAGGCTTCCCGGTGTACCTAAGAGTTGGGATAGGAAGTATCCCTTTCCTGCTGATGTGGTGAAGTGTTGGTCATCCCCTCCTGAAATGGATGCCCCGGTCCTAGGGTTATCTTAACACCTCTGTCATGCACTCTCCTGACTCTACTACCCTGCGGGATGCTGAAGACCGGCGCATTGATCAGCTGACATCCCATGCCTTTGCATGTGTGGGGACGGCGCTGCGCCTGGTCTGTGCCTCTGCCATTATGGCGGTGGCTATTAGGACCCTGCTCAGAAGTATCCTTGATGGTGCCCCTGATGATGTGTCTAGGGAGGAGTTTAATGCACTCTAATTGTGATGTTTTTGTGACCTATGTCCTCTCTGCCTTGGATGACACCATTAGAATGTGTGGCAGAACCTCTGCCCTTGTGGTGGCTATACACTGCTCGGTTTGGCTGCGCCAGTGGGCTGCTAACAACGCTGCCAAGAAGGCAGGGAAGGGAGGCAGGTTACCCCAGAGCAGGCGGCAGTCTCGACCCTTTCGGGGTCTGGGCCCTTTTTCCTCCCCCTACCGTGGTGCTAGACAAGGGAGGGGGGTTTCCCTTACTGGGGCCCGAGGAGACCTCTGGGTTAGGGGCAGAGGACGTGGACGCCCTGGCTCTTCCTGGGACTCCAAGCTTAAGTCCTCTCCCAAGCCCCCTCAGGCATGAAGGGGCGCCCTCACCCATCCAGGTGGGGGGATGGCTTCAGCACTTTGCTCACGTCTGGAGGCTTCATGTCTCAGACCGGTGGATTCAGGAGGTAGTGTCCTCTGGTTACAAGATAGTTTGCTGCCTGCCCCCCCCCCCCAAGATTCATCAGATCCCGGATTTCTCAGGACCCTGTGTCAGCTCAGGATCTAGTGCAGGCGGTGCAAAGCCTTCTGGAGCTGGGGGTCATCTGCAAGGTCCCTTTAAGAGAAAGGGGCAAGGGCTTCTATTCCAACCACTTCACCGTGCCCAAAAAGGATGGGTCAGTCAGGCCCATCCTGGACTTGAAGATCCTCAACAATTTTGTCGGGTGCAGGCGTTTTCGCATGGAAACTCTGCGCTCTGCCATCAGTTCCCTGCGCCCAGGGGATTTCATGACGTTTGTGGACATCAAAGATGCTTACCTTCATATTCCTGTGTTTCCAGGTCATCAAAGGTTCCTCAGGTTCGCTCTGGAGGATCAACACTACCAATTTGTGGCATTGCCCTTTGGTCTCACTTCAGCTCCCAGGATGTTCACCAAGGTGCTGGCAGGAGTGGTTTCTCTGCTCAGGTCTCAGGGCATCCGCGTGCTGCCCTACCTGGACGACATTCTCATCACTTCCCAGTCTCTACAACAGGCAGAGTTGGATACTCAGCTGGTAGTGTCCACCCTGGAGTCATTTGGCTGGGTGATCAACCATCCCAAGTCTTCTCTGTCTCCCTACTTGGTGACTTCATTCCTGGGAATGAATCTGGATACAGTTCAGGCAAGGATTTTTCTTCCTCAGCAGAAGGTGGACAGTCTGATTGGGCAGGTCCAGTTCCTGCTATCTTGTCATCATCCCTTCACCAGGCAGGGAATGCAGCTGGTGGGCCTGATGGTGGCGTGCTTTGAGGCGGTCCCTTATGCTCAGTTCCACTTGAGGCCTCTGCAACTCCACCTCTTGTCAGTATGGGACAAGGATCCTGCGTCCCTGGACCGGGTCTTTGCGCTTTCCCCCCTGGTCAGGTGGTCCCTCTCGTGGTGGCTGGACTCCAGGAACCTGTTGGGGGGCAGATCCTTTCTGACCCCCTCCTGGGAGACGGTCACCACGGGTGCCAGTCTGTCAGGTTGGGGGGGGTTTCTGGAAGTCTCTGCAGTTCCAAGGGAGGTGGGGCCCGCAGGAGGCCCACACACCTATCAACGTCTTGGAACTACGGGCGATCAGGTTGGTTCTGGCTCAGTTGACTCATCACTTTCGGGACCTACCTGTTCAGGTGCGCTCGGACAACCGGACGGCAGTTGCCTACATAAATCATCAGGGAGGGACCCGGAGCAAGAGGGCCCTCCAGGAAGTGTCTCGGATCCTGACCTGGGCGGAGGCCATTGTTCCCTGCATATCAGCTGTGTACATTCCGGGGGTGGAGAATCTGCAGGCAGACTCTCTGAGCAGGGGGACCTCTCGCCAGGGAGAATGGTCCCTATGCAGCAGGGTGTTTCAATCTCTGTGTCACCGTTGGGGCCAACCAGATGTGGATCTGTTTGCGTCCCGTCACAATCACAAGCTCCCGGCCTTTGTCTCCCTGTCCCAGGATCCTCTGGCCTTGGCCACGGATGCCCTAGCAATGTCATGGCAGGACTTTCAGTTCCTGTATGTCTTTCCTCCATTCCCCCTGGGCAGGGTTCTGCGCAAGATTGCTCTGGAGGGGGTGCCAGCAATTCTGGTGGCCCCCAGGTGGCCAAGAAGAGTGTGGTTCGCAGACGTGGTGCAGCTGGCAGTAGATCAGTACGTTCTGCCCAGGGTGCCAGACCTGCTCACTCAGGGTCCCTTACACCATCCCAATTTACAAACTCTGGCTTTGACGGCCTGGCTGCTGAAACCTCTATCTTGATGGAGAAGGGACTGCCTGCCTCTGTTGTTGATACCATAATAAAGGCTAGGAAGAAGTATTCCATTTATTACAGGGTTTGGCGTGCCTACATTGACTGGTGTGAGTCTAAGTCTCTTCCCTGTCGTGTGTTCTCTATTCCCAGGATCCTGGAGTTCCTGCAGCATGGGTTGGAGATGGGGCTCCAACTCAGTACTCTGAAGGGTCAGGTTTCTGCCCTGGCTGTTTTCTTCCAGAAGTCCTTTGCTCAGCATTCTCTGATCAGGACTTTTTTCTACGGGGCTACTCATGTGCGTCCCCCACCTAAGCCTATGTTGCCTGTTTGGTTTGCCCCTTTGAACCCGTGCAGGATGCTGCCCTGGCCATTCTTACTCTCAATGGTTGTCTTTTTGGTGGCTATCACCTCTGTTAGGCGTGTGTCTGAGTTGGCGGCGCTCTCCATCCAGCCCCCCTACTATGAGAGACACCAGGACAAGGTGGTGTTTCGCTTCAAGCCAGACTTTCTGCCTAAGGTTGTGTCTGCCTTTCATTTGAATCAGGACATTGTTCTTCCGTCATTGTGCCCTAATCCTAGTAATGCTAAGGAGAGGGTCTTGCATTCTTTGGATGTGGTTAGGTGTCTGAAGTACTATCTGGTGGCTACTACATCTTTCAGAAAAACTGATGCTCTTTTTGTGGTCCCTTCTGGTCCTAGGAAGGGTTTGGCTCCTGCAAAGTCTACTATCAGCAAATAGTTCCTTCAGGCTATGATTCAGGCCTACTCTGCTAAGGGGAAGAATCCTCCCTTCCGCCTTACTGCTCATTCTGCTCGTGCTATTGGTGCCTCTTGGGCTTTTCAGCACCAGGCTTCTGTTGAACAAGTTTGCAAGGCCGCTACTTGGTCTTCTGTTCATACCTTTTAAGTCTTACAAGGTTGATGTTAGGGCCTCAGCTGATGCTGCTTTTGGCCGTAAGGTTCTGTAGACGGCAGTGGTATGACCTGTCTGCTGTTACCTTTGAGGATCCCACCCTATTTTATGGACACTGCTATTGGAGGTCCCAAGTGTAAGTAATCTATCTGGAGCAGGACATACTGTATACTAAGAATAATACAATTCTGTGATTACTCACCTGTAGAATTGGTATTATGAGTATACAGTACGTCCTGCTCCACCCCACCCTTGGTATCTTGGATCCCCTGTATGGTGATTGTTATCATTGTTTTAGTTACCTGTTTGGGTTTGTTTTAATTCTCCCGGCTTCTCGTTAACTGCTTTTCAATGCTGGGGATTGTGGGAGGTCCCTGTGTATTTAAGGGGCCCGGGAGGAGCCTATTTTCGATATCTCTGCAGTCCAGCGCTAGTAATCTAACTGGAGCAGGATGTACTGTATACTCATAATACCAATTCTACAGGTGAGTAATCACAGAATTGTATTTATTCCTAGTATGTCACACACCCCGCTTCCAACATTCATGACACTTGGGATACCGGCCTGTAGAGGGCGATCTTGCAGAGATGACATGAGAAAAAGGAGCCCCTCCTGGTCCATAAATACCCGGGACCTCCCACTATTCCTCAGTCTTTTCATCTCTGCAGTCGGCGAAGCATTCAGAAGATGACTCTCCTTCCTGCAGGTAGCCGGGTTATGCCCGGCCTTTTTCTATTTCTGCCTGAAGCCACATTTTTGTATTGTGATATGTATGTTATGCCTCCCAGCCTTGGCTGATGGGCTCGGGCAAATACACTCCTGGGTGTATATGGGAGCTTGCTCCCTCCGTGAGACCTCAAATAAGGGGTAGGCGGAATCCGGGTTGGTGTCCCCCGGCATGGGATGACCCGTCCCTTTAAATCTCCTTGTGCCTATTGGGTGCTTATTGTTTTCCCCCATTTTGGCCCTCCTGGACCCTGCTGGGGTGAAGGGGGGGGATCTTTATTTAGGGGGTATCTTTTGGCCTATGCATTTGTTTAAAAAAAAAAAGCAAAAGATAAGAAAGTGACATACCTGTTTTGGGTTTTTTTAATTTCCCTGTCTTTTTTTCGTTCGGCCCCGTTCTATGATGTCATGCTATTGTCTTTGGCTGACCCGCCCTCTGCTCTCTGAGCAGTGCTAGGTGGTGGGCGGGGCTTCGAGTCGGCGTCGCATTTCTGCTTCCTCTTCCTGTTTGACATGTGGTTTGCTGGTTCCTGTTCTGGTGCTGGCTTCCACTGGTCCTGGCTGCTGCGTTGGTGCCGCTGCTGGCCTTTTCTTATATCGATTGGTCGCAGGGCTGTCGCTGGGCCGTTGTGGTCACTGTGAGTACCCTTTAGTTATACTAAAGGGAAATCTTTTTCATTTACTGTCATTTCTTTCTTGCATATGCATATGGCTCATTGTGTTTTCTCTATCTTCCAGGGGGAAACTCTCTTAATAGGGGTTTCTCCTGGTCCTTGTTTAAAATCCTCCCACCTAGGACTATTAAGGGGTATCCCGGGTAGCTTCGGCTATAAAAATCCCATATACTTGGCGACTATAAAAAAATTAAGTATTTTAATATACACCATATGGAGGCATCTCAGGATACTGGCTTTTCAGTACCTGCGGGACAGACTTGGCAGTGTTTGCGATGTGGGGCATCCCTTGTTGGGGATAACGCATTTTTTTTTGTGTATCTTGTGTTCAATTGGTTATAATGCAGCAGTAAGGGGCCCAAGCCTCAGGGTAGGTGGCTCCTACCTCTTCCCCCACACCACCTTGTCTTGTTCATACCCCCAGTGATATTGTCATGGGTTGAGAGTCGCTTTCTGATGTATGTGCCTGATTGGCTCACATTGAAAAAATAAATGTCTAGCTCTGTGGCCAAGAGGGCCTCAGCTTAAAGAAAACATTTAGCTCTGGCCGTTGAGGCAAATGAGCTTGATTGTAGTGAGCATTTTTGATTGTTCTCCGTTTGAAGAAGGAGAATTCTTTGAAGAATCTGATGTTTCAGATGTTAAGCAATTGTGGGTATTGATGCTGAACTAGGTGAAGGGGAGAATTTTGACACCCCTAAAGCTCTTGCTCAATTATATGAGGTCTTGGCTATCGATTTTTCAGAAGCAGTCCCTCCTCAGAAAGGGGAGTTCTTTGGAGCCTCCAAGCCTCGTTTTGAATTTCCTAATCAGAAACATTTTGAAGATATCATTCTTAAGGAATGGGAAAAGCCTGCGTGGCTTCCTGGCATTCCTTTGGGCTGGGATATAAAAAAAAAATATCTCTTTCCTGCAGACACTGTAAGCGTTGGTTATTCCCCCTGTGGTGGATTCACCTGTGCTTAGTTTGTCCAATTCCTCTGTTTTGCATTCTCCGGAATCCACGTCCCTTAAAGGATGGGGAGGACAAACGTATTGAACAAATGGCTTGCCATGCGTTTGCTAGCCTTGGCTCGGCCTTGCGGCCTGTGCGTGCCTCGGCACTTATGGCAGTCGCTATTAGGTCTGTTTTTAGAGACCTATTGAATACCTCAGGGCTTGATCCAGCCTCTGATGAGTTTTCCGCTCTCAAGCGATGTGATTTATTTGTGTCTTTTGTACTTTTTGCTTTAGATGACTCCATGGTCTTGTGTAGCAAAACTTCTGCCTTGCTTGTTGCGATTCGGCGGTCTATTTGGCTACGCCAGTGGACGGCTGACACGGTGGCTAAGAAGTCGCTTGCAGCGCTTCCCTTTGGGGGATTACGCCTCTTTGGTGAGAAGTTGGATTCTGTCATTAAAGGAGGCAAATTGCCTCAGTGTAAGAAGCAACGTCGTTCCTTGCGGGGATCGGCTTCCTTTTGACCCTTCCTTTCGTGGTTCCAGATCGGGCAGAGGATCGGCCCTTTTCAGCCCCAAGGGGGACTGCATGGAACAGAGGAAGAGGACATGGCCATCCAGGTCAGAGTTGGGGATCTAAGCCCAAGTCCACTTCCAAGCCTGCCCAGCAATGAGGAGGCGCCCTCACCCGTACGGGTGGGGGGACGGCTGCAATTCTTTTTTCCAGGCTTGGGTCAAGAGGTATCAGACAGATGGATTCTGGAAGTTGTGTCTTCTGGTTACAAGCTGTAATTCGAGGTTCGGCCTCCTCCCAGATTTTTCAGGTCTCGGATGCCTGCAGATCTGGTGATCGCACAGGGGCTCTGGGCAGCTGTGGCAAACTTTTTTAACATGGATGTTATCTGCCAGGTTCCTCCAGCGGAAAGAGGTCTGGGGTTTTACTCCAACCTATTTACAGTTCCCAAAAAAGGACGGCTCTGTTCGGCCTATTCTAGATTTGAGACGACTCAATCAGTTTATGCGTTTACGAAGGTTCCGCATGGAGTTGTTGCGTTCAACGATCGACGCTCTCCGCCAGGGGGACTTTATGACGTCCATAGACATCAAGGATGCTTATCTGCACATTCCTATTTTTGCCGCTCACCAAAGGTTTCTCAGATTCACAGTAGAAGACCACCATTTTCAGTTTGCGGCTCTTCCATTCGGTCTCACTCCATTCCCAAGAGTGTTTACCAGGGTCCTGGCAGGAGTAATGGCTATTCTCAGGGTCCAGGGCATTCGCATCGTGCCATTGCTGGACGACTTGCTCATCAGAGCGTCAACTTGCAATCAGACGGAACTGGACACCAGGACAGTCGTGACTACACTAGAGAGGTTTGGTTGGGTGATAAACCATGCCAAATCCTCCCTTTGTCGCGTAAGGGAGATTCCCTTTCTGGGCTTGATTCTGGATACCCTTTGGGCCAGGGTATTTCTTCCTCAGTCCAAGATTGTTCTGATTCAGGATTTAATTCATCTGTTCCTGTCCAATCCTCATCAGCCTATCCGCTTGGGGATGAGACTAGTGGGGTTGATGGTGGCCACACTCGAAGCGGTTCCTTTTGCTCAGTTCCACATGAGGACACTTCAGCTCTTTCTCCTGGCGAAGTGGGACAAACGCCTGTTGTCTTTGAATCAGACTTGTCTGTTGTCTCCCCTCGTCCTGCAGTCCCTCCAGTGGTGGCTGATTTCGAGCAATCTCAGGGACGGCAAATCATTTCTGACCCCTTGTTGGGAGTTGGTCACCACAGATGCCAGCCTTACGGGCTGGAGGGGGCATCTGGAGGAGACACCGGTTTCAGGGGTTGTGAGGGCCTCTGGAGGCTCATTCCCCAATCAATTTATTGGAACTTCGGGCCATTCGTCTTGTGCTGCTCCGACTGACTCATCTCTTGCGGGGTTTGCCGGTTCAGATTCGGCCAGACAACCGAACAGCAGTTGCATACATCAATCACCAGAGAGGGACTCGCAGTTGGGGTGCCCTCCGGGAAGCGTCTCTGATCCTTCAGTGGGCAGAGATCAATGTTCCCTGCATAGCGGCAGTTTACATTCCGGGGATAGAGAAGGTGGAGGCAGACTCCCTGAGCAGAGCATGCACTCGCCAGGGAGAATGGTCTCTCAACCCTGAGGTCTTTCAGTTCCTTTGTCACAAGTGGGGGACACCGCGGTTGGACCTGTTTGCGTCTCGCCACAACCACAAGCTTCCAGCCTTTGTGTCTCTATCCCAGCATCCTCTGGAAGTGGCAGTGGATGCCATGTCTCTTGCCTGGAAAGGATCCTGGAAAGGATTCTGTATCCTTTTCCCCCATTCTCCATGATTAGCAAGGTGGTGCGAAAGTTGGTTCTGGAAGGGGCACCAGCAATTCTGGTGGCTCCAAAGGGGCCAAGACGCCTGTGGTTCGCAGAGGTCACAAGGCTGGCAGAGGATCTGTTGCCTCTGCCTCTTCTTCCAGATCTCTTAAACTTTGTTACCCCAATTCACCAACGCTGGCTTTGACGGCGTGGCTGCTGAAATCTCCATCTTAAAGGAGGAAGGCCTTTCTGATGCTGTCATTCTGACTCTTGTTAGAGCTAGAAAGAAGTCTTTCTCTGTGGTTTATTACAGGACTTGGAGGTCCTATATTGACTGGTGTGAGTCTAGGTCCCTGCCTTGCAGGGTATTTTCTATCCCTAGGATTTTGGAGTTTCTGCAACGGGTTCTGGATTTGGGCTTCCAGATCAGTACTTTGAAAGGGCAGGTTTCTGCTTTGGCTATTTTCTTTCAAAGGTCATTTGCTCTTCACCCTTTGGTTAAGATTTTTTTCCAGGGGGTCACGCATGTGCGGCCTCCTAGAAAGCTCCTACTTCCAGTTTGGGATCTTATTCTGGTGCTCTGTGCTATGCAGGCGGCTCCTTTTGAACCTTTACAGGAGGTTCCTCTTCATATTCTCACTCAGAAAGTTGGCTTTTTGGTTGCTATTACCTCTGTCCGTCGGATTTCTGAATTGGCGGCCCTGTCAATACAGGCTCCTTACTATGAGAGGCATCAGGATAAGGTGGTTTTCCGTTTTAAACCAGATTTTCTTCCTAAAGTCGTGTCTGCCTTCCACTTAAATCAGGATATAGTTCTTCCTTCATTGTGCCCTAATCCTAGTAATAACAAGGAAAGGGTTTTACATTCTTTGGATGTTGTTCGTTGTGTTGTGCCTTCTGGGCCTAGAAAGGGTTTGGCACCCGCCAAATCTTCCATTAGTAGATGGATTCGTCAGGCCATTGTTGGGGCCTATTCTGCTAAGGGGAAGGTTCCCCCTTTTCGTGTTACTGCTCATTCTACTCGTGCTGTTGGTGCGTCCTGGGCTTTTCAGCACCAGGCTTCTGCTGAACAAGTTTGCAAGGCTGCTACTTGGTTTTCGGTTCACACTTTTTCTAAGTTTTACAAGGTTGATGTGCGGGCCTCAGCGGTTGCTGCTTTTGGTCGCAAGGTTCTGCAAGCTGCAGTAATTTAAGTTATGCCTTATTTTTCTTGTGGGATCCCCGCCCATTATAGACACTGCTATTGGATGTCCCAAGTGTCATGAATGTTGGAAGCGAGGTGTGTGACATACTAGGAATAATACCATTTTGTGAGTACTCACCTGTAAAATGGGTATTATGAGTATGTCACACAACCCGCTTCCCTCGCCCTTTTTTGTTCTGGGATCCTTTATATGGTGTTTCTTATTATTTTCACTATATAATTTGCTCTTCCTGGTTCTTCACTGCTTTTTTAAAAGACTGAGGAATAGTGGGAGGTCCCGGGTATTTATGGACCAGGAGGGGCTCCTTTTTCTCATGTCATCTCTGCAAGATCGCCCTCTACGGGCCGGTATCCCAAGTGTCTTGAATGTTGGAAGCGGGGTGTGTGACATACTCGTAATACCCATTTTACAGGTGAGTACTCACAAAATGGTTTTTTCCTGACCCCAGCTCTGCTCTGTCTGAGCAAAGCACAGCAATAACCCGACCCCCTGTACTTTATTCCACTCTCCTCTCCTCAGTAAGTGTGATGCTTCTGAGTCAAGATTGCAGCGCTCATATCCTAAAGTCCTGAACAGAGTTGCAGCCCAGTGGGGGAAAGAATAATAAGTAAGTGACTGAAAACTTAAAATATATTAATTTTAGATGATTGGGAATCGTTTTATGAGGGTTTGGGCTTTTCAATAAATCATGGTGAAGGTCCGGTTTAACTGATTTGAGTCAATGATGCTAAGCAAACATTGTGCAAGCTAAGTTGCATTGATGAAAACCTAAATATGCACCTTTATTGAATTTGATGTACAACTATATATTTTTCTATTTACAAGCCAGTATTTCCGGTACCGAAACAAAATGCTATATCTTTGTGGAACATGATAATAAACTTAATTTGTCGCCCTTTTCTTTTTACAAAAAAGCTAGCCAGTGAACTGATAATGGATGGTTAGGACTTTATTAGGCATAGTAGACTTGAATTCTCTAAATCAAAGTCTTACTGCTTAGATATTTTCAGAATACTTTGCTTTCCTCTTGTCACAGCAGATGATTTATAGGTGCAGTATGTGAGATCACAGCCTCTCTCGACATGTTAAAACACACATTTACCGGCATTATTTTACTGACAAGACAAAAAAAAATATAAACACAACACTTAAGATCACAAAATCGACCCCGTTGGGATCTTCCCAAGCTTCTAAGACTATCTACTATCAGACACTAGCCCATTATAATTATTATTATAAAACTACAACCACTTACTAAATCTTTAGAAGCTATAACAACATTTTGCCACATTGTTATCATTTTTATATTTTTACATTGGCTTCATTTATGTTTTTATAGCACACACAGTACAGTACAGTTTGTGCTCACTTACATGTTGGATCAAATGACTAACCACTGGCTGTATTTTTCTGTTATGCCTTGTTTATCTTTCCTGCAGACTTCCTATTAACTGTATTCTCTTCCATGTGTATTCCGCATTTCAACATTTAGGTCTGTCTCAGCTCTGCAGCCCCAGACGGGCATTCTCTGAGCAGGGCCCGCTCCGCCTCATCCGGAGTGCTTCTTTCTTTGCAGGTGTGCTGTGTGAGCTGTAGTGTAGCCTGTTTGTTCTATTGCATGTTCACGTGTGGCTTTTAATGTGAAAATAATGTGTATAGAGACTGTAAAAAAAGTCCTACATTACTTGTGAAGAACTATATTATACCCCACAGACCCTTATATGAAACTAGATGCAATTTATATATTGAGCTGTTTTTGTTGAACACATTGAAAACTGTTTTTTGTGCATCCTACAAACAATGGGGATTTTCTAAACCATGGTAGATTATAGATTAAACTAAATTTTGAATGCAATTTTTATACTGTAGTCAGACTCTGACCACAGCAGAGCATGCATGACTCAAAAAACTGCACCATGGCATGCCATGACATGCTCTTCCCCGCTCAGCCATGACCATGGATGCGATAAGTTATTTACATATGATCAGAGATTTTGAGATGCTTTGAAAGGGCTTGTTTTTATTTTTTTGCAGTATTTTTTACACATAGTGTCTGGACCGAGACCCATTTTACACCAAATGGGTGTTTTCCATTGTTTGATTGCTGGTGCAACCCCCCTCCCCCGCGCATACACCACGGCCAGCCCAGTATTTTTTTACATGCCTTGATGATAGCTGATGACTTTACCATACTCAAGTTATTCAAGTAGGTTTTGGTAAATTGTCTCATGTGTCTTAATTTACATTTTCTGTATGCAACGTTTTATCATGTGCCCAAAGATTCAGTATTGAAGTAATCTGCATAAAAAATCTTATTGTAATCTGCTGAGCTGTAACTTTTGGTGGTGGGTTTGCATGACTAATACACCTATTTCTCAGTCTGTCACTGGGTATTTATAGTTCACGTTACTCACCTTAAGGAAAACTGATTATTGCTGCTGTTCTGTAAAATGTATATCTAAAATTTTGTTTCACAGTCCATAGTAATCCGATGGACATGCCTGGCCGGGGATTAAATGAAGACAGGGACAGTGGAATAGCAAGATCTGGTGAGTTAATTATTCTTTTTTAGACTCGGTAGGACATTTTGCAATGGTCCTTGATCTGTTTTATAACACAGATGAACTCCATGCCCATTTTTTTTTCAGCTTCCCTAAGCAGTCTCTTGATCACTCCTTTTCCTTCGCCAAGCTCCTCACTTAACAGCAGCTGTGCCAGCAGTTACCAACGACGCTGGCGCCGTAGCCAAACCACCAGCCTGGAGAATGGAGTATTTCCTCGATGGTAGGAATAAAAGTACTCTTTTAAAGACTTTTCTAAACGAATAGTTTTAGGCAGCAGTGTAGAAAGAACAGAAATATTACCATGGTATAGCAGTAAGGTATCTATTTCAATGGATTGTATTCATTTTTGCATACGTTAACGCCCCCACTTAATAACATTTACCCTTGAAAATGCTGCTGTTGTGAATTCAATACATTTAATACAAATAAAGTGACACTGCACTGGCTGATTTATTTCTCCATTCATGCCATTGTGCAACAGCAACTGAAGGAACTGAAAGCTGGGTGCATCTGCAGCTTACAGCTGGTCGGTGTAGTGCAAATTCCTGCACTACATAAACCCGGAGGTGCTGCAGGCGAGATGCAGCAACAAGCTGACAGTAGTCGGCTGTGGTCTGCGGAGACATCCAGACCTGCGCCAGAATGGCAAGTCCATGGGGCTTTTTTTATTTTTGGGTATTGGTCTGCTTTAACATGAACTCACTCACAGTTGCATTTATACAACTTAAACCTTGAATTATTCACTTGCACAGCAGAACACAATATGGTCAATTTAGCACCATGCGAAAGTAACTGAAAAAAGCAGGGTGGGGTTTTCATTTTACTCCCGCATCTACTAGAATAAAATGAATGACAAATTGTGAGTTCTCGATTTTTCCATGAAAATAGCCGTTCCGCAAATTCCGGTGAGTTTTTCTTAATGAAAAAAACATGATGGAGTATAAATTAGTTTTTTCTTTGTAAAAAAAAATATAACATTTAGGGGATAAAAAAATTCCCCTTCCTCCCTGAGCCAGCCAACCCAGGCACCATACATAGGGCCTGGTAAGCCCTGCTCAATGGCCGAATGCATAACCCCTGCCCCTATGCCCTTCGTTATAGGTCTGGTGCACCAGAGCGGGGACCTGGAGTATCCCCCTCCATGTCCCTCGCCTCCATTGATGTAAGGCGCACATGGGGGATATTTCACAGAGACTTGTCCTTTGTAATATGAAAGCTTCCCTCCTTTAGCTCTTGACAATTTCTTTGGCGGGATGCCAAGACAGGAGGGGGGACCTATGTCCGACCCCTTTACTCCAGATGTTATTAGGATATCTAAAATAGATGCCCCGGTTGGCACCATTTAAAGATACCTGTCAAAAAACAGAGGCACGGATGAGGTAAGTACGGATTCAGCTTTCACACTCAACTTCATGCACTGGTGCATCATGCGGTCCTGAAATCTTAAGTGCTTAAGTGCTTTTCAATGGCTTCTGTGCTGAGATAATCCAACTAGTTGAGCTGTGTTTCTGTGTAAGCTGAAGGGAATGGAGGAGACGCACCTGGGACAGGCTTCAAATGAGCTTCTTGCTGCCTTATTGCAATTACGACTTTGCAGTTTTAGAAGGCTTAGAAGGTGGTTAAAATATTGGATATCTAGATATGACTGGGAAAAGAGCAGCGTATTTGGGTCAAAATCATATACACAGTGTTCCTTCTAAGGCTTGTCAGCTGAGTTGTGAGGGAACTTCATCAAGGTACTGTAGGCAACCTGCACCCTGCATCCATCTTCCCACTCTTTGCTGCCAGTCCTTATACCATTCCTGACCACCTCAGCTACCTGCATCCCCATCCTATAGGGTTAATCAGGTGATTTATTTCTCTTACTCAATTCGGACTGGGAGTGAGATGGACATAAATTTAATTTAATTAAACGTACAGGCTCATTTAAGACCCACGTTTCTCTAATTTCTAAGATTCTATATAGTGATTTTTGCTCCGCATTTATACCATCCATGCCTTGAGACCACAAGTGAACCACACCAATGAGTGTACAAACATGCCCAAAGCAGTGAGCTGCCCTAGCCACCCTGTCAGGGGGGGTCATGCCTTGGTCGACAATCTAGCCTGCATCCCTTAGGTCACAAAATTGGTTTCCTAAGCTCTGAGCCATGACTGCCCCAGAGCTTCTGGCTTCACATATGCGTTCGGGAGGACAATCTGCGTCAAGGAAGCAGCGGTCAGGACAGAAACAGTTTGGGACAGTTGCTTATCTTAGAGACAGAAGCTAACTAGGAAAGACTTTAGTTTTACTCCTAGGATTCCTGTCATAAAAAAATGCATGACAACAAATAAAGTGAGATTTATGCATCTGGAGAAGCTCTGGGGATGCAAAAAAATAGATATTATCTAACTGCTCCTTACACAATGCGGCACTGAGGTACTGTGCAGGCTGATGTTCTTGAAGAGCAGCATAACTAAAGAACCTGCACTGCAATAGATCCATGCAGCTGATACAGAATATTGCCTTTTATGCAGTATATGATTATTGTTTATTTATGTCATAGTCCATGGCCCTATACAAGGTAGAAGTACAGTCATAAGGGATTGTATATAGTAAAATGTATTACAGTATTGGTGTATGTTGTCATTTACAGTAGGCCGTGTTTGATTTTATTGTATTTATTTTTTTAAAAGGTCCGTGGAAGAAAGCTTTAACATGTCAGATGAGAGCTGTGGGACTAATTTGGGTGTTGCCAGGAAAAAGAAGATTGCAATAGGAGTAATTTTCTCTTTGTCACAAGATGAAGAAGAAACCACTAAGTTTCACGAGTTCTTTTTCTCTCACTTTCCTCTCTTTGAAAGTCACATAAATAAGTTGAAAAGTGCTATAGAGCAGGTAAAATTCCCAGAATATTCCTGTACCGTGTGTCATAGTTTTTATTCTTAACTGTTTATACTTAAGGTTATTGGCCAGTCAAAAGTTAAATATAGACCAAAGACTGTATGCTATGAACACCCAGACACAAGGCTATGCAAAAAATGACAAGCCTTTAATGATAGTGACAAGGTGACATACAAACAGTAAAAGGACGGCTCACAGTATGATACATAGGCAAAATATACATATAATATACATAGGCATAATATACAGACCCTTTTAAAACCATTCCATATAAGCCCAATCAGTCTCATATTTTTAAGGTTAAAATTTGATTTTCTGCAGCGATAAATCACTGATGGTATTTCATGCAGAACTAATGTGAATCCTTTACCGAAAGTATAAACTGCATACCAGATATAATCTTTTCACAATCACCAATATTTTGCTAATAATAATAACAAAGTATTGGCGATTGTGAAAAGAAGATATCTGGCTTATATGGGACTGTTTTAAAAGTTTTTGATTCATTGTGGCTGAGAAACACAGCCTGATTTTTCCCTGCGTTGAGTGATTGATAGACTGGATTTTTCCTGCCTTTTCAGAGCAGACATATTAAGGTTTACTCCTTATAACCTGTATAATATACAGAAAAAATGCCAAAGTTGACTACTGGTTGGCGCTATGGTACATATGCTGGGGAACACTGTGCTGAGTTCTAGAGAAACGACTAGGTAACAGAATTCACTCTGACTGCACAGTGATGGCAGAAAACATAGCACAGTGACTCCCTACATCAAGAGCAAGTATAAAATGCACAGACATCAGTGGTACAGAGTAAACAGGCCAAAGATAAATATGACGATATCACAGAAAATAAGCAAGCTAACAAGAAAACTACCTAGTGGAGATGACACCAGAAACCCTCAACATTTCAGTGTGTAAAACTGCCTGAGAGCGTTATCCATGCTGCTCTCAGGCAGCCTTAAGTAGTAAATTGAAAAAATGAATGTACAGTAGGGTGGCACCAACAATAATATTTTATTAGTGAGCGTATTTTATTATTAATTAGAGGTGTGCACTGCCCTGACAAAGTAACTCCAACAAAGGCACAAAATGTCAAGAAAAATGGAGGTTGATCCAACCCTAAGGCACCCCCATAAGTGAGGCTACTCTTTATGTCAGGGACTAACAATTGCACTACCACTTATGAATGTGAAAATATAGATTTTTATTGAGGCAAGACAAACAAACTTGACACAAATCCTAAAATCACATAGCAAAGCCATTTCACAATCTACCACCAGGGGGCACTGAACCTGCAAGAATCAGTGTATATACTGTCATAAGACAACTAAATTAATATTAAAGACAAAATTATATTTATATCCAAACATTATCCAATCATATAAAGTGCCTGTGCTATTAAAGTGCATCCGTTTGCAACAATTCCAAATCCAATGAACAATTATAATGAAAAGTAAAGCAAGTGCAAGTCACACAAAAGTAATCCTCAATCTTGCATAAGGTCCGCAGTGTTCGGTGCCCCCAGGGAGAAGCGGTCAATGTGTTTCGCGACCGCTACACCTGTCAATTTCTCAAGACTGCAACAATTCATCCAATCAACACCAAAAATGTACCAAAAATACTTACCATATGCAAACGGATGGACTTTAATAGCACAGGCACTTTATATGATGGGATAATGTTTGGGTATAAATATAATTGAGTCTTTAGTATTAATTTATTTGTCTTATGACAATATATACATGGATTCTCGCAGGTTCAGTGCCCCCTGGTGGTAGGTTGTGATATGGCTTTATGTGTTATTCCAAGTGTGACATACACTCTGCTTCAATTCTTCTTGACAGTTCGGTTATTCTCCAGTAGAGGGCGAACTTCTGCAGAGATGAATGCAAAAAAAGAAGCCCCTCCCGGTCCATAACTACCTGGGACCTCGCGCCCGGCCATTTTTGTCCCTATTGCTGCCAGGACCCTTCTAAATTGTCCCTATATTGAGCCTCCCAGCTTAGGCTGCAGGTCCTGGTGAAGGTAGGAGCACCCTATGGGTGCAGCAGGAGCACCGCTCCACCGTGAGACCTCACTATGGGATAGACGGTTATCCAGGTTTTGGTGATCCTGGTATGGGATGCCCCGTCCCGCTAGGCTTACGGACGGATTCTGGCAGGGTTCCCCCCCTTCTGGGTCCCATACTCTCCTCGGGGGGGGGGGGGGGGCGGCCTTTATACTGGTCTTATGTGTGTGTGACTGATATTACTCATCATGTGTGTTTGTGTGTGATAACGCTCTACTTGGCCCGCACGCACGCTCTCGTGCGCCGGCGGGCCGGTTCTCTCATGGTCGGCTCCGCGGCCATATTGGCTGGGGAGCACGACCCTCTTGCTTCTCTCAGTGAAGGGGGCGGGGCCTGGCGCTCTCCCGCGTCGGAAGACCACGCCGGTGTCTGCACGCCCCCCTTGGCTTCGTCGGCCGGCTTCCAGCCCTATCGGCTGGAAGCGCGGCTTGGTGTGTGTATCCTGCATCGGAAGGGGGCGGGGCCATGTGCTGGCGCGCTCTGCGCTGGCCCGCCTCCTTCACCCTTTCCACCTAGAGGACGCCATCTTCATTACTGCGGCCCGTGAGTGCCCCATACGGGGCTCCTTTATGCTGGGTATATTGGTATATACATATAAATATTGTACATGCTGTCGGGATATATATATATATATATATTTATGGCTGATACCACAGGAAGAGACCCCACAGTCTCTCCAAATAGACCAGAACAAGACAGCACCACCCGATAATAATCAGCTATATATCCTATTTATTATTGCACAAAAAACAGTCCTGAGGACCTTTTGCCCAGAGGAAGTAACGGGTGCCCTAACCGTTACGAAACGCGTTGGCTGGGGCGGGGGGACAGACTGTTATGCAGGCTACTTGATGGGTAATATATTCACTGGAGTACACATGTCCATGTTTTGAATGTTTTCTTCTTTTGCTGCCTTCGGCGGTCCTCATTTAGAGCCTAATTGGCTTTACACTTTCAGCACTTTTAGCACTTTATATGTATTATATTTGCAATTATTTATATGGTGAAATGTATTGTATCAGATTATGGGAATTTGTATGGTAATGATGAATAGTATATGAACAAAATAGGTATAAGGGATTAGCTTGCTTACAGTGCCCCCCGGTGGTCACATTGTCTGATTTTTAATTATATTTGAAATGTCTGTAGTTTGTGGTTTTTGTGCAATAATAAATAGGATATATATATATATGATTATTATCGGGTGATGCTGTCTTGTTCTGTTCTATTTGGAGAGACTGTGGGGCCTCTTCCTGTGGTATTTGTCTTTGTATATGGCCAGGTTAGCATGCTCTATTGATAAGTTGGTGCGGCTATTTTCCCTCTTATACTATATTTGTGGCTGCTCGGTGGTAAATATATATAATATATATATATATATATATATATATATATATATATATATATATATATATATATATATATATATACCTGTATATATATCTGTTGTGTGACTGTAGGATCAAATGCTATGGCATTTTTTTTTTCACCTTGCTCTGCTTTTATGTGGCTTATTTTGTGTGTTACAGGTGTCCCTGCATATGTGCATTTTAAGGGGTCCCTCCTGGTCCTGGGGCCCCTAGTTGTCCACCCAAAAATCCTCCCACCGGGACTTTTAAGGGGCATCCCGGGTTGCTTATGCGTAATACCCTACGGTCTTGTGACTGACCACAAAAATTCACCATATGGAGGCTCTGCAGTATACCAGGCCCGGTATCCCTTCGGGACAATCCGGGCCATGTGTGGGGTGCGGGGTATCCCTTATGGGGGAGAATGTGCTGATCTGTATACCATGCACACAAAAGGCCATAACGCGGCAGTCGGGTACCCAGCCTTCTGGGTCAGCTCCTCCCGCTTCATTGCCTTCCCCTCCCCACCTGATCCGTACCCCAAGTGACATTGGTACTAGTGGGGAGTCGCTTTCTCATGTTTGGGCTAGGTTGGCCAGCATAGAGAAAATGATTGCTAGCACGGTGGGCAAGAAGCCCCAGGCTAAAAAGAGACAGTTGTCGTCGGCCCAGCCTTTGTGGGACACTGACGATGAGTCCGCTGAATTATCCGATTATTCCCCGCTAGAGGAGGGGGAATTGTATCAGGATTCAGAGGCTGACTATGGTCAGCCTGGGAATTCCAATGTCGGGCAGGCGCTGGGGGATGCCGTTGATACGGCCACTGTTTTGTCACATTTATTGGAGGTGTTGGATATTGATCCACCTGAGGCGCCCCCTCTTAAGAAGGGGACATTTTGGGGGGCCTACAAGCCCCGTCTGGAATTCCCTACCCAGGGTCATTTTGATGTGCTGATACTTAGGGAATGGGAGAGGCCAAGTCAGCTTCCTGGTGTGCCTCAGGGATGGGATAAAGAAGTATCCTTTTCCTGTGGAGGCGGTCAAATGCTGGTCTTCTCCTCCCGAGGTCGACGTGCCTGTTTTAGGTTTGACCAACTCTTCTGTACTGAACACCCCTGACGCCTCCTCCCTTAAGGATGGCGAGGACAAGTGCCTTGATCAGATGGCGTGCCACGCATTTGCCAACGTGGGCTCGGCCCTGCGGCCGGTTAGTGCATCTGCCCTGGTGTCGCTTGCTACCAGGTCTCTTATCAGGGACTGGCTGAATAACGCTCAGCTGGATCCAGCTGGCGCTGAGTTTGCTATACTTAAGAAGTGCGAATTGTTCATGGATTTTGTCATGGCTGCGATGGAAGACTCCATTGTCGTGTGTAGTAGGACGTCTGCCTTACTGGTGGCCATGCGCAGACTGGTCTGGCTCCATCAGTGGACAGCGGACATTGGAGCCAAGAAGTCGCTCACAGCTCTCCCCTTCTTGGGTGCACGGCTGTTTGGAGATAAATTGGATGCTGTTGCTAAAGGCGGTGGGTTACCTCAGCGGAGGAAGCAGCGCCGTCCCTTTCGGGGGGCGGGCTCGTTCACTCCTTCCTTTCGAGGGGCCAGAGCGTCTAGGGGTCTGGCCTTCTCAGGTGTCAGGGGCTCGTCCTGGAACAGAGGCAGAGGTCGGGCACGTCCCGCGGCTGCCTGGGGTTCCAAGCCCTGCCGTTAAACCGGCTCAGCAATGAAGGGGCACCCTCACCCGCAAGGGTGGGGGGACGGCTGCGGCTCTTCTTCCGTGTCTGGGCCCGGGAGGTCACAGACAATTGGATCTTGGAAGTGGTCTCCTCCGGGTACAAACTGGAGTTCGAGTACTGGCTGCCCCCAAGATTCTTAAGGTCTCGGGTTCCCTCGGACCCTCAGGCTGCACAGGGGCTCCTGTTGGCAGTGAAAAGCCTTCTGGACATGGGGATTATATGCCCAGTGCCTCCGTTGGAAAGAGGCAGGGGTTACTACTCCAACCTTTTCACGGTTCCCAAAAAGGAGGGTTCGGTGAGACCCATTCTAGATCTCAAGGTTCTCAACAGGTTTATCAGAGCCAAAAAGTTCCGCATGGAGACTCTGCGCTCGGCTATCAATTCCCTTCACCAAGGGGATTTTATGACATCCATAGACATCAAGGATGCGTATCTGCATGTTCCGATTTTTCAGGCACATCAGAGATTCCTCCGGTTTGCGGTGGAGGATCAACATTAACAATTCGTAGCTCTGACCTCGGCACCGAGGGTCTTCACCAAGGTATTGGCGGGCGTAATGGCTCTGCTCAGATCTCAGGGCATTCGCATTGTGCCTTATCTGGACGATCTGTTGATTTCAGCTTCTTTCCTTCAGCAGGCAGAACTGGACACAAACCAGGTGGTGTCGACCCTGGAGAGGTTCGGGTGGGTGATCAACCGCACCAAGCCTTCTCTCTCCCCGTCTCGAGTGATTTCATTTCTGGGCATGAATCTGGATACCAGTCGGGCCAGAGTGTTTCTGCCCCAGACCAAGGTGCAGGGGATTCAGGACCTGATCCGTCTTCTTCTGGCCAGTCCTTGTTCCTCTATCCGACAGGGGATGAAACTGGTGGGTCTGATGGTGTCCTCCTTCGAGGCGGTGCCGTTTGCACAATTTGAGATTTCTTCAACTTCTCCTATGATCGCAGCCTTGACAAAGGGGCCGGGTTGCCCCGAAACGTAGGCAGGTTACGCGATCAGGGTACTTCTATCACTGGTAATATCATGCTGTATTTTGCTATGCATTATGTATGACGGACGTCATGATTTGATTTTCATATGTATATACTGAGTTCTGTTTGTGGCACATCCCTATCTACCTGGAATGATGTCCTTTATACAGCATAGACACTGACCAGAGTTTACTGTTAGATTGTAGATATAGCCATTAGATGCCTGTCTTTTCCTTAACCTATGGACACTCAGCTCCATTCTTTGTGACATTCTTCAGGACTGATTGTACTACCACCTCATATTCCTTAGGAGATTACCACTTGTATACCGAGATCATGTTTTCTTGTGAACCATTATAATTGCTATATTATGTTGAGGTGGTTACCGATCCTGGAGACTGGGAATTTCATATGTATTCTTTGTATCCTTTTTGAGCTGATATGTGATTTTTGTCTATATATGAACTATCAATACAATTTTTATTTGCAAAAGTGATTACGTTGTGGTGTGCATTAGTCCTATTTTCTTGCTACATTGTCTATAGAGGTTGCTAGGGGATACACCTCTGGACTCTTTTTGCACCCCTAATTTCACCAGACCAATTCATTGATTCTATGTGGTGTGCTATACCTAACCAATTGGTTTAATATTGTTCAACTTCTCCTATTGACATATTGGGACAGGAGCCCACTGTCATTGGATCATCCTTTCAAGGTGTCTCCCAGGGTTCGGCAGTCATTTTGGTGGTGGCTGGACTCGAGCAATCTGGTGAAGGGCAGATCCTTTCTGGTCCCTTGTTGGGAGACGGTTACCACGGATGCCAGCCTGTCGGGCTGGGGAGGTTATTGGAAGAGTCATCAGTTCAGCGGGGTGTGGGGTCCCCAGGAGGCTCACACCCCCATCAATGTATTGGAGCTCAGAACCATTCGTCTGGTTCTGGCTCGGTTGACCCCACAGTTACGGGGTCTACCGGTTCAGGTGCGTTCGGACAACCGAACGGCAGTGGCCTACATAAATCACCAAGGAGGGACTCGCAGCAGGAGTGCCCTCAGGGAAGTCTCTCTGATCCTGCACTGGGAGGAGAGCAATGTTCCTTGCCTTTCGGCAGTCTACATTCCGGGGGTGGAGAATACGGAGGCGGATTCCCTGAGCAGGGGGTCCTCTCGCCACGGAGAGTGGTCTTTCAACCCCGGGTCTTTCTGGATCTTTGCCGCAAGTGGGGGACTCCGGAGGTGGATCTCTTTGCCTCGAGGCACAATCACAAACTTCCGGCATTTGTGTCTTTCTCAGGATCCCCTGGCTTTGGCAGTGGATGCCTTGTCACTGGCTTGGAAGGACCTGGGTTTTCTGTACCTGTTTCCACCTGTCTCCATGCTGGGCAGGGTAGTTCGCAAACTGGTTCTAGAAGGGGCACCAGCGATTCTGGTGGCTCCACAGTGGCCAAGAAGGGTTTGGTACGCAGACGTTGTAAGGATGGCCGTAGACCAGTGCCGGCTTCCCTTGCTGCCGGACCTGCTATCTCAGGGTCATCTACTTTACCCCAATTTACAAATGCTGGCTTTGACGGCCTGGCTGCTGAAACCTTCATCTTGAAAGAGGAAGGCTTGTCTGAGGCTGTCGTTCAGACCCTGATTAGGGCTAGGAAGCGGTCCTCTTCTGGCATTTACTATAGGACTTGGAGGTCCTATATTGATTGGTGTGAGGCTGGGGCCTTGCCTTGCAGGGTTTTTTCTGTACCCAGGATTTTGGAGTTTCTTCAGCATAATCTGGATCTTGGGTTCCAGCTTAGTACTTTGAAAGGACAGGTTTCTGCTCTGTCGGTTTTCTTCCAGAGGTCTTTTGCTTTACACCCGCTGGTTAATACCTTTTTCCAAGGGGTGGCGCATGTGCGGCCCCCTCGAAAGTCTGTAGTTCCTGTTTGGGCTTTGAATTTGGTTCTTTCAGCTATGCAGGGTCCTCCTTTTGAGCCACTACAGGATATTGCTCTTTCGGTTCTCACTCAGAAGGTTGCCTTCTTGGTGGCTATTACCTCTGTTTGGCGTGTCTCTGAGTAGGTGGCTCTGTCGATTCAGGTTACTTTGAGAGACACCAGGATAAGGTGGTTTTTCGTTTTAAGCTGGATTTCCTTCCTAAGGTGGTGTCTGCTTTCCACCTCAATCAGGATATTGTTCTCCCTTCCTTGTGTTTTAAGCCTAACAATGACAAGGAGAGGGTTCTGCACAATTTGGACGTTGTTCACTGTGTGAAGTACTATTTGGTGACTACTTCTTCCTTCCTCAAGACGGACGCTTTTTTCGTGGTGCCCTGCGGGCCCAGGAAAGGTTTGGCACCTGCTAAAGCTACGATTAGCAAATGGACTCGTCAGACCATTGTTGGGGCCTATTCTGCTAAGGGGAGGACTCCCCCTTTTAGGGTCACTGCGCACTCTACTCGTACTGTGGGTGCATCCTGGGCTTTTCAGCACCAGGCTTCTGTTGAACAAGTTTGTAAGGCTGCTACTTGGTCTTCTGTTCATACTTTTTCCAAGTTTTACAAGGTTGATGTGCAGCCTTCAGTGGATGCTGTTTTTGGCCGCAAGGTTCTGCAAGCTGCAGTGGTTTGAGTTGGTGCATTCTTTACTGTATATGGTTCCCACCCTTGACGGACACTGCTATCGGATGTCCCAACTGTCAAGAAGAATTGAAGCGGAGTGTATGTCACACGTGGAATAATACCGTTTTGTAATTACTCACCTTTAAAACGGATATTATAAGTGTGACATACACTCCGCTTCACCCACCCTGTTTGGTATTCTGGATCCTTTATATGGTGAACCATTGTTTTTTGTTAGTATTGTTATATTTAGTTCTTCCTGGTCCCTTTACTGCTATCTTACACTGGGGAATTGGTGGGAGGTCCCAGGTAGTTATGGACCGGGAGGGGCTTCTTTTTTTGCATTCATCTCTGCAGAAGTTCGCCCTCTACTGGAGAATAACCCAACTGTCAAGAAGAATTGAAGCGGAGTGTATATCACACTTATAATATCCGTTTTAAAGGTGAGTAATCACAAAACGGTATTTTTTGAATTTTAACATTTGTCAGTTCGTTTGTCTTGCCTCAATAAAAATATATATTTTCACATTTGGTAGTGCAATTGTTAGTCCCTGACCCTCCCTTGGGGTTAGGTCAACCTCCTTTTTTCTTGACATTTAGTGAATTGAAAATACAGAAATCCAGCATCCAGGAGCGTTACATTGACGGATGCAGTTCTTGAAAATACAGAATTCCAGCAAAATGGCGCTAACAGCGGTGCACGTTATGGTGCCGGATGATGTCGTCATTGGCGGGCGCACTGTCAGATCCTGACCAGCCCAGGGTTAGGAGGCAGTATTGCCAACAAAACCCAGGGATGGCGCACGGGGTCAGAAGGCAGGTGCCGCTCAGAGGGCACAATATGTGTAGGGAGGTAGATGTATCAGTGTTGTGAAGGTAAGAGAATAGCAGCAACCTAATCAGCGTCAGGAAGTGCAGTATATCTAACCAAAAAGATGGCCGCTGCATGGTAAGCGACGGAATTCCTGTATACAAATAGAGGATTCAGCAGGAAGTACTATAATATTATGGAATAAATCAATACGATGGCTGCTGTGCGGTAGGCGACAGAGGTCCTGTAGGTGGAGCGTTACATTGGCAGGAAGTGACGGATGCAGTTCTTGACCGTGATGGGGAGGGATGGACTGTATGCTGAGTTCACTGCGAGAAGCTGGAGATGTGGAGACAAATGCAGTGGCATACCTAGCCACATTTAATGCTGCATTAGATCAATATAAACAAGAAACAATTCAGTTTAAACTGAACAAATACAGGCGGGACGCTCTTAATTATCAAGAAGATCGTAGCAAAGGCGTAGACCCTCCTTTACCAACACTTCACGCATCCCAACTGACAGTGACACAGGTAATTCATCCTCCTCTTCAAACAATGATTTCTTATAACAACGCCAAATAACCAGAGGCCAAAAGAAAATAAGGAGAGGCCTCAGGAAATCGCCAAACAAGGAACAATCTGCCACCAACCACTAGCTAGTACAAAACACTCAGCAGGACAGGAACTGCACAGTGATTAATATCTCACACTACACTACACACTGTTTCCAGTCGAACTTAGGGTACTGCCCCGTGGGTTGACAAATATACACTAGAACAGGGATAATTTTTTTGACACTGAAATCAGCCTTCAACGCGCCTTTCGCAATATTCGGACTAAATCCTTTTTTTGGATGTACGTGTCTTCTGACACAAGGTCACATCAACACTGATGTGTATAAGAATACTACAGACCCTGTTACTTTTCTGCAAGCTAATAGCTTTCATCCTCCTTCTCTAATTAAGGCACTCCCATACAGCCGGTTCATAAGTATCCGGTGGATTACTTCCACAGACTAACAATACGACAACAGATCTGCTGAACCTCAAGACTAGGGGTTACAAGCTGACAGACTTACAAGCTGCAGAAGCCAAAGCACACATTTTGACAGACAATCCTTACTGCGGTTCAAAGGTAAAAAAAAAAAAAATTACAATACCATTGGTTCTCACATACTCAAGTCTGTCTAACCAGATACAATCAGTGGTGCGTAAACACTGGCCTGTCATCTGCAGCATCTGCACACAATTATTTAATAAGTTTAATGATCCTCCTGTAGTTGCATACAAAAGAGCAAGGGATATATGTGAGTCTCTAGTCCAAGCTGACTTCACTAGTCCACACTTGATTCCACAAACTGGCTCACCGACCTCACCGACCTACAAAAACCAATTGGCATGTTACCCTGTGGAAATTGCGCTCAATGCAGCTTTACCTGCAAGATCACTTTGTGAATGGCCAGCGCGGGCGCGCTCCCTGTTAGAAGGAAGCGCGAGACGCGGCCTCCAGCGCTCTCAGAGCCGCTGTGGTTGTCCGTCGCTTGTCCGTACATACCACAGCGGCTCTCGCGTAGGAGCGGGGTAAGGTGAGTTATTTAGGGCGATCGGGGGGGTTTCACGCAGCGGGGCACCCCTGATCGGGGTGCCTGCGGAAGTGGGCCAAAAACCCAGGATAGTGAAAATCCTGGGTGTTGGTCCACTTTAAGGCATCCACCTATTTTTCGCATTTTTTTTGTGTTTTCAATTTGTTTGCATGTTTGCTATCGTTTACAGCTACATACATCTACTCCATACAGTATACTCCAGCAACTCCAGCTATATCCCAGGTGCTACACTCTCTCTAGCAGCACAGCCAATGGTACTTTATCAGTAATACAGCATGAGGAGCAATCTTTCTTGTGGCTTTTTTGCTACTGCATTTGTCTCCACATCTCCAGCTTCTTGCAATAAACTCTGCATACAGTCCGGCCTTCATGGTCATAGCTGTTTCCTGCTGTGGGGGCGACATATTTTTGGTTATATCAATGTCAAGACCTGCATCCGTCACTTCCTGCCAATGTAACACTCCGCCTACAGCACTTCCGTCGCCTACCACATGGCAGCTATCTTATTGGTTTCTTCCATAATACTATGGTACTTCCTGCTGACTCCTCTATTTGTATACAGGACTTCCGTCGCTTACCATGCGGCGGCTATATTCTCAGTGTGTCACACACCCCGCTTCCCCTTTAATTCTTACGATCGGGTTACTCCACCAGCAGGTGGCGACGTTGCAGAGAGAAGTCTTGAAAACGAGCTCCTTCCGGCCTACATATACCTGGGACCTCCCACTTAAAGCCCAGTGTTTTCTCTCTGCAAGATGCGACTAGACAGAAGAAAGAAGTCTCCTGCTTGCAGGTAGCCGGAGTCAGACCCCGGCATCCCCTTTTGGTCTATTTCTGCCCAGTCAAAATTGTGTTTTTGCCTAGATAGTTAACGGAAGCCTCCCAGCCTAGGCTGCTGGCTGGGCAAAGGTAGATGGCACTATATGGTGCCTAGGAGTTTATCTCCTCCGCTCGTCCCCACGCGTGGGGCAATGCGGCTATCCGGCTTGGTGGGGTGGAGGGGGCGTATGGGGTGCCTTTTACTTGTGTGATTCTTGTGTTTGGGGAGCACTGGCAGCCGCGGGGTCAGCGCCGCGGCGTGCGCGTTTCCCGAACTGCTGGGGCTCCTTGGAGCAGATTTTAAAGACTTTCCCTGCTGGATGTGTTATGGCTGAGGGCGCCTGCTCGCGGATTAGGGGCGGGGCCGCGCTCCCTCTCGGCCCACGTGGTACGGCGCTGGCGGGGGGCGGGGCCGGAGCGTCGCTCGCTGAGCCCGGCCCGCCTTCCTGTCTCTCCCTCACCCGCAGCCTCACTACATAGAGGCGCTCGGCAACAGGCCAGCGGTCCCTGGCTCGGCTGAGGAGGCGCTTCAAGCAGGTTTTGTTGTTTGTCTGCATTTGTCACTTGTGAGTTTCACTTTGGTTAACCCCTTCCTGGAGGCACATACTAATTATGCATGTATAGGTTTTTATTTCTTTCATGGGCCGGATATGTATATATATATGTATGGTTTATATATTTTACCGTTTGTCTGTTTAGTGTATGTGTGTGGGCATGCTGGCTAACTTTCTTTGGGACTGATTGTGGTCTCTTTGCCCTTACAGATCCTGGGATCCCCTCACGGCAGTGGGTCTCCCGGTCTGATATACCTGGCTAGTCTTAGTCTCCAAATTAGGATTCTCCTAGGCTTTTAAAAATCCCCCCACTCCCGGGACTTTAATTATAAAAGGGGCATCCCGGGTTGCTTAATGCGTAAATCCCTGGGTTATTGCGAATACCTTAATTTCACCATATGGAGGCTTCCGACATTACCAGAAATGGCTCTTCGGGGCTATCCAGGCTGTGTGGGGGTTGTGGGGCTCCGCTCCCAGGTGATGATGTCATAATATGTATTTCATGTGCACAGCAGAATATTGCGCGCCAGTCCGGCATTCCGGTACCTGGCTCCTCGCAACTTCCGTCATCTCCTACCCACCCACCTATTCCGGACCCCGCGTGACGTTGTCAAGGGTGGGGATTCGCAAGACCGGTGTGTGTGCACGATTGGCCAACCTCGAGAAAATAGTTTCCGCCGCGGTGGCTCAGAAGGCTACGGCTAAGCGGAAGCACCTTTCTCCAGCATCGCCTGTTCTGGAGGATGAGGTATTTGAAGTATTGGATTGGTCCGATTGTCCCCCTGCTGAGGAGGGGGAACTCCTTGAGGAGTCGGACGAGCCTGCAGACCAGCAATTGGTTGGTACCACTGGCAATCAGGCTGCGGGGGGGGGGGGGGGGGTTCCTTGACACGCCTTCCATTTTGGCTCAAATGTTTGAAATTTTGGCTTTGGATCCGCCCGAGGCGGTCCCCCCGCCAAAGGGTGAGTTGTTTGATGTGCCCCAGCCGCGTTTGGTGTTTCCCAGGCAACAACACTTTGTGAGGGTTGTCCTTAAGGAATGGGAACAACCCACGCGCCTTGTTGGTATTCCTCCTAGTTGGGATAAGCGTTATCCCTTTCCGGAGGATTTGGTGAAGCTTTGGTCTGTTCCCCCTGACGTCGATGCCCCTGTGTTGGGGCTGTCTAACACGGCTGTGTTGCACTCCCCTGACACTACCACCATTAAGGATGGTGAGGATTGTCGGATTGATCAGTTGGCTCGCCATGGTTTTATCAGTGCTGGATCGGCACTGCAGCCGGTGTGTGCTTCGGCGCTTCTTCTGATGGCGGTTAGGTCCATTGTTAGAGATTTGTACGCAGATCTTGATCCCACTTGTGATGAGTTCGCTTCTCTCAAGCAGTGTGAATCGTTTATTTCCTTTGTCATGTCCGCCCAGGACAATGCGCTTGCAATGTGTAGCAGGACCACGACCCTGTTGGTTGCTATTCGTCGGTCAGTGTGGCTCCGCCAATGGACGGCGGACCTTAACTCTAAGAAGTCGCTTACAGCTCTTCCGTTTGTAGGTTTGCGCCTGTTTGGCGATAAATTGGATTCAGTTACCAAGGGTGATAAGTTGCCTCAATGCAAGAGGCCTCGTTGTTCCTTTCGGGGAGCGACTTCCTTTAGTTCCTCCTTTCGGGGAGTCAGAGCGGGCAGAGGGGCCTCCTTTCCCGCTACCAGGGGTGCAGGTTGGACCCGGGGGAGGGGCCGTGGCCGTCCCGGTCAGTCCTGGGGCGCCAAGCCCAAGCCTGCTGGTAAGCCCGCTCAGCAATGAGGGGGTGCCCTCACCCGTGCGGGTGGGGGGGACGATTGCGACACTTCTCCCTGGTTTGGGACCAGGAGGTTCCGGACAGATGGATCCGGGAGGTGGTGTCGTCCGGTTACAAGCTGGAGTTCGAGTCTCTTCCTCCTTCACGTTTTTTCCGGTCTCGGGTGCCCACCAATCCTTTGGCCGGGGCTCCTGGCGTCGGTAAAGAATCTTCTGGAAATGGCGGTCATCCGGCCGGTGCCGCACTTGGAGGTGGGCCTCGGGTTTTACTCCAATCAGTCGGTTCGCCCCGTTCTGGATCTGAAGTTCCTCAACAGGTTCATCCGTACGCGGAAGTTTCGCATGGAAACTCTGCGATCGGCCATCGGTTCTCTTCGGCAGGGGGACTTCATGACGTCCATAGACATCAAGGATGCTTACCTTCATGTTCCCATCTGCCAGGCTCATCAACGTTTTCTTCGGTTCGTGATGAAGGATCGGCATTTTCAATTCGTGGCACTTCCGTTTGGCCTTACCTCGGCTCCAAGAGTGTTCACCAAGGTGCTGGCAGGGGTTATGGCCATTCTCAGATCTCAAGGCATTCGCGTCGTGCCTTATCTGGACGACCTGCTCATCATGGCCCCTTCTCTCAATCAATCGGAGACGGACACCAGGACGGTGGTCTCCACGCTGGAAAGCTTCGGTTGGGTGATCAACTTTCCCAAGTCCTCCCTCGCCCCGGCCAGGGTGGTGTCCTTTCTGGGAATGCGGTTGGATTCTGGTCAACACAGGGTGTTTCTGCCTCAATCCAAGATTTGTCAGGAGTTGGCTCGGTTCCTTCTTTCCAATCCTCGACCGTCCATCCGTCTGGGGATGAGACTGGTAGGGTTGATGGTTGCCTCTTTCGAGGCAGTTCCTATTGCTCAATTTCACACAAGGATGCTTCAGCTTCATCTGTTGGCGTCTTGGGACCGGCGACCACGGTCGTTGGATCGGCCCTTCCAGTTGTCCTCCCGGGTCCGGCAGTCCCTTCAATGGTGGGTGGTCTCGACCAATCTCTTGAGGGGCAGGTCTTTCCTGACTCCTCTCTGGGAAATTGTCACCACGGACGCCAGTCTTTCGGGATGGGGGGGGATTCTGGAAGGATCTTCAGTTTCGGGGGCAGTGGGGACCTCGAGAGGCCCACTTGCCTATCAATGTTCTGGAACTGAGAGCCATCCGTCTGGTTCTTGTTCGTTTGACTCAGCATGTTCTGGGCCTTCCGGTTCAGGTTCGTTCGGATAATCGGACAGCGGTTGCTTACATCAATCATCAGGCAGGGACTCGCAGTCTGGGTGCCCTCAGAGAGGTGTCCCTGATCCTGACTTGGGCAGAGGCCCATGTTCCTTGTCTCTCGGCAGTTTACATTCCGGGTGTGGAAAACAGGGAAGCGGACCTGCAGGGGCTCTTCCCGTCTGGGAGAATGGGCTCTCCATCCTCAAGTTTTTCGGTCGCTGTGTCTCCGGTGGGGGACACCGGAGGTGGACCTGTTTGCCTCTCGTCACAATTGCAGGCTTCCGACCTTCGTGTTGCTCTCCCAGGATCCTCTCCCAGGATCCTCTGGCTCTGGCGGTGGACGCCATGTCCCTGAGCTGGGGGGATCTGGGGTTCCTGTACCTTTTTCCGCCGATACCCATGCTAGGCAAGGTGGTACGGAAGCTGGCTCTGGAAAGGGTGACCGCCATTCTCGTGGCTCCAAGGTGGCCAAGACGAGTATGGTTCGCAGACATCGTTCGGCTGGCGGTGGATCAGATCGTTCTGCCTCTTCGGCCCGATCTGCTCACTCAGGGTCGGCTGTGTTACCCCAATTTACCAACGCTGGGTTTGACGGCTTGGCTGCTGAAACCTTCATCTTGAAGGAGGAGGGTCTTTCTGACTCGGTTGTTAAGACTCTGATCTGTGCCCGGAAGAGGTCTTCTTCTACCATCTACTATAGGACTTGGAGAACCTATATCGCTTGGTGTGAGGTTAGATCTTTGCCTTGTAGGGTCTTTTCGGTTTCCAGGATTTTGGATTTTCTGCAATCAGGGCTGGACTCTGGTCTCCAGCTGAGTACTCTGAAAGGGCAGGTTTCTGCCTTGTCTATCTTTTTCAGAAGCCTTTTGCGCTTCATCCTTTAGTTAAAACTTTTTTCCAGGGGGTTATGCATGTGCGGCCTCCCAGGAAGCCATTGCTCCCTGTTTGGGACTTAAACTTGGTTCTTTCTGCTCTTCAGGCTCCTCCCTTTGAGCCCTTGCAGGATATTGCTCTCTCTACCTTGACTCAGAAGATTGTCTTCTTGGTAGCTATCACTTCGGTTCGGCGTGTCTCGCAGTTGGCGACCTTGTCGATCCAGGCGCCCTACTTTGAGAGGCATCAGAACAAGGTGGTTTTTCGTTTCAAAACGGATTTTCTTCCTAAGGTTGTTTCTGCTTTTCATTTGAATCAGGATATTGTTCTTCCCTCCTTGTGTCCTAAGCCTAAGAATGACAAGGAGAGGGTTTTGCATTGTTTGGATATAATATGCTGTGTTAAGTACTATTTGATTACTACTTCTCCTTTTCGTAAGACTGATGCCTTTTTTGTTGTGCCCTGTGGGCCTAGGAAGGGTTTGGCTCCGGCCAAGTCCTCCATTAGCAAATGGATTAGTCAGGCGATTGTTGGGGCCTATTCGGCCAAGGGGAAGGTTCCCCCTTTTCGTATCACTGCTCATTCTACTCGTGCCGTTGGAGCATCTTGGGCTTTTCAGCACCAAGCTTCTGTTGAACAAGTTTGTAAGGCTGCTACTTGGTCTTCTGTTCATACTTTTTCTAAGTTTTACAAGGTTGATGTGCGGGCCTCAGCGGATGCTGTGTTTGGCCGCAAGGTTCTGCAGACTGCAGTCGTTTAAGTTATGCTTCATTTTGCCTTTGGATACCCATCCCTTGTGGACACTGCTTTTGGATGTCCCGATCGTAAGAATTAAAGGGGAAGCGGGGTGTGTGACACACTGAGAATAATACCATTTTGCGAGTACTCACCTGTAAAATGGATATTGTCAGTGTGTCACACACCCCGCTTCACCCGCCCTTTTTTGGTATCCTGGATCCTCTATATGGTGAAGCTTTTCCTTTGTTTTTAATTTTGAGGTTACCATTGGATTTCCTGGTACCTTGTCTTACTGCTGTTTGAATTCACTGGGCTTAAAGTGGGAGGTCCCAGGTATATGTAGGCCGGAAGGGGCTCGTTTTCAAGACTTCTCTCTGCAACGTCGCCACCTGCTGGTGGAGTAACCCGATCGTAAGAATTAAAGGGGAAGCGGGGTGTGTGACACACTGACAATATCCATTTTACAGGTGAGTACTCACAAAATGGTATTATTTTAGGTTAGATATACTGCACTTCCTGACGCTGATTAGGCTGATGCTATTATCTTACCTCCACAACACTGATACGTCTACCTTTCTACATATATTGTGCCCTCTGAGTGGCACCTGCCTGACTCCTTTCGCCCTCCCTGGGTTTTGTTGGCAATACTTGCCTCCTTACCCTGGGCTGGTCGACATAAGACAGTGCTCCCGCGGATGACATCATCATCTGGCGCTGTAACCTGCACCGCTGTTGGCACCATGTTTCTGGAGTTCTGCATTTTCAATTTACTATTTAAGGCTGCCTGAGATCAGCATGGATACCACTCTCCCTCCCGACGCAGGTTTACACACTGAAACGTTGAGGGTTTCTGGTGTCTTCTCCACTAGGTACTAGGCATATTTATATTTGGTCTGTTTTCTCTGTACCATTGGTGTCTGTGCATTTTGTACTTGTTCTTAATGTAGGGAGTCGCTGTGCTATTTTTTTTGCCATCACTGTGCAGTCAGAGTGAATTCTGTTTACCTAGTCTTTTCTCTAGAACTCAGCACAGTGTTCCTCAGCATATGCACCATAGCGCCACCCAGGTTTGGCATTTTTTCTGAATATTGGGGTTGATTTAGAGAGACAAAAAAACACTTTAGTTTTTGTGTCGATCTGTTTTTTTTTTTTTTTTTAATTTTCCCGCTCTCGTATGAGTGTACGAGTGATTCTAAGCATGCATCTCAAGCCTTCAATAAAGTCTTCGTCCGTTCGTATGCCAACGAGAACGAGCACATTTTCCAGCTTTCGTTTTCCGTTTATGTTACTCATGTTACAACGTAGGCTTTCGTTTTTACCCTTTTTCCATCGTCTCCTCCCACGAATCCTTTACGTTTCTCGTTAGATTCTGATTTCCTTTTACAATAAATAATCATCCAGATGAAAATCCTTACGACCTTAAGCCTGCGCACTACAAACTTAACTCATTAATGTGCTCGCCTACATATTTGGTTCACAAAATTTTGCTACAATGCTTAGCTAAATCACTTTGCATTTCCCACCCCTAAAACTTACCCAAATCACTTCGGCGTCTCATTCTTCTTGCATTTCCCACCCCTAAAACTTACCCAAATCACTTCGCGGTCTCATTCTTCTTGCATTTCCAACCCCTAAAACTTACCCAAATCACTTTGCGGTCTCATTCTTCTTGCATTTCCAACCCCTAAAACTTACCCAAATCACTTTGCGGTCTCTTTCTTCTTGCATTTCCCACCCCTAAAACTTACCCAAATCACTTTGCGGTCTCATTCTTCTTGCATTTCCCACCCCTAAAACGTACCCAAATCACTTCGCGGTCTCATTCTTCTTGCATTTCCAACCCCTAAAACTTACCCAAATCACTTCGCGGTCTCATTCTTCTTGCATTTTCAACCCCAAAAACTTACCCAAATCACTTCGCGGTCTCATTCTTCTTGCATTTCCAACCCCAAAAACGTACCCAAATCACTTCACGGTCTCATTCTTCTTGCATTTCCAACCCCAAAAACTTACCCAAATCACTTCGCGGTCTCATTCTTCTTGCATTTCCCACCCCTAAAACTTACCCAAATCACTTCGCGGTCCTGCGAATCTTCATTTCTAAATATTTCTTGCCCCATTCGTTTTGTGGTAACCAACCCTTAATTAATGTATTTAGAAAAGGAAATGACACAGAAACAGATTTTTGTTTTTTTTTAATTTTAATTGCAAATGTCACTTTGTGTTGGGCTTTTTTTTGTAAAATATTTTGGATAAAAATGTAACAACTTTTTTTATAATTTTTAATAAAAAGTAACATTTATAAATAAAATGTTTTAAAAATTTTAAAACTATATACATAGCAATGGCAGGACCCAGAACATTATTCATCTTCATCTGTGGTCCCCAACGAGTCGCGCAGCTCCTGCATCTCGGCCACCAACGCAAGGACCCTTGCACTCATTTGTGCCACTCTGGCACGTGTGGTCCCTGTATAAAAAAGAAAAAAAACATTATTTGTTGGCAAATACATGCTTATCAGCTGATGGAATGTTTATTAGGTTGCAAGCAAACTCATGAGACCATATGTCATTATGCTAAGGAATTAATCAAAGGAAGAGGGCATATATAATTATGCTAAGGAATTAATCAAAGGAAGAGGGCATATGTCATTATGCTAAGGAATTAATCCAAGGAAGAAGGCATATGTCATTATGCTAAGGAATTAATCAAAGGAAGAGGGCATATGTCATTATGCTAAGGAATTAATCAAAGGAAGAGGGCATATGTCATTATGCTAATGCCATTGACTATGGCTCTAGGTATCTTGGTGATCATGTCAATTCCCACATACTCAAAATAATGACATTACAACTTACTTTGTTGGTGGCCGAGGTTCTGCTTTGGGGACCACCCTCCGTTCTGGGACCTGCCACTGCTGGGAAGTTGAGGCTGTAGAGACATGTCAAATAGGGTCACTTCTAATGTCTGAGTCAACAGTAAGCAAATGACAATTTGAATGTGTGTGTGGCATCACCCACCTTCTACATGTGCCTCCTTCACCCGCTACCGAATCATCTAGAAAAAGAGATTAAGGGAATCAGCTTTTGTTTAAATGGCATGTATGTGTGTGCGGTTACATTAAGAGTCCACATACCAGAGGCTAATTGTTCTGTCGCTTGGTACGACTCCCTGCCCACGCCGTGATGCCCCTCCTCTGTAGAAAGGTCCAGGGGCTGGTTGAAGGCCGCTACAGAGGAGGGGTAGGAACGTCGCCCTGGAGATCCACCACCTTCACTTTCTGCTGCAGATTCATGCAGCACTGGCCGGCCTGTGCGCCTCCGGGTGCGTCGGATTCAGTACTCCATTTCCAATACTAGAAAAGCAAAGCATTTATAAATAAAGGCCTACCTTCTGTATTATTTACATCTAGTATGCAATCGCTATGTCTCCCACCCAGCGAAGCGGCACGGGCGGCCGCTTGCACGGGTGTCCCTCCTGCTTGTCCCCTACTCCAATTTGTGTGCCAGGACCAGTTTGCCAGGTTTTTGGGTCTTATTATTTTTATTTTTTGATTGTATATTTGATCTTGTCATTGTTGTTGATCTTTCGCACTTACAGGCAGTTGACCAGTTGTTCACAGTGTTTATTATTACCTAATCATTGACATATACATATTTATTCATCTCTATGCACTTTATATTCATAAAATTTGGTTAGTCTTATGCACTTTATGTTTTTGGAAGGATTGTGTGGATTAATTATAACATAATTTTTCTTTTTGCACTGTCACTTTAATAACAGATTGATTGTTAGATTTGCTTGTGGTATTAGCCACAGAGTTTATGCACTGTCACTTTAATATTGTGTTGGGCTTTGGCCAGGTTCTGGCTATAGGTATATAGTAATATTCTATATAAGATTTTTTGTGCCGGCACAAAATATTTCTTTTTATTATTGGTCCTGTGATTAGACACTAAAGGAGTTTCCCAGGTATTCTGTGCTTTGTGGATTGTTGCCAGCACTGGAAGCATTTGGGGACAAGCAGTGCTTTTTAATTCACTTGTTGTTGTTTTTATGTACTGTATGTGGTATGTGTCATTTTAATAAAATCGGGCATAATTTCTAGATTGTTTGTATGATTATTGGTGCTCCTGTGTTAGGGTGAAGAGGGTGATTAGCCCTCTCTATTCTATTCCACTGTGTATGACATTTTCATTGTACAGTGCAGCACATTCTTCTTTGATATTAGATTAGCGGTGCACCTCCAGTTTGTGTGACAATCGCTATGAAATGGAGCCCCGAAAAATCGCCGCACCCGGGGCATGTGTAGCCGCTTCAGGTCTGACCAATGCTGCATGATCTGTGTATGGGTGAAGGTGGTGTCCGTCTCCTGCTGTATCCGGGAAACGATCTCCAGGGCGACGTTCCTCTTCTCAAACGAGTTGGGCAGGTACTCGTACCTGCGCTGAAGCATCATCTAAAAAACACAAAATAGAAATAGTTGTTAGCTAAACTGCATACAAATATGTGTCACAAATCGATCAGTTGACTAAATGACATTCCCAGACACATTTCTAGCCTCAAACTATCCTTCTAGATAGAAGTGACTTGGTTCGCACATGTGCGCACTTACTTCTGTTTGGCACGGAGTTTTACAAACTATTAAACCAAACTTTTTCTTCCTGCGCTTCCTTAGGGCCTAGGCATGCCTTTAGATGGCAAATCAAAGTCCTTACAATACACTTACGAGCATAATCAGCTCTTGTTGTTGGGGGGGGGAAGATCGTGGGCGCCATCTTTCTTCTTGTCCGCAGCAGATAAGTAATGCCCAAGCGGTTTCCGGGTTCCGGACGAACGGGCGTACGCACGCGTACACGTCATACCCAGGCATTAGTATTTAAAGGGTCCTGGACACACACCAGCCAAGGAGGCCACCAGCAAAAGGCCCCAGCGGCCTGAGGAGCCATCTTCCTCACGTCCGACCACTCGGTCACAACTACCTACTCCCAAGGTGCGGGAAACGCGCAGCCACAGTGGCCAATCCATGGCGACATTGCCCACCAAGGCCGCAAAACCCAAACCAACCACCAAAGCCAAGGATGGAGCAGCTAAGAAGAAGCCAACAACAACAAAGCAGGCAGGTATGCCGGCAAGAAAGGCCACTAAGAAGCAGAGGGTGAGAAGCCCCAGCCCCCAAAGAACACCCTCCCCTCCTCCCCGGCCTAGCACATCCCTTCATAAACCACGCGCCACTGGCAAGACCAGTAAGAGCCAGTGTGGCAGAAGCCCCAGCCCAGGCAGCACTGCCTCTCCAGCTCCACGTGGCCAAAGCTCCCATGGGCATCGAAGCACTAGTGACAAGGCCACAAAGAGCCACAGGCCCAGAAGCCCCAGCCCAGCTAGCTCTGCCTCTCCAGCTACACGTGGCCAAAGCTCCCAAGGGCATCGGACCACTAGTGGCAAGGCCACCAAGAGCCACAGGCCCAGAAGCCCCAGCCCAGCCAGCTCTGCCTCTCCAGCTACACGTGGCCAAAGCTCCCATGGGCATAGAACCACTAGTGGCAAGGCCACCAAGAGCCACAGGCCCAGAAGCCCCAGCCCGGCCAGCTCTGCCTTTCCAGCTACACGTGGACAAAGCTCTCATGGGCATTGAACCACTAGTGGCAAGGCCACAAAGAGCCACAGGCCCAGAAGCCCCAGCCCAGCCAGCTCTGCCTCTCCTGAGCCACGTGCCAGTACCTCCCATGGGCATCGAAGCACAAGTGGCAAGGGCACAAAGAGGCACAGGGCCAGAAGCCCCACACCCCCAAGCACACCCTCTCCTCCTCGGCCACATTTGCCACCGGCACACGTGGCAACCAACAATCCATATGCCACATCCACGCCTGGAAGTTCGGTGGCCACTCAGGCAAGGACCCCCAGTCCTATTGCAAGTCCAGTCCATTCGTTCTCAAGCCACGTGTCGTACATTTCAACACAACAGAGCCAGCCAAGAATGTCCCCGAATTGCCTACACACAGAGATGAGCCAGAACAGCAAGCAATAGGCCGAACATTGCAGCAAGGACAGTTGAGTGGCAAGTTTGGTGAGGCCCAAACTCTCGCATTGGCAAGTGGGCTCACACTCCATTATGACGAGCTATATGGGCGAAAATCAAAATCTACAAGCAAAATGAGAAAGACAGAAATCTTGAAGAAGCTCACCAGACAGGTCAATGCAGCGGGGGAGGAGCTTAAAGATGTGGAGCAGATACAGCGCAAAATATCTGACCTGAAGTATGCAGCACGGAAGAAACAGAATAAACGGCGCAATTACAGGTACATATTTGAGTTGTGCATTTGTCTGCTTGTTGTATTGACCACAATGCCCTAAATTTGCTAACCTCTATTTTTCAGCTTACAAACTGGTGGAGGCTTCCCAACAAAATTACAGTATACACAAGCTGAGGAGATGGTGCTGGCGTTGATACATCCCGTGGCATTAGAGAGCCTCTCTGGCAGACGGGACACGGACATCCCTACCATTCCTGCAGGTTAGTAATGTTAGTGTGTATGTAAAATGTTTTAAACGTGTGAAATGAGGCTCACAGGCATATATGATCACATGCCCCTAGGGAGTGGCTTTGAGGGGAGGTTACAGTTTTAGTTGGGTGTTTAATGTCTGCGGAATGGTCATTTTAAATTTTGGCAGCCCATACACGACCTTGGACAGTATTTATGGTCAATATTAAAGTCTTTATATTAGCAAAGCACTGCCTGTTATGTGAATCTAGTCAATCATATACAACACTTCCTTCTTTGTCTTTATACCACTTGGATTTTAGCTGTGCTTTGGTCTAAAATACTTGATCTGGGGTCAGGGAAAGGTCTACATATGAAGAATGCCCACCAGCATACTCTGAAGACAAATGCTATTTGCAAGCTGACTGTGGGCCCCTAATGGCCCTTTAGGGGTGTGTTAAGCCTCATAACATGCAGTACATGCATGTTTGTAGTATTTAAGGTGACCAATATGTATGTACAGGGTGAGGCATACATATAACAGATACTGACATGCATAGTGAAGGATACCTTGTCCCGCTGTTGGAGTTCGCATTCCTGCTTGGCCACGTGTTTTTTAAAGCATATGTAGTAATCCAGATCATCAATGGATTTTTTGGTGTTTACGTGCCTTTTTATTTTAAGCACAGCCCATCATCAAGCCTGAGCAAGTGTGGAAGCCTCATCCAGTTTAACCACGCCGTCAACTTCCATGCTGCCTAGGAGCCAGGAACAGATATATACGGTAAGTGGACTTTGATGAAACTGCTGATGCATGTGAATGCACATAACAAATTTGCATAACAAATATATTTAGGGCCCAAACTGAACCTTTTTTTGCACATGTCCCAACAGACCCATACACTGATGGAGGAAATCCAGGAGATGGAGGAGGAGGACAGAGTAGCTTACCGCACAATTAGATACATTAAATAATACATTCACCACCATGCTGACTGAATTTAGGACGAGCAACAGCCACATGGCCAACTTAAAAAAATGATTTCACAGCCATGCTCGAGAAAGTTCGAACAAGCAATTGACACATGTTGGAACCATGGCAGATTATGAATGCCACACATGCCTAGGTGATGGGCCACCTCCAAGGCCCACCACCAGGGTTTTATGGGCAACACCCATTTTAACAGCTATTTGACCTGTATCTGCTTCACATCTTTTCTCTACATCCCCACTGTATTGACCTGTCTGATGGGCACTACCAAGATTGCCTTTTTTATGGCTTTGCTTGTATGATTTTGATTTTCGCCCATATAGCCAATGCCTGAGCTAAAGCCTCACTGAAGCTGCCGCTCAAGCTGCCACGCTGCAGGCTTGGGCCTAATGAAATTGTGTCTGGCTCATCCTGTTTGTTGGCAAGATTGGGGGGCATTCTGGGCTGGGAAACTACTACTTTGAACCATGGCAAAGATTGTACTGGACTTGCATTCGGACTGGGGGTTATTGTTTGGGTGGGCCACTGACTTACAGGCGTGGATGTGGCATAGGTATGGCTGCTTTCCACCTGTGCCTGTGGCAAATGTGGCCAAGCAGGAGAGGGTGTGTATGTGGCCCTATGTATTACTGGCCAAATATTCTCATGCAAATGGTTGCTCCCGATGTATGTTTATTTTATTGGTTATTGAAACTTCGGCCTGGAGTGCGTTACTTTAAAACTCCTGGATGTGGCCAATTGCTAGGTGCCATGAGTCTGCACCAATGTATATTTCTGTTGTACAATGTATGTACATGAAGTCTGTGAGTGCCCTTCAACTCCAAATGATCATATTTCAATAAAATATATTGAATGTGACTTTAGCTGTTGTTGACTAAGTTTATGCATTACTGTTTGGGTTCTTTTGAGATTACTGAAGGTTTTTCTAAACAAACATGGCAAAAAAATGCATGAGGCTCAGATCATGTGTCAATATTTTAGTAATTAATTAATTACTATTTTTTTTAAATAAAATACAAAAGCTTTCACAAAGGCAAATGAAAGTAAAAATAAACAATTACATGCAACAAACAAAAACAGGAAAACCAAATTAGACAAAATGGGTGCTTATCAAATTGGCCCAAACAGCTTGGCCAGAGGCACTAGGTATGCCACAGTAGTGGTCTTCTGGGTCCTGGCTGGGTGGAGAGGGGGGCAGATCCACATACCGGGGGACACGCTGCATTATGGCAAAGTTGTGGAGGACACAGCAGGCCAGTATGATATCGATGACCTTGTTGGGGGTCATACTGGATTGCCCCCCCCCCCCCCGGTATGGTCCAAACACCTGAAGCGAGTTTTTAAGAGGCCAAAGACCCTCTCTACAACGGCCCGGGTTTTGCTGTGCGCCCGATTGTAGGCGTCGTGGGCCGCATTCTGTGGCCGAAGGACGGGCGTCATCAGCCAGGGAAGAAGCGCATAGCCGGAATCCCCGAAAGAATAATAAAATACTTACATAAATTACACATTCAAAACAAAAAATGATGGACAAGCGGTCGTTCACCCTGGCTAAGAGCCTATCTTATATTTTAGCCACACCCTGTACATACAGATTGCTCACCTAAAAAAACAGCCTAACACCATCTACTGCATGTTCTGAGCCTTTAAACATCAAAGAGGGCGGCTGAGGGCAAATCAGGCAGGCTGCAAACAGGAATTGGCTTAGGACTGTGCTGCTCAGCATTCTGGGATGTCTTACCTTTTCAGGCCCCCAGATCTGCCTTGTCTGAGCAAAGCACAACTCTAACCCGCCCCCTGCACTTTATCTCGCTCTCCTCTCCTCAGTAAGTGTCATGCATCTATGCAAAGATGGCGCCGACCCTATTATAAAGTCAAGAACAGAATTGCAGCCGAGTGTTACTGTAAACTAGAAATATATTATTTTTAAATGCTGGGAAACCCGTTTTTAAGGGTTTGTGCTTTGCTAAAGATCATGGTTAAGGTCTGGTTTAACATGTCATCAAGGGGTAAAAACAGCCATAGGTTCAGACATGGGTCATCAACTATATTTATAGGCATACATTGAAAAGTGAATGACGGCTTTGCATCTTTGCAGATGATACTAAGCTGAGTAAGGTAATTAAAACAAAAGAGGACAGCAGGCAGCTACAAACAGATTTAGATAAATTGGAAGCATGGGCAGTTAAATGGCAAATGAAGTTTAACACAGATAAATGTAAGGTTATGCACATGGGAAGGAGAAATGGAAAAGGACCTAGGGGTTTTAGTTGACAATAAGCTCAACTGTAGTAATCAATGCCAGGCAGCTGCTGCCCAGCCAAATAGGATCATGGGGTGCATCAGGAGGGGCATAGGTGCTCATGACCAGAGCATCATTTTACCCCTGTACAAGTCACTGGTCAGACCCCATATGGAATACTGTGTACAGTTCTGGGCACCTGTGCTTAAGAAGGACATATCAGAACTGGAGCACGTTCAAAGAAGGGCAACAAAGTTAATAAAAGGAGTGCGGGGGCTAGAGTACCCGGAAAGATTTTCCAAGTTAGGTTTATTTAGTCTAGAAAAAAGACGATTGAGGGGTGATCTAATAACTATGTATAAATATATTCGGGGTCAATACAAAGATCTGTCCCACAATCTATTTATACCCCGGAGTGTAACCATAACCCGGGGGCATCCACTAAGGTTAGAGGAAAGGTGCTTTCTCCACCGACATAGGAGGGGATTCTTCTCTGTAAGAGCAGTGAGACTATGGAACTCGCTGCCAGAGGAGGTAGTAATGATGGATACAGTAAAAACGTTCAAAAGTGGCCTTGATGCCTTCCTGGCATGTAATAACATTTCCAGCTATGGCTACTAGACCACTGGAAGGAGTTAAACAGGCTGAACTGGATGGACTAAAGTCTTTATTCAGCCTTACATACTATGTTACGTAATTAGCGCTAACTTACCAAGGAGCCATCCACCGAAGAATTCTCCAGACTCAAACTGACGGTATAATCCTGATCTCCGCAAGATGTACGCGTCATGGGATGAGCCTGGAAACCCGGTGAGGACACTAAGGAACCGCATGTCCGGGGCCACCACTGCTTGGACATTCAGTGAGTGGTCCATTTTGCGGTTCCTGGGGAAAAAAAATAAATTAGCAAGGCAAGGTAAACTACTGAAACACTAACTCCTAACACCCTCCAAAAAACATGCTGGCCAATACAAATAACACTAACTAAGTACATAAGTAGTTTTTAGAAAAAAAAGGATATGTATGTTGGATCAAATCAAGATTAACATTCGAATGGCTTTGGCCGAAATTAAAAACATTGATGAAGCTATACACGGTCAAATGGATCACATGGACAATTTACTAGGAGGGAGAAATATATACACTGTAAGCTGTTTCACAGGGACAATTTACAAGGAGGGATTAAAATATACACTGTAAGCTGTTTTACAGGGACACTTTACAAGGAGGGATTAAGATATACGCTGTAAGCTGTTTTTACAGGGACAATTTACAAGGAGGGATTAAGATATACACTGTAAGCCGTTTTACAGGGACAATTTACAAGGAGGGATTAAGATATACACTGTAATCTGTTTAACAGGGACAATTTACAAGGAGAGATTAAGATTTACACTGTAAGCTGTTTCACAGGGACAATTTACAAGGAAGGATTAAGATATACACTGTAAGCTGTTTCACAGGGACAATTTACAAGAAGGGATTAAGATATACACTGTAAGCTGTTTCACAGGGACAATTTACAAGGAGGGATTGATATACACTGTAAGCTGTTTTACAGGGACAATTTACAAGGAGGGATTAATAGATAGTTACAATACAGTTATTTCTTTTGTCTAAACTATATAACAAAATTACCGATTGAAGTTACCTATAGATGTACTCGTCGGCTGCAGGAGGGACCAATGCAACGTGGGTGCAATCAATCGCACCCATGACGTTGGGCATGTCGGCGATATTATAAAAAGCCAACTTAAGCGCGTTCCATGCTACCATGTCATCCGGAAATAAAATATATTTCTGACTAATGGTAGCCATGCCATCCAAAAACTTGGATAGCGCGCGGCTCAGCGTAGGCTGGGAGATCCCCATGGAGAGGGCACCCAGCCTCTGGAACGAGCCGTTCGCCAAAAATTGCAGGCAGCCAAGCATCTTGGTCATACCTCAAATTGCTTACCCCTTCCTTGTGGTGCGGGCTAACCATGGCCGCAGCTTATTATACAACTTATGGAGGGAAGCGCGATTAAGTCTGGTCAGCTTGAACAGTTCAACGTCATGCATGCCATCGATATGCATGCGTCGCTGGTGCAATCTGGCCTCGGCCCTGCTGATACATGCAATGCCCAGTAGCTGAAGGCGCACATATTCCTCCACAAAGCCACAAAACATGGTCAAAGCAAGGTAGCCGAGTACAAAATAGTCCCGTAAGTGTATCGCAAATGAAACGGTTTTATCAAGTTATATGAACGAACGCAAAATATTAGATTTTAATGGGAAAATGATCCGAACTAAAGCAAATGATCCGATTTAGTTTCGTTCATCGAAAGCGCATATACGCATTAGTGCGAACGAACGTACGAATGGAAAATGGAACGTAAAAACCAAAAAAAATGACAAACACACACAAAAACATACACAGACAGCTACGAAAGTCCAGGCGAATGTGTCGAGCCTGATATGCCGATGTATTGTACTGTGAGCCATCCTTTCAGTGTTTGTATGTCACCTTGTCACTATCATTAAAAGCTTGTTATTTTTTGCATAGTCTGGGTGTTCATAGCATATAGCCCCTGGTCTATAGTTTATTTTTGGTTGTGTGCAGTAAGTGAGCACACTTTGCTATACTTTGAACCCTACCAAATGCACTCTATTTTCATTAGGTCTTTTCCTATATTATCTATGGTGTGCAACCACAACTTGCAACATTGTTCAATTCAAAAGTTAAAAAAAAACATTTATCATTAGCTTATCTTACACTGAGACCCTCCAGCGCTCTCGTCCTGCTATGTCTGTCTACTTAGTGAGGGATTCACTTCCTCATTCAGCTTTCAGTGTCCGCCCTGCTGACCTGGTCCTTCAATCAACCTTCAGTGGACCAAGAACAGTCCTGATTGGCTGCCTCTCTCTACAGCTATGAAACCCTGCCCTCCTCCCTGGTCAGACTATGTGCTGGCAGGCTGGAGACCTTAGCCTGCAGCATCTCTCACCCCCTTTTTCTTTATTATAATTATTTATTGACAAAATTAGGTGAGCACAGTGGCTTGGGGAAAGACAGTGACATTGATTGACACCAGCCCAGGGTGAAATCTTTAGTGAAATTGTTTTTTTATAATGTGCTTATTATTGGTGTCTTCAGTATTGGGGACAAGGTTAAGATGTGGGACTGACGGCTGATATACATAAGGGCCCCTTTTATTCAGACAGGTAAGCCAATTGGCATGTATATTCTTGGTGTGCCACACACCTTGCTTCACTTCTTAAATATTCATCACTTCATGGGTTAATCCACCGCAGGTGACGTAGTGCAGAGAGGAAGTCTTGTAACGAGCCCCCTTCCGGACTATATATACCTGGTACCTCCCCTCAATCACCAGTATTTTTTCTCTCTGCTTGCTGACAAGTCAGAAGTTGGAAGTCTCCTGCTTACAGGTAGGCCGGGGTATTCTTACCCCGCCACCCCCCTTTTGGTCTATTTCTGCCCGGTTTGAGTTTGTATACCTTTATGGTGAAATAGGAAGCCTCCCAGCCTTGGCTGCTCACCGGGCAAATGGTAGATGGCACTTTAAGTGCCTAGGAGCTTATCTCCTACCGCTCGACCTCATGCGTGGGGCAATGCGGCGAACCGGCATGGTGATCCGGAAATGGGATGCCCCTGTCCCGAGGGTCCCCGTAGCCCCTTTCTCTCCTGTTGGGGGGGTGGTGAGGGTGTGCTTTAGTATGTGTGTTTCACTGTATCACTGCATGTTAACATATATGTCATGTTTATACATTCACTGTAGCATGTGTATATTTTGGGTCTGCTTTAGGGCAGCTTGCGCTGGGTATGGGCTGGCCACCTCTCTGGCAGTTGGTTGCTTGTGGCCCCCTACCCCCTCCCCCCTCTCCCCTCTCCTCGCTTGGCATTCATTGAGCTTTGTCAGCACATGCGGTTTTTACCCTCCCCCCTCCGCTGCCTGGACGCGCGTGCTGTGATCAGCTGTAAAGTGTTCCAGCTGAACAGTGTGGGGGGGGGGGGGGCGGCCCGCTGACGCGGCGCCGGGGGCGCGGCGCCGGCGTCAGCGGCGTCTGCGGTGGGCCCAGCGGCCCAGCTTCCTTCAAAACAGGAAGGCACGTGGGCGCACAGCCGCACTTTGTCTTCTGCCGGCTCATGGCTGCTGGCTGCAGGCTTACCGGCTGATTGCGGTACAGGTAAGCGGCCCCTCCCGTTGGGGCCGTTAAATGGGAGATATTGTTTAATAATACAGTGAGAAATCACTATTATCAAGGGGGCGTCATTTAAGGGCACTTGGTGCCATACTTATATGTTATACACATGTGAAGGATCTGATGGTTGTTTTCTTGCCTTGCAGATCCTGGGATCCCTGCTTATGCTAGCCCTCCGGCTCTATGTGCCTGGCTAATTATTGGGATTGATTTGAATGTTTATATACATAGACTATATATAAGTATATATATATAGTTTCTATTAAAGGGGACCTAAACTTAAAAAAAAAAAAAAAAAAAAATTATATAAATCCTCCCTTCCGGGACATTACTAAAATAAAGGGGGCATCCCGGGTCGGCTTATGCCTTAAAAGTCCCATTATTGCGAATACCATAAATCACCATATGGAGGCTTCCCTAGATTCCGGAAACGGTTCTGCTGTTCCGTTTGGGGGTGCGTAGGTTGTGGGGTTCCACTCCCAGCTGATGATATCTTTATTTGCATCCCTTGTGCAAAACAGACTATTGCGCGCCAGTCCGTTGCTTCGGCTGCGGTGCCATCGCATCCTTCATCATCTCCTACCTCTCCATCCCTATTCCGGACCCCGCATGACACTGTCAAAAGTGGGGATTCGCATTCCGAGGCAGCAGCACAGCCCTGCCCCCGGAAAATGATGCCCGTTAAAGCAGCGTTTAAAACCGCTACAAAACGAAGGCACCTGACTCCGGTACCTTCGGCTCCACAGGACCAGTTTTGTGAACCTGTGGAATGGTCCGATGGATCCCCTGACGAGGATGAACTCCCGTCGGAGTCAGATGAGCCGACAGGTCAGCATGTGGCTGATGAGATCGGCGATTGGTCAGAGGGGGTTGTTTTTGACATCCCCTCCATTCTGGCTCAAATGTTTAATATTTTGAGTTTAGATACGCCTGAGGCGGCCGCCCCGCCAAAGGGTCAGTTATTTAAAGAGCCTCAGCCGAGTTTGGTCTTTCCCAGACAGCACCACTTTGAGAGGGTGGTTCTTAAGGAATGGGAACATCCCACACGGTTATCTGGAATTCCTTCCAGTTGGGAAAAGCGTTATCCTTTTCCACCAGAATTGGTGAGGCTGTGGTCTGTCCCTCCGGACGTCGATACCCCTGTACTAGTACTCTCCAGCTCGGCTATGGTACAATCTGCTGAGACCACTGTCCCCAAAGATGGGGAAGATCGCAGGATTGACCAATACGCTCGACATGGTTTTATCTATTCCGGGTCAGCATTGCGCCCGGTATGTGCTTCAGCCCTTCTTCTATTGGCAATTAAGTCCCTAATTCAGGGGCTATATGAGGATCTTGATCCCGCTTGCAAACAGTTCACTGCACTTAAGCAGTGTGAATCTTTTGTGGCTTATGTCCTGGCCGCTCAGGACGATGCGCTGACTATGAGTAGCAAGGCGGCAGCTATGCTGGTGGCTATTCGCAGGTCAGTATGGCTGCATCAGTGGTCAGCAGACACGGCTTCCAAAAAGGTACTCACAGCCCTCCCCTTTTTGGGGTTGCGTCTGTTTGGGGAGAAAATTGATTCAGTCGCAAAAGATGGTAAGATGCCACAACGCAAAAGGCCTCGTGGTCCCTTCAGGGGGACAAGTTCCGGTAGGCCTTCCTTTCAAAGGTTCGGAGCGGGAAAAGGTACGTCCTTTCCCGCTACCAGTGGCGCAGGTTGGACTCGGGGGAGGGGCCGTGGCCGGCCCACTCAGTCCTGGGGTACCAAGCCCAAGCCTGCTGATGAGCCCACTCAGCAATGAGGGGCTGCCCTCACCCGTGCGGGTGGGGGGACTATTGCGACACTTCTACCATTGGAACCATGTGGTTCTAGGCAGATGGATCCAGGAGGTAGTGTCGACAGGTCACATCCTGGAATTCGAGTCTCACCCTCCCTCGCGGTCCATTCAGGGGTCGGTTCATCCCGGCCGGAACTCTCATCAAGACGCTGTGTGTCTTTCTTTTGCCCAAATTCGCACAAGAACACTTCAGCTATTTCTGCTAGCGTGTTGGGTCCAGCAACCTCTGTTGTTGGATCAGTCCTTCCAATTGTCCTCCCGTGTACAGCAGTTCCTCCTGTGGTGATTGGTCTCGACCAATCTTGTATAGGGCAGGTCTTTCCTGACCCTCCCTTGGAGAGGTGTCACCACGGACACCGGTCTGTCGGGATGGGACAGATTCTGGAAGGAGCTGCGGCTTCAGGGGCAGTGGAGGCCCCACTTACCCATCAGAGAAATGTCCCTGATCCAGACATGGGCAGTGTTCCATGTTCCCTGTCTCTTGGCGGTTTACATTCCAGAGGTGATGGAACAGGTAGCGGCCGGTTGAGCAAGTGCTCTCCCCGCCTGGAAGTATAAGCTCTCCATCCTCGGGTGGTTCTCTTATTGTGTCTCCAATGGGAGACTCCGGAGGTGGCCTGTGGGCCCCTCATCTCTATCTCAGGCTCCCGAGCTTCGTGTCTCTCTCCCGGGATCCTCTGGCTCTGACAGTGGACGTCAGGTCCCTGAACTGAGGAGCTCTGGGATTTCTATACCTGTTTCCTCCGTGGCCCTTGCTGGGCAGAGTTCTTCAGAAGTTGGCTCTGGAAAGGGTGTACGCCGTTCTCATGGCCCCAAAGTGGCCAAAACGAATAAGGTTCGCAGACATCGTTTGGCTGGCAGTGGACCAGTTTATTCTGCCTCTTCGGCCCGATCTGCTCACTCAGGGTCAATTGTGTTACCTCAATTTACCAGCGCTGGGTTTGATGGCCTGGCGGCTGAAACCTCCATCCTGAAGGAGGAGGGTCTTTCTGATTCAGTCATTAAGACTCTGATCAGTGCCCGGAAGAAGTCTTCTTCCGTCACCTACTATAGGACTTGGAAAGCCTATATCACTTGGTGTGAGACAAGATCTTTTCCTTGTAGGGTCCTTTCGGTCCCCAGGATTCTGGAGTTTTTACAATCAGGGCTGGACTCTGGTCTCCAGCTAAGTACATTGAAAGGGCAGGTCTCTGCCTTATCTGTCTTTTTTCAGAAGCGTGTGGCGCTTAAACCTTTAGTTAAAACTTTTTTCCAGGGGGTTACGCATGTGCGGCCTCCCAGGAAACCATTACTCCCTGTTTGGGATTTGAATTTGGTTCTTTTGGCTCTTCAGGCTCCTCCTTTTGAGCCTTTGCAAGATATTGCTTTGTCTACCCTGACTCAGAAGATTGTCTTCTTGGTAGCGATCACTTCTGTCCGGCGTGTCTCAGAATTGGCGGCCTTAACTATCCAGGCGCCCTACTTCGAGAGGCATCAGGATAAAGTGGTCTTTCGGTTCAAGCCAGACTTTCTTCCTAAGGTTGTTTCTGCTTTTCATTTGAACCAAGATATTGTTCTTCCCTCCTTGTGTCCTAATCCTAAGAATGACAAAGAGAGGGTTTTGCATTGTTTGGATGTAGTACGCTGTGTTAAGTACTACTTGATTATCACGTCTCCTTTCCGTAGGACGGTTTCCTTTTTTGTTGTGCCCCATGGGCCTAAAAAGGGTTTGGCACCAGCCAAATCTGCCATTAGCAAGTGGATACGTCAGGCCGTTGCTGCGGCCTATTCTGCTAAGGGAAGAGTTCCCCCTTTTCGTATTACTGCTCATTCCACTCGCGCTGTTGGGGCGTCTTGGGCTTTTCAGCACCAAGCTTCTGTTGAACAGGTTTGTAAGGCCGCCACCTGGTCTTCTGTTCACACTTTTTCTAAGTTTTACAAAGTTGATGTGCGGGCCTCAGCGGATGCTGTTTTTGGCCGCAAAGTTCTGCAGACTGCAGTCATTTAAGTTATGCTTCACCTGGCCTTGAGATGCCCTTCCCTTGTGGACACTGCTTTTGGATGTCCCATGAAGTGATGAATATTTAAGAAGTGAAGCGGGGTATGTGGCACACCAAGAATAATACCATTTTGTGAGTATTCACCTGAAAAATGGATATTGTTGGTGTGCCACACACCCCGCTTCACACCCGCCCTTTTCGGTATTGCCGAAGCATTTATATGGTGAAGCCCTTTTTTATTTATATCAAAATTGATTTTGGAGGTTACTAGTGGAATACTGGTACCTTGTTTTACTGCTTTTTGAATATACTGGTGATTGAGGGGAGGTACCAGGTATATATAGGCCGGAAGGGGGCTCGTTACAAGACTTCCTCTCTGCACTACGTCACCTGCGGTGGATTAACCCATGAAGTGATGAATATTTAAGAAGTGAAGCGGGGTGTGTGGCACACCAACGATATCCATTTTTCAGGTGAGTACTCACAAAATGGTATTATTGCTAGCATGTGACAAAAGGTTTTGTAGCGGGTGGCATCAACTTGATTAAATAATATTGGTGGTGCACTGCTCTGAAGGGCTCAATATACAATCAACCACAAAAAGGGGATGCCCCAAAATCCCCCCTTCCCCTATGCCTACACTCTGACACTTGCACTCAGGTAATTTAGAAAACAATGTTATTATTATTATAACATATTAACAATACCATTAAAAGCTTTAAAAATCATATGCCAGCTGTAAGCATTATCAACCACTAGGGGGCACTGCACCTAAATTTCATTGTATCCTCTATATTAATGTTCTGTGCCAATAAATAAATATAAAGAAAATTCTTTTATCATTCAGTAAATCTATATACATGTAAAGTGCTTGGTGCTAAAAAGTGCATCAATCGCCAATATCTCATGTGCAAATGAATTTTAAACCCAATAATCATCATAAGGTGCAAGTAAGACACAGTGAAAACACAATACTGCTTACGTATCCTGGGACTGGAAGCAGCTACCCCCCTGTGGGCACCTACACGTTTCGAGACCAACCGAGGGTCTCTTTTTCAAGGCAAAGTCTACAGGGCTCATTTCTCTCTTTTTGTAGATCTTGGTGTACAGTTGCCAGTAGCAACAGATTGCTGGTAATAAAAACTGCTTCCATAAAACATGCTGCCAAAAAATATACTATATAAATATACTATACTGTCAGTTCAGCACCTAAAGGACATAATAAAGGACGTAATAAAAACTGCTTCCATAAAACATGCTGCCAAAAAATATACTATATAAATATACTATACTGTCAGTCATCACCTAAAGGACATAATTTTGGTACAAAAAATATACACTTTCCAAAATGCCATTGATATTCCCTTTAAATGTATTGTGACTAAGATTTTATGTTACACAAAGTAGCACGTATTTTAAATATTAATAAATAACTGAAAAGTGCGCATATGTATTCAGCCCCCCCCCCCCCCCCCCATTACCTTGTAGGATCACCTTTAGCTCACCCCAATCTGCTGGGGAATGTCTCAATTGCTTTTCACATCTAGAGGCTAAAATTGGCTATTCTTTGAAAAATAGCTCAGTCAGATTGGATGTGAAGCAGTACTCGTGGGTAAGTACCTTGCTGGGGGCAGTCTTGAAGTCTGAGAAACTATTTAGCATTTTTTATTTTAGCTGTTTCTTTCCACATTTATTTTATTTTTTTTTTTTAGTAAAAAGGGAAGGAGGTAATATCACCTTTGACTTCCAGATGCTTGCGGGACATTTTCTCTGGATGGGACTGACCTTGATGTCTGAAATCTGTTACCTAGCTGATGTAGTCAGGGAAGGGAGTTGTAAGGGTTTTGTTTTAAGAGTCCAGTTAGGCATCTCCAAGCTGCTGCCATTTATTTGTGACCCAAGGGGGGGGGGGGGGACTCTGGTGAACCAGTCAGGAAGGGGGGTAGGAATCCAGGGCTTTCAATCAGGCTGCCAAAACAGACTGTTAGGCATGAGCTTACAGCACGTGCTGTGAACTCTAATGGATCTTGGTGAGAGAGCTGCAGAACGAAGGTCATAGGCTCCCTAAGCAGGGAAAGGGGAGGACTTCCTTTCCTTTGTGCATCCTCTCTTCTTACCTCCAGGGGGTTCAGGGTCTTAGCAGCAGCAAGCAAAACAGTAGGAGGTCACCCAAATGTGTCAACCCAGAAAACCCTTGTTACCACCTTGAGACCTTAATCTAGTATTGATCAACTTAGCAGTATTCTGATGCACCACTCCCACCCTGTATTTGCTTAAAGTGGAAGTCCAGTCCGTGTTTTTCCTACACGGTAGTCACGTGATCTCAAATTTTCAGGGGGCGGACTGGCGGATCTCAAATCTGCCTGGTGACAGACACAGGTCTGAATGACAGGACATGGGAGCCCGACTCTGCCCAGAGATGCTGTAGATGCAGCAGACGTTGTTTACTGTGTTGTGGGGAGCCAAGGCAAAGCTGAGATTTGTGCCTACCTGGGGGGGTGGTGTCACACAGCAGGGGGATCCTGATTTGGGATGCCCCAGGAAAGGCCAGCGGCCAGCCCTGGAGACTCACGGACCATGGTTTTGGTGTTTGCTTTTATCCATACGTGTCATTTCAGCCAAAATGTTGCATTTTCAAACTGCAAACATGGCTTCTTGCACTTTTCCATAAAAGCATGATTAGTGGAGTACGCAACGAATAATTGTCCTGTGGACAGATTCTTCCCCCTGAGCAAAGGATCTCACAGCTCCTTCAGACTGACCCTTCGTCTCTGATTGATGCTTTCCTTTCCTGGGCTGTCAGTTTAGGTGGACGGAAGTTTTCTGCTGTTCTAAACTACTTCCATTTGTGAATAATAGATTGACCAATGAGTTGTTCAGCGCTTGGGCTATTCTGACCCTGCAATGCACTTTGCCACAACTTAATACCTGAACATGATGATGTTTGTTCACAAATGTTCTGAAACAAACCTTAGTAGGCTTTCACAGAATAGCTGCAGTAAATACTGAGGATAGATACATAAAGGTGTAGACTTTATTTACTAATTCGTGGCTTGTTTGCAAATCAAAATTGATTTTTGGGGGTATCAGAGGTGGCTGAATACACATGCACACCCGATTTTTGCTTTTTTTTCAATTTGGAAAAGCATGTTTAATTTTCTTCACACCTCACAAATATTGCTACTTTGTGTTCCATATCACATAAAACCTGAATAAAATACATCTGGTTATGGCTGTACTGTTTAAAAATGTGGAAAAGTATCATGGGTATGAATACAATTTCAATGCACTATGTATATAATTATAATATATAAATATATATATTTATATTATGAGGCCGATTGGTGCATCAGGTGAACGTTGCAAAAGGCTATTTCCTGTAATGGCCCACAAGATTAGAGCAAATTCCTCCATCGGGCACTAGTTGATCAGGCCTGCAAGGCAGACATTTGTTGTGTTTTCTTGAATGAAGATTCAGTGTAGAAGATTGTATCATAACCTAAATCCTTGTATTAAGATAAACTAAAGTACAATAGTCTTCCCCATCCCTACCCCAATACCCCTCCAGGCTTCTTTGATGCAAGTAGGTGAACTTTTTCATTGTCTCAGGACTGAGCTAAAAATTGAGGCAAACTCCCTTATGGGATCACAGGCAGAATAAAGCTATGGATAAACATTTGGTAATATGATTAGATTTTGATAGCCTCTGATATTTTTGAGGGAGCTGGATTTGGTGAGACTTGAGACAACTCGATACACAATAACATGCAAAAGCAAATATATTATTTGTTTCTTACCTTTTTTAATATCTGGAGCAGCTCTAGTGGTTAGATGCTTAGTGGAGATTTGGGGCCTGATTTATCAAGCACTATCTGCCAGACTACTCCACATCGGTAAACATTAAAGTGGTGCAAAATAAGATTTATAAACATCCCCCTGAAAAATGGGGGAGGGCAGTGGGGAACTTCTCCTCTAGGCAGCACAGTGATGTCAATCCAATGCGCCGTTGGGTTCCCTGCTCAGCTCACGTGCACTAAATTGCACAGCAATGCACGTTCGCTACCTACCTACCTATATTCTTTCTGGCCTCCCTCTATGGCATACAAAGGATTACAAATTTGCAGCAATATAGCATTCCCAGTTTTTAAAAGAGAACTCTTGTGAGTTACTTGGTTACCTCAATCTAGCCATGGCTGACCAGGCAAAGGAAGTTGTATTAGTCTCTGCCCCTTTATCAACATCTATGGGGGATATTGTATTGGATCAACACAATCTATATCCCAATTCAACCGATTACTCTGTCCTCCTTTTTCTTTTATGGCCTTGTGATTTGAAGCTACAGTAACTTTTGATCCTCGTGGCTTCTCCCCGTCTTTATTTTTTTGTTTTTTACTAAGCCCCCCCAAAACACTGCTTTGAAGGTATCTAAGACTAACACGGCTCCAAGGCTGTAGGAGATGCCCAATTTGTGAAATTAAGTTGGCCAATTACTATAAGAAGCCTTTTTGTCAAACCTGTACTGAAAGAGTCATGAGTAAAGAAAGTCAGCCCAGTATGGCAGATATGGTGCGAGTTCTGAAGATCTCACAGGATTCGATTGCGCATAGTGAATAAGTGGGGCATCCATTTGACACACTGAACATTTGGATGCTATTATTTCCTAGGGTGATGAGGGCCCGCCCGCTCCTGAGGATCAGAGTCATCCACTCTGGGTAGATTTCTATATTCTAAGTGTGCCATACACTCCACTTCGGTCTTCATGACATCTGGGTAATCTCCAGTAGAGGGCGAACTTCTGCAGAGATGAATATGCAAGAAAGCCCCTCCCGGTCCATATATACCTGGGACCTCCCACCAATTCCCCAGTTCCTTCTCTGCAGGGAAGGCGACAAGACAGAAGATAAAGACTTCTTTACTTACAGGTAAGCCTGGCTCGCGCCCGGCCATCTTTTGTCCCTATTACTGCCAGGACCCTTCTAAATTGCCCCTATATTGAGCCTCCCAGCTTAGGCTGCGGGTCCTGGTGAAGGTAGGAGCACCCTACGGGTGCAGTAGGAGCACTTCTCCACCATGACACCTCACTATGGGGTAGGCGGTTATCCAGGTTTCTTGGTGATCCTGGTGTGGGATGCCCCGTCCCTCTAGGCTTATGGATGGCTTCTGGCAGGGTTCCCCCCCTTCCGGGTCCCTTATTCCCTTCCGGGGGGGGTTGCCTGGCCTGGCTGTTATTTCGTTTTCCCAGCTTATGTCCCTGTGTGTGTCGGTGTGTTTTACTGTGTGTGTGTGAGTGACATACAGGGAGTGCCTTTACTGGCATAACAGGGCTAGTGGCAGCCTGGGGGAGCTTCTCCCCCCTTCTTTGGCGCGATTGCTGTGCTCGTTTCTAGGGGTCCGCGTTACTGGGAGGGGGGCGTGGCCTCGGCAAGCACGCGTTCTGTGCTGGCCCGCCCTCCCCCTGCTCTCCCTTCCTGCATGAGGCTTCGTGGGGGCCATCTTCTATAAGCAGGCCGCATAGCAGATCGGTGTGGTAAGGGCCCGATGGCCACTTCCTTAGCTTGTGTGTGGGGGCTCCTCTCTAGCGGGGACCCCCACTGGTCGCGAGCATGTGTGTGTTTTTCACAATGTCTGGCTGGGATATAGTTAACATATATATATATATATATATATATATATATATATATATATATATATATATATAGTGTGGCTGCAAGATCAAATGCTGTGGTCTTTTATACTGTAAGGTTATTGCCACTTTTACTCAGCACTGCACTTATGTTGCCTGTTTTGTGTTACAGATTGCCCTGTATATGTGCATATTAAGGGGTCCCTCCTGGTCCTGGGGTCCCTAGTGTAAAATTGTCCAGCTAAAATCTTCCCACCGGGACTCTTAAGGGGCATCCCAGGTTGCTTATGCGTAATTTCCCTGCGGTCTTGTGACTGACCACAGAAATTCAACATATGGAGGCGCCGCAGGATACTGGACTCGGGACTCGGGGCCGTGTGTGGGGTATCCCTTACGGGGGAGAATGTGCTGATCTGTATACTATGCGCACAAAAGGCCATAACGCAGCAGTCTGGTACCCAGCCTTCTGGGTCGGCTCCTCCCGCTTCATCGCCTTCCCCTCCCCACCTTATCCGTACCGTAAGTGACATTGGTACCAGTGGGGAGTCGCTTTCTGATGTTTGGGCTAGGTTGGCCAGCATCGAGAAATTTTTTGCTAGCACTGTGGGCAAGAAGGCCCAGGCTAAACAGAGACATTTGTCGTCGGCCCAGCCCGTGTGGGATGTTGGCGACGATTCCGCTGATTTGTCAGATTATTCCCCGTTAGAGGAGGGGGAACTGTATCAGGAAACAGAGGCTATGTTCAGCCTGGGAAGGCCAATGTTGAGCAGACGCTGGGGGATGCCGTAGATATGGCCACTGTTGTGTCACATTTATTGGAGGTGTTGGATATTGAACCGCCTGAGGCGCCCCCTCTCAAGAAGGGGGAATTTTTGGGGGCCTGCAAGCCCCGTCTGGAATTCCCTACCCAGGGTCATTTTGATGCGCTGATCCTTAGAGAATGGGAGAGGCCCAGTCGGCTTCCTGGTGTGCCTCAGGGTTGGGATAAGAAGTATCCTTTTCCAGTGGAGGCGCCTCTTTCTCCTCCCGAGGTTTACGTGCCAGTTTTAGGCTTCACCAACTCTTCTGTGCTGAACACCCCTGACGCCACTTCCCTTAAGGATGGCGAGGATAAGCGCCTTGATCAGATGGCGTGCCACACATTTGCCAATGTGGGCTCGGCCCTGCGGCCTGTTAGGGCCCTGGTGTCGCTTGCTACTAGGTCTCTTATCAGGGACTGGCTGAATAACGCTCAGTTTGATCCAGCCGGCGCTGAGTTCGCTATCCTTAAAAAATGCGAATTGTTCATGGATTTTGTCATGGCTGCGATGGAAGATTCTATTGTCGTGTGTAGTAGGACTTCAGCCTTACTGGTGGCTATGCGCAGATTGGTCTGGCTCCGCCAGTGGACAGCGGACGTTGGGGCCAAGAAGTCGCTCACAGCTCTTCCCTTCTTGGGTTTGCGGCTGTTTGGAGATAAATTGGATGCTGTTGCTAAATGAGGTAGGTTGCCTCAGCGGAGGAAACAGCGCCGCCCCCGAAAGCGGGCTCGTTCACTCCTTCCTTTCGAGGGGCCAGAGCGGTTAGGGGTTTGGCCTTCTCGGGTGTCAGGGGCTCGTCCTGGAACAGAGGCAGAGGTCGGGCTCGTACCGCGCCTGCCTGGGGTTCCAAGCCCAAGCCGGCCATTAAACCGGCTCAGCAATGAAGGGGCGCCCTCACCCGCAAGGGTGGGGGGACAGCTGCGGCTCTTCTTCCAGGTCTGGGCCCGGGAGGTCACAGACAATTGGATCTTGGAAGTGGTCTCCTCCGGGTACAAACTGGAGTTCGAGTACTGACCACCCCCATGATTCTTAAGGTCTCGGGTGCCCTCGGACCCTCAGGCTGCACAGGGGCTCCTGTTAGCAGTCAGAAACCTTCTGGACATGGGGGTTATATGTTCGGTGCCTCTGTCGGAAAGATGCAGGGGTTACTACTCCAACCTTTTCACGGTTCCCAAAAAGGACCCATTCTAGATCTCAAGGTTCTCAACAGGTTTATCAGAGCCAAAAAGTTCTGCATGGAGACTCTGCGCTCGGCTATCAATTGCCTTCGCCAAGGGGATTTTATGACATCCATAGACATCAAGGATGCGCATCTGCATGTTCCGATTTTTCAGGCACATCAGAGATTCCTCCGGTTTGCGGTGGAGGATCAACATTATCAGTTTGTAGCTCTTCCCTTCGGTCTGACCTCGGCACCGAGGGTCTTCACCAAGGTCTTGGTGGGCATAATGGCTCTGCTCAGATCTCAGGGCATTCGCATTGTGCCTTATCTGGACGATCTGTTGATATCAGCTTCTTCCCTCCATCAGGCGGAGCTGGACACCCACCAGGTGGTGTCGACCCTGGAAAGGTTCGGGTGGGTGATCAACCGCACCAAGTCTTCTCTCTCCCAGTCTCGTGTGATTTCATTTCTGGGCATGAATCTGGATACCATTCGGGCCAGAGTGTTTCTGCCCCAGACCAAGGTGCAGGGGATTCAGGGCCTGATCCGCCTTCTTCTGGCCAGTCCTTGTCCCTCTATCCGACAGGGGATGAAACTGGTGGGTTTGATGGTATCCTCCTTCGAGGCAGTGCCGTTTGCACAGTTTCACATGAGATCTCTTCAACTTCACCTACTGACGTATTGGGACAGGTGCCCACAGTCATTGGATCAACCTTTCAGGATGTCTCCCAGGGTTCGGCAGTCCTTTCGGTGGTGGCTGGACTCGAGCAATCTGGTGAAGGGCAGATCCTTGATGGTCCCTTGTTGGGAGACGGTTACCACGGATGCCAGCCTGTCGGGCTGGGGAGGTTATTGAGTCATCAGTTCAGCGGGGTGTGGGGTCCCCAGGAGGCTCACACCCCCATCAATGTCTTGGAGCTCAGAGCCATTCGACTGGTTCTGGCTCGGCTGACCCCACATTTACGGGGTCTTCCGGTTCAGGTTCGTTCGGACAACCGAACGGCAGTAGCTTACATAAATCACCAAGGAGGAACTTGCAGCAGGAGTGCCCTCAGGGAAGTCTCTCTGATCCTGCACTGGGCGGAGAGCAATGTTCCTTGCCTTTCGGCAGTCTACATTCCGGGAGTGGAAAACACGGAGGCGGATTCCCTGAGCAGGGGATCCTCTCGTCACGGAGAGTGGTCTCTCAATCCCAAGGTTTTTCTGGATCTTTGCCGCAAGTGGGGGACTCCGGAGGTGGATCTCTTTGCCTCGAGGCACAATCACAAACTTCCGGCCTTTGTGTCTCTTTCTCAGGATCCTCTGTCTCTGGCAGTGGATGCCTTGTCACTGGCTTGAAAGGAGTTGGGGTTTCTGTACCTGTTTCCACCCATCTCCATGCTGGGCAAGGTAGTTCGCAAACTGGTTCTAGAAGGGGCACCAGCGATTCTGGTGGCTCCAAGGTGGCCAAGAAGGATTTGGTACGCAGACGTCGTAAGGATGGCCGTAGACCAGTACCGGCTTCCCTTGTTGCCGGACCTGCTATCTCAGGGTCATCTACTTTACCCCAATTTACAAACGCTGGCTTTGACGGCTTGGCTGCTGAAACCTTCATCTTGAAAGAGGAAGGTTAGTCTGAGGCTGTTGTTCAGACCCTGATTAGGGCTAGGAAGCGGTCCTCTTCTGGCATTTACTATAGGACTTGGAGGTCCTATATTGATTGGTGTGAGGCTAGGGCCTTGCCTTGCAGGGTTTTTTCTATACCCAGGATTTTAGAGTTTCTTCAGCATAATCTGGATCTTGGGTGTCCTTTAGTACCTGTACTAAAGGACAGGTTTCTGCTCTGTCGGTTTTCTTCCAGAGGTCTTTTGCTTTACACCCGCTGGTTAAGACCTTTTTCCAAGGGGTGGCACATGTGCGGCCCCCTCGGAAGGCTGTAGTGCCTGTTTGGGATTTGAATTTGGTTCTTTCGGCTCTGCAGGGTCCTCGTACAGGATATTGCTCTTTCGGTTCTTACTCAGAAGGTTGCTTTCTTGGTGGCTATTACTTCGGTTCGGCGGGTCTCTGAGTTGGCTGCCCTGTCGATTCAGGCCCCTTACTTTGAGAGACACCAGGATAAGGTGGATTTTCGTTTTAAGCCGGATTTCCTTCCTAAGGTGGTGTCTGCTTTCCACCTCAATCAGGATATTGTTCTCCCTTCCTTGTGTCCTAAGCCTAACCATGACAAGGAGAGGGTTCTGCACAATTTGGATGTTGTTCGCTTTGTGAAGTACTATTTGGTGACTACTTCTTCCTTCCTCAAGACGGACGCATTTTCGTGGTACCCTGCGGGCCCAGGAAAGGGTTGGCACCTGCTAAGTCTACGATTAGCAAATGGATTCGTCAGGCCATCGTTGGGGCCTATTCTGCTAAGGGGAGGTCTCCCCCTTTTAGGGTCACTGCGCACTCTACTCGTGCTGTTGGTGCATCCTGGGCTTTTCAGAACCAGGCTTCTGTTGAACAAGTTTGTAAGGCTGCTACTTGGTCTTCCGTTCATACCTTTTCCAAGTTTTACCAGGTTGATGTGCGGGCTTCAGCGGATGCTGTTTTTGGCCGCAAGGTTCTGCAAGCTGCAGTGGTTTGAGTTGGTGCATTCTTTACTGTTTCTGGTTCCCACCCATGACGGACACTGCTATTGGATGTCCCAGATGTCATGAAGACCGAAGTGGGGACATGATTGACACCTTTAAATATGTGAAAGGATTGAATAAGGTTCAGGAGGGGAGTGTTTTTAAGATGAAACTTAACGATAGAACAAGGGGGCACAACCTGAAGCTAGTCGGGGGAAAGATCAGGAGCAATGTTAGAAAATATTATTTTACAGAAAGAGTAGTAGATGCTTGGAACAAACTTCCAGCAGAGGTAGTTGAAAAATCAACAGTCACTGAATTTAAACATGCCTGGGATAAGCACACATCTATCCTAAGATAAAGAGTACATACAGTATACACATAAGGGCAGACTAGATGGACCATATGGTCTTCTTCTGCCGTCAACCTTCTATGTTTCTATGTTTTGTTATGTTATGTTATGTTATGATTGGCACCCAGCAGTCCAGCTCTAAAAAGCAAAAGCTTTCACATTTGGTGGGAAGCCCTACTAGGTTGTCCCTTTATTTCCAAAGGTATAAGAGAAGGCTTCCAAATAGAATTAATTCATGCCCTCCCACAAGTTTTTATGTTACTCTTCTCCCAAGGGGCAGGGAGGAAAAACTGTCCATCAGGAACAGTATAGATGTTGGACATGAGGGTAATTGCCTCTCCGATCTTGCGCATGCTCAGTGACATTGCATATACTGCAGTGACACTCGGCGCAAGATCTGAGGAGTGGCACGGGACATTTGAAGAGAGGCCAGCTAATACTGCAGCCTTCAGTCTGGGACAGCTAAGGGAGGTGGAAACGGGCCTAGAATACTACCGGATGTGCGCTTTTTCGATAACGCCGGCATCCAAAAGGCAGTGAGAGAGGGTGGAGGGGGGTACGGCCCTGGTGCTTCAAGCTATGTGTTTTTGTTTTTACTTCAGCCTTCCCAGCGGTAAGGTGGAGTCCGCTACATTTAAGGGCTCTCCAGCTGCACCTAAGCACCTGGAACAAGTCTTGGGAATCCCTAGAAAATTTGATAGAGATCTCCGACCTGGAGAAGAACTTGCTGTATTGGTGGCTGTGCGAAGACAGATTTGTCATTGGTCTACCTTGGAGAGATCCAAAGGAGGAAATTGTAATGACAGTTGCCTCCTCATGGAGTTGGGGGGTGCATCACTGGCCCTTGACTGCACAGGGAAGATGGTCCAAGAAAAGAGTTGACAGTGGTAAAGGAAGCCTTGTTCACTTTCTCACCCCATCTGAAGGGTGGATACATTCAAATCAGAACAGACAATGCAACGACAATGACATACTTGAATTGACGGGGGGGGGGGGGGGGGGGAATATATCCCCAACTACAGAGAGCTACCTTTTATCTCTATAAGCTATTCTTCTGAAGGGATGCCAAAATCATGTGGCAGACTTTCTAGGTCGCTCTCCACTATTGGAGGAGGGGAACTCCGGAGGTGGATCTCTTTGCATCAGGGAAGAACCACAAGCTGAAAAAATCCCTCGGACCCGGCCCTGGGAATAGACGCCTTGGCACACGATTGGCCCTTTGGTCTGGTCTACGCATTTTCTCCAGTCCAAATACGTCCTCGAGTTCTCAACAAGTTTTCCGGTTAGCCAGCTGGGCAGTCCTGCTTCTTGGTGGCTGAAAAGACCTTGGTTCTCAACACTGAAAACACTGTCCATACAGGAACCTAGGGAGCACCCGGGTAAATGGGGTTTGCTATCCCAGGGACCAGTGCTTTGTCAAGATCCCCAGAGCTGTGTACTATCAAGACCCTACTCTCCAGTAGGAAGGAAGTGACAAGAAAGATTTATTTGAAAGTCTTGAAGACCTTTAAGACATAGAAAACTCATAATGGTAGACCTGATTCCAGCCTTCCGGTTATACTTGATTTTTCCATGAGGGAGTTAATTTGTGTCTCAGTGTCAGTACTCTGAAGGTCCAACTAGGTGCTCTTACAGTATTTTTGGATAAGAGATTATCATAATTTTCGTTGGTCAGACGTTTTCTTCTGGCAGTTAGGCATTCTAGGCCAGTGTGCATGAAGTTAGTGCCTTAATGGGATTTGTCTAGAGCAATGACTGCTCCTCCTTTGAACCAGTATTGAAATAGCCTATTACCGTATTTTTCGCCCTATAAGGCGCACTTATTTTTTCCCAAAAGTGTGGGGGAAAAAAAAAAAAAAACTCACCTGTGCCCGGCGCTCCCGCGTTGCCTGCCACACTGACAGAGCCCAGAAGAAGACAGAGGAGCAGCGGGCTCTGTCCCGGCCCCGCTGCTGCTATCGCTGTCTTTTCAGGCAGCAAGAGCAGCATCTGCTGCCTCTTCCGCCTGGGGCACATGTGAGCACCCAGGTCCGTGCAGCAGGTGGGCGTGGCCTGCACCGAGTCGGCATAAGTGTGCTTCGGGCAGCCTTCCCCACCCAGTACAGGTAGATCTCGCTTACCCCCTCAATAGTATGCTGCCCTGAGGTTTTTTTGAGAAAACCTGGTAACTTCTTTTCTAAACACCCGAACGGGCAGCATACAGGTTTTTCCCTCCCTCAGGCTATAATTGAATGTATTTTTTCATGTTTAAATACTAGTAGTTTTCTGGTCTATCTATATCTATAACAACTGGAGGCTGGGGGGAGGAGCCAAAGCTTTATTCATTTCTGGTGGTCATGTGTTTCTACCTAGGAGCGGAGCCATAAGGCCTCACTAGCATGCTGCCCGTTCGGATGTTTAGAAAAGTTACCAGTTAGCGAACGTACGTTTTTTACACCGGCACGCTTCTACATTACAAGATAAACATTTACTAAAACATTACTGCTGCAGCAACATGCTGAAGAAATTATTCATTATATTTTGCACTACTCTATTTGCACTGATAAGGCATTGTCTGGCAGAAGTGCTTGAAAGATCGGCCCTTTGTTTTACAATTTAAAAAATAGTGCCCTTTTGGGATACTCGAACATATTTGAATATACCTATTTTATAGCAGAGTAAAACCTGCATTTTTACCTAGCACCCCCTGAATTGCACCCCCCCCCCCCACACACACACACAATGAGTACCTTTTGGCAAATTACTTTTCCTGTGTTGTTATTGTCACTGTTGTAAGTGGCAGTGATGCCATTGCTGCACCTTGCCATTGCTGCAATGCTAGAGGTATAACAGAAAAAAAGCATTCCATGATAATTTCTAATACTGGGATTATACAGGCAGATCAATAGGTTGTTCACTTGAGCAACCAACCATACAGCATTAGCTAAAACTAATGCGATCGCTCGTTCTTTTAGCAAAACACTTTTTTTTTGTTTACACATTCCAACCATCCAGGTCCCAGAAAAACTCACCTACTTCCTGGCTCCCTCGACGATGTTAAAGTGGACCATCATCCTCGGGTGATCGGCCCGGGAATCTATAAGATTCCCGGGCCAATCACCTCCCTCCCCGTGGGACATCCGAGATCGGGATGTCCCGCGGGGTGAAACCCCCCCAAAACCCCCTTACCTTAGCTTCGGCTGCGGCCGGCCGCCGCCGCCTCCCTCGCGCCCCTCTAGGCGTGCGCGCGCCCGCCAACAGGGACGCGGGAGAGGCGGCGGCGGAGGAGCCACGGACAGGCGGCTGTCAAATCGCTTGTCCGTCGGCGCTGGGAGCGGGGAGAGGTGAGTTTTTAGGGTGATCGGGGGGGTTTCACACAGCGGGGCACCCCGATCGGGGGTGCCCCACCGAAGTGGACCAAGACCCAGGATAGTCAAAATCCTGGGTGTTGGTCCACTTTAAAGTAAATGGTTACAAGGGGGCAAGGAACGAAACCCAGGCTAGTCAAAATCTCAGGTTTTTTTGTTCTGTTTTAAGAGATGGTCTATATATAATGACAAATAGTGACAAATAAATGTTGCAGTTGTTCCAGGGCTACCAAAATGTATTTGTTATGATTTCTGTAATTTTTTATTTGTAATACACTTTTTTCTTTTGAAGGCAATGAAAATGAGTCGAAGATCAGTAGATGCAGGCCAGAGAAGTATGGTTTATAGCAAAATTGTGGATGCCTTAAATCAATTTCGGTAAGTTGAACTTTTTGAGTTGTGTATTTGATTCATGATAGAGCATGTGAAAGTGGTAAATGAAGAGCATATGTTAAAATATCCAGGGTTTTGGTCTTTGTCCCAGGGCCTCCTGATATTGGAAGTCCCTGCTTGTGTGAACCCCCTGGTTCGCCTTGTTTACTTACTTCACCAGCGATCACATGGCACATGCCCAAACTCTCCCCCAATAAGTGCTCTGTCGTGAAAAAATGAATGACTGACATAGAACACTGAGATGGGGCACAGGGTGTGAGAGGGCTCCTCCCAGGTTTGTGTGCCCACATCAGCCGTTTAGGCCTGCTAGACGTCAACTGGAAGGATCCGAGGGTTGCTGCTGTGGCCTGTGCATGTGCCATGGGGTCAACAGTGCGCAAAGTAAACCAGGCAAATTGGGGAAATTTCATAAAAGGCAGATCCCAAATCAAGAAGGGAGTGCTTGCCCTAGAATGTTATGGACTTTAGGGCAGATGATTGATCCACTTTAAGATTGCATCGCCTAGGTTGAGATGAGACACTGCAGGTAGAACTGATCCTTTTCTTCTTAACCCTCTGCTTAGCAGTGTACATTTTAACCTTGTCCTGTAAGGAGATGCACACACTGCCCACATACAGCCTGATCTATTGTAACTTTAATGTTTTTGCTAGTCCTTTTTTTTACATCATCTATTTGTGCCCCCAACCGTGGCGCTATCCTTTCTGGGACTAGCCTTGGTTATTGACTGAGAGAAGTCCTCCTTTGAGTGATTCTACCATTGAGGCTGCTGAGAAAAAATATGAAGAGGTCTCCCCTGTTTGCTCACCTGATAGTGTTCACCTGTTACCATGGCTTGGTTCTCTTTTTGCTTCACTTGCCTTGTCTGGGAAGTAGGCATGTTTTCCCCATACACTGTCACCATGTCCTGCTCCAACATGGAATTCACCAGCTCTTTTCCTTTGGGATGCAGTGTGGTAACAATTCCTGCATGGTTAACAAGAAGTAATTTTGCCCTGGCGGTGTTGCAGTCCTCAAGGCCTAAATGTCATTTCAGGAGTCTAAATCTATCATACAATCCTCTGTTATCCCATGCTTTGTTAATTAATAAGAAGCTCAATCTTGATGGCAGTTGCTACAATCTAACACATGCAAGGGTCTGAGGGACCTTCAACCTTTTGTTGCAGGACCTTTCGGTGTCTTTGATAGATTAGGTGCCCTATGTCCAGTGCCACACCATTTCTACATTCTGGCAAGGTGGAATAGTGTCCTTCTGCTCAAGGTCTGCAATTATTCCCAGTATGTCACACACCCCGCTTCCGAATATTCATGACACTTGGGTAACTGTCCTGTAGAGGGCGATCTTGCAGAGATGACATGAAAAAAAGGAGCCCCTCCTGGCCCATAAATACCTGGGACCTCCCACCATTCCCCAGTCTTTCGTCTCTGCAGTCGGTGAGCAAGTCAGAAGATGGTTGTCTCCTCCTTGCAGGTAGCCGGGGTAACCCCCCGGCCTTTTGTTTCTATTGCTGCCTGAACCTTTTTTTAATTTAAACTATAGCAGTATGCCTCCCAGCCTAGGCTGAAGGTACAGGCAATGATAGGCTGCACCTTGTGGTGTATATGGAAGCTAGCTCCCCCGTGAGACCCCATACAAAGGGGTAGGCGATGTCCGGGTTGGTGATCCCGGCTTGGGATGCCCCGTCCCTCTTACCCTTTCACCTATTGGTGTGGGTTCTCCCCCCTACTGTGTCCCTCTGTGCCCCTTTGGGGGGGGTAGGCCTTTTCTCCTGTGGGTTGTTTTACTTTATTTGGGGGAAAAGGTGTGTGGATTGTGTGTGTGTGTTTGTATGTGTTTTTGCGGCCGTTGTTGCTGGGCCGGTTTCACTTTTCAACAGGTGCTCGTGGTGGCCCGTCCACTACCACCCCCCCCCCCTGAGGCCGGCTTCTCTCTAGCACTCTTTCCGGCCTCGCTGCCTGCTTTGCTGCTCTCCCTCTCATTCCCTTGCTGCTGTGAGCGTTGACAGTCGCTGCTTTGCTGCGGTGAGTGGATTTTATTTATTTCACCATTTTTAACTTATATGGTGGGTGATGTGCATGTTGACACTTATGTCTGTTCTCATGTCTTCTAGGTGGGATCCCTTCTTTTGAAGGTTGTGGGGCATCCCTTGCAGGGGATAATGTACTTGTTTGCATACCTTGTGCTCAGCGGGCCATAATGCAGCAGTCGGGGGCCCAGGCGTCTGGGTCCGGGGTCCTGGCCTCATCACCCTCCCCACCCTGCCTTATCCGTACCCCTAGTGATGTTGTCACAGGTGGGGAGTCGCAATCTGATGTATGTGCCAGACTGGCTAATATTGAGAAATGTATTTCTTGCTCTGTTGCCAGAAAGGCCTCGGCTAAGCGAAAGCATTTGTCTCCAGCCGCGCCAGTCTTTGAGTTTGATGATTATGATTTTCTTGAATGGTCTGATTATTCCCCACTAGAAGAGGGGGAATTATTTGAGGGTTCTGACAATCAGCAGTTTGTTGGTGCTGATACTGAGCAAGGGCAGGGGGATTCTGTGGATACCCCGAAGGTCTTGGCTCACCTTTTTGAGGTTCTGGCAATTTCTCCTCCTGAGGAGGCCGCTCCTCAAAAAGGGGAATTCTTTGGGACTTCCAAGCCGCGCCTGGAGTTCCAAAATCAAAAGCATTTTGATGGCATTATTCTTAAGGAATGGGAGAAGCCTACTCGGCTTCCAGGTATTCCTCAAGGTTGGGATAAAAAGTATCCCTTTCCGGTGGACATGGTAAAACGATGGTCGTCCCCTCCCGAGGTGGATGCCCCGGTGCTCAGGTTGTCCAATATTTTTATTTTGCATTCTCCTGACTCCACCACTCTCAAAGAGGGTGAGGATAAACGCATTGATCAGATGGCTTGCCACGCGTTTGCTAGTGTTGGTTCAGCCTTGCGGCCTGTTTGTGCTTCGGCGCTTTGGCAGTGGCTACCAGGTCTGTGGTTAGAGACCTGTTGAGTACCTCCAGGCTTGACCCGGCTAGTGATGAGTTTGCCGCCCTTAAGCGGTGTGAATTGTTCATGTCCTTTCTGCTTGCCGCCTTAGATGACACCATGGTCATGTGTGGTAGACCCTCGGCCTTGCTTGTAGCTATTCGGCGGTTGGTATGGTTGCGCCAGTGGGCGACTGATTTTGTGGCCAAAAAGTCACTTACAGCACTTCCCTTTGTGGGATTGCGGCTCTTTGGAGAAAGATTAGATTCTGTCACAAAAGGAGGGAAGTTAACTCTGCGTAAGAGGCAATGTCGTCCCTTTCGGGGGGCGGCCTCCTTTAACCCTTCCTTTCGTGGTGCCAGAACTGGCAGAGTTTTGGCCTTCTCTACCCCCAGAGGTGATTTCTGGAGTAGAGGCAGAGGTTATGCCCGTCCAGGTCACAATTGGAGTTCCAAACCCAAGCCCGCTGCGGCACTTCTTCCAGGTCTGGGACCAGGAGGTCTCAGACAAATGGATTCAGGAAGTGGTGTCTTCCGGTTACAAGCTGGAATTCGAGATCCAGCCTCCTCCCAGATTCTTCAGGTCTCGAGTGACTTCGGATCCACTGGCCACACAGGGGCTCTGGGCGGCAGTAAGTTATCTGCTGGACATGGCTGTCATTTGTCCAGTGCCTTTCGCGGAAAGGGGCTTGGGATTCTATTCCAATCTATTCACAGTGCCCAAGAAGGACGGCTCCGTTCGACCCATTTTGGATCTGAAGCTCCTCAATCGGTTTATCCGCTTCAGGAAGTTTCGCATGGAAACCTTGCATTCAGCCGTCGCTTCTCTTCGTCAGGGGGACTTCATGACGTCCATAGACATCAGGGATGCTTATCTGCATGTACCTATCTTCCTGGCACACCAGAGATTCCTCAGGTTCGTGGTGGAAGATCAGCATTTTCAGTTTGTGGCCCTTCCAGTCGGGCTTACCTCGGCTCCGAGGGTGTTCACCAAGGTATTGGCGGGGGTGATGGCCCTCCTCAGAGTCCAGGGCATTCGCAATGTAACATAACTGGACGACCTTCTCATTTTGGCTTCCTCTCTCAGCCAAGCGGAGCTAGACACCAGAGTGGTGGTATCCACGCTGGAGAGGTTCGCTTGGGTGATCAACTATTCCTATTCAAGTCCTCCCTCTCCCCGTCCAGGGAGGTTTCGTTTCTGGGCATGACTCTGGATGCCTTTCAGGCCAGGGTGTTCCTTCCTCAGCCCAAGATTCTTCTGATCCAAGATTTGGTTCGGCTTCTGCTTTCCAATCCTCGCCCGTCTATCCTGCTAGGAATGAGATTGGTAGGTCTGTTGGCTTCCTTTGAGGCAGTCCCTTTTGCCCAGTTTCGCATGAGGACGCTTCAGCTCCATCTTCTAGCGACTTGGGACAAGTGTCCGCTGTCATTGGATCAGTCTTGTCTGCTGTCTCCCCGGGCTCAGCAGTCCCTTCAGTGGTGGCTAGTGTCAAGCAATCTGTTGAAGGGATCGTTTCTGACCCCTTGTTAGGAAACGGTCACCACGGACGCCAGCCTGTCGGGCTGGGGGGGCTTCTGGAGGGAACATCAGTTCCAGGGGTTATGGGGGCCTCGGGAGGCTCATACCCCTATCAACGTTTTGGAGCTATGGACCATTTGGTTGGTTCTGTCTCGCTTGACTCTTCTATTGCAGGGATTGCCAGTTCAAGTCCGATCGGACAATCGGACGGCGGTCATTTACATCAATCACCAAGGAGGGACTCGCAGCAGGAGTGCCTCCAGGGAGGTATCTCTGATCCTTGTTTGGGCAGAGAGCAATGTCCCATACATCTCAGCCATTTACATACCGAGAGTGGAGAACGCGAAGGCGGATTCCCTAAGCAAGAGATCCTCCCGCCGAGGAGAATGGTCTCTCAGTTCCAAGGTATTCCAGTCCCTTTGTCACAAGTGGGGGACTCCGGAGGTGGATCTTTTTGCCTCTCGTCACAATCACAAGCTTCCTGCCTTTGTGTCTCAGGATCCTCTGGTCCTGGCAGTGGATGCCATGACCCTGGCTTGGAGGGAACTGGGGTTTCTGTACCTGTTCCCCCCCTTCTCCATGGTGGGCAAGGTGGTGCGCAAGCTAACTCTAGAAGGGGCACCAGCAATTCTGGTGGCTCCAAGGTGGCCAAGACGAGTGTGGCTGGCAGTAGGTCAGTTTTAAATAATAAGTAAAATACCGCGCTATAAAGCAACTAGCCAATACTGAATCAATAAAGATATTTTAAACGGGATGCTCAACGTGTCCAAAACCCTTGTCCACAGAGTTCAATTAGGAATAATCAAATGTATGCACAGAGCTTCCCAATTTACCCATCCGTCGTCCCAAAGTGCATGTGCAGGCACTCTCTCCTCAGGTGACTTCAAATAGGTATCACTTGTTTCCGTGGGCAATTGCTTCAGATCCAGATGTTATAGGCAATCGCTCCTCCAGGCAAACCAGGGAACCAACATGTATGTTCAGGAATGCGATGTCACTCCAAAGAATGCAACATGGAACAGAAAATGCACATCTAGTGTGATACTGCTAAAAACACACTATTTAATAAAGAAATGGTAATGCACTCACATGTACATCGATCATAAAACGCTTAAAACCAGAGGGTGGCTCTCACCAACTCCCCATAGATCAAATCTGGCCAGATCAGAGAATCCAATTAGCACATAGATGTCGCCTGCCACCGCCTCTTCTTCCGGATCTTATCACCCAGGGTCAGCTACGCTACCCCAGTTTACCAACGCTGGCTTTGACGGCGTGGCTGCTGAATCCTCCATCTTAAAAGAGGAAGGTCTTTCTGATGCGGTGGTTCAGACTCTTGTTAGAGCTAGGAAGAGATCTTCCTCTAACGTCTACTATAGGACTTGGAGGTCTTATATTAACTGGTGTGAGGCTAGGGCCTTGCCTTGTAGAGTGTTTTCTATTTCCAGAATTCTGGAGTTTCTTCAACATGGTCTGGACTCGGGGTTCCAGCTTAGTACTTTTAGGTTTCTGCCCTGGCGGTTTTCTTTCAAAGGTCTTTTGCCCTTCATCCCCTGGTTAAGACATTTTTCCAGGGGGTTACTCATGTGCGGCCTCCTAGAAAGCCCTTGCTGCCGGTTTGAGATTTAAACTTGGTTCTGTCGGCTCTCCAGGGGCCTCCTTTTGAGCCGGTGCATGATATTGCTCTTTCTCTGCTCACTCAGAAAGTTGCCTTTTTGGTGGCTATTACCTCTGTTCGGCGTGTCTCTGAGTTGGCGGCCTTGTCTATTCAGGCTCCTTACTTTGAGAGGCATCTGGACAAGGTAGTTTTGCGCTTTAAGCCGGATTTCCCTCCTAAGATGGTTTAGGCCTTCCGCCTCAATCAGGATGTAGTTCTCCCTTCCTTGTGTCCTAAGCCTAGTAATGACAAGGAGAGGACCTTACATTCTTTGGATGTGGTTCGATGTGTGAAATATTATTTGGTGGCTACTTCTCCTTTTCGTAAGACGGACGCCTTTTTCGTGGTGCCCTCCGGGCCCAGGAAAGGTCTGGCGCCCGCTAAGTCTTCCATTAGTATATGGATTCGACAGGCCATTGTTGGGGCCTATTCTGCTAAGGGGAAGGTTCCCCCTTTTCGTGTTACTGCTCATTCTACTCGTGCTGTTGGAGCATCTTGGGCTTTTCAGCATCAGGCTTCTGTTGAGCAAGTTTGTAAGGCTGCTACTTGGTCTTCTGTTCATACTTTTTCCAAGTTTTATAAGGTTGATGTGCGGGCCTCAGCGGATGCTGTTTTTGGCCGCAAAGTTCTGCAAGCTGCAGTAGTTTAAGTTTGCATTATTGCCTTTTTGGGATCCCCACCCCTTATGGGCACTGCTATTGGATGTCCCAAGTGTCATGAATATTTGTAAGCGGGGTGTGTGACATACTGGAAATAATACCATTTTGTGATTACTCACCTGTAAAATGGTTATTACAAGTATGCCACACACCCCGCTTCATCCCTCCCTTTTTTTGGTTTTCTGGGATCCTTTATATGGTGAACCCTTTTCTTTGCTGTTTACATTTGGCTCTTCCTGGTCCCTTTACTGCTGTCTTATACTGGGGAATGGTGGGAAGTCCCAGGTATTTATGGGCCAGGAGGGGCTCCTTTTTTTCATGTCATCTCTGCAAGATCGCCCTCTACAGCACAGTTACCCAAGTGTCATGAATATTCGGAAGTGGGGTGTGTGACATACTTGTAAGGTGAGTAATCACAAAATGGTATTTTTCCCCATAATCCAAGCTGGGCCTAAAGTGGTGGCTGTATTGCAGTCCGCTCCACCCAGGTCAATGGTTTCTCCTTCCCACAGATGATATCCTTTTAGGCTGGGGCAGGGTGCTAGGAGACCAGACTGTTGAGGGCAATGGTCATTTGGATTAGATAGGTAGACGCCTTTGTGTGCAGGAACCCTGGCCTGGCACTCTTTTCCTGTAAGGGGTTCATCCTGACTAATGCCTTCCCTCCATTTCCTCGGATGTGTGTGGTGATTTCAGGGACAGGTTGGAAGGAAGTTTAACCATTCTAGGGGCATGTGAATGTCCAAGCAGAGCTTGGTTTGCAGTCTTAAAGGGCTTACTCAGTGCCTAGACTTGCTCTCTTAAGACTCTCTGTCTTCATTTTTTTCTTTGTAATATCTGTGTCCATTTTATTATGCAGGACTACGATCTGCAACCTGTATACCATGCCCAGAATTTCTGAACCTGTTTGGCTGACGATGATGTCTGGATCACCTGAAAAAAATCACCTTTGTCAACGTTTTATGAAGGAGTTCGCCTTTTTAATGGAATACACTTCCAAAAACCAGTAATTATTTTTAACACTCCCATTATTTTGTTAATTATCTACAACTTGTCAATAGTTAAAACAGATCTTTAAAGGAACTATCCAAGTAACAGCAATAAGGCAGCAAGTGGCTCACCCGATGCCTGTCCCACATGTCTCCTCTATTCCCTGCGGTGCACTGTAAATACTGTAGTAGGGCTCTAAATTTGCCCTCCTTTCAATTTCATTGCTCCGGGACCATGCAAAAAGTTAGCGTGCACTTGGACGGGGACTTTTTTGTTCAGAATTTACACTTGAATACCTCATTAGTGTGAACCTCTAGTCAAAATGATGGCAGGTCTGCTCCCATCCCACCAATTTGGGATGCCCTGCCAGATAAAGGTAAAAAGTATGCCCGAAATTGGGATATTCTAAGTATACAGTACGTCCTGCTCCAGATAGAATACTTACACTTGGGTTATCCTCCGCCAGATTGCGCTGCACTGCAGAGACATGTAAAACAGGCTCCTCCCGCCCCTCAAATACCCGGGGACCTCCCACAAATCCCCAGATTTTTCTGCAGTGCTTACTGCGAAGACATGAAATTATCTCTGTCGCAGGTGAGCGAGGCTATTAAAGCCTGCGGCCCTGTTGGGCTATTCCCACCCGTCCTTCGTGTGATGTGCCTCCCAGCCTGGGCTGCGCTGGTCGGGTGAAGGTAGGTGGCACCATGAGTGCTTAAGGAGCCCTGCTCCACCGCAGTCCCCCACCAAAGGGTAGGCGGTATAGGCTGATGGTGAGCCTTTATGGCATGCCCCTCCCGCATTATTGTCCCATGCCCCGGTAGCGGTGGGCCCTGTACAAAGGGCCGCCATCCTCCCTCACTCTCCCTGTAGCCCTCTCCCTGTAGCCTTCTGGGGGAAAAGAATGGGGGGGGGGATGTGGATGTCAGTGTATTGTGATTACATGCATATGGCCTTTTTGTAATGTCTGCTTGGACTGGTATATGTGGTGTCAACCGCCGCGCTGACTTGTCTTTTTACACTGCTAATGCCGCCACGCGCGCCTTTTCCTTCATTTGGATGTTCCGTGCCAGGCGGCGTTACCTCAGATGCCTCTGCATCCTCATTGGCTGCTTGTCGGTTGGACTTTGCGCTCTTCAGGGGGACGGGGCCTGGCGTGGTGCGCCCCGCGTCACAGCTCGCTCTGGCCCGCCCTTCGAGGTACTCAGCGCCATATTGTCTGGTCTGACGTTCTTACTTACCGTGGTCCGTAAGTGCCCTCGCGGGCTGCTTTATACTTCACTGTAGTGTGTTTCGGTTCTGACACCCTTCTTCTCATTGTGTCTTTCAGACGAGTGAATCCATTGGCTTCTCCCGGCCCGGTGTAATTGATAGTCGGGCCTTGTAAAATTACTCCCACTTCCCTAGCGGGTCATTGGGGCATCCAGGGTTGCTTTATAGCGTCAATCCCTACTGGCATATTGTGCCTAATAATCACCATATGGAGGCATCTAAGGAGGATAATGTGACCGGGTCCCTTTGGGACAAGACCGGCGGTGTATGGCGTGTGCTGACAAGGCATGGGTCTGCGTACCCTGTGCTGAGCAAGCGCTGGCTTTGCAATCTGGCCTGCCAGTGGCTGCACCTCGCTTCACTTCACCTTCTCCCCCAAGCTTAAATCTCACTCCTGCTGAGTTGCATACAAGTGGGGATTCTCAGCCTGATGTGTCTTCTGGACTACCTACTGCTGAGCAGATTATTGCGAGGTCCTTAGCACGTAAGGGCCCTGGTAAGAAGCGGCACCTGACGCCTTATGATACTGTTTTCCTTATGGGAACTCAGGAGTTTATGAATCTGTGTGGCTACACCCCTTCTGATGAAGGAGAGCTCTTTTCTGACTCAGGCTCATCTGATGAGAGACCAAGGGGTCATGACGATTCTGGCTCTGACCCCTGGGCCCCGGATGACACTGACAGATTATTGACCCAGATCTTTGAGGTTCTGTTTATCTCTCTCCCTGGTGAGGCTCCCAGACAAAGAGGGGAGCGCTTCCATACAGCAACATCACGTTTGGAATTCCTAGAGCAGGCACATTTCCATTCCCTTGTGCTCAAGGAATGGGAGTGCCCCAGTAAACTTCCCGGGGTCCCAAGGGATTGGGATAGGAAGTATCCCTTCCCACCTGAGGTCGTTAAATGTTGGTCATTCCCCCCCCCCCGAGGTGGATGTCCCGATAATAGGGCTATCTAACACCCCCTGATTCTACTACCCTGCAGGATGCTGAGGACCGGCGCATTGACCTGCTGGCCTCCCACGCCTTTGCATGTGCGGGAACTGCGCTGCGCCCGGTCTGTGCCTCTGCCATTACTGCTGTGCCCACTAGAACCCTCATCAGAAATATGCTTGATAGTGCCTCTGATGATCTCCCTTGTGATGTGTTTATAAAATTTGTTCTAGTAGCATTGGATGACACCATCAGAATGTGTGCAAGAACTTCTGCCCTTGTGGTGGCTATACGTCGCTTGGTCTGGCTGCGACAGTGGGGTGCTGACAATGCTGCGAAGAAGGCCCTTACTGGGCCTTAAGGGGCTACGTTTGTTTGGGGCCCGTCTAGACCTGTTTGGTAAGAGAGGTAAGTTACCCCAGCGCAGACGGCTGTCTCGGGCCCTTCGGGGCCAGGGCCCCCCTTCCACCCCCCACCATGGTGTTAAACAGGAACCAGGGGTGGCCTTCGCGGGGGCTCGCTCAGCTCCCTGTCCCAGGAGCAGAAGACTACACCCTGGCTCTTCTGGGGGGGTCTATGCCCAAATCCTCTCCCAAGTCCCCTCAAGCGTGATGGGGCGCCCTCACCCGTCTGGGTGAGGGGACGGCTGCGGCACCTTGCTTAAGTCTGGAGGCATCATGCCTCAGACCGGTGGATTTAGGAGGTAGTGTCCTCCGGCTACAAGATGGTGTTTGCTGTGCGGCCTCCCCTAAGATTATCTGGATCCGGGTACTCCTGGTCCCTGCTTCTGATCAGATGCTGACGCAGGCCGTGCAAGGTCTGCTGAGTCTGGGGGTCATTTGCAGATTTCCCTTAACAGACAGAGGCAAGGGACCCTACACCAACCCTTTCATAGTTCCCCAAAAAGATGGGTCAGTCTGGCCCATTCTGGATTTACAGATCTTCAGCAAATTGTCAAGTACAGGCGCTTTCCTCATGGAAACTCTGCGCTCGGCCATCTGCTTCTTGCGTCCCGGGGGCTTCATGCCGTCCGTGGATATCAATGTTGCTTACTTTCACATCCTTGTGTTTTCAGGACACCAAGATTCCTCAGATTCACGTTGGAAGATCAACACTGCCAATTTGTGGCCTTGCCATCTGGCCTCTCTTCAGCTCCCCAAGTGCTCACCAAGGTGCTGGCGGGGGTGATGTCTCTGATGAGGCCAAGGGGCGTCCACGTACACTACCTGGACGCTCTCATCACTTCCCAGTCTCTACATCTGGCAAAGTTGGATACTCAGCTGGTGGTGTCCATTCTGGAGTCATCTGGATGGGTGATCAGCCACCCCAAGTCCTCACTGTCCCCTTCCTTGGTAACTTCATTCCTAGGAATGAATCTGGATACAGTTCAGGCAAGGATATTCCTTCCTCAGAAGAAGGTGGACAATCTGCTTGCACAAGTTCAATTCCTCCTAGCTGTTCCCGTCCCTTCACCAGGCAAGGGATGCAGCTGGTGGGCCTGATGGTGGCGTGCTTCGGAACGGCCCCTTGTGCTCAGTCCCTCTTGGGGCTTCTGCAACTTCTCCTATTGTCTGTATGGGACAAGGACCCAGCATGTCTTCCCCCCTGGTGAGGAGGTCCCTCTTGTAGTGGATGGACTCAGGGAATCTATTGGGGGGCGTAACCTTCTTGCTCCTTCCTGGGAGACGGTCACCACGGATGCCGGTCTATCAGGATAGGGGGGTTCTTCTGGAAGTCCCTCCGGTTCCAGGGGAGGTGGGGCCCTTAGGAGGCCCATTCACCTATCAATGTCTTGAAGCTGTGAGCGATCAGGTTAGTTCTGGCTTGCTTGAATACTCATATTCAGGGCCTGACGGTTCAGGGGCGCATGGTCAATCTGATGGCAGTTGCCTACATCAATCATCAGGGAGGGACCCGGAGCAAGAGGGCCCTCCAGGAAGTGTCTCTGATCCTGATCAGGGTGGAGGCCAATGTTCCCTGCATTTCAGCGGTATACATTCAGGAGGGGGGGGGTCCCTCTGCAACAGGGTGTTCCAATCTCTGTATCACAGTTGGGGCCAACCGGATGTGGATCTGTTTGCGTTCCGTCCCAATCACAAGTTCCAGGCCTTTGTCTCCCTGTCCCAGGATCCTCTGGCCGTGACCACGGTTGCCTCAGTAATGTCATGGCTGGACATTCAGTTTCTGTATGTCTTTTCTCCATTCCCCCTGCTAGGCAGGGTTCTCCGCAAGATTACTCTGGAAGGGGTGCCAGTGATTCTGGTGGCCCCCAGGTGGCCAAGAAGGTTGTGGTTCGCAGACGTGGTGCAGATGGCAGCAGATCAGTGCTTTCTGCCTGGAGTGCCGGTTCTGCTCACTTAGGGCCCCTTACGCCATCCCAATTACAAACTCTGGCTTTGACGGTCTGGCTGCTGAAACCTCCATCTTGATGGAGAAAGGTTGTCTGCCTCGATGGTTGAGTCCATGGTGAAGGCTAGGAAGATGACTTCTTCTTCTTACGTTTGTTATAAGGTGTGGCTTACCTACATTGACTGGTGTGAGTCTTGGTCTCTTCCCTGTTGGGTGTTCTCAGTTCCCAGGGTTCTGGAATTTTACTGCATGGGTTGGAGTTGGGTCTCTAACTCAGTACCTTGAAGGGTCAGGCTCTATCCTGTCTGTCTTCTTTCAGGATTCTTTTGTTCAGCATTCCTTGATTAAGACTGCTTTTAGGGGGTTACTCATGTGCGTTCCCCACGACAACCTATGGTCCCTGTTTTGGGATTTGGAATTGGTCTTGCCTGCTTTGCAGGGTACTCCCTTTGTACCTGTGCAGGATGCTGCCTTGGCCATTCTTAAGCTCAAGGTTGTGTTTCTGGTGGATATCACTTCTGTTAGGCGTGTGTCTGAGTTGGCGGTGCTGTCCATTCAGCCCCCCTACTTTGAGAGGCACTAGGACAAGGTGTTGTTTCGTTTCAAACCTGATTTCTGCCTTTAGCTAGTGTCTGCCTTTCTTTTGAATCAGGATATGGTTCTTCCTTCTTTGTGCCCTAACCCTAGCAATGCTAAGGAGAGAGTTTTTGCACTCTTTGGATGTGGTTAGGTGTCTGAAGTACTATCTGGTGGCTACTGCAGGAAAATTGCTCTTTTTGTTGTCCCTTCTGGTCCAAGGAAGGGTTTGGCTCCTGCCAAGTCTACTATCAGCAAGTGGATTCGTCAGGCTGTGATTTAGGCCTACTCTGCTAAGGGGAAGAATCCCCCCTTTGCCTTACTGCTCATTCTACTCGTGCTATTGGTGCCTTTTGGACCTTCTAGCACCAGGCTTCTGTTGAACAAGTTTGCAAGGCCGCTATATGGTCTTCTGTTCATACCTTTTCAAGTTTTACAAGGTTGATGTTAAGGCCTCAGCTGTTGCTGTTTTTGGCCACAAGGTTTTGCAGGCGGCAGTGGTTTAAACTGTCTGCTGTTACCTTCTTTGTTGGGGATCCCACCCTACTTATGGACACTGCTATTGGATGTCCCAAGTGTAAGTATTCTATCTGGAGCAGGACGTACTGTATACTTAGAATAATACAATTCTGTGAAATACTCAACTGTAGAATTGGTATTATATGTATACAGTACGTCCTGCTCCACCCCACCCTGTTTTTTTTGCATTATTCTGGATCCCCTGTATGATGATTGTTATCATTGTTATAATTACCGGTTATTGGTTGTTAAATTCTCCTGGCTTCTTTTTCACTGCTTTTCAATGCTGGGGATTTGTGGGAGGTCCCCGGGTATTTGAGGGGCCGGGAGGAGCCTGTTTTACATGTCTCTGCAGTGCAGCGCCATCTGGCGGAGGATAACCCAAGTGTAAGTATTCTATCTGGAGCAGGACGTACTGTATACATATAATACCAATTCTACAGGTGAGTATTTCACAGAATTGTATTTTTTCTTATAGGCAGCTTGCACATCATGTATGATCACTAATAACCAAAGTAGTTTGCCAGGCAGAGGCATGCACAGCTCTATGCACGGTGTGTGCATTTCGTCCTTGTAACCCCTGTTGATCACTGCCAGTGAGCCAAGAATGCGAGCAAAAGAGGGAGGAAGTACTTGCCTGCCGATAGGAAGGAATAAGTGTTTTGCCCCATGTTACTTTGCTTTTTACTGGAAACTCATCCCAAACTGGTATGGGGGTGGGGTTGTGAACACACCTCCAAACTTTTACCACTGGGGGTTTGTCTTTCAGGCACAATCACCTACTTTCCCTACAGGCAGGTACACCTGCTAGATGGTTGACACTAACAAACAGGTCATTTCTGTCCCATCACCTTTTGTCATGTGTATCTGTCTGTTGGTTAAAAAGGTCCACTTATCCTGGCTGATGTGCACTGCTTTTACACCTGATGAGCAGTGGAACATTAGAAAATGATTCCTCCCCTTTCAAGAGGAAAGCAAGTATGGCTGCAGGTGCTAGTTTTTCATACCAGCCATTCTTAGGTCTCTGCAGGGTTGCTTCAGTGAGTGGCACTAAAGGCAAATTGGCTTGACCACAGGTCCAGGTAAACTCCACTTTATAGCAAGCTGGGAAAGTGCACATTTCAAAATTTCTACAGAGTACAAAAGGGTCTTTAGTGCTGAGTGGGCTTTAAAGCAAGCCTGTCAAAAAAAGTAAAATATAATATAAATGTAAAGAACCCCTGAAAGAGGAAGCGGAGCACTGTACACCTGGGTAGAGAATCTACAGTTCAGACTATTAGTTGGTTTGCTGCTAAAATATATGCAATACCCCCACGATTTACCTGGGACATTCACAGGATGCCCTGGGCCGCCACAGCCGGGTAGTAACCTGCTGTGCGGCGGCATCAGTAGAACATCCGTCTTCTGGCCAGGAGAGAGAGAGGTGGTTTGTGGGGGCCGAGGGAGGCCCAATCACAATCTTATTCTTAGTATACAGTACGTCCTGCTCCAAATCTAATACTTACAGTTGGGATATACTCCACCAGATGGTGCTGGACTGCAGAAACATCGAAAATAGGCTCCTCCCGGCCCCTCAAATACCCAGGGACCTCCCACAAATCCCCAGAATTTCTCTGCAGTCTGGCTGCGAAGGACGAGAAATTGGCTCTCTACTCGCAGGTGAGCGGGGTTATTAACCTGTGGCCCTGTAGGACTATTCCCACCCGTTCCACTAGTAATATGCCTCCCAGCCTTGGCTGCGCTGGTCGGGTGAAGGTAGGCAGCACCGCCGTTGGTGCTTAGGAGCGCTGCTCCACCGCAATCCCCCACCAAAGGGTAGGCGGTTCAGGCTTATGGTGAGCATCTATGGGATGCCCCTCCCGCACTATTGCCCCTGGCCCCCTGCCTATCGGTGGGCCCTATTTAAGTGGCCGCTGTCCTCCCTCATCCTCCTTGTACTCTTCGGGGGAAAAGGGGGGGGGGGGGTCTGTATGTGTATAGATATGTATGTTATGCAGTCTGTGCTTTCAATTTTCACGTGTCTTGTGTCAGCCGCCGCGCTGACTTGTCTTTATTGCCTTTAAATTTACAGCCGCTGCGCGCTGACTTGGTTCCGCGCTTGGCGGCGGCATTATCTCAGGCGCTAGTGCGCCATCATTAGCGGTTGGCCTTTCTGGCTTTGCGCTCTTCGGGGGGGCGGGGCCCGTCTTTGGTGCATTCTGCGTCATCGCTATTACTGGCCCGCCCCTCGAGGTATACCGACGCCATCTTTTCTGACTTGGTTGCCCTATGCGCGACGGACTATCTATCACCTATGTCATGCATTCCCCTGATTCTACTACCCTGCGGGATGCCGAAGACCGGCGTATTGATCAGCTGGAATCCCACGCCTTTGCATGTGCGGGGACGGCGCTGCGCCCGGTCTGTGCCTCTGCCATTACTGCTGTGGCCACTAGAACCCTTATAAAAAATATGCTTGATAGTGCCCGTGATGATTTGCCTTGTGAGGTGTTCAATGCACTCTCCAGTTGTGATGTTTTTGTAAATTTGTCCTCTCAGCATTGGATGACACCATCAGAATGTGTGCCAGAACTTCTGCCCTTGTGGTGGCTATACACCGCTTGGTTTGGCTGCGCCAGTGGGCTGCTGACAACGCTGCCAAGAAGGCCCTCACTGGGTTTCCCTTTAAAGGACTACGCCTGTTTGGGGATCGCCTGGACCCTTTTGCTAAGGGAGGCAGGTTACCCCAGCGCGGCAATCTCGGCCCTTTCAGGGTCAGGGTTCCTCCTGGGGTCCCAAAGCAAAATCCTCTCCCAAGCCCACTCAGGCGTGAAGAGGCGCCCTCACCCATCCGGGTGGGGGGACGGCTGCAGCACTTCGCTCATGTCTGGAGGCTTCATGTCTCGGTGGATTCAGGAGGTAGTGTCCTCCGGTTACAAGTTGGAGTTTGCCGCCGATCCCCCTCCAAGATTCATCAGATCCCGGATTCCTCAGGACCCTGTGTCAGCTCAGGAGCTAGTGCAAGCAGTGCAAGGCCTCCTGGAGCTGGGGGTCATCTGCCAGGTCCCCTTAAGAGAAAAAGGCAAGGGCTTTTATTCCATTCTATTCACAGTACCCCAAAAAGATGGTTCAGCCAGGGCCATCCTGGACTTGAAGATCCTCAACAAGTTTGTCAGGGGCAGGCTCTTTCGCATTGAAACTCTGCTCTCTGCCATCAGTTCCCTGTGCCAAGGGGATTTCATGACAGCTGTGGACATCAAAGATGCTTATCTTCATATTCCTGTGTTCCCAGGTCATCAAAGGTTTCTCAGGTTCGCTCTGATGAATCAACACTACCAGTTTGTGGCATTGCCCTTTCGCCTCACTTCAGCTCCCAGGGTGTTCACCAAGGTGCTGGCTGGCGTGATGTCTCTGCTCAGATGTCAGGGCGTCCGCGTGCTTCCCTATCTGGATGACATTCTCATCACTTCCCAGTCTCTACATCAGGCAGAGTTGGATACTCAGCTGGTGGTGTCCACTCTGGAGTCTTTTGGATGGGTGATCAATCACCCCAGGTCCTCACTGTCCCCCTCCTTGGTAACTCCATTCCTAGCAATGATACTGGATACAGTTCAGGCAAGGATCTTCCTTCCCCAACAAAAGGTGGACAGTATGATTGCACTGACTCAGTCCCTCCTAGCTTGTCCCCATCCCTCCATCAGGCAGGGGATGCAGCTGGTGGGCCTGATGGTGGAATGCTTCGAAGCGGTCCCTTATGCTCAGTTCCACTTGAGGCCCCTGCAACTTCACCTATTGTCAGTATGGGACAAGGACCCAGCGTCCCTGGACAGGGTCTGTGTGCTCCCCCCCCCCCCCCCCCCGGTCAGGAGATCCCTCTCGTGGTGGATGGACACAAGGAACCTGTTGGGGGGCAGATCCTTTCTTGCCCCTTCCTGGGAGACGGTCACCGCGGATGCCAGTCTGTCAGGTTGGGGGGGTTTCTGGAAGTCCTTGCGGTTCCAGGGGAGGTGGGGCCCTCAGGAGGCCCACACACCTATTAATGTCTTGGAACTGCGGGCGATCAGGCTAGTTCTGGCTCACTTGACTACTCACCTTCGGGGCCTGCCTGTTCAGGTGCGCTCGGACAACCAGACGGCAGTTGCCTTCATCAATCATCAGGGAGGGTTCCGGTGCAAGGGGACCCTCCAGGAAGGGTCTCTGATCCTGACTTGGGCGGAGGCCAATGTCCCCTGCATATCAGCTTTGTACATCCCAGGGGTGGAAAATCAACTGGCGGACTCTCTGAGCAGGGGGACCTATCGTCAGGGAGAATAGTCCCTATGCAGCAGGGTGTTTCAATCTCTGTGTCACCGTTGGGGTCAACCAGATGACCACAATCACAAGCTCCCAGCTTTTGTCTCTCTGTCCCAGGATCCTCTGGCCTTGACCTCGGATGCGCTAGCAATGTCATGGCAGGACTTTCATTTCCTGTATGTCTTCCCTCCAATCCCCCTGCTGGGCAGGGTTCTGTGCAAGATTGCTCTGTAAAGGGTACTTGCAATTCTGGTGGCCAAGAAGAGTGTGGTTCACAGACGTGGTACAGCTGGCAGTAGATCAGTACGCTCTACCCTTGGTGCCAGATCTGCTCACTCAGGGCTCACTACGCCATCCCAATTTACAAACTCTGGCTTTGACGGCTTGGCTGCTGAAACCTCCATCTTGATGGAGAAGGGGCTGTCTTCCTCGGTTATGAATACCTTGATTAAAGCTAGGAAGAAGTCTTCCTCTTCCATTTATTACAGGGTTTGGCGTGCCTACATTGACTGGTGTGAGTCTAAGTCTCTTCCTTGTCGTGTGGACTCTATTCCCAGGATTCTGGAGTTCCTGCAGCATGGGTTGGAGATGGGGCTCCAACTCAGTACTCTGAAGGGTCAGTTTTCGGCCCTGGCTATTTTTTTCCAGAAGTCCTTTGCTCAGCACCCTCTGATCAGGACTTTTTTTCCAGGGGGTCACTCATGTGCGCCCCCCCACGCCTATGGTGCCTGTTTGGGATCTGAACTTGGTTTTGTCAGCCTTGCAGTGTGCTCCCTTTGAACCTGTGCAGGATGCTGCCTTGGCCATTCTTACGCTCAAGATTGTATTGCTGGTGGCTATCACTTCTGTCAGGCGTGTGTCTGAGTTGGTGGCGCTTTCCATTCAGCCCCCCTACTATGAGAGACACCAGGACAAGGTGGTGTTTCGTTTCAAACCTGTCTTTTTGCCTAAGGTAGTATCTGCCTTTCATTTGAATCTGGATATTGTTCTTCCTTCCTTGTGCCCTAATCCTAGCAATGCTGAGGAGAGGGTTTTGCACTCTTTGGATGTGGTTAGGTGTCTGAAGCACTATCTGGTGGCTACTGCACCTTTCAGGAAAACTGATGCTCTTTTTGTGGTCCCTTCTGGTCCTAGGAAGGGTTTGGCTCCTGCCAAGTCTACTATCAGCAAGTGGATTCGTCAGGCTGTGATTCAGGCCTACTCTGCTAAGGGGAAGAATCCTCCCTTCCACCTTTACTGCTCTTTCGACTCGTGCTATTGGTGCCTCTTGGGCTTTTCAGCACCAGGCTTCTGTTGAACAAGTTTGCAAGGCCGCTACTTGGTCTTCTGTTCATACCTTTTCAAAGTTTTACAAGGTTGAGGTTAGGGCCTCAGCTGATGCTGCTTTTGGCCGAAAGGTTCTGTAGGCGGCAGTGGTTTAAACTGTCTGCTGCTGATTTTTCTTGGAGATCCCACCCTACTTATGGACACTGCTATTGGATGTCCCAACTGTAAGTATTAGATTTGGAGCAGGACGTACTGTATACTAAGAATAATACAATTCTGTGATTACTCACCTGTAGAATTGGTATTATGAGTATACAGTACGTCCTGCTCCAACCCACCCTTGGTTGCATTATCTTGGATCCCCTGTATGGTGATTGTTACCATTTATATAGTTGATAGTTTGGATTGTTTAAATTCTCCCGGATTCTCACTAACTACTTTTCAATGCTGGGGATTTGTGGGAGGTCCCCGGGTATTTGAGGGTCCGGGAGGAGCCTATTTTCGATGTCTCTGCAGTCCAGCGCCATCTGGCGGAGTATATCCCAAGTGTAAGTATTAGATTTGGAGCAGGACGTACTGTATACTCATAATACCAATTCTACAGGTGAGTAATCACAGAATTGTATTTTTTTCCCCTGCTTTCCTTTATTGTACCCACTTGTTTCTTTTATTTGTTCCTTCCTTCATTCTTTCTCTTTTCCCCTTTCTTCCTCCCCAGCTTTCTCACTGTGTTCTTCTTTCTTTTTTTTCTCCCATCTTCCCCGCATTTCTTATTTTTTCTTCTCCCACTCCTTCCTCTTTTTCTCACCTTTTCTTTCTTCCTTACATTCTTCCCTTTCTGCCTTTCACTCTCTCTTTCTCCCTCATTTACTCCCTCGTTTCCTCCCTCGTTTACTGCCTCGTTCCTTCCTTTTGTTCTTTCACTCCCCCTTTCCTCTTTCTTATTCCCTGTTCTTGCCCTTCTCTCTCCTCCTTTCTTCAGACTTCCTTCTCTCCTTCTTTCCCTTCCCTCGCTGTTCCTCTTCTTATTCCATTCCTCCTGCCCTCTTTCCTTCCTCTCTCCGTCCAGTCTCTTCTCTCTCTTTTTAATTTCTTTCTTTCGCCCTCCCTTCCTCTTCTTCCCTTTCTCTTTTCTTTCACTCACTACTGCCATACATTCTTTCTAGCTATTCTTTATCCCACCTCTGTCTCTCTCTCTCCCTTTTTTCATTACCTCTCCCACTTCTGTTTTCCCTCTCTCCCTTGCTTCACCAACTTCCTTTTTTTATTTTCCAGTCTCTGTCTTTCTCCCTTTCTTTTTTGCTCTCCTTTTCTTCCTTTACTCTTCCTCCCTTCCTCCTAACTTTCTCTTTTGTTTTTCTCTTACTTTATTTTTTTCTCTCTCTTTCTTTCTCCCTTTTCTGCTTTCCCTTCCTTTCTTTTGTCTTTCACCATCTTATCATGCTATCACACTATTGTATGTGTGTGTGCTAACTACGGCATTTTTTTAACATTAAGTCATGCCCCTGGCCCCGCCCATAAAAGGAAATACCGCCTAATAATTACATAATAATAATAATAATACTGGCAAGCAGTCTGGGTTGCCTGCTACGCTGCCCAGCTCTGTGCCCCCTTCTACATCACCTACCCCCCCGCGCCTGCATTTGCCCCCTAGTGAGGGACATGCTAGTGGGAAATCAAACTATGACTTGGCCTTGCGGGTGGCCAGCCTGGAAAGGCATATGGCTGGGCTGGTCCCTCGTAAGGCTTCTGGCAAAAAGCGGCATTCTACTCTTTTTCCTGAGGAGAATGAGGGACAGTTTTCTTTCCCTGGCCTGTACCCCCTAGAAGAGGGGGAACTTTTCTCTGATTCCTCTGAGGAGCAGCAGGAGGTTTATGGTTGTACTGGGTCTCCTTTTGGATAAGACTCATGGTCTCCTGAGGATACTGGATACTGGTTGTTGGCTAACATTTTTGAAGTACTGTGTATTACACTTCCTGTCCTGGCTAAGAGGCAGCAGGGTGAACTTTTTAACTCTGTTAAACCACGCTTGAAGTTCCCTGAGCAGATCCACTTCAATAATTTGGTACTCAAGGAGTGGGAACGTCCTAGCAGATTGCCCGCGGTGCCTAAGAGTTGGGACAGGAGGTATCCATTTCCTGCTGATGTGGTTAAGCGCTGGTCGTGTCTCCCCCCGAGGTGGATGCTCCCGTGCTTGGGTTGTCCAATACCTCGGTCATGCATTCCCCTGACACTTCTACTTTGAGGGATGGCGAGGACCGGGGTGTTGATCAGCTGGCCTGTCACGCATTTGCTTGTGCAGGGACTGTGCTGCGCCCTGTGTGCGCTTCTGCCATCACGGCTCTTGCTATTAAAGGCATACTCAAGGGCCTTCTGGATAATGCCTCGGATGCCAATAGGGGGGAGGAGTATAGGTCCCTCCTGCTTTGCTATGAATTTGTGGCATTTATTCTTTCTGCTATGGATGATGCGGTCAGGATGTGTGGTAAGACTTCTGCCCTTTTGGGGGCTATACGCCCCTCTGTTTGGCTGCGTCATTGGGCGGCTGATAATGCTACTAAGAAGGCTCTTACTGGCTTCCCCTTTACTGGGCTACGGCTCTTTGGGGAGTGTCTGGATTTGTTTGCTAAGGATGGTAGGCTGCCTCAACGCAGGAGGCAGCCGCGGCTCCTTCGGGGGGCTGGTTCTTCCCTCCCCTCCTTCCGTGCTCCCAGGTCCGGTCGGGGTGCACCATTTGCGGGAGCACGTAGAGACCCTTGGGCCGGGGTAGAGGGCGTGGTCGCCCTGGTCTCTCATGGGGTCCTAAGCCCAAATCTTCCCCCACGCCTCCTCAGGCATGAGGAGGCGCCTTCACCCATCCGGGTGGGGGGACGGTTGCGGCTCTTTGCTCACGTTTGGAGACTGCGCGTCTCAGACCGGTGGATTCAGGAGGTGGTATCCTCCGGGTACAAGATAGAGTTTGCAGCATGGCCGCCCCCCAGATTCATCAGGTCCCGGATGGGTCAAAATCCCTTGTCAGCTCAGGGTTTGCGGCTTGCGGTCCAAAGCCTTTTGGATTTGGGGGTCATTTGCCTGGTGCCCTTCCAGGAAAGGGGCAGAGGTTTCTATTCCAATCTGTTCACTGTTCCCAAAAAGGATGGGTCCCTGAGACCCATCCTAGATTTGAAGCGTCTCAACAAATTTGCCTGGTTCAAGCATATTCGCATGGAGACTCTGCGCTCGGCGGTCAGTATCTTGCGCCCGGGCGACTTCATGACTTCTGTGGACATCAAAGATGCTTACCTTCATGTACCTATCTTTCCAGGTCATCAGAGATTTCTCAGGTTCGCTCTGGAGGATCAGCACTACCAATTTGTGGCCTTACCATTCGGTCTTACCTCAGCCCCTCGGGTCTTCACCAAGGTGCTGGCGGGGGTGATGGCTCTGTTGAGATCTCAGGGCATTTGCATCCTTCCTTATCTGGACGACATTCTGATTGTGTCTCAGTCCTTCGATCAAGCCGAGCTGGATACCCAGATGGTGGTCTCCACGCTCGAGTCCTTCGGTTTGGTGATCAACTATCCCAAGTCTTCTCTGTCTCTGTCTTTGGTGATGTCCTTTCTGGGTATGACTCTGGATACATCTCAGGTCAAGGTTTTTCTGCCCCAGCAGAAAGTGGAGAGCATGCAGATGCAGGCACGGTCTCTGATTTCTTGCCCTCATCCCTCCATTCGGCAGGGGATGCAGCTGGTGGGCCTGATGGTGTCATGCTTCGAGGTGGTTCCCTATGCTCAGTTTCACATGAGACCTCTTCAGTTACACCTCTTGTCAGTTTGGGATCGGGACCCTGTGTCCCTGGATCAGACATTTGTTCTGTCCCCTCTGGTCAGTCAGTCCCTCTTGTGGTGGCTGGACTCAAGGAATCTCCTAGTGGGCAGGACCTTTCTGCCTCTGTGCTGGGAGACTGTCACCACAGATGCCAGTCTGACAGGTTGGGGGGGGGGGGTTGGAAGTCTCTGAAGTTCCAGGGTCAGTGGGGCCCTCAGGAGGTCCATGCCCCCATCAACATTCCGGAACTGCGGGCGATAAGGTTGGTCCTTTCCCAGTTGACCCCACACCTTCGAGGTCGGGCGGTTCAGATCCGATCGGACAACCAGACGGCGGTCGCCTACATCAATCATCAGGGAGGGACTCGGAGCAAGCGAGCCCTCAAGTAAGTGTCCCTGATACTGTCTTGGGCAGAGGAGAATGTCTCCTACATCCCGGGGGGGGGGGGAGAACCTGGAGGCAGACTCTTTGAGCAGGGGGATGTCTCGGCTGGGGGAGTGGTCCCTCAGCAGCAGGGTGTTTCTCTCCCTGTGCCACCGCTGGGGTCTGCCGGATGTGGACCTGTTTGCTTCACGTCACAATCACAAACTTCCATTCTTTGTCTCTCTGTCACAGGATCCTCTGGCCTTTGCCACGGATGCGCTGGCAATGCCTTGGAAGGGGTTTCGGCTACTCTATGTGTACCCTCCATTTCCTCTGTTGGGCAGGGTGCTGCGCAAGGTAGCCCAGGAAGGGGTGCCAACCATTCTGGTGGCCCCCTGTTGGCCAAGAAGGGTGTGGTTCGCAGACATCGTGCAGTTGGCAGTAGATTAGTACGTCCTGCCCAAGGATCCAGATCTGCTCACTCAGGGGCAGCTGTGCCATCCCAATTTACAAACGCTGGCTTTGACGGCTTGGCTGCTGAAACCTCCATCTTGATGTAAAAGGGTTTTTCTGCCTCTGTTGTTGATACCATGATTAGGGCTAGGAAGAAGTCCTCGTCCTTTATATACTACAGGGTCTGGCATGCTTACATTGCCTGGTGTGAATCTAAATCTCTCCCCTGTCGGGTGTTTTCCATTCCCAGGATTCTGGAATTCTTGCAACATGGTTTGGATTTGGGCCTTCAACTTGGTACCCTCAAGGGTCATGTTTCAGCTCTGGCAATTTTTTTCCAAAGATCTTTTGCCAGTCACCGTTTGGTTAAGACTTTTTTCCAGGGGGTTTCTCATGTGCGTCCGCTGTTACCAGTTTGGGATTTGAATCTAGTGTTATCTGCTCTGCAGGGTCGTCCCTTTGAGCCTCTCCGTGAGGCCGCTTTGCCCATTTTGACTCTTAAGGTGGCCTTTTTGGTGGCTATCACTTCTGTCAGGCGTGTTTCTGAGTTGGCGGCGCTTTCCATCAAGCCTCCTTATTTTGAGCGACACCAGGACAAGGTGGTGTTTCGGTTTAATCCAGATTTCTTGCCTAAGGTTGTGTCTGCTTTTCATCTCAATCAGGACATTGTCTTGCCTTCCTTGTGTCCTAATCCTGCTAATTCCAAGGAGCGGACTCTGCATTCCTTAGATGTGGTCAGGGTTCTGAATTTTTACTTGGTAGCTACTGAATCATTCAGGAAGACTGATGCTCTTTTTGTTCTTTCTTCTGGTCCTAGGAAGGGTTTGCCTCCGGCTAAGTCCACTATCAGCAAGTGGATTCGTCAGGCGGTGGTGCAAGCCTATTCTGCTAAGGGGAAGGAACCTCCCTTCCGCCTTACTGCTCATTCCACTCATGCACCAGGCTTCTTTTGAACAAGTTTGTAAGGCCGCAACTTGGTCTTCCGTTCATACTTTTTCCAAGTTTTACAAGGTTGATGTTAGGGCCTCAGCTGATGCTGCTTTTGGCCGCAAAGGTCTTCAGGCGGCAGTGGTTTAATCTGCCCGCTGTTGTTCTTGGGGATCCCACCCTACTTTACAGACACTGCTTTTGGAGGTCCCAAGTGTAAAGAATATTACAACAGGACGTGCTGTATACTTGGAAAAATACAATTCTGTGAGTACTCTCCGGTAGAATTGATTTTGTAGTATACAGCACGTCCTGTTTAACCCCTCCCTTGTTAACATTATTCTTGGTTACCTCTGTATGGTGATTTGTTCAGATGTTTGGTTGGGGTTTCCTTCATTATTTTTCTCCCGGCTTCTTGTCTACCTGCTTTTTAACACTGGGAATTTGTGGGAGGTTCCTTTCCTTTTATGGGGCCGGGAGACGCCACAAGTCTCTTCTGCAGTCCACTGTGCCACCTTGTGGCGGATATCCCAAGCGTAAAGAATATTATGGAAACAGGATGTGCTGTATACTACAAAATCAATTCTACAGGTGAGTACTCACAGAATTGTATTTTTGGTATGATACAACTTTTTTCAGTCCAGCTGAGGTGTTTGAATTGGTGCTTCTGGTGATGGGTATATGACTTTATTTTCTAGGTGGTAGGTCTAATTACTACTATACTAGGGAATATATTTTGTTTCACATGTGGCTCAACCCTAGCAGTGCTACCTAAATGACTTTTCTTTGGGAAGAAGACTGAGTGGCCACAGTCCTTGTCCTATTAATAGCTTCTGTCAGTCTAGTTTATTTTAGGTTTGTGACATTTCTTTTGCTAAAGGTCTGACTGCAAATGAATAGTTTGACAAATTAAAAATTATATTAGCTGTGAAGTAGTCCGTGGCATTTGTTGACATCATAATGTCAGCAAATAAAGATAAATTGGAATTAGGACTAGTCGGCACCTACCACCAGGCTTGGGACTCCCTGCACAGCTGTGCTCCAGTGCCTTTTCCTCTGAAGAGCAAGAGTAGATTATGCTGCAACTGCAGAAGAACCCTTCTTAATCAGTATTCAAGAAACTTTTGAGTCCTATAGCTGGGGCCTAGTGAATATGGGGGTGCTTAATCGAGATCAGAGGACTTGAGCAGTGCTTAGCTATGACTGCCAATTCCCTATATGAAGCAGAGCTGTACGTGGTTTGTATCCTCCAAGGAATTTAAGGATTTTAAGGTGCTTGTGGAAAATAGGCTTCTTGGTTGGCTCCTTGAGCCAGAAAGTCTACTGGAGCAGGACCTTTGGGGAGTTCGGCAGACAGGGAGGCGCTGGAGGCAGATTTTAAATCAGGAGGTTCCTGACATTATGCCAAATAGCTTGTTCAGTAGGAATGCCAGATCAAAATGGGAAAGATCAGTCAGGATTTCTCATGTCGCCTGTAGTCAGGAAATAAAATACCCTTTTCCTTTGGAGCTTGAGACGATGCATGATGTGGGAGAATGTTTCAGAAGTAGATCTGCCAAACAAGGTTCTGGCTACAGGGCCTACTTTGAGAGTCGTTACAGGTCCTGACAGGTTCAGTGGATAAACACCTCAATTTTCTGCATAGGTTTTTGTCTTCAGTGGTTCCAATTTGGTGACCCTGGGGGATTCACTTGCCAGGTTGCATGAGAATGAGTGATGCATTACTCTTATTGAGCACTGGCATGTTTCTGCCTGTAGCTGCCTAGGCACCCATAGTAATTCTGTGACAGATATTAAGAAGTAGCATTAGGCTTAAAGCAAATCATTGGCAGCTTTAGTGGTCTGTGCCACCTTCCTAGTGCAAGTGGCATATATTTGAGACATGCATTGGGGAACATTGGTGACCAACAAGAGTCTCATCTCTGACTGAAGGACAGTAGTTGCATTTGTCTTGGGTTTTCTTAAATAGGTAGGCATGTGGCTTAGGCCTAGGGTCTAGACTGCCTTTAGTTGTGTCTTTCATAAAACCTTTAAGTAATTGGATCTTTATACTCACCATAAAATTGCTTTCTTGAAATCCTGGAGGAGACACAGCCCCTGCCTGGTGACTGCAACTGTTTGACTACTTCTAATGCCGAGGTTGGTGTCTACTGCTATGAGTGCTCTGGCTGCTCTCAGCAACTTGGGATGTATGCGTTGTAACAAGACTATAAGTATGACACAGGAGGATTATATAGTTCTTTTATTTCCCATCTCTTCCATTACGGGGCACCACTAGTAGCAATGCGTGGGTTAATCTCAGCCGTAGGCAGGAACTGCAAGGTAGAAAAAAACTAGCTCCTCCCAGCCTATATAAGGCATGCTGTGGCAAGATATCCTCCGTTGTTTTCTTGCTGTCGCAAGGGACTGTGAAGATGTCTGGATTTATTAGTTTTTCGCACAATGCTGACCGGGATCTGGGGCTTCAACTCGTCTGTCTCCCAGCCCCCCCTCACCAGCTGCAGCATTCCCGGGACTCCAGGTAGATACCTGAAGACGGTTTCCAAGCCATTAGCGTGGAATTGTGCAGCATCAGGTAGGTGCAATGAACAGGATCCTGCTGCACGCAGGGTACCTGATCGTTGAGCCTTGCATGGTGACCCTGCTATGTGCCTCACACTGAGACCGTGATCTCTGTCTGCTTTCCCTATGGCTGCTGGTGGTGGGCCTGAGCTAGGTGGCTGGGCTCCCATGGGTCAGTGTCTATGGGTGTTGTGCTTACTACATTCCATGACACCCTGAGATAGAGGCCTTGCGTTGTCAGTGGGAGAGCACGGCTTCGCCCGCTCTGGCCTGACAGTGGAGAATGGTAGAAGGGAGCGCAGCGACCACATTTGTGAGGTCCATGGGCCCGCCCTCCTTCTCCTCACTAACAGCACGAGGCACCGCCATCTTGTGCAGTGCTGGAGGTCCCTGCTGCATTCAGGGACAGTCGATTGCCATTCCTGCACTGCCTCCCTGTTCCTGGGCGGAGGACCGGTTCCAGCACAGCTGCCACCGCATGGTTTCCTTGGTCAGGTAGGTCTCCCTCTGGGGGTCAAAGCCTTTTGACTTGTACTGACATTTGTTTATGTTGTTGCAGGGTGGGAGTCCGGAAGCTGCTGCATCCTGGGCCCGGTGGGTTGATCTCAGCTGCAGGGAAGTTGCTTTTCCGGTAGTGTGACAAGTCTGACCAGTAGTCGACAGACAGGAGGGTGTGGGGCCCAAGCTCAGCTGTATTGTTTAGCAATTAGAGTAGCCATTTTACCGTTTCGAAGGCATCAGAGGCACCAGGGCTTTGTATTTTAACGGAGAGTGGTACCGCATGTACCATGTGCCAAGAGCCTGACCTTGGGCGAGGGACCCCTATGTGCTGAGTGCACTACTGTCCTGAGCTACCTTACACAGCAGGCAGGTTCTGCGCCTCAGTCGCATTGTCCAGTTTTCCCTGTGGCTTTAGGCTTGAATTTGTCAGGATACCCCCTCGGGAGGGCTGTCGGGTCCATCTTTGTCCCAGGGTCCATCCACGGATGTGGTTCTTCCTTTGTACGTGGCGGGCAGAGTTGGAGAGCATGGTCATTGGAATTTATCAGCAGGGGCATCCCGAATCTGTCTCTGTCCACCAAAGTGGGAAGTCTATGGCCAAGCGTAGGCCTAATTAGTCCTCTGAGAATTCTAGTGCGGTTCAGGATCTAGTCCCGGCCGGTCGGGGGGAGCTGTCGTTCGGCAGGATTACTCAGCAGATCAGATTGAGGAGCTTATTGAGGCAATATTGGAGCTTCTGCACCTCTCTACTCCTTGGCGGGAGCCGCACCTGAAGAGCAATGAGCCCTACAAGCTCCAGAAAGTCAGGCAGATTTTTCCCAGGCTTGCCCATTTCGACAGGCTGGTGGCAAAGAAGTGCTATAACTGGCTAAGCTTCTGTCTCTTCCTAAGGTCCTGGATGCTATACCACTTTCAGGATGAGGCAGTCAAGGTTTGGTCTTCACCACCGGTGGTATATGAACCGGTGTCGGGTCTTGCTGGGCACACGCTTATCCCTACTTTGGATAGTGCGGCCTTGAGAGACGCGACGGATAACAGGTGGGACCAGCTGGCCAGGCTTGCGTTCTCCATGGTGGGGTCGGCGATGCGCCCAGCTTGCGCCACGTCCATGGCTGCTACAGCAGGTGCAGGTAAGGTCTGGATGAAGCAGCAGAAGAGGCGTTTGCAACATGGAGGTTCGCATTCCTCTGCACTTGATCTCTTTCGCTATGTAGGTCTTTAGATACATGGTGCCGGCTATGGACCACTCAGTGCATCTGGTGGCTAGGGGGCTTGCCTTGCTGGTCACCTTGCGATGCATGTTCTGGCTGAAACAGTGGTTGGCCGACACTGCTTCAAAGAAGACGCATACTGCCCTCCCCTTTTCGGGTGCTCGTCTTTTTGGTGAGCCTCTGGTTGGCCTGGTCTGGAAGAAACAAAGGAGGGGTGGCAGCCGCTTAGACCATTTTATAACTAGCCTGGGAGGTCACGTTAGCAGGGCAATAAGGATACGAAAGTCTTAAAGGAGCCACAGCACTTAACCCTGTTAGCTGGCAGACCAACCTAATATCTGTCTCTAAACTTAGTTAAAAACAGAGGGCTCTGTCACACAAATCTGCTTAAGCTGCACCACCAAGCGCCAAGGTGCCTCTGTGGGGTGCAGTCCTAACTCTAATCTCTGAGAGCCCCATTTGGGGACATACAATGCAATAGATAAATTGGGAGCAGGCTTACCTTAGGTTGCCCTAAACCTCAAGTGCAGCCCATGGGGTGGAATGGTCGAAAACCTTGCAATCCAGCCTAGACCCCACACCCCATGTGCTTGCAAGGTCTTCGACCCTTCCACCCCATTTATCTATTGCATTGTATGTCCCAAATGGGGCTCTCAGAGATTAGAGTTAGGACTGCACCCCACAGAGGCACCTTGGCGCTTGCTGGTACAACTTAAGCATACTTCTGCAGATGTGTGTGACCGAGCCCTATGTTTTTAACTAAGTTTAGAGACAGATTTTAGGTTGGTCTGCAAGCTAACAGGGTTGAGTGCTGTGGCTCCTTTAAGACTTTTGACCTGGTCCGGAAGGCCACGTGTGGGAAGTCGACTAGGCTTCCATAGAAACGGTCGCCGAATTTTTGTCCCATTCGGAGGTTCAACTGACTCTAGATGCTGCAAAGATTTTTCAGGTAAGCGAAGGCCACGGGGGAAACCTAGACCCCAATGGGCCAGTTGGACCAAGCCCCCAGCCAAGCCCTCTCAGCTTTGACGGGATGCCCTCACCCGATCGAGTGGGTGGACAACTTCTGCACTATGCGCCGGTGTGGAGGGAAGAGATATCCAACGCCTGGGTCCAGGACGATGTTTCTTCCGGATACAAGATTGAGTTCTGGACCAGGCCTCCACACAGGTTTGTGGCATCCAAGCCTTCATGTATTATGGAAATGGCGACAGCTCGCAGTCGATAGAGCTCTTGCTGGACTGGGGAGTTGTAGTACCGATCCCGACCCCTTCCTGGTAACCTACAATACCTGCAGTTTGAGGTGGGCGCCAGCAATTTGTGGCACTGCCGTTCGGACTGTCCACTGCCCCGCAAATGTTCTTGGCAGTTCGAGCCACATCGATGGCAGAGGCACTGCAGGATGTTCGGACGGTCCTGTCCACTTTTCCACTGGAACTTTTCATGTGGGTGATCAACTACCCCAAGTCCCAGGTGGTTCCTTCCATGATGGCAACTTAAATAGGTATGACATTGGATACTCGACGGCCATGGGCCCTTCTTCCTGTGCAGAAGGGCATGGCTCTTCAGGAGGCTGTTGCTGCAATTCTCCAGGCTTTTGCCGCAATTCTCCAGCGCTGGCTTTATCGGCTTGACTGTTGACAGGAAGAGAGGGGTTTGTGCACCGCGGTAATTTGGACCTTGGTGCGAGCAGGAAAACAGTCGTCCTCTAGAATTTACTACAGGACTTGGAGGGCCTTCGTGTCTTGTTGCAAATCTAAGGGCCACTCCTGAAGAAGGTTCTTGATACCCAATATTTTGGAGTTCCTCTTGCAAGGCCTGGATGCTGGCCTGAAGCCCAGCACTCTTAAGGGCCAGGTCTCGGCGCTGTGCATGTTCGGCCTCTGCGGTGGTCGATAGTCCCCTCCTGGGATCTTGATTTGGTCCTATCAACGCTTCAGGGGCCCCCCTCCAAACCCATAGCGGAGGCTTCCATTATGACGCTTACGCTGAAGATGGCCTTTCTAGTGGCGATCTCTAGTGGTCTCTCCCTTCCATCTTAATCAGGAGGTGCTACCCTCCTTGTGCCCTCATCCCACTCACCATATGGAGTGACTCTTCATTCCCTTGATGTGGTCAGGGCATTAAAGTATTACTTCACCACTATTTCAGAGCTACATAAGACCGATGCCTTGTTCATGTTCCCGGAGGGGCCTGGCGGCGGCCAGGTCTGCTCTCAGCAGACGGATCAGGCAGGTGGTCATACAAACCTATGCCTGCAAGGGGAAGGAGGCGCCCTTATGAGTCACAGCTCACTCCACCATGGTGATTGCCGCATCTTGGGCTTCTACATGTATTCTAAGTGTGCCATACACTCCACTTCGGTCTTCATGACATCTCCAGTAGAGGGCGAACTTCTGCAGAGATAAATATGCAAAAAAAGAAAGCCCCTCCCGGTCCATATATACCTGGGACCTCCCACCAATTCCCCAGTTCCTTCTCTGCAGGGAAGGCGACAAGACAGAAGATGAAGACTTCTTTACTTACAGGTAAGCCGGGCTCGCGCCCGGCCTTTTATTGTCCCTATTACTGCCAGGACCCTTCTAAATTGCCCCTATATTGAGCCTCCCAGCTTAGGCTGCATGTCCTGGTGAAGGTAGGAGCACCCTACGGGTGCAGTAGGAGCACTGCTCCACCGTGAGACCTCACTATGGGGTAGGCGGTTATCCAGGTTTCTTGGTGATCCTGGTGTGGGATGCCCCGTCCCTCTAGGCTTATGGCCGGCTTCTGGCTGGGTTCCCCCCCTTCCGGGTCCCTTATTCCCCTCTGGGGGGGGGGGTTGCCTGGCCTGGCCATTATTTAGTTTTCCCAGCTTATGTCCCTGTGTGGTTAGTGTGTTTTACTGTGTGTGTGTGAGTGACAGAGTGCCTTTACTGGCATAACAGGGCTAGTGGCAGCCCCCTCAGGCTGCGTTCGGGAAGGGGGCGGGGCCGGGCTCTCGGCGCGGCCGCGGTAGCCCCGCACCCTTCTTTGGCGCGATTGCTGTGCTCGTCTCTAGGGGTCCGCGTTGCTGGGAGGGGGCGTGGCCTCGGCAAGCGCGCGTTCTGCGCTGGCCCGCCCTCCCCCTGCTCTCCCTCTTCATGCATGAGGCTTCGTGGGGGCCATCTTCTATAAGCAGGCCGCATAGCAGATCGGTGTGGTAAGGACCCGATGGCCACTTCTTTAGCTTGTGTGTGGGGGCTCCTCTCTAGCGGGGGCCCCCACTGGTCTAGAGCATGTGTGTGTTATTCACACTGTCTGGCTGGGATATAGTTAACATATATATATATGTATTGTCACGCTCTGGTAACTCCAGCCCTCTAGGTAAGCCCTCAACCCCCAAACTCCGCAGCCAGCTTCACCTGTAGGAGCCCCCGCTTGCCGGGATGCAGTATACGCCTGCCCGGGATCGGTTGCCCCCAGGACTTCAATGGCTCAAAGAATAAGGGCTTACTGGTTAGAGGTCTGAAGAACCAATGGCTAAGAGCTAGTGTAGCGGAAGTCCAGAGACAGGTCAGAGGTTGACACCGGGAAGTCAGAGATCGCAGCGGTACAAAGGGATGAGGCAGCTCGATGTCAGGGTACAAGGCAGAGGTCAGCAACGGAGATCAGATCGAGAATGGTCGGTTCAGGCAGGGGTCGGCAACGGAGATCAGATCGAGAATGGTCGGTTCAGGCAGGGGTCGGCAACGGAGATCAGATCGAGAATGGTCGGTTCAGGCAGGGGTCGGCAACGAAGATCAACCACGGTAATATCACAGGACTAAACAAGGTACAAGGCGCTATCACAGGCACAGAGTGACTTGACAAGGTGAACCTATATAGGAACCAGATCTAGGGAGGTGAGTGTGTGTTAGTGCGTGATTGGTGCATACTATGATCCTAACAGCAATTGGAGACCAGGTGAATTGCCCCAACCTCTCCCATGGGCTCATTGGCCCAGACATAATAAGGGGCGTAAAGCCCTAACAGTATCTTGGGCTCATTGGCCCATTAGCCAGAACCAAGGGGCGTGCCTGTGCCCCTTGGTTCAACAACCCCCCAGCCCAACTACAGCCTCCGGCATACAGTTATACAGAGCATACAGAGGGCATACAGTTTATCCCGAGTTGCTGACGCGGGAGCGAGGAAGGAGGGCGACCGTGCTCGGCGCCGCCACTGCTCTGCGCGGCCGCTGGGCAGGAGCTGCTGCGCAGAAACGGCACTGGAACGGGGCCCAGGTAAGCGATCTCTGACACTACCCCCCCCCTTCACGAGGGGCCTCCGGACCCTTACCAGGTTTCCCTGGATTGTCACGATGAAATCTTTCGACAAGAATCCTAGCATGCACATCCTTTGCTGCAACCCAACACCTTTCCTCCGGACCGTAGCCTACCCAGTCAACCAAATATTGTAACGAATTACGGAACTTACGCGAATCCAGAATCTTGTTAACCTTTTATTCTGGTTCGTTATCAACTAGAATTGGTGATGGGGATGGAAGTCGAATATTCCTAGCTGGTTTTAACAGCGACACATGAAAGGAGTTGGGGATTCTCATGGTTGGAGGAAGTTGGATCTTAAAGGTTACATCGTTCAGCTTCCGAGTAATAGGGAACGGTCCAATAAACTTGGGACCCAGCTTACTAGAAGGCTGCCGAGAGCAATGTTCTTAGTGGAAACCCAAACGAGGTCCTCAACCTGAAAGGCGGGTTCCTGAGACCTGCGGCGATCGGCGAATATTTTATATCTTAAAGTGGACCAACACCCAGGATTTTGACTATCCTGGGTCTTGGTCCACTTCGGTGGGGCACCCCCGATCGGGGTGCCCCGCTGTGTGAAACCCCCCCTAACCCCCCGAAAAACTCACCTCTCCCCGCTCCCAGCGCCGACGTACAAGGGGAGAACTGGAACGTCTAAGCGGCGGCGGCCGCCGCCGCCTCCCTCGCGTCACTTTTCGCCCGCGCCGGCCATTCGCAGACGGCCGGCGCGGAGGCGCGCACGCCTACAGGGGCGCGAGGGAGGCGGCGAAGATAAGGTAGGTGAGTTGGGGTGTTTGGGGGGGGGGTTTCACCCCGCGGGACATCCCGATCTCGGATGTCCCGCGGGGTGGGGGGTGATCGGCCCGGGAATCTTATAGATTCCCGGGCCGATCACCCCAGGGTGTTGGTCCACTTTAAAACAGTAGTTTTCAAGGTCTCCTGGACACGGGCCCAGATGTCTTTCCGTTCTTGGAGCCACTCTTCCAATGCCTGTAAATCGGAAGGTGATCCTGAGAGGGAAGAACCTCTGGGGTTTTCCCCCAAGTTGCAAAAGAATGGGGACACCTTAGTACTTTCACTCGGCGCATTATTGTACGCGAATTCAGCAAAATCAATGACCATTGATCTTGAGCGTCAGAAATGTAACACCTTAAGTACTGTTCCAGACTTTGATTGGTTCTTTCAGTCTGTCCATTGATCTGGGGATGATGACAAAGATATCTGAATCCCCAACCGCAAACAGAAGTTCTTCCAAAAACGTGAAGTAAATTGTACACCCCGATCGGAAATTATATTACACGGAATGCCATGGATCCGGAAGATATGTGAAATAAACAGCCGCGAAAGCTCAGGAGCCGACCGAAGTTTAGGTAATGGAATAAAATGTGCCATCTTACTTAAACGGTCAACGACCACCCAAATCGCAGTGTTCCCATGTGATGGTGGCAAATCAACTATGAAGTCCATAGAGATATGAGTCCATGGTTCTTTAGGAATCTCTAATGGAACCAAACACCCACTAGGTGCCTTGTGTACCCCTTTACTTCGCGCGCAAACAGTACATGCATCGATAAAGGTAGATATATTGTGCCGCATAGTAGGCCACCATACATGGCGTCGGGCTAAAATAAATGTCTTACAATTTCCCAGATGACCAGCAGTTTTTTCATCATGAAATTCGCGGATTACATCAGGACGCAGGTGCGGCGGAACAAATTGACACCCTAAAGGTACATCTACAGGAGATTCATTCTGAAATGGCGCCAGGGTATTAGAAAGATCAGGAAGCAATGCCCCCACCACACAGCCCAAAGGCAAAATTGGTTCACCCATATCACCCCTGTCTTTGCATTCCCCGAACATGCGGGATAGGGCATCTGCCTTAGTATTCTTAACTGCTGGCTTGAATGTAATTATGAAATTAAACCGCCAGAAGAACAATGCCCAACGTGCCTGGCGAGAGTTTAGTCTTTTAGCAGAACTGATGTATTCAAGGTTTTTGTGATCAGTATAGACCGTGACTGGATGCAATGAACCCTCCAACCAGTGACGCCATTCGTCAAAGGCCAGTTTCACTGCCAATAATTCTCGGTTTCCTACATCGTAGTTTTGCTCCGCAGCGCAAAATTTCCGCGAAAAGCGCAAGGATGTAGACGCTCAGGTTGACCGGAGTACTGTGACAAAACTGCCCCTACGCCTAATTCAGAAGCATCAACTTCAATGATGAAAGGCTTACAAACACCAGGATGTACTAATACAGGCGCCGAAGTAAAGGCCCGTTTTAACATCAGGAAGGCCTCGCAGACGGACGGGGACCAGTTTTCAGTAAAAGCGCCCTTACGGATAAGGTTTTGTAAGAGGGGCTACAACATGGGAAAAGCCCTTTATAAAACGTTGGTAAAAATTCACAAATCCTAAAAAACTTTGTAATTCTTTCAAAGTCTTGGGTTGAACCCAATCCTGTACTGCCGAAACCTTCACTGTATCCATTTCTAAACCCTGGTTAGAAATCACATACCCCAAGAAGGGGACAGTGGTGACCTCGAACATGCATTTAGAAATTTTAGCATATAAATTGTTCTCTCTTAATTTTTGAAGTACCAACTTTACATGACGTCTATGTTCCAACAAAGAATCAGAAAAAATTAGAATATCATCTAAGTAGATGACTACGAATTTACCCAAATAATCTCGGAATACATCATTCACAAAGTCTTGGAAGACGGCTGGTGCATTACAAATGCCAAAGGGCATGACCAGATACTCGTAATGGCCGTCTTTCACATTAAATGCCATTTTCCACTCATCCCCCTGCCGGATACGAATCAAATTGTAAGCCCCTCTTAAATCCAACTTGGAAAAGATTTGTGCACCTACAATTTGATTAAACAAATCCCCAATCAACGGTAAGGGATACCTGTTTTTAATCGTGATCTTATTCAAGGCCCTGTAGTCTATACAAGGTCTCAGGCCGCCATCCTTTTTCTCTACAAAAAAGAATCCGGCCCCTGCAGGTGAAGTAGAGGGGCGGATAAACCCCTTACTCAAATTCTCGGCGATGTACTCCCTCATTGCTTGCTCCTCAGGCCTGGTAAGATTGTAGATCTTCCCTCTAGGGGCAATAGTCCCAGGGAGCAAGTCAATGGGGCAGTCGTAGGCCCGATGTGGGGGAAGAGTATCTGCCGATCGTTCCGAGAAAACATCAGCCCAATCCACGTACGGCTGAGGTAACCCCTGGGACAGCATCTGGAAACTTCTGAGGGCTGTAGAGAAACAATGGCTCTTGCAGTGGTTACTCCACTTAATCAATTCCGCAGCCTGCCAGTCAAGAATGGGGTTGTGGAGTTGCAACCAGGGGTATCCCAAAACCACTGGAGTTTCTGGGCAATCAAAAACAAAAAATTCTATAAACTCAGAGTGGGAGGAGCCAACCATTAGTTTAAGAGGTGGGGTCTTAGTGTTGACCGGTCCCCCCTGAATGGCCTTCCCATTAATGGCCAGAACCTGCAGTGACCTCCCAAGGGGTACCAGAGGGATTCCCAAAATGGAGACCATGCTCCTAGCCAGAAAGTTACCCGCGGCTCCACTGTCAATAAAGGCGGAAACTGTCTGCTTGGAGGAGCCCCAGGAAAGGTCTACAGGGACTAGCATCTTATTCAGGCAAGAGTAGCAAACTAACTCACCTAGATCAGCACTCTCCCTCTGATCTAGGTGTGGGAGTTTTCCGCCGGTTTCCCCTTGTTAGGGCAGGACCTAGCAAAATGTCCCAGGTTCCCACAGTAAAGGCATAACCCCATGGAACGCCTACGCTGCTTTTCATCCTGGGATAGGCGGGTTCTCCCTAGCTGCATGGGTTCCTCCTGTGAGGGTGAAGGTGTACTTTCCCCACAGGAAACCGGTGAGTTAGGGTTCAGAAAGGACCTGAGAGACATGGGAGCCCTGGCTCTCTCCCTAGCCCTCTCTCTAAGACGTCGGTCAATTTTAATGGTGACCTGCATCAATTGGTCCAGGTCTGACGGTGGAGGAAAATTCACCAGCGCATCCTTGATGCCTTCTGACAGACCCACTCGATATTGGCTGCACAGGGCTGGATCATTCCACCTGGACTCTACTGCCCACCGGCGGAACTCAGCGCAATAATCCTCCGCCGTGTTCCGCCCTTGCTTCAAGGCCCGAAGCCTGTTCTCGGCCGTAGATTGCTGGTCTGGGTCTGCATACAAGACTCCCATTGCAATGAAGAAGGCCGTAACAGAGTGTAATGCGGCATCATTGGGAGGCAGACTAAAGGCCCAAGACTGAGGGTCTCCGTGTAGTAATGAAATGGATGGCCAAACCCACTCGCTGGGTCTCGGTGCCCGAGGAGACGGGCCTCAACTTGAAATAAAGTTCGCAAAAATTAGAAAACTTGGCACGGTCTCCCAAAAATGTTTCTGGTAGCGGAATCTTCGACTCTGAAACGTGAGGTGGTACAGAGGATGCAGGAGATTGCCTGGATTCTTGTGTGGCCACTCTTTGAGCAACTTGGTTAATTGCAGTGGCCATAGCCTGCACTTGCTGTACCAGGTCATCCATCTTTTTAGGGCCTGTGATAATGTCATGCTCTGGTAACTCCAGCCCTCCAGGTAAGCCCTCAACCCACAATCTCCGCAGCCAGCTTCACCTGTAGGAGCCCCCGCTTGCCGGGACGCAGTATACGCCTGCCCGGGATCGGTTGCCCCCAGGACTTCAATGACTCAAAGGATGAGCGCTTACTGGTTAGAGGTCTGAAGAACCAATGGCTAAGAGCGAGTGTAGCGGAAGTCCAGAGACAGGTCAGAGGTTGACACCGGGAAGTCAGAGATCGCAGCGGTACAAAGGGATGAGGCAGCTCGAGGTCAGGGTACAAGGCAGAGGCCAGCAACGGAGATCAGATCGAGAATGGTCGGTTCAGGCAGGGGTCGGCAACGGAGATCAGATCGAGAATGGTCGGTTCAGGCAGGGGTCGGCAACGAAGATCAACCACGGTAATATCACAGGACTAAACAAGGTACAAGGTGCTATCACAGGCACAGAGTGACTGACAAGGCGAACCTATATAGGAACCAGATCTAGGGAGGTGAGTGTGTGTAAGTGCGTGATTGGTGCATACTATGATCCTAACAGCAATTGGAGACCAGGTGAATTGCCCCAACCTCTCCCATGGGCTCATTGGCCCAGACATAACAATGGGCGTAAAGCCCTAACAGTATCTTGGGCTCATTGGCCCATTAGCCAGAACCAAGGGGCGTGCCTGTGCCCCTTGGTTCAACAACCCCCCAGCCCAACTACAGCCTCCGGCGGGCGCGCTGAGTGCAGCGCCGCCGGAGGGCATACAGTTTATGTGCTCGCGCACGCGAGTTGCCGACGCGGGAGTGAGGAAGGAGGGCGGCCGTGCTTGGCGCCGCCTGAGCCGCCGCCGCTCGGCGCTGCTGCGTCCGGCCACCCGGAAACGGCGCTGGAACGGGGCCCGGGTAAGCGATCTCTGACATGTATATATATATAGTGTGGCTGCAAGATCAAATGCTGTGGTCTTTTTTTTGGGGGGCCTGCAAGCCCCGTCTGGAATTCCCTACCCAGGGTCATTTTGATGCGCTGATCCTTAGAGAATGGGAGAGGCCCAGTCGGCTTCCTGGTGTGCCTCAGGGTTGGGATAAGAAGTATCCTTTTCCAGTGGAGGCGGTTAAGCGCCTCCTTCTCCTCCCGAGGTTTACTCGCCAGTTTTAGGCTTGACCAACTCTTCTGTGCTGAACACCCCTGACACTACTTCCCTTAAGGATGGAGAGGATAAGCGCCTTGATCAGATGGCGTGCCACGCATTTGCCAACGTGGGCTCAGCCCTGCGGCCTGTTAGTGCATCTGCCCTGGTGTCGCTTGCTACTAGGTCTCTTATCAGAGACTGGCTGAATAACGCTCAGTTTGATCCAGCCGGCACTGAGTTCGCTATCCTTAAAAAATGCGAATTGTTCATGGATTTTGTCATGGCTGCGATGGAAGATTCTATTGTCGTGTGTAGTAGGACTTCAGCCTTACTGGTGGCTATGCGCAGATTGGTCTGGCTCCGCCAGTGGACAGCGGACGTTGGGGCCAAGAAGTCGCTCACAGCTCTTCCCTTCTTGGGTTCGCGGCTGTTGCTAAAGGAGGTAGGTTGCCTCAGCGGAGGAAACAGCGCCACCCTTTCGGGGGCGGGCTCGTTAACTCCTTCCTTTCGAGGGGCCAGAGCGGTTAGGGGTTTGGCCTTCTCAGGTGTCAGGGGCTCGTCCTGGAACAGAGGCAGAGGTCGGGCTCGTACCGCGCCTGCCTGGAGTTCCAAGCCCAAGCCGGCCGTTAAACCGGCTCAGCAATGAAGGGGCGCCCTCACCCGCAAGGGTGGGGGAAGGCTGCAGCTCTTCTTCCAGGTCTGGGCCCGGGAGGTCACAGACAATTGGATCTTGGAAGTGGTCTCCTCCGGGTACAAACTGGAGTTCGAGTACTGGCCGCCCCCAAGATTCTTAAGGTCTCGGGTGCCCTCGGACCCTCAGGCTGCACAGGGGCTCCTGTTAGCAGTCAGAAACCTTCTGGACATGGGGGTGATATGTCCGGTGCCTCTGTCGGAGAGAGGCAGGGGTTACTACTCCAACCTTTTCACGGTTCCCAAAAAGGAGGGTTCGGTGAGACCCATTCTAGATCTCAAGGTTCTCAACAGGTTTATCAGAGCCAAAAAGGGGATTTTATGACATCCATAGACATCAAGGATGCGTATCTGCATGTTCCGATTTTTCGGGCACATCAGAGATTCCTCCGGTTTGCGGTGGAGGATCAACATTATCAGTTTGTAGCTCTTCCCTTCGGTCTGACCTCGGCACCGAGGGTCTTCACCAAGGTTTTGGCGGGCATAATGGCTCTGCTCAGATCTCAGGGCATTCGCATTGTGCCTTATCTGGACGATCTGTTGATATCAGCTTCTTCCCTCCATCAGGCGGAGCTGGACACCCACCAGGTGGTGTCGACCCTGGAAAGGTTTGGGTGGGTGATCAACCGCACCAAGTCTTCTCTCTCCCCGTCTCGTGTGATTTCATTTCTGGGCATGAATCTGGATACCATTCGGGCCAGAGTGTTTCTGCCCCAGACCAAGGTGCAGGGGATTCATGGCCTGATCCGCCTTCTTCTGGACAGTCCTTGTCCCTCTATCCGACAGGGGATGAAACTGGTGAGTTTGATGGTATCCTCCTTCGAGGCTGTGCCGTTTGCACAGTTTCACATGAGATCTCTTCAACTTCACCTATTGACGGATTGGGACAGGTGCCCACAGTCATTGGATCAACCTTTCAGGATGTCTCCCAGAGTTCGGCAGTCCTTTCGGTGGTGGCTGGACTGGAGCAATCTGGTGAAGGGCAGATCCTTTCTGATCCCTTGTTGGGAGACGGTTACCACGGATGCCAGCCTGTCGGGCTGGGGAGGTTATTGGAAGAGTCATCAGTTCAGCGGGGTGTGGGGTCCCCAGGAGGCTCACACCCCCATCAATGTCTTGGAGCTCAGAGCCATTCGACTGGTTCTGGCTCGGCTGACCCCACATTTACAGGGTCTTCCGGTTCAGGTTCGTTCGGACAACCGAATGGCAGTAGCTTACATAAATCACCAAGGAGGGACTCGCAGCAGGAGTGCCCTCAGGGAAGTCTCTCTGATCCTGCACTGGGCAGAGAGCAATGTTCCTTGCCTTTCGGCACTCTACATTCCAGGAGTGGAGAACACGGAGGCAGATTCCCTGAGCAGGGGATCCTCTCGCCACGGAGAGTTGTCCCTCAATCCCGAGGTTTTTCTGGATCTTTGCCACAAGTGGGGGACTCCGGAGGTGGATCTCTTTGCCTCGAGGCACAATCACAAACTTCCGGCCTTTGTGTCTCTTTCTCAGGATCCTCTGTCTCTGGCAGTGGATGTCTTGTCACTGGCTTGGAAGGAGTTGGGGTTTCTGTACCTGTTTCCACCCGTCTCCATGCTGGGCAAGGTAGTTCGCAAACTGGTTCTAGAAGGGGCACCAGCGATTCTGGTGGCTCCAAGGTGGCCAAGAATGCTTTGGTACGCAGACGTCGTAAGGATGGCCGTAGACCAGTACCAGCTTCCCTTGTTGTCGGACCTGCTATCTCAGGGTCATCTACTTTACCCCAATTTACAAACGCTGGCTTTGACGGCTTGGCTGCTGAAACCTTCATCTTGAAAGAGGAAGGTTTGTCTGAGGCTGTTGTTCAGACCCTGATTAGGGCTAGGAAGCGGTCCTCTTCTGGCATTTACTATAGGACTTGGAGGTCCTATATTGATTGGTGTGAGACTAGGGCCTTGCCTTGCAGGGTTTTCTCTATACCCAGGTTTTTGGAGTTTCTTCAGCATAATCTGGATCTTGGGTTCCAGCTTAGTACAGGTTTCTGCTCTGTCGGTTTTCTTCCAGAGGTCTTTTGCTTTACACCCGCTGGTTAAGACCTTTTTCCAAGGGGTGGCACATGTGCGGCCCCCTCGGAAGGCTGTAGTGCCTGTTTGAGATTTGAATTTGGTTCTTTCGGCTCTGCAGGGTCCTCCTTTTGAGCCGCTACAGGATATTGCTCTTTCGGTTCTTACTCAGAAGGTTGCCTTCTTGGCGGCTATTACTTCGGTTCGTCGGGTCTGTCGATTCAGGCCCCTTACTTTGAGAGACACCAAGATAAGGTGGTTTTTCGTTTTAAGCCGGATTTCCTTCCTAAGGTGGTGTCTGCTTTCCACCTCAATCAGGATATTGTTCTCCCTTCCTTGTGTCCTAAGCCTAACAATGACAAGGAGAGGGTTCTGCACAATTTGGATGTTGTTCGCTGTGTGAAGTACTATTTGGTGACTACTTCTTCCTTCTGCAAGACAGACGCTTTTTTAGTGGTGCCCTGCGGGCCCAGGAAAGGGTTGGCGCCTGCTAAGTCTACGATTAGCAAATGGATTCGTCAGGCCATCGTTGGGGCCTATTCTGCTAAGGGTAGGTCTCCCCCTTTAGGGTCACTGCGCACTCTACTCGTGCTGTTGGTGCATCCTGGGCTTTTCAGCACCAGGTTTCTGTTGAACAAGTTTGTAAGGCTGCTACTTGGTCTTCCGTTCATACCTTTTCCAAGTTTTACAAGGTTGATGTGCGGGCTTCAGTGGATGCTGTTTTTGGCCGCAAGGTTCTGCAAGCTGCAGTGGTTTGAGTTGGTACATTCTTTACTGTTTCTGGTTCCCACCCATGACGGACACTGCTATTGGATGTCCCAGATGTCATGACCGAAGTGGAGTGTATGGCACACTTAGAATAATACCGTTTTGTGAGTACTCACCTTTTAAATGGGTATTATGAGTGTGCCATACACTCCACTTCGCCCCACCCCTTTTTTTCAGGTATTCTGGGGCTTTTATATGGTGAACCATTGGTTTTGATTGTTAAGGTTATATTTGGTTCTTCCTGGTCCCTTTACCGCTTTTATACACTGGGGAATTGGTGGGAGGTCCCAGGTATATATGGACCGGGAGGGGCTTTCTTTTTTTACATATTCATCTCTGCAGAAGTTCACCCTCTACTTGAGATTACCCAGATATCATGAAGACCGAAGTGGAATGTATGGCACACTCAATACCTGTTTTAAAGGTGAGTACTCACAAAATGGTATTTTTAAGTTTTGTTGCGCTGTTTCTAGTTACGCGCATTATACACAGGTTAGCGTTCTCCCCTCCTGGGGCTTTGGCTGCACTGCTTTTTAATTAACTGAGGATATCCTGCCACAGCCTGCCTTATATAGCCTGGGACGAGCTCGTTTTTTTCTTCCTTCCTATTTCCTTTTTTTCAGGTTAGGCCTTGCATACACAAAATCATGCACAAGCCCACCTGTTGTTAAAGCGGACCAAAAGCCCCAAAATAAAAAAAGGCTTAGAGGACTCCTCTTCTAGGCTCAGGTCCGGATATTCCTGCAGTGCACAACCAACTACTGGGTTCATGTAGAGCGGTAAATCGCACTACATGAAACCATTTGAAAATGCAGATCACTAGCCAATGACGTCAGTCACCAGCCAGCAGTCTGCAGCTACTCCTGGGAGTAAGGACTGTTACTTTGTATGCATAGTCGCCTTAACTGCTGTGTTTTATGAGGCAGGATCACATGTGTGAGGGGATTGCGCGTCCATGGGCACGCAACGGTGGCTCATTGTGTGGAGAGGCCCTGAACACCCCTTCCATTATCTTCACTCGTCTACAGCACCTCTCCACACTGCCCCTGCCTGGGAGAGGGGGGTGGCCGGGAATTATCTGCAAGTGAGAGCTGTGTCCCAGCCGATCTCTGGGCAATGCACTGTGAGAGACATAACAGACTTGGAGGTGAAAACGATGGGCTGCATGGGGTCCCATCTAAGTGTGGAATCCACAGCCCAGGTATGCAGAAGCCAGCCGAATGGGAATTTTCTTAAATAGTATCATTTTTACACTTTACACTGGTCCTCTACCAACAGGCCATGTTTTGTGGATCTCCATGTAGCCGGCTCTTTAACTCTGAGCACTAATTACTTCACCTGTATAACTGTGTGGAAGTCTACAAAACATGGCCTGTTGGTGTCTAAGAAATTCTCATAAGGGTAATATCAAACCTTAAAGAATTACGCTTCACTCTAACAAGGGTTGCGGAACACTGCCTTAATACTTGTCACATTACAATGTTTTTCTTTTTTTCAGGTTCCTTACTGCTCTCCTTACAGCTGTCCTTACAAACCACCTTGCTTGGGTTCCAACAGTTATGCCAAATGGACAACCACCCATTAAAATATTTTTAGAAAAACATTCATCACAAAGTGTAAATATGTTGGCAAAGACCCATCCATATAACCCTCTTTGGGCCCAGCTTGGTGAGTAATTCACTATTGTACTGATGGACCATGAACAGAGTTCTGATTTACAGCAATAACCACATCTAGTTTATCATGTTGTTATCCTTTCTTTCCCCTTATATATATATCTGTTCTTTTCTAATAATTGCACTTTTATTGAGTGTAATCGGCTTATTTATTCCTGTAGGCTTTATAGAATTTTCTCTCATATTCCACTTCAGGGCATCAGGAAGTCAGAAATGAATGGGTTAATTATCGTCCCAAGGGCAGGTACTGCAAAATAAAAGGTGTGGGTGCTCCCAGCCTAAATACACTTCTGCCTGCTCTCCGCAATACAGTTTTTATTCTTGCAGTTGGACTGGACTGCGAAGGTTGTGCCTGAATTTAATTTCCTCTCCTTCAATTGTTTTTTTTTTGTTTATATTGGTTTTTATTTGGGAACGGGGAATATAACCCTGTCTTCCAGGGCCTTACGGTTCTGCTGATCCGGTGGACCCTCATATGCTATGGGGTGTCACCTTATTTTTGATGCTGACCTTCAAGGGCTGGAGTTTCCTGTCTGAAGGGACAACCAGCCGCAGGTTTTTGTCTGGTGAGCCTGCAAGGGGGGCCATGGGGGTTATATTCCCCTTTGCCTTTTTTCTTCCCACATTTTGCATTATGTAAGTGTTTGCACGTGTGTTATGGCACTTTTTTTAATTTGAATTTTGCACCATAAAAGGGGGGGGGGGCGGGAGTTCACTGGTGATGGGCATGGCGTGACAGGAAGGAGGAAGGTCTCGGCTTCTGGTATTCACACTGTGGATGCAGTGGTTAGGAGTCCGGCTTATGCACCTTCATAGAGCAGCTGTTGAAGCCACACTGTCGACCCACCCTGGGCTGCGGCTCGGCTCCTTCTATGAGTAGGACCACTTCTCTCAGCCTACTCCTCCGCCTAACTTCCATTACCTCCAGTCCAGAGGACATCTTCACCGGAGGCTGCTGGATTGGGGCTCTTCCTGCTGACTACGTTCCTCCCTCATTCTGTCGGCAGGTAGGTCTTGTTTTCTATCATTTTGTGGTTTTCTGTCTTTTAAAATATTGTGGGTAAGGATATTAGATTGTGGTCCACCCCTAGGGTCTTGGAGTAGTCACTTGAGGCTATTGACATTCCTCAAATACTTCAGTCCTAGGCCCTCAGGGATATTAGATTATTTCACTATGACTGAGACTGGGGCATCCGGGTCTGGTGTTTTACCAGAAAGAGTTGCCCCAAGTCCTGTGTGCCTGCTAAGGTCCCCAGAAGAGGACAGTCCTATTTGTTCAGAATGCACTGCTGTGGTGGTACTCTCCAGTTTAAGGTGGCATTTGCCACCCCTGGGGGAAATTCCCACCATGGAAGCCTTCGGATCTGCTCATTCGGCAGTTCCGCCTTGTTTTGATAACCAAGGGATACTAATCCATCTTAATATAGTGGAGAGATTGGCCCGCATGGAAAGCCACTATCTACATGCTAAGGTCCTTGAAGGCATTAGAGAAATGGAAACATTTAGTTTCCAGGGACTCTTCTGATTCAGAGGAGGATATTTATGCTGCCATAGAATCTCAGGAAGATTATTTAGAGGGGGAACTCTCATCCAGTAGGAACAAGAGAGCAACTTGGATTCAGGATCATCGGAGCAAGGTGCCTAAGAGGAAAAAGATATAAACCAGTAAAGTAGAAGCAACTGTTTCCTGAGCGGTCTCATTTTACCAGACTTATCCAAAAGAAATTGGAAAAGCCAGACAAGCTGCCCACCATTCTTAGAGTCCTTGATACTAAGTACCCTTTTCCCTCAGATTTGATTAGGTGATAGTCCTTTCCACCCCAAGGTGCATGATCCAGTTTCAGGATTCCTACCTCCGACAGTGCTTCCCTAAAAGACCCAGTGGATAAGTGTCTGGATCAGGTGACCAGACTTTTGCTATGGTAGGGTTGGCCTTATGGCCAGCCTGTGTGGCAGCCATGGCAGGCAGTAAATTGTTGAAGCAGATGAGTGCTCAAACTCGTTCGGGTAACTCCCGTAATGTATGCTCTCAGTGTTAGGCACTTACCTCATCGCCGTCCCTGGTCCCGCGGCGCGCTGTCAGGTGGCTCCCGGCGGGCGGCTGGTCGCTTGTCTCCGGGTCCGCCGTCTTCTCAGCGCCGTCGTGGGGTCCGGGGGCTGGCGGCGCGGGACGCTGCTGGAGCCGGTGTGGCAACGTGCTCCGCGCGGCTGCGCGGGCCTGTCATTCCCTCCGGGGATGCGGCACCTTCCCCTCCTGCCGGGGGCGCGCCCGACACTCAACGTGCTCGCGCGCGCGCGCGAGCACGTCTCTTTTATGCCTCCCGGCGGCGCTTTCCCCAGCGCGCCCGCCGGGGGCAAGTTTGAAGTATCCAGTCTCTGGCTGGATCCTGGGATTGAGCCCAGGGACTGGTCGGCCTGTCTGGCCTGGGCCGTCCAGCTCCTGGGACCTATCCCATGATCCGGTGTCGCACCAATCACTCAGGTTCCCTCCAATTCCCCTTTTCCCCAATGGCCAGCATTTATTATAAAGCCCTTCGGCTCCGGGTTCCCAGTGCCCGTTATAGCCTTTGGGTTCTGGATGTGCGTTGCTGACTTTGTGTACTTTGGATCTTGGATTTTGACTTCTCTTGCTTGCTGCCTGCCCCGACCTCCTGCTTTGCCCGACTACGCCCTTGCCTGACCCTTCTGTACTGCGCTCCGTGACCTCCTGGATTTGACCTCGGCTAGCCTCGACCATCCTTTCGTTACCTCCTCTGGATACCTCGCCCCGTGACCTCCTGGTTTGACCTCGGCCTGTAATTCGGACTCTGTCATCCGGCATCCTCGTGCGGGATTCCCTGCCAAACATCTTTCTGCACCTTAAGCTGGTATCCTTTGCGCCTTATAAGTCCTGGGGGCAACCGACCGGGAGAGGCATTACCCGCGTCTCCTACAAGCGGGGGCTTGTCTATAGGCGGAAGTGGCGGTGGAGATTGGGGGATACCAGTTCAAGACAGACGGGTGTTTGGTATAGTCCTGACAGTATAACGGGCCTGAAGAATGGACCAAATCCTGGAACAGGTGCAAGCCTTAACAGCGGCGGTGGAGCACCTGGCTCATCGGGTTGCGGCCCAGGAGAACCGTCCTGCTCCTAACGTCCCCAGTCCTCAGGGGGCCCCGGCCGCAATGTTTGTGGAACCCAAAATTCCACTCCCGGAAAAATTTCACGGTGACAGGGCAAAATTTGCCAACTTCCGGGACTCTTGCAAATTGTACTTCCAGCTCCGACCTGTCTCTTCAGGGTCACAAGAGCAGCGGGTCGGCTTGATTATCTCCCTCCTTCAAGGTGATCCTCAGTCCTGGGCCTTTAGTTTGGCATCCCAGGATCCAGTTCGTCTCTCTGTGGACAGTTTTTTCTCCGCGATGGAGGTTCTTTATGACGATCCCGACAAAGGGGCCACAGCTGACGCTAAGTTGCGTACTCTTCGCCAGGGACGCCGTCCAGCCGAAGATTATTGCTCGGAATTCCGTCGCTGGGCAGTAGACTCCCGCTGGAACAATCCTGCCCTCTGCGGCCAATTCCGGCTTGGTTTGGCTGAATCCGTCAAGGACACAATGGTGAATCATCCGGAACCTCAGACCCTAGACGAGTTAATGCACCTCGCCATTCGCATTGACCGTCGGCTTCGGGAAAGACGCCAAGAAAAAGGGTCGCATGCTGAGACAGCTTCAAGGTACGAGGCCCCACTAGCACAATCTTCGGAAGAGCCCATGCAACTGGGTGCCACAAGGCTCACCGAAGTCGAGAGACGTCGACGCTTATCCGAGGGGCTTTGTCTGTATTGTGGTGGAACCGGCCATATGGTCAGATTATGCCCAAAGAAGCCGTCGGGAAACTCCAGAGCCTAGGGGGTTTCGAGGGGGCCCTCCTAGGCTGTAAGGTATCACCTCAAGTATCGTCTCCAGTTCTTTTTCCAGTCCAGATAAAGATTAATTTTAAGTTTCTGAATTTAAAGGCTCTCATAGACTCCGGAGCAGCCGGGAACTTCCTTGACTCTGAGCTAGCTCAGAGTTTAGGAATTACGCTCCAGTCCTTGCCAACTCCCATCCGGGTCTCTGCCATTGACGGCACACCTGTGGCTGGAGGCTTAGTTCAGTTCAGAACCCTTCCCGTACAGTTCAAGGTGGGAGCTAATCACTCTGAAGTGATTAGTTTTTTAGTCTTGAGTATGCCTAGCACCCCTTTAATTCTGGGATTGCCATGGTTGCGAGAGCACAATCCCCAAATTGATTGGGTCTCAGGGCAAATCATAAAGTGGGGGCACCAATGCTTTCAGAATTGTTTGAAATTCCCGGTCAGGGTTGCGCAACTGTCCCCAGCTGGAATCCCCACTCCGTACTTAGAATTTGCCGACGTCTTTTCTGAAAAGGCGGCGGACAAACTTCCTCCCCATAGACCATGGGATTGCCCTATCGAACTACTCCCCGGTACCATGCCTCCGAGGGGAAGAATATTTAATCTAACCCGAGCTGAAACCATCGCCATGCGGGAATATATTGTGGAAAACCTAGAGAAGGGGTTTATTCGGCCATCATCTTCCCCGGCAGGAGCAGGGTTCTTTTTTGTAGAAAAGAAAGATGGGGGGCTCCGCCCCTGTATTGATTATCGGGGTTTAAATAACGTTACTGTTAAAAATAAGTATCCCCTGCCACTTATTGAGGGGTTATTTACACAGGTGGTTGGGGCGCAGGTGTTTTCCAAACTCGACCTTCGGGGGGCCTATAACCTCATCAGAATTAGGCAGGGGGACGAGTGGAAAACGGCCTTCAATACCCTTGAGGGGCACTATGAGTATTTGGTAATGCCATTTGGTTTGTGCAATGCCCCCGCGGTCTTTCAAAGTTTTGTAAACGAAATTTTTAGGGACTATCTTGGCCGATTTGTGGTCGTTTATTTAGACGACATTTTGATTTTTTCTTCATCCCTGGAGGAACACCGCAAACATGTGCGTATTGTGTTGCAAAAACTTAGGGAAAATTGTTTATATGCCAAGTTAAAGAAGTGTCAATTTGAGGTATCCGAGGTTCCGTTTCTCGGCTATATTATTTCTAAATCTGGTCTATCCATGGATCAGTCTAAAGTGAAGGCAGTCTTAGAGTGGGAGCAGCCCAAGGATCTGAAGGGCCTGCAGAGATTCCTGGGCTTCGCTAATTTTTATAGAAGGTTCATTAAGAACTTTTCTTCTCTAGTAACTCCATTGACTAATCTTACCAAGAAAAGCGGGTACCCCTCAGTTTGGCCAGTTCAAGCCGTTCAGGCCTTTGAGAATCTGAAAAGAGTGTTTAGCTCCGCCCCGGTCTTAGTTCACCCGGATGAGCAATCACCCTTCTATGTGGAGGTGGATGCCTCGGAATTTGCCGTGGGGGCGGTTTTGTCACAATATCATGGGTCACCTGAACGCCTCCATCCATGTGCTTTCTTCTCCAAAAAGTTCTCTGGGGCCGAGAGAAATTATGATATTGGCAACAGAGAATTATTGGCTATCAAGCTGGCCTTCCAGGAATGGAGACACTGGCTGGAGGGGGCTCAGTACCCAGTTACGGTCTTTACAGATCATAAAAATCTGGAATACATTCAATCTGCAAAAAGACTAACTCCAAGACAGGCTCGCTGGTCCTTGTTCTTTTCCCGGTTTAACTTCTCTATCACCTATAAACCTGGGTCCAAAAATGTTAAAGCGGATGCCCTGTCTCGGAGTTTTTCTTTCCCTAACTCGCCCGAAAGAGTGGATATTCCCATCTTACCCCACTCCCTGGTGGTAGCCGCCATCCAACCCCAACTTCCTGATCTAGCTCAGTTCCAAGCCGAAGCTCCACCTGAGAAACCTGAGTCTGTCCAGTTTGTGCCCTCTCGTTACCGCACTGCCTTTTTGTCTCATTTTCATGATACTAAAACAGCGGGTCATCCGGGGATCAAGAAAACTATTAGCCTATTGACGCGCCAAGTTTGGTGGCCATCCATGAGAAAGGACGCTCAGAATTTTGTCTTAGCCTGTAAAGTCTGTGCTCGGAGTAAGTCTTTAAGACATTCTCCTGAAGGCCCGCTGCTACCGTTGCCCACTCCTGCCTCCCCATGGACCCATCTGGCCATGGACTTTGTTACTGATCTGCCCCCTTCCCAGGGATTTACAGTTATTTGGGTAGTAGTGGACCGCTTTAGCAAGATGGCTCATTTTATCCCTTTAAAAAAACTTCCCTCAGCTCAAATATTAGCTCAACTCTTTGTCACTCACATTTTTAGAATTCATGGTATTCCAGTAGATATTGTTTCGGATAGGGGGGTCCAATTCGTCTCCCGTTTTTGGAGGGCCTTCTGTTCTAAGTTGGGTTTCACCGTCTCTTTGTCCTCGGCTTTCCATCCTCAATCGAATGGACAAACCGAAAGAACTAACCAATCTTTAGAACAGTACTTGCGTTGTTTTACGGCCGATACTCAGACGGATTGGGCCTTCTTCCTACCGTTTGCTGAGTTTGCATTAAACAACGCCTCACATTCCTCCACGGGGGTTTCTCCCTTCCATTGCGTCTATGGCAAGGACCTGAAGTTTTCTGCCCTTTCTGACCAACCCTCTAGAGTTCCCTCCGTGGATGAATGGCTGTCCAAATGGCCAGGGGAATGGAATAAGATCCAGCAACATCTAACTAAGGCTGTTCTTCAACAGAAAAAGTTTGCAGATCGCAAACGTTCTTCTAACCCTAGTTATGAGGTGGGAAATTGGGTTTGGCTTTCAACCAAGAATTTAGCCTTACGCCAGCCCTCCGCTAAGTTAGGGCCTAAATTTATCGGCCCCTTCCCCATAACACGGAAGATCAATCAGGTTACGTACCAGTTAGCCCTCCCTTCTTCCATGAAAATTTGTAGATCTTTTCACGTTTCACTTCTTAAGCCTGCAAGAAACCATGAACCCAATAATTCCCCTGGGCCTGTGCTAGTCGATGGGCATCAGGAATTTGAGATTGCCCGGATTCTTGACTCCCGCCTGTTTAGAAACTCTCTTCAGTATTTAATTGACTGGAAGGGGTACGGCCCGGAAGAAAGATCTTGGGTTCCGGCCAGAGAAGTTCATGCGCAGAATTTAGTGAAGAGATTTCACAGAGAGAATCCGTTGAAACCCAGCTTGGAGGGTCCAGTGGCCCCTCCTCAGGGGGGGGGTAATGTTAGGCACTTACCTCATCGCCGTCCCTGGTCCCGCGGCGCGCTGTCAGGTGGCTCCCGGCGGGCGGCTGGTCGCTTGTCTCCGGGTCCGCCGTCTTCTCAGCGCCGTCGTGGGGTCCGGGGGCTGGCGGCGCGGGACGCTGCTGGAGCCGGTGTGGCAACGTGCTCCGCGCGGCTGCGCGGGCCTGTCATTCCCTCCGGGGATGCGGCACCTTCCCCTCCTGCCGGGGGCGCGCCCGACACTCAACGTGCTCGCGCGCGCGCGCGCGAGCACGTCTCTTTTATGCCTCCCGGCGGCGCTTTCCCCAGCGCGCCCGCCGGGGGCAAGTTTGAAGTATCCAGTCTCTGGCTGGATCCTGGGATTGAGCCCAGGGACTGGTCGGCCTGTCTGGCCTGGGCCGTCCAGCTCCTGGGACCTATCCCATGATCCGGTGTCGCACCAATCACTCAGGTTCCCTCCAATTCCCCTTTTCCCCAATGGCCAGCATTTATTATAAAGCCCTTCGGCTCCGGGTTCCCAGTGCCCGTTATAGCCTTTGGGTTCTGGATGTGCGTTGCTGACTTTGTGTACTTTGGATCTTGGATTTTGACTTCTCTTGCTTGCTGCCTGCCCCGACCTCCTGCTTTGCCCGACTACGCCCTTGCCTGACCCTTCTGTACTGCGCTCCGTGACCTCCTGGATTTGACCTCGGCTAGCCTCGACCATCCTTTCGTTACCTCCTCTGGATACCTCGCCCCGTGACCTCCTGGTTTGACCTCGGCCTGTAATTCGGACTCTGTCATCCGGCATCCTCGTGCGGGATTCCCTGCCAAACATCTTTCTGCACCTTAAGCTGGTATCCTTTGCGCCTTATAAGTCCTGGGGGCAACCGACTGGGAGAGGCATTACCCGCGTCTCCTACAAGCGGGGGCTTGTCTATAGGCGGAAGTGGCGGTGGAGATTGGGGGATACCAGTTCAAGACAGACGGGTGTTTGGTATAGTCCTGACACTCAGTTGTTTAAGTCCAGCATGGAAATGTATGTCATTTCTTCTATGGATGATATGGTCAGGCTAAACGCTAGAGGTTTGGCTTAGGCAGTAGTTGGCAGACGCAGCTTTCACAGGTCAGGGCAGGTCTTCCTTTTCTGGGGGGGCATCTGTTTGGGGAGCATTTGGATGACATTGTAAAGAAAGCCACAGGGGATAAGTCTACCCGACTCCCACAAAGAAGAAGGTCTAACCCCTTTTTTCGTAGATCTTCCAGTGGTAACATAGTAACATAGTATGTAAGGCTGAATAAAGACTTTAGTCCATCCAGTTCAGCCTGTTTAACTCCTTCCAGTGGTCTAGTAGCCATAGCTGGAAATGTTATTACATGCCAGGAAGGCATCAAGGCCACTTTTGAACGTTTTTACTGTATCCATCATTACTACCTCCTCTGGCAGCGAGTTCTATAGTCTCACTGCTCTTACAGAGAAGAATCCCCTCCTATGTCGGTGGAGAAAGCACCTTTCCTCTAACCTTAGTGGATGCCCCCGGGTTATGGTTACACTCCGGGGTATAAATAGATTGTGGGACAGATCCTTGTATTGACCCCGAATATATTTATACATAGTTATTAGATCACCCCTCAATCGTCTTTTTTCTAGACTAAATAAGCCTAACTTGGACAATCTTTCCGGGTACTCTAGCCCCCGCACTCCTTTTATTAACTTTGTTGCCCTTCTTTGAACGCGCTCCAGTTCTGATATGTCCTTTTTAAGCACAGGTCCCCAGAACTGTACACAGTATTCCATATGGGGTCTGACCAGTGACTTGTACAGGGGTAAAATGATGTTCTGGTCATGAGCACCTATGCCCCTCCTGATGCACCCCATGATCCTATTTGCTTTGGCAGCAGCTGCCTGGCATTGATTACTACAGTTGAGCTTATTGTCAACTAAAACCCCTAGGTCCTTTTCCATTGTTGTTTTACCAAGTGTTTCTTTATTTAGTGTGTAATCATGACACAGATTTCTCCTTCCCATGTGCATAACCTTACATTTATCTGTGTTAAACTTCATTTGCCATTTAACTGCCCATGCTTCCAATTTATCTAAATCTGTTTGTAGCTGCCTGTTGTCCTCTTTTGTTTTAATTACTTTACACAGCTTAGTATCAAAGATACTGCAAAGATTGAGACTTTACTGTTTAATCCCTACCCAATGTCATTTACATATATATTGAGGAGAATTGGTTCCAGAACTGACCCTTGTGGTACTCCACTAGTAACAGTGACCCAATCTGAGTGTGTACCATTGATAACCACCCTCTGCTTCCGATCATTAAGCCAATTTCCCACCCATCTGCACACGTTTTCCCCCAGTCCAAGCATTCTCACCTTTTGTACCAGCCTTTTATGTGGCACAGTATCAAATGCTTTAGAAAAGTCAAGATATATGATATCCAATGACTCCCCCTGATCCAATCTTGAACTTACCTCCTCATAAAAGCTGATCAGGTTTGTCTGGCAGGAGCGATTCCTCATAAATCCATGCTGATATGGAGTAATAAGGTCATTTTCCCCAAGGTGCTCCAGGATAGTATCCCTTAAGAAACCTTCAAACAACTTGCCCACCACAGATGTTAAGCTTACCGGTCTGTAGTTCCCAGGTTCCCCCCAGATCCCTTTTTGAATATTGGCACCACATTTGCCAAGCGCCAATCCATCGGAACAGACCCTGTAGTTATGGAATCCACAAATATTAGAAATAACGGCTTGTCTATTACTGTACATAACTCCCTTAAAACACGAGGATTTATGTCATCTGGTCCCGGTGATTTATCTATTTTCATCTGCTTGAGACGGTGCTGGACTTCTTCCTTGGTTAGACCAGTGACATTTAATGGAGGGTTTCGGTTATTCCCCTGCATTTCACTCGGCATGTCAAATTCTTTTGTGAATATAGAAGCAAAGAAGTTGTTAAGCAAATTAGCTTTCTCCTCATTTCCCTCTATAGGGGTCCCCTCCTTGCTTTTCAGGGGGCCCACACCCTCAGGTTTGTACCTTTTACGGTTTATGTAGCTAAAGAATAATTTGTGGTTAGTTTTACTCTCTTTCGCGACCAGTCTTTCTGTCTACAGCTTAGCTGCCCTTGTCTGTTGTTTACACTGTTTATTTTCTTCTTTATAGTTTTCTAACGCCTCCGCTGTCCCTTCCTGCTTTAAACGTTTAAATGCCTTTTTTTTATTGTTTATTGCCCCCTTAACCTTTTTATTTAGCCACATCGGTTTACATGTGTGTCTAATAGTTTTATTCCTGTAAGGTATATATCTGTCACACTGAAAATTAAGTATTCCTTTGAAAGTATCCCATTTAGCGTCCATGCTTTTGTTTTTAAGGACATTTTCCCAGTCAATGCAGTGTAGGGCATCTCTAAGTTGGTCAAACTTTGCCTTTCTGAAGTCCCGCGTTTTTGTGGCTCCTTGATAAGGCAACCTAGTGACTGCTAATTGGAAATTAATGATATTATGATCACTGCTTCCAAGGTGTCCCCCAACCTGTACCTTTATTACTTTGTCTGGTACATTGGTTAGTATTAGGTCCAATATGGCTTTCCCCCTTGTAGGAGCTTGTACTTGTTGGGAAAGGTAGCCATCTTTTGTTTTAGATGAAAAACTTTACTTTTATGCGAAACACATGTTTCAGCGTCCCAGTCTATATCTGGGTAGTTAAAGCCCCCCATAATCACTACCTCATTTAGTTTAGCGGCTATATCTATTTGCCTTAGCATAATATTTTCTATGGATTCGGATATATCTGGAGGTTTATAGCAAACCCCCATCAGTATTTTATTTTTGTTTCTCCCTCCATGTATTTCTACCCATACAGACTCCACATGGTCATTCCCCTCACATATATCCTCCCGCAGAGCAGGCTGTAGAGAGGATTTTACAATTAAGCAGACTCCACCCCCTTTGCGTTTGTTACGGTCCCTCCTAAACACACAGTATCCCTGTAAATTTACTGCCCAGTCATAGCTTTCATCCAGCCAGGTCTCTGTTACCCCCACTATATCATATTGTTCTTCTGTTATTATCAGTTCTAGTTCATCCATTTTATTAGTCAAGCTTCTAGCATTTGTAAGCATGCATTTCAAATGCTTATGACAATTTTGATAATTTTGTATATTGCACTTATTCCTGCTAGATGTGCTAACCCCTCCCCCCTCTCCACCCCCAGTTTCATGTCTACACCCACTGTCACTTTCTTTCCTAACTTCCCCTTTGTAACTGCTTTTACCCTCCCCCCCAATGCTCAGTTTAAACACTCCTCTAACCTTTTAGCCATCCTCTCCCCCAGAACAGATGCACCCTCCCCATTGAGGTGCAACCCATCCCTGCCAAAGAACCTGTAGCCCACTGTGAAGTCGACCCAGTTCTCTTAAGAACCCAAACCCCTCCTTTTTACTCCAATTTTTGAGCCACCTGTTTACATCTCTAATCTCCCGCTGCCTCTCTGGTGTGGCTCTTGGTACTGGTAGTATTTCTGAGAATACTACAGTTGAGGTCCTTGCCTTAAGCTTACGGCCTAAGTCCCTGAAATCATTTTTTAGGACCTTCCGCCTACTTCTTCCTATGTCATTAGTGCCAATATGCACCATGACCATATGCCAGCCCCTCCCAACAATCTGTCAGCCCGCTCCGCTACATGCTGTACTCTTGCCCCAGGAAGGCAACACACTGTTCGGCAGTCCCGGTCTTTGTGACAGATTGCCCTGTCTGTTCCCCTAATAATAGAGTCACCCACTACCAGCACCTGTCTTGCCTGCCCTGTTCTCCCATTTCCCCTCCCTTCCTTACTGGAGCCCACAGATGTGTCTTGCTGCAGCTGTGCCATCCCTGAGCTAACATCCTCCTCATCTGCCAACCGGGCAAACTTGTTTGGAGGTGCCTGTTCAGGGCTAGCCTCCCTGTAACTTTTACCCCTACCCCGCCTTCTAACTGTTATCCAGCTAGCTGCCTCATTTTCCTGCTTTTCCTCTCCCCCCATACTACCACCCTCCCCTGACCCTGACCCATGTAGTGCCAGATCAGTGAGATCCAGAATCTTTTGCATGATAACAATTTCTCTCAGTGTTGCCAATCGCTTATTTAGATTGTGAATCACAGCTTCCAAATCAGAGACTCGCAGGCATCCGGGGCATATATATCCACCATCGACCGATTGATCAAGAAGTGCATACACTGGACAGCATTGTTAGGCATGGAACCCATTGTAACAATTTGTGGGAACACCAAGTGTAGAATTTACAACACTTAAAATAACAGTATGAGAATACTACAGTTGAGGTCCTTGCCTTAAGCTTACGGCCTAAGTCCCTGAAATCATTTTTTAGGACCTTCCACCTACTTCTTCCTATGTCATTAGTGCCAATATGCACCATGACCGCTGGGTTCACGCCAGCCCCTCCCAACAATCTGTCAGCCCGCTCCGCTACATGCCGTACTCTTGCCCCAGGAAGGCAACACACTGTTCGGCAGTCCCGGTCTTTGTGACAGATTGCCCTGTCTGTTCCCCTAATAATAGAGTCACCCTCTACCAGCACCTGTCTTGCCTGCCCTGTTCTCCCATTTCCCCTCCCTTCCTTACTGGAGCCGACAGATGTGTCTTGCTGCAGCTGTGCCATCCCTGAGCTAACATCCTCCTCATCTGCCAACCGGGCAAACTTGTTTGGAGGTGCCTGTTCAGGGCTAGCCTCCCTGTAACTTTTACCCCTACCCCGCCTTCTAACTGTTATCCAGCTAGCTGCCTCATTTTCCTGCTTTTCCTCTCCCCCCATACTACCACCCTCCCCTGACCCTGACCCATGTAGTGCCAGATTAGTGAGATCCAGACTCTTTTGCATGATAACAATTTCTCTCAGTGTTGCCAATCGCTTATTTAGATTGTGAATCACAGCTTCCAAATCAGAGACTCGCAGGCATCCGGGGCATATATATCTACCATCGACCGATTGATCAAGAAGTGCATACACTGGACAGCATTGTTAGGCATGGAACCCATTGTAACAATTTGTGGGAACACCAAGTGTAGAATTTACAACACTTAAAATAACAGTATGAGAATACTACAGTTGAGGTCCTTGCCTTAAGCTTACGGCCTAAGTCCCTGAAATCATTTTTTAGGACCTTCCACCTACTTCTTCCTATGTCATTAGTGCCAATATGCACCATGACCGCTGGGTTCACGCCAGCCCCCCCCAACAATCTGTTAGCCCGCTCCGCTACATGCCGTACTCTTGCCCCAGGAAGGCAAAACACTGTTCGGCAGTCCCGGTCTTTGTGACAGATTGCCCTGTCTGTTCCCCTAATAATAGAGTCACCCACTACCAGCACCTGTCTTGCCTGCCCTGTTCTCCCATTTCCCCTCCCTTCCTTACTGGAGCCGACAGATGTGTCTTGCTGCAGCTGTGCCATCCCTGAGCTAACATCCTCCTCATCTGCCAACCGGGCAAACTTGTTTGGAGGTGCCTGTTCAGGGCTAGCCTCCCTGTAACTTTTACCCCTACCCCGCCTTCTAACTGTTATCCAGCTAGCTGCCTCATTTTCCTGCTTTTCCTCTCCCCCCATACTACCACCCTCCCCTGACCCTGACCCATGTAGTGCCAGATTAGTGAGATCCAGACTCTTTTGCATGATAACAATTTCTCTCAGTGTTGCCAATCGCTTATTTAGATTGTGAATCACAGCTTCCAAATCAGAGACTCGCAGGCATCCGGGGCATATATATCTACCATCGACCGATTGATCAAGAAGTGCATACACTGGACAGCATTGTTAGGCATGGAACCCATTGTAACAATTTGTGGGAACACCAAGTGTAGAATTTACAACACTTAAAATAACAGTATGAGAATACTACAGTTGAGGTCCTTGCCTTAAGCTTACGGCCTAAGTCCCTGAAATCATTTTTTAGGACCTTCCACCTACTTCTTCCTATGTCATTAGTGCCAATATGCACCATGACCGCTGGGTTCACGCCAGCCCCTCCCAACAATCTGTTAGCCCGCTCCGCTACATGCCGTACTCTTGCCCCAGGAAGGCAAAACACTGTTCGGCAGTCCCGGTCTTTGTGACAGATTGCCCTGTCTGTTCCCCTAATAATAGAGTCACCCACTACCAGCACCTGTCTTGCCTGCCCTGTTCTCCCATTTCCCCTCCCTTCCTTACTGGAGCCGACAGATGTGTCTTGCTGCAGCTGTGCCATCCCTGAGCTAACATCCTCCTCATCTGCCAACCGGGCAAACTTGTTTGGAGGTGCCTGTTCAGGGCTAGCCTCCCTGTAACTTTTACCCCTACCCCGCCTTCTGTTATCCAGCTAGCTGCCTCATTTTCCTGCTTTTCCTCTCCCCCCATACTACCACCCTCCCCTGACCCTGACCCATGTAGTGCCAGATCAGTGAGATCCAGACTCTCTTGCATGATAACAATTTCTCTCAGTGTTGCCAATCGCTTATTTAGATCGTGAATCACAGCTTCCAAATCAGAGACTCGCAGGCATCCGGGGCATATATATCCACCATCGACCGATTGATCAAGAAGTGCATACACTGGACAGCATTGTTAGGCATGGAACCCATTGTAACAATTTGTGGGAACACCAAGTGTAGAATTTACAACACTTAAAATAACAGTATGAGAATACTACAGTTGAGGTCCTTGCCTTAAGCTTACGGCCTAAGTCCCTGAAATCATTTTTTAGGACCTTCCACCTACTTCTTCCTATGTCATTAGTGCCAATATGCACCATGACCGCTGGGTTCACGCCAGCCCCTCCCAACAATCTGTCAGCCCGCTCCGCTACATGCCGTACTCTTGCCCCAGGAAGGCAACACACTGTTCGGCAGTCCCGGTCTTTGTGACAGATTGCCCTGTCTGTTCCCCTAATAATAGAGTCACCCACTACCAGCACCTGTCTTGCCTGCCCTGTTCTCCCATTTCCCCTCCCTTCCTTACTGGAGCCGACAGATGTGTCTTGCTGCAGCTGTGCCATCCCTGAGCTAACATCCTCCTCATCTGCCAACCGGGCAAACTTGTTTGGAGGTGCCTGTTCAGGGCTAGCCTCCCTGTAACTTTTACCCCTACCCCGCCTTCTAACTGTTATCCAGCTAGCTGCCTCATTTTCCTGCTTTTCCTCTCCCCCCATACTACCACCCTCCCCTGACCCTGACCCATGTAGTGCCAGATCAGTGAGATCCAGACTCTTTTGCATGATAACAATTTCTCTCAGTGTTGCCAAACGCTTATTTAGATCGTGAATCACAGCTTCCAAATCAGAGACTCGCAGGCATCCGGGGCATATGTATCCACCATCGACCGATTGATCAAGAAGTGCATACACTGGACAGCATTGTTAGGCATGGAACCCATTGTAACAATTTGTGGGAACACCAAGTGTAGAATTTACAACACTTAAAATAACAGTATGAAATCAAAGGCAGATACTTACAGTTTCAGAACTTCTGCTTCTTACTTCTTCTTTTAACTCCTGCTTTAACTCACCACTTTCAAGCAGCCACTTACAGAGTCAGCCACAAGAGCAAGCTACAAGAGTTGTGTGTTTCCTTATAACACACCTGCTTCAATTAGGCCTCAATTAGGCCTCAGCAGGAATCCAGGAGAGAGGACGTGAGAGAAAAAAAATACCTTTTTTTTTTTTTTCCTTTTGTTTAAATTTGTGCCAGCATTAACACACTGATTCACAAAAATAAAACAAACACAGTTTACTATATTTTACTTACCAAATGAGCTCAGTTTCCCAAAGTTTACCACAGGAGATCCTGCTTTAACTCACCACTTCCAAGCAACCACTTACAGAGTCAGCCACAAGAGGTAGTGGTAGAGGTTCCTTCTCCTCTAGACACCGAGAGGAATGTTGGGACAAGCCTAAGACTCAGAACAAAATATTTTTGGTGAAATAAGGCTATGCCCCCTTGTAAACTCCCTCATGCATGAAGGGAAGCCCTTACCTTGTCATGTGGGGGGACGGCTTCCGAATTTTGCCCCCATTTGGCGGTTCCATGTAACAGATGCCTGGATACAGGAGATAGTGTGTTCAGGTTAAAAGATCGAATTCGGTGCCAGACCTCAAAGATTTTTTTCTGTTAAGTGTATCCCAGACTCCGGGAAAAGCAGAAGCATTGAGGTCCGTTGTAGCTCACCTATTACAGCTAAGTAGTCCATCACATTTCCCCTTCATAGAAAGGTCTTGGATTCTATTTGAATTTGTTTGTAATCCCCTAAAAGGATGGTTCTGTGCGACGAATATTAGACCTCAAGGGCCTCAACAGTTTCATCCGTCTTTTCATATGGAATCTTTAAGATCCACAATGGCAACACTTCAGCCATAGTAAGAATGTCGGAAGGCGACCATTGGCGCCTTCCCGACGATCTAGATCGCCTCACACAGGGGCCTCTATGGCACCCCAATTTACTAGTTCTGGCTTTGACAGAGTGGCTATTAAAACCTCGAAGCTTCCTGCTCTTTTCAGCGCCAGGCTTCAGTAGAGCAGGTATGCAAGGCTGCTACTTGGTCTTCAGTTCATACATTTGCTGAATTTTATAAGGTAGACATTAGAACCTCGGCGGATGCCGCCTTTGGTAGAAAGGTATTACAGATGGTAGTATGCTCTTCAGCTAAGGTTTGATTTTTACAATGGATTACTCCTCACTTAGAGGAATAAGATCAACAATTGGGGTCCCACCCTGAATTAAGGGCACTGCTTTTCGAGGTCCCATTCGTTTCTGATTTCCTGATACCCTGGAGTAGAATATGAGAGAAAATACAATTCTGTGATTCTCACCTTAAAATTGTTTTCTCTCTTCTTCCACTCCATTGTGTCATGTCCACCCTATCTGCTAGGCTACTGTATCTGTTCCTCGGATGCCATAGGCCTAGTGGTGCTTGTATATATGTAAATATGTAAATATTTGATTAGCATATTAAAAAAGGAAAAAAAAAAAAAAAAGAGGAGCTTATCTTGTCTCTCCTTGTTTTCAATTAAACATGGGGTTTCTTATGATTCTCCAGGGTGGCTGTGTCTGCTGCTTTTCAATTACTGGATTGCGGAGAGCAGCCAGACGTATATATGGGCAGGAGAGACCACGCCTTTTATATCGCAGTCCCTGCCCTTTGGACGACAGTTTAACCCATTTACTGTGACTTCCTAACTCCCTGGAGTGAAAGAAGAGAGAAAACAAGTGAGACTCACAGAATTTAATTTTTTGTATTGCATATTGAAATTATATATATATATACTGATCACAGTACAGATAAAGATCATGATAAACAATTGCTTAGAATGACCACTGCATATGCAAATTATGCCCATTTTTAATACCTTTTGGGCTAAGTCAAGTAGGTGAGAATATTCTTGCACATAAGATACCCCAACCCCCTTTAGATACTAGTAGCATATGTACAGAAATTCAGAAGCGTCAGAATGAGAATGATACGATAGACTCTGGGCTTGAATCTTTGTGTGTTGGGTGTGGCAACTTTAATGTTGGTATGGCTTATTTTACGTAAAATGCAGCCTAAAATGTATAGTCTATACTTTTGCTTTAATAGTTAGGATATAAACAGGGACATCTCTTATCATTCTAATGGCAATAATATTTCTGCAGCTTCATGGTAGCTTTAGAAATGTACTTGATTTTTTTGGCATGCACTCAAGCTTGTGCTTTCCAACAGCCCACCTGGGTGGCGCCACATCCAGATCTCCCAGTATTCTTTTAAGCAACCTATACTTACAAAACATCCAAAACTGAAGCTTTTTGACTAAAGCACAGATTCCATTAGCCTATCCCCACCCTCAGAAACTCGCAGTCCCCCTTGGCAGAAAAGAGCTGAATGGAAGAAAGCATCTAAATCAGTTTTACAACCAGTGAAACAGGTACAGTATCACTAGTGGTTCTTGAACTTCCCTTCAGGGCCATCTGGTGAGAAACTTCAGCACATTCCGCCAATAAGAAGCACTTCAGAAGGTCAGAAGCACACAGTCCCCCAGTTCAAATCTTCACACAGTGGCTGATTAGAGTTTAGACAGCCATGGGTTCTTTCAACTTGATCCACTTTTCCATTAGATTGCACTGAGTGATGAGGTTTTTATGTCACTGGAAAAAAGATTTCACTAGCTGTGTTGACTATATATACATTATGAGTTTGCATTAATGTGGACTTACACCCTTTTGAGGGGAGTCTATTTTGGGTGGTACTTGTGATAATTGGAAAATGGGAAGTGGTATTTCTTGAAAAAAGTGAGGGAACCACTGATTTTTGGCTATAATATTTATAGAAACGTTGTTTCCTTCTCATGTTGTACATCCAGCAACACTGAATATATATAACGTGTGCGTAGTCCAGCAGGTGGGATTAGGGCAGGAAGTGAGTTTGTGGCTCCACCAGATGCATATGTAAGACCCGGCCAGACCGTTGCCTTCCATTTCTGCTCTAGTCTTTGTCGGAAGAGCATTTTTTATCTTTCTGAGTGGGCCAGTGTTTGGTTTTGAGTTGCGTATTTTGAATATTTGTACATCCAAGTCCTTGCATCCGATGTCCCTGTGGGCCGAAAATTCCGATGCTCTCTGACCGAAGCAACACCTGGTTGTGTGTGGAAGAGGCTACCAATTAAAGGGCTGTGTGTGGGTCGGTCCTTTTGGGGCCCATGCTGACACTCAATGATAGCTGTTTGATTCTCGGTGGCAGCCACACCAGCCACCCCACAGGGGTGTTTCAGTCAGCTTCCGCTGCTCCTGCCGAAGGCCGGCCACCTTTCCTATTCTTAGGCGACTGCCTCAACAGAAGCAGCAAGCCTTCAGCACCGCCTGGATCAAAAGGCGTCTCCTGTATGGCAGCCATTACCAGAGCATCCTGCTTCTTGGGCACCGATCGATTCCCTCCTCCCCGGGGCATCCAAAATCGGGATGCCTCACTGTGTGAAACCCCCCAGGTCGCCCCATACACTTACCTTATTTCCTGGTCCAGTGGCGCATGCGTGAGCCACGGCCATGACCCCGCTATCCCTCAAGCAGGGTGCGTGCCCGTGCCAGGCATTTGTGAATGGCCGGAGTGGGCATGGTCCCTGTTAGAGGATAGCGGAGGATGTGACCGCCAGCATGCTCGGAGCCGCTGCTTTTAGATGAAGCTTTAGACAATGTGATGCTCCGAGCGCACTGATTGGAAGAGTGGCCGAGTATGCATTGTAGGACCGGGAAGAGGTGAGTTGGCTTAGGCAATCTGGGAGGTTTCTTTCTGTGGGGCACCCACGATCCGGGTGCCCTGGGGAAAGGACTAAAACCCAGGATAGTCAAAATCCTGGGTTTTGGTCGACTTTAAGTGAATGTTGTTTGAGTGTCTTTTTGTGCAGCTTGGATCAAAATTTACAGTGTCTGATTTCTCTTCCCCTTGGGCTCTGATTTGATGGTCAGCAAATAAAAATTTTGTCTACTCTGATAATTGAGACAAGAAAAAACTTACTGTGCTACCCTTTGTGGGTGATCACCTCTTTGGAGGTGATGGACTGATTTGGTAAAGAAAGGCACAGGCAGTGAGAGTTCTCAATTACTGCAACAGAAGTAACAGACTTAAGTCTCAGGCATGAAGGGGCACCCTCACCCTTTTGGCGATGGGGGGGAGTCTACACAAGTTTTCACACAGCTGACAGACCTAAGGGTCAGATGCATCGATACCCAGTGACCAGAACAGAACACCAGAACATTCTGTGGTCCTCCATCTGTTGCAGACCGCAGTCCTCTCTCAATGGTTGCATATAGAGCGAGGCTTTGGTTGCTTTTCCAATGTATCCACCATCCTCAAGAGGAACAGCATCATATTGAACCTCAGATACATCAACCCCTCCTTGTCGGAAGCACACAGGCATGTACTAGTGGTGTGGGACACTTTGGTGAGGCTCAGGGGATTGACCAATCACAATAGATTTTTACTGGAACTTAAAGTGGACCAACACCCAGGATTTTGACTATCCTGGGTGTTGGTCCACTTAGGTGGGGCACCCCGATCGGGGGTGCCCCGCTGTGTGAAACCCCCCCGATCGCCGCAAAAACTCACCTCTCCCCGCTCCCACGTGATCTCGTCCGGCCAATGACAGCGCTCAGAGCCGCTCTGGTATGCGCGTCCAAAGCCGCTTGGACACGCATACCAGAGCGCTGTCATTGGCTGCGTCTCTCGCTTCCCTCTAACAGGGAGCGTGCCTGCGCCGCCCATTCACAAAACGGCCGGCGCGGGAGCGCGCCCTGCTAGAGGGAAGCGAGAGACGCGGCCGCGTCTCGTGCATGCGCCGTTGGATCGCCGGTAAGGTAAGGATTGTGGGCCTCCTGGGGGGTTCCTCCCCGTGGGACATCCCGATTTCGGATGCCCCGCGGGGAGGGATCTGATCGGTCCGGGAATCTTATAGATTCCCGGGCCGATCCCCCCTGGGTGTTGGTCCACTTTAAACTGTGGAAGCTGTGGAGGAGCATGGTGTTCCTTCGCTCCAATCTTTAGCTCCATTCTTAGGGGCCTGTCTAATCCCTGGCACATCAGAAAGTTTTTTAGAATTATTTCTCTCACCCAGGACACTCAGACCTTCACAGTTGATTCTCTTTGCTCCAGTGGTTCCAGTGCTGACAATTCCAGACTACCACTGCTCGCAGCAAGCCGCATAAATAGCTTGTTTTGAGCTTGAGTCCCGCGATTGGCCGCCGGGCAGGTCCTGCCGGTGGCCGACACAGAGGACGCGACTGCGCCCACGTGACCGCCCGGCGGCCAATCGCGGGACTCCGTTCTTGCCGCTGGCTCGTTACGAAGGTGAGTAAAACAAGTTATTTATGCGTTGGGGGCAAGGGGGGCACTCCCAATCGGGGTGCCCCGGGGGAGTGGACCAAAATCCTGGGTTTTGGTCCACTTTAAAGGATCACTATAGTAAAATGATGTAATGACAGGTTTAGTCTATTGGGGTTTCTCTTCCTTCCATTACAATAAAAAATACATTACAATAAAAATAAACAAGCCTGGATATATCTTGATGTTGGGTATATAAGTGTCCTCTCCTCCCCGCTATCCAGCATATTTATATGGATTTTTATCAGTGTGCCATGTTTCGCTATAAGGAGGATCCTTTAAGTTTGTTCAGCCTTTTAGTTAGTTCGGCATTACGTCCAGAGACCTGGTCTTGACTGCTTTCGTGTTTGGGAAGCTTGTGGTCTGACTTATACCTGCATCAGAGTGGAGTCACAACTTCCTGCTCTAGTTTTGCCTTCCGTCTGCTGTATTATCCATCCCTTATGAATATTCGGTATCCCTGTGTGGACTACTTAGGGAAAGCATTTCACAAGGTAAGTACAAAAATGCCATTTTTGTGCAGTGATATAAATTAAAATGCTATAAATTAAAGCATTTTTTTCTCCTTTATGTAGGCGATTTATATGGAGCTATTGGGTCGCCAGTGCGTTTATCTAGGACCGTGGTTATAGGAAAAAGGCAAGACCTAGTGCAGAGGTTACTCTACTTTCTCACCTACTTTATACGGTGTTCTGAGCTTCAAGAAACCCACCTTTTAGAGAATGGTGAAGATGAAGCCATTGTTATGCCTGGTACTGTCATCACAACAATGCTTCAGAAGGGTGAGGTGGAGGAATCTGATTATGTGTTTATCACAATGCACAAGAATAAGGGTTGCCTACTGAACAATGACTGCGTGGGAACAAAGTGTTCTTATTGTCAGTGCCCTATAACTGACCAGCAGAAAACTCAGGAGGAAAGTAGGAACTCTCAAAAATCAGCAAAGGAGCCAGTCGGAGCAGGAAGCTATAAGGAAAACCAGGCAGATTTAAGAATATCCAGCCAAGATGAAGTAGCTGAACATACTCCGGTATATAGAGACAAGTCAAGATCCTGTCTGGAAACAAAGATAGAGACTGTCGTTAAAACTGGAGCCGCACCAGTAGAAAAATGTACCTCAGTAGTAGGAGGCCTGGGGTTTCCTGAGGTGGAAAATGAAAAATTACAGGAGAAAAGTTTCGCAATAAGGCCAAATGAGATTTGTATAGAGAAAAAACCACCAGACAAGATATTAGCAGGAGCCATTCCCTGTGTTGCTGGTCTAGTCTTGAACAAGGTGAAGTTTCAGATTGGTGATTCTATGTCGCCTGATTCTGACATAGAGTTAAAAAGTCAAAATGTAGTACAACAAATCCAGAAACACCATCTGAAACCTTTGCTGGAACAACAGATGTGTGCTACCGAACTGATCAGTACAACAAATAATAATAAAGAGGACCAAAGAAGTAATTTAATAAGCAAGAAATTTCCCAGGGTGGCCAGCAAGCTCCAGAACTGGAATCCTTTTAATCAAGAGAACATCAGTATGTTTGATGAGTATTTTCCAGAGGATGGCTCTATTGAAGCTAAGATCATTGATGATATTCCAGAAGAAGAGGCATGCTCGATGGATGCAGGGTGCACAAGCAGACCGTGTAAAACAGATGAAGGGCATTGTTCTGTACATAATCTTATTCTTCCAAATGTGTGCAAAAAATGTTGTGTTGAACAGGACCAAAGAGACAAAGTCTATTCATCTGTCCCCTATGGGGATAAAAAGCAGTCTGAAAAAAAGGTTGGTCTTAGCACTGACTGGGACATTCCAAGGAATGAGAGTTCAGACAGTGCTTTAGGTGACAGTGAGAGTGAGGATACGGGCCATGAGCTTCATGCACCAAATATTAACTATTATGGGGCGGAACAAGAAGACTGGCTGGATGAAGAGGAAATTGCTTTTCCAGGGTATGTACAGTGCATGTACACATTACTCAACAATATAATTTTACTTTGAACATGTTATGGATTAAAGAGACAGTCCAGACACAAAGATAATCTATACTCGCCTTTTGTTCCCTGAAGCTGTTTTATCTCACTCACTGACTTGATGCAGCATGCCTCTTTATTTTGATGAATGGAGTGGACATGCTTAGGGGGGCTGGTGCTCTTGGAGCGGGTGTGCATTCCCCTGCATCTCTTCAGTAAATAGAGACTGGCACTGAACTTAGAAAACTTGATCTGGGTAATTATTAAGTTTTTATACAGGAGCAGGATGTGGGGGACAAAAGGGAGTATAGATTCTTTTTGTTTGTTTATGCTTAAAACCTTGCCCCCGCACACCCGTCTAATCAGCCGGGAGCTGCTGTTGGTTCGACATTGGATTTTCACACCAAAGCCATGCCCTGTGACAAGGTGCAGCCGGCTGGTTGCATCCCTGGCACGCTGTTCGCAGGGAGTGCTCCAGTGCCCAGCCATTCAGAAGGCTGGGTGCGGGAGCACGCTCAGTCGCAGAGAAACCGGGGATGTGGCCGCCAGTGAAGATGCGTTGTGGGACACCCAGGATAATGTAAGATTGCCGGCACCCCAGGGGGTTTCGCACAGCAAGGCATCTGGTGTAGGATGCCTCGGAGGTTGGCCAGGCCTCAAGGGTTTTGACCTGCTTTAAACGGGGGCTTTGAAGCAGTTTTGAAATCTTAATACATACTATGAGCTGAAAGTATAACAGAGGTGGCTAGTTATGAAAAATAAGAAATTATTATTGGGATCTGCCTGGCTACAGTGAAGATTGTGTCCTCTTCTCATTAGGGGTATATATTTATATACCAGTACCCCTGTTGTGAATATGAAAACATTAGCACTGAAAGAATAGTACTGAAATCATACAGTATTAAAGATACTGATATGTTTTAAGCAGGCAAAACAAACTAGAATTATTATTTCAGGGAAACAAACATTATTTATATTCATCATTCATAATTGCTCTTTTTTTCTGGGAAAAAAAAAATATATATATATAATATATATATATTTATATTTAAATATATGCTTTATATATTTAGATCAAAGCTGGTGGAAGTAAATACGGTGAAGCCTAACATCGCCAACTTTGGAAGATCTTTGCTAGCAGGCTACTGTACATCTTACGTACCAGACTTTGTTTTGCAAGGAATAAGCAGTGAGGAAAAGTTAAAGCAATGCTTGATGTCTGATTTATCACACGCTGTACAGGTATGCAATGGACATGTAATGTTATAAAGATGCATTAGCCTACACATTTATTAGGTCAGCTCATTACACCATTTGGTGTTTTTTTTTTTTTTTTTTTATTTGCAGCATCCTGTTTTGGATGAACCCATTGCAGAGTCTGTCTGCATTATCGCAGACGCAGATAAGTGGTCTGTACAAGTTGCCAGTAGTCAACGGAGGACAAATGATAATAAGCTAGGCAAGGAGGTGCTGGTATCCAGTCTGGTCTCCAACCTACTTCATTCCACTTTCCAGCTTTATAAACACAGTCTGTCCGCAAACTTTGTGAGTAAGCTCCTCTGTAACTCTTGAATGTAGTTCCTCTTGAATGCATCTCCCAACATCTTGAGGCATACTGTACAGTGGTTCAAATGTTATCTTTTAAATCACCTTGTTTCAATTTCCAGCTGATAATTCAGATATGGTAGTTGTGTTACAGTACATGATCAAAGGACATTTATATGCATACATACATACAGAAACATTCATTAGACCATTCATTAGACATATTGTCTAGCTTATGAATGTTTTCTGAAATCGTAACCTTTTTCTCTAATCTCCTTTCCTGTCTCTAAAATCTAGTGTAGATGTCAAACATCTTTTTGTTTTTAAAAAGATAACTTATATGATCAGGGTATGAAAGTGTCCAGGCTATAAAAAATGGCTACAATCCCCTTTTTTCTCCCACAAATGATTTTGGCTGCACCAAGGCTCTGTGCTGGGAACATAATTACAAAATTGAGGGGTCGGAGCCTTTTTTATGGACTTTGTAAAAGACTGATGCCTGGACTAGAAGTGCAGGGGACAAAGGTGAGTTTAATATTTTTTTCCCTCTATTGGCGTGGGCAGTCAATTCAAATGACCATTCTCATAAACCAAAGATTAAGAGAGCATAATAAATATTAGAAATGAAAATGAGTCTGGGGTGGCTCTTAGCTATGTAGATTGTCCCCCCCCCCCCCCCCCCCCGAAATAAAATGGGCATCGATCACATTTACTGATCCTCACTCCCGCCGTGAAACTGGGCCCTGTGATTGGCCACCAGTGGGCATGGGGTCTTGCCGTCCCATGCACCTGCCCCAGCATTCCCAATGCCTGGTGCAGGTGCGCACATCTACCGGAGGAAAACCCAGGGTGTGACGTGGCTGTGGGATCACCGGTGAGGAGAATATATGGGGGATTTTACACAGCTGGGGCATCCTAATTCGAGATTTCCCAGGGACAAGGAAACAGCTAGCCCCGGCATCTACCACATGCACAATAACCGTAAAACAAAAACAACTACAAACCTGTTAACTAGGAAGCGTTAGTGTATTTTAGGGTTAAACTACCCACACACCAATGTTTGCAGGACCTTTTTTCTACTTTTCTCTTTACTTATCTGATGGATGGTACACTGGATCTACATCCCAGAAGCAAGCTGCCAGCTTGCCATGTTTTTTTATGTTGCAGTTATTAGTAGACAGAGTGGTAGGGCTGCTGTCAGGTCGTCAATATAAATTAACGCTTTGTTTCTTTTATTTTAGTGCATTATGCACCTTGAGGACCGGCTGCAAGAACTCTACTTTAAGAGCCGAATGTTGTCTGAATACCTAAAAGGACAAACAAGGGTTCATGTAAAGGAGCTTAGTGTGGTGCTAGGGTAAGTTTGTCTAATCACAAGCCTTATTAAAAAAAAAAAAAAAAAGAGCAAGAAGCAAGCTATCATTAAAGCATTTATTGAGCAACAAATGAGCCCCCCCCCCTCAACCCCAGTTATTATAATAAATGAAAAAGATATAATCACCAGCAGCCCTGCTGCTCCAGTGATGCTGCTGTCATGTCATGATACAGCAGCCCTGGAGCCACTTCTACCTGAATGGACTACTCGATTATATTTTGCAATTTTTTAGTAATCAAGATTAGCAAATAGGGGGGATTTTATATTTTACATTGTGGAACCACTATAGGTGCATAAAGTGATGGATTTAGGTATGCATAAGTATGGTCACATTTGGTAACACTGCCAGCCATTGTTTAGGTTTCATGGCATCACATAGATTGGTTAAGAAGTAAGTTGGCCATGATCTGCTTGTCCTTTATTTAGGAATGCATTTATTTTCCAAAACAAAATCCAAAACAACATGAATGTTCATGAACCCCACAGGCTTTTGACTGTCATGTGGCAGCAGCCAGCTGCAAGGGAACATGGAAGTAATGTTTACGCACTGCCCGGTATAAGGCTTGCTATCAGGGAGGGGATAAATAAAGGACACCGATTCAGGGCATGGCCTGACCATGGAAGCCTAAAGCCACAGCTCCCAGGCCCAGCTGTTTTCTCCAGCCTAAGAAATCCCACAGCACCTCTGGATTCGCCACAACTATGCCTTGGAGTGGCAAATCTAATAAGAGAAAAAAACATCAGGGCTTTCCTCTCGGGGCCGCTGCTCCCCCCACAAGTCAGGTGGATCTTGAAGTACAGGTAGCGCCATGCTGCGCTCAGACTCCGCCTCAGAAGCCTCCAGAAATGGGGAGAGGGCCAAGTCTGCTCGGCCGGGGGACCCACTGCAGGGTAAAACCAGTCATGCGTGCTAGCCAGGCCGGGAGAGATGTCGATGTTCTGCCCTGGGGCTCCTCCCCCCGCCGCTGCCATGTTGGAGATGCTTCTGCTTTCTGGACGGGAGCAGGGGACAAGGGTGGGAGGGAACCCTCAGGGAACTCTCGGCAGCAGTAACTCACCAGACTGGAGTTCCTGAAGAGCAGCTCGATTTCCTGGAACTCCTGCCCCCAATCCACTTCAGAACATCGCCCCTTCACTGTCCACCCTAGGGGGGGTGTCACTACAGATGAGAACTCTGCAAGAGATGGAGGGCAGTGACACCTTGTCACTAGACGCCCTGCATAATTAAAGTTATACATCCAGTAGATGGTGCTGGACTGCATAGACAGAAAAGTGGCTCCTCCCGGCCCCATATACCAGGGACCTCCCACAAAATCCCCAGATCTTCTCTGCAGTCTGGGCTGCGATAACTAGAAGATGGCTCTCTCTGCTCGCAGGTGAGCGGGGCTATTAGCCTGTGGCCCTGTAGGACTATTCCCACCCGTTTCCTTTATTGCCTCCCAGCTTAGGCTGCACTGGTTTGGGTGAAGGTAGGCAGCACCGCTGCTAGGTGCTAAGGAACGCTGCTCCAACCGCAGTCCCCCACCAAAGGGTAGGCGGTAAAGGCCCATAGTGAGCCTTATGGGATGCCCCTCCTGCATCTTATGCCCCTCGACCCCTGTCCCCGCAGTTGGCTCCCTTAGGCTGGGCTTCGTTTCCCTTTCGCTCTCCCTGGAGATCTGGGGGGGGGGGTGCATGTCTTATGAATATATATATATATATATATATATATAACATATGTTTTATGTGATGATCCCTGTTGAATTGGTTGCACTAGTTTCTTTTGCCGCTGCCGCACGCTTGTACTCCTCTCAGCAGTCGGCGGCGACATCACTTCAGGCGCAGCTGCGCCATCATTGGCTGACCTTGTCACATGGGCGCATTTTCGCGTTCTTCAGGGGAGGCGGGCCTGGCGGCTGACGCGTTCTGCATCACTGTCTCCGCGGCCCGCCCCTCGAGGTATATGCGGGCACCATTTTAGTTTTCTGCTGCGTGTATCTGGCGTCTCCCTATCGCGGTCTGTAAGTGCCCCTGTGGGCTGTTTTTTTTTTGTATTCTCTGGATTGCTCATTGCTTACGGGATCTTTTTGCTTATGTCTTGCAGGCGGGTCAAACTTTAGTGGTTTCTCCTGGTCCTATCTCCTCTATTTAGTGTTAACTCCCCATTGGAGGGCTCTTGTATTTTATATCTCCCACTTCCCTAGCGGACTATTGGGGCATCCCGGGTAGCCTTATTGGCGTCAATCCCAATTGGCCTATTGTGCCACAATAATCACCATATGGAGGCTTCTCAGGATAATGTGCTTGGGGTTCCTTCGGGACAAGCCCGGCTGTGTGTGGCGTGTGGCGATGATGTCAGGGTGTGTGTTCCCTGTGCCCAGCAGACGCTTACATCGCAGTCTGGGTTACCGGTGGCTGGGCCAGCGCCCCCTCGGGCTTCGCCTACCCCCCCACGCTTACATCTGACTCCCAGTGAGGTGCATACCAGTGGGAAATCTCAACCTGAATTGGCTGCTCGGGTGGCCAGCATTGAGAGAAATATTGCTGGCTCTGGCCCACGTAAGGCTTCTGCCAAGAAGCGGCATTTATTACCGGGTGTTTCCCTCTTTCCTATGGAGGCAGAGGAATTTTTTTATGTTACTGGTTATACCCCCTTAGAGGAGGGGGAATTGTTTTTTGATTCAGAATCATCTGAGGAACATCCTAGAGAGTATGGTGCCGATTCTGGGCATGACCCATGGGCTTCAGATGATATTGACAGACTTCTGGCTCACATTTTTGATGTATTATGTATCTCTCCTCCTGCCGTGGCTCCACGGCAGCAGGGGGAGCTGTTTCATACTGTTAAACCACGCTTGGAGTTTCCAAGCTCATTTTAATAATCTGGTGCTCAAGGAGTGGGAACGGCCTAGTCAGCTCCCCGGGGTGCCAAAGAGTTGGGATAAGCGGTATCCCTTTCCTGCTGAAATGGTTAAGCGGCGGTCATGTCCTCCCAAGGTGGATTCTCCAGTTCTGGGGTTGTCTAACACATCCGTCATGCATTCCCCTTACTCTACTACACTAAGGGATGGGGAGGACAGGCGCATTGATCAGCTGGCTTGCCATGCTTTTGCTTGTGTGGGGACCGCGCTCCGTCCGGTCTGTGCCTCTGCTATTACGGCTGTTGCTATTAAAAGCCTGCTCAGGGGTCTCTTAGATGGGGCCCCTGACGATGCTGGTAGTGAAGAGTATAGAGCTCTTCTGCGTTGTGAGGAATTTGTTGCATATGTTCAATACGTCGCTCGGTCTGGCTGCGCCAGTGGACAGCTGACAATGCTGCCAAAAAGGCTCTCACTGGGTTTCCCTTCAAGGGGCTGCGCCTCTTTGGGGAACGTTTGGACTTGTTTGCTAAAGGAGGCGAGTTACCTCAGCGTAGAAGGCAGCCCCGGTCCTTTCGGGGTTCAGGTGCCTTTTCTCCTTCCTTCAGGGGCTCCAGAATTGGACGGGGAGCTTCCTTTGCTGGAGCCCGTGGAGATTTTTGGGGCAGGGGCAGAGGACGTGGCCGCCCTGGCCCTCCCTGGGGTCCCAAGACTAAGTCCTCCCCCAAGCCCCCTCAGGCATGAAGGGGCGCCCTCACCCATCCGGGTCGGGGGACGGCTTCGGCTCTCGGCTCCATGTCTGGAGGCGTCATGTCTCAGACCGGTGGATTTAGGAAGTAGTGTCCTCCAGTTACAAGATAGAGTTGCAGCCTGACCGCCCCCAAGATTCATCAAATCTCGGTTAGCTCAAAACCCCTTGTCAGCTCGGTGTCTGTCCTTGGCTGTCCAAGGCCTTCTAGATCTAGGTGTCATTTGCCAGGTGCCCTTGAAGGAAAGGGGCAAAGGCTATTATTCCAATCTTTTCATTGTTCCCAAAATGGATGGGTCCATCAGACCTATCCTGGATTTAAAGCTTCTCAACAAATTTGTCAGATTCAGACACTTTTGCATGGAGACTCTGCGCTCAGCTGTGACTTTCCTACGCCCAGGGGACTTCATGACCTCTGTAGACATCAAGGATGCTTATCTTCACGTACCTATCTTTCCGGGTCATCAGAGATTCCTCAGGTTCGCTCTGGAAGATCAGCACTACCAATTTGTGGCCTTGCCCTTCGGTCTCACCTCGGCTTCCAGGGTATTCACCAAGGTGCTAGCAGGAGTGATGGCCCTGCTGAGATCTCAGGGCATTCGCATTCTTCCCTACCTGGACGGCATGCTTATTGCTTCTCAGTCCTTCCATCAGGCAGAGCTGGACACTCAGCGGGTGGTGTCCACACTGGAATCATTCGGCTGGGTGATCAATCACCCCAAATCTTCCCTGTCTCCTTCCATGGTGAAGTCTTTTCTGGGCATGATTCTGGATTCAGCTCAGGTCAAGATCTTTCTTCCGCAGCAGAAGGTGGAGGTCCTTCAAGAGAAAGCTCAGCTCCTGCTGTCTTGTCCTCATCCATCCATCAGGCAGGGTATGCAGCTGGTGGGCCTGATGGTGTCCTGCTTCGAGGCGGTTCCATATGCTCAGTTCCACATGAGGCCTCTTCAGCTTCACCTCTTGTCAGTATGGGATCAGGACACTGTGTCCCTGGATCAGGTGTTTGTCTTGTCCCCTCTGGTCAGGCGTTCTCTAGTGTGGTGCCTGGACTCAAGGAACCTGCTGGGGGGGCAGGTCCTTTCTGGCCCCCTGCTGGGAGGCTGTCACCACGGATGTCAGTCTGACAGGTTGGGATGGATTCTGGAAGTCCCTGAAGTTCCAGGGTCAGTGGGGCCCTCAGGAGGCCCATGTCCCTATCAACATTCTGGAATTGAGGGCGATCAGGTTGGTTCTTGACCACTTAACCCCACACCTGAGGGGTCGGGCTGTTCAGGTCCGCTCGGACAACCAGACGGCGGTTGCCTACATCAATCATCAGGGAGGGACTAGGAGCAAGAGGACCCTCAAGGAAGTGTCCCTGATACTGTCCTGGGCGGAGGAAAATGTATCCTGCATCTCAGCTGTGTACATCCCGGGGGTGGAGAATCTGGAGGCAGACTCTCTGAGCAGGGGGACCTCTCGTCTGGGAGAATGGTCCCTCAGCAGCAGGGTGTTTCGCTCCCTGTGCCACCGCTGGGGTCAGCCGGATGTGGGTCTGTTTGCGGCCTGTCACAATTACAAGCTTACAGTCTTTGTCTCTCTGTCCCAGGATCCTCTAGCCTAGGCCACAGATGCCCTGGCAATGTCTTGGACGAGGTTCCAGCTCCTGTATGTGTTGCTCCTGTATGTGTTTCTCCCATTTCCACTGCTGGGCAGGGTGCTGCGCAAGATAGTTCAGGAAGGGGTGCCAGCCATCCTGGTGGCCCCCTGTTGGCCAAGAAGAGTGTGGTCCGCAGACATCGTGCAGTTGTCAGTAGATCAGTACGCCCTGCCACGGCTCACTCAGGGACACCTACGCCTTTGCTGTTTTTTTTTTTTTTACATTCTCCCAATAAGGCACAAGGACATTTTTCACCCACTTTTGGGGGAAAATAAGTGCGTCTTATAGGGCAAAAATTACGGTAAGTAAAAACGTGCAATAATGCTATACAGAAAACTCCAAAAACAAGATTAAAGTAATATAAAAATGTTAACAAATACGAATCCCAGATCCCAATTCAAATAATGACTTGTCAGTAGCATTCAGACATGAATGGTTATACGATAATTAAAATAATAATTGACAAAAGGGACAATTTTGTCACAATGGATAAGAAACTATTTTAGGGAAAGAGGCATAACTTCTGGCACAAATGTAAACTCACCTTCTTTCCTCCACCTCTTGTATTTGTCCTCCACCTCTCGCATTTTTATTACCAGCCTCCATTTTGGAGGAGGCAGACATTCATTCATGGAAATCAACGCTGGATGGAGCAGTGGCGATCTGTAAGTTTTAAAACACTGGAGCTGGATTGAAGAGCTGTTAGCTGGGGGGGGGGGGGTAGGAAAAGGAAGTTATAAGTAATCAAATTCTTTTGGGGGGCCCTGTGTTTACAGTGATGACCTGGTACTGAGGCCTTGTGGGCGCATTTAAAGAGAAAGGGGGGATAGGATCCACTTTTGAGTCCTGTGAGTTCTATTATGAGTCTCCAGGAGAGATAGTGTATTCTAGACACTCACTGTGTTTGTATTTAGGCATATCGTTTATTTACATAATCTACATTCATTACAGAAAGACATAACATAACAATGAAAAGTTCTCTTATTTTTCTTGGTTAGTGCAACATATTCATGTGTGTGTATTTACAAAATACATATCCAAATTATCCAAAAACAAACTGTTAGGTGTCCCCCAGTTTTCCTTTGTGGGGGTAATTTTGTTTAGTTGTGGGTTAATACCCTCTAGTTTGTAGCAAGGTTGGGTTTATACTGTCCTGTTGCAGCAAGCTTTCACCCTCTGTGGGCGTTTTTAGCAAGTACAGTAAGGGTCCCGTCACATACGCATTTTGCCGTGGGGCTTGCTAAGTGTGCGGACCTGTGTCTGTAGTCATTGGGGTATTGTATTAATAGCTGTTAGCTACTTGATAGTAGGATACAAATCTCTGGATTAGCTTGCGTCGTAAAATGTGGATTATTTCCTTAAATTAAAGCATAACAACCCCCCCTTTCCCAGCACCTCCCATGGTGATGTAAACATCGACGGCCACATCGCTCTGGATTGAGGTGTGGGTGGGAGTGCCTGTACGTTTAGAGCGAACTGGGGATGCGCCCAATCTCGCCCCCAATTCCCAAGCTCTGCAACAGAGCCATATTGGCATGCTAATTAATGATTAATGAACAGTGCTGATTGGATGAGAACCTGCGCATAGGACCGGGAAAACCTGAGTGTTTGTGGCGAACTGGGGCGGGGGGTTCACACAGCGGGACATCTTGATACTGGGATCACCCCGGGGCAAGGAACAAAACCTGTAATAGTCAAAATTACGGGTTTTGTTCCACTTAACCCACTGAAAAGTTTTAAAGGATTGACTGTCTTTATTAATATTGTCTGGCCTAAAATATAAAAGTTAATGTTTTTTTTCTTTATTCTTTGCAGGATTGAATCAAGTGATCTTCCTTTGCTTGCTGCCATTGCCAGCACTCATTCTCCATATGTTGCTCAGATCCTTCTGTAAAAAGGGGATGAACTGAATCATTTTTTTTGCCAGAATTGCAATAATTGGATAAGGCTTTACCTTGTAACCATGACTGAACAGAATGGCAGAGACTGTGGTGTCCTTACAAAGGAAGGGATCTTTTACTGTACATATTAGAGAACAGATGAGACTGTCAAATGTGATGGACAATGAGCCAAGTATACTTATTTTAGGAGTAATCCAGTTGGTAAGCTCACTTAGAGCAACATTTCAGACTTTTTTTTTTAAGTAACCGAGGTCTGTGGAAATTATGAGGGTAGATTTTGACTTCTCTTATGAAATCGTCTAATTACAAATTCATCAAACGTTTATCAGAACTTACAAGATTCCAAGGCTAGCCACTGCCCTTCCCCAAGGGCAGTTGGGGAGACCTGAGAATGTCAAATTCCCAGGTTTTGTTCTGATTAAAAATAAGAAGCAAGAAGCTAAGCACATCAGTTTTGTCAGGTCTATCTGGCTGGTATATTTTCTTTATATTTCTTATCATTACATTTGCCCTAGTCAAAAAATATACTAGCTTAAAGTACATTTTCAGCCAGATGAAGAAAAAAAAATCAACCCATTCAACTGATGGAGGGGGCATCGCCATGTCGGAGGGAGTGAAGAAGACACAAACAATGAGAGAACGGCGTAGCGTATGGTGGTGGGTGGCGAGCAACCTGATGCAGTCTTTCAGGTGAGCGCTGCAGCCCCGGACTAGGAGCGACAATGGTCTGCATGGCAGGAAAGTATTGCTTTTCTTTTGGCTGAAAAAGTACTTTAAATGTTCACATTATTCTTAGTATTCAGTACATCCTGCTCCAGATAAGAATAATTACACTCCGCCAGATGGTGCTGGACTGCAGAGACCGCGAAATTGGTTCCTCCCGGCCCCTCAAATACCCGGGACCTCCCACAAGTCCCCAGAATTTCTCTGCAGTCTGGACTGCGAAAGGACAAGAAGATGGCTGTCTCTTCTCGCAGGTGAGTGGGGCTATTAGCCTGCGGCCCTGTAGGACTATTCCCACCCGTTCTATTATTAATGTGCCTCCCAGCCTTGGCTGCACTGGTCCGGGTGATGGTAGGCAGCACCGCTGTCAGGTGCTTAGGAGCGCTGCTCCACCGCAATCCCCCACCAAAGGGTAGGCGGTATAGGCATATGGTGAGCCTCTATGGGATGCGCCTCCCGCACTATTGCCCCTGTATATCGGTGGGCCCTTTGCTAAGTGCCCGCTACCCTCACTCGCTTTCCTTTGTAGCTCTCGGGGGGGGGGGGGGTGTATGCATTGGTGCTTCACTTGGTTATGTGCTTTGTCAGTCTCTGCGCTGACTTGGTTGCACTGGCCTGAGGTAATGCTGCCGCCAACCGCGGAACGCAGTGGAAGCCCGCGCGGCAGCGGCATTACCTCAGGCGCTGATGCGCCGTCATTGGCCGCTAGTCACGTGTGCTGCTTCGCGCTCTTCGGGGGGCGGGGCCCGCGGTTAGCGCCTTCCGCAGCCCCCCCCCCCCCCACGAGGTATACTGGGCGCCATTTTTCTCTGGTTTCGCCTGCTGCGTGGCTGACATCTACCTACCGCGGTCCGTGAGTGCCCTCGCGGGTGGCTTTATTTACCCTATGTCATTATACATGTCGCTTATGAGGTCCTTTTCGCTTATGTCTTTCAGGCGGGTCGACTTCTACTGGTTTCTCCCGGCCCTACTCCCTCTATTTAGTTATTAAACTTGTGAGGCCTAGTGTACTAATTACTCCCACTTCCCTAGCAGGCTCTTGGGGCATCCCGGGTTGCTTTTATAGCGTGAATCCCTATCGACCTATTGTGCCGCTATAATCACCATATGGAGGCGTCTCAGGATAATGTGCTCGGGGTTCCTTCGGGACAAGCCCGGTTGTGTATAGCTTGTGGGGTGTCCCCTACTAGTGCTGACAATGTGCGGGTCTGTATAACTTGTGCCCAGCAGGTGCTTGCGCTGCAGCCTGGTTTACCAGTGGCTGGGCCTGCGCCACGTATGGCCTCACCTGCTCCCCCAAGCTTGAATTTGACTCCCATTGAGTTGCATACCAGTGGGGATTCTCAGCCTGATGTGTCTGCTCGACTGGCTAGTGTTGAGAAGTTGCTTGCTAATACCATGGCGCGTAAGGCCTCTGCTAAAAGGCGGCACTTGACGCCTGATGTCACTCTTTTCCTTATGGAGGTGGAGGAGTTTTTGGAACTGTCTGGTTATACCCCCTTGGAAGAATGGGAGTTATTCTCTGACTCAGAGTCATCTGATGAGAGGCCCAGGGGTCATGATGATTCTGGCTCTTACCCCTGGGCCCCAGATGATACTGATAGGCTGTTGGCTCAGATTTTTGAGGTACTGTCTATCTCTCCCCCGGTTGCGGCCCCTAGGCAGCGGGGAAATTGTTTCATACTGCTAAGCCCCGTTTAGAGTTTCCTGAGCAAGCTTGTTTTAATAATCTCGTGCTCAAGGAATGGGAGCGTCCCAGCAGGCTCCCCGGAGTCCCTAAGAGTTGGGATAAGAGATATCCCTTTCCTGCTGAGGTGGTGAGGCGTTGGTCATCCCCTCCTGAGGTGGATGCCCCGGTCCTAGGGTTATCTAACACCTCTGTCATGCATTCCCCTGACTCTACTACGCTGCGGGATAGTGAGGACCGGCGTATTGATCAGCTGGTGTCCCATGCCTTTGCCTGTGTGGGGACGGAACTGCGCCCGGTCTGTGCCTCTGCCATTATGGCTGTGGCCATTAGGACTCTGCTTAGAAATATCCTGGATGGTGCTCCTTATGATGTGTCTAGCGAGGAGTTTAATGCACTCTCTCGTTGTGAGGTTTTTGTGACTTATGTTCTCTCTGCCCTGGATGATACCATTAGTATGTGTGGCAGAGCCTCTGCCCTAGTGGTGGCTATACGCCGCTCGGTTTGGCTGCGCCAGTGGGCAGCTGACTCCACTGCCAAGAAGGCTCTCACTGGTTTTCCCTTCAAAGGACTACGCCTGTTTAGGGACCGCCTGGACCTGTTTGCTAAGGGAGGCAGGTTACCCCAGCGCAGGAGGCAGTCTCGGCCCTTTCGGGGCCAAGACTCCTTTTCTTCCCCCTACCGTGGATCCAGACAGTGGAGTGGGGTCTCCTTTCCTGGGGCCCGAGGAGATTTCTGGGGTAGGGGCAGAGGACGTGGACACCCTGGCTCATCCTGGGCCTTCAAGCCAAAGTCTTCTCCCAAGCCCCCTCAGGCATGAAGGGGCGCCCTCACCCATCCGGGTGGGGGGACGGCTTCAGCATTTTGCTCACGTCTGGAGGCTTCATGTCTCAGACCAGTGGATTCGGGAGGTAGTGTCCTCCGGTTACAAGATAGAGTTTGCTGCCTGTCCGCCCCCAAGATTCATCAGATCCCGCATGTCTCAGGACCCTATGTCAGCTCAGGCTCTAGTTCTGGCAGTGCAAAGCCTTCTGGAGCTGGGGGTCATCTGTCAGGTCCCCTTACGAGAAAGGGGCAAGGGTTTATATTCCAACCTTTTCACCTTGCACAAAAGAGATGGGTCAGTCAGGCCCATCCTGGACTTGAAGATCCTCAACAAGTTTGTCAGGTGCAGGCGCTTTCGCATGGAAACTTTGCGCTCTGCCATCAGTTCTCTGCGTCCAGGGGACTTCATGACCTCTGTGGACATCAAAGATGCTTACCTTCATATTCCTGTTTTTCCAGGTCATCACAGATTCCTCAGGTTTGCTCTGGAGGATCAGCACTACCAATTTGTGGCATTGCCTCTGCTCAGGTCTCAGGGCATTCGCATGCTGCCCTATTTGGACGACATTCTCATCACTTCTCAGTCCCTTCAAAAGGCAGAGCTGGATACTCAGCCGGTAGTGTCCACTCTGGAGTCATTTGGCTGGGTGATCAACCATCCCAAGTCTTCCCTGTCTCCCTCCTTGGTGACACCCTTCCTGGGAATGAATCTGGATACAGATCAGGCAAGGATTTTTTTTTCCTCAACAGAAGGTGGACAGTCCGCTAACGCAGGTTCAGTTCCTGCTATCTTGCCCTCATCCCTCCATCAGGCAGGGAGTGCAGCTGGTGGGCCTGATGGTGTCGTGCTTCGAGGCGGTCCCTTATGCCCAGTTTCACATGAGGCCTCTGCAACTCCACAGTATGGGACAAGGATCCTGCGTCCCTGGACCAGGTCCTTGTTCTGTCCCCCCTAGTCAGGCGGTCCCTCTCGTGGTGGCTGGACTCCAGGAACCTGTTGGTGGGCAGATCCTTTCTGGCCCCCTGCTGGGAGACGGTAACCACGGATGCCAGTCTGACAGGTTGGGGGGGCTTCTGGAAGTCCCTGCAGTTCCAAGGGTGGTGGGGCCCTCAGGAAGTCCACACACCTATCAACATTCTGGAACTGAGGGCAATCAGGTTGGTTCTGGCTCACTTGACCCAACACCTTCGGGGCTGGCCTGTTCAGGTACGCTCGGACAACCAGACGGCGGTTGCCTACATCAATCAACAGGGAGGGACCCGGAGCAAGGGGCCCCTCAAGGAAGTGTCTCTGATCCTGGCCTGGGCAGAGGACAATGTTCCCTGCATATCAGCTGTGTACATTCCGGGGGTGGAGAATCTGCAGGCAGACTATCTGAGCAGGGGGACCTCTCGTCTGAGAGAATGGTCCCTCTGCGACAGGGTGTTTCAATCTCTGTGTCACCGTTGGGGCCAACCAGATGTGGATCTGTTTGCGTCCCGTCACAAGCTCCCGGCCTTTGTCTCCCTGTCCCAGGATCCTCTGGCCTTGGCCTCGGATGCCCTAGCAATGTCATGGCAGGACTTTCAGCTCCTGTATGTCTTTCCCCCATTCCCCCTGTTGGGCAGGGTTCTGCGCAAGATAGCTCAGGAGCCAGCAATCCTGGTGGCCCCCAGGTGGCCAAGAAGAGTGTGGTTCGCAGACGTGGTGCAGCTGGCAGTAGATCAGTACGCTCTGCCCAGGGTTCCAGACCTACTCACTCAGGGTCATTTACGCCATCTGAATTTACAAACGTTGGCTTTGACGGCCTGGCTGCTGAAACCTCCATCTTGATGGAAAAGGGGCTGTCTGCCTCTGTTGTTGATACCATGATTAAGGCTAGGAAGAAGTCTTCTTTCTCTATTTACTATAGGGTTTGGCGTGCCTACATTGACTGGTGTGAGTCTAGGTCTCTCCCCTGTCGCGTGTTCTCTATTCTCAGGATCTTGGAGTTCCTACAGCATGGGTTGGAGCTGGGACTTCAGCTCAGTACTCTGAAGGGCCATATCTCTGCCCTGGCTGTTTTCTTCCAGAGGTCCTTTGCCCAGCATTCTCTGATCAGGACATTTTTCCAGGGGGTTTCTCATGTGCGTCCCCCACGTAAGCCTGTGTTGCCTGTTTGGGATTTGAACTTGGTCTTGTCTGCCTTGCAGGGTGCTCCTTTTGAACCTGTGCAGGAGGCTGCCCTGGCCGTTCTTACTCTCAAGGTTGTCTTTTTGGTGGCTATCACTTCTGTTAGGCGTGTTTCTGAGTTGGCGGCGCTTTCCATCCAGCCCCCCTACTTTGAGAGACACCAGGACAAGGTGGTTTTTCGCTTCAAGTCAGATTCTCTGCCTAAGGTCGTGTCTGCCTTTCATCTGAATCAGGACATTGTTCTTCCTTCCTTGTGCCCTAATCCTAGTAACGCTAAGGAGAGGGTTTTGCATTCCTTGGATGTGGTTAGGTGTCTGAAGTACTATCCGGTGCTACTGCACCTTTCAGGAAAACTGATGCTCTTTTTGTGGCCCCTTCTAGTCATAGGAAGTGTCTGGCTCCTGCTAAATCTACTATCAGCAAATGGATCCGTCAGGCTGTGATTCAGGCCTACTCTGCTAAGGGGAAGAATCCTCCCTTCCGCCTTACTGCTCATTCCACTCGTGCTATTGGTGCCTCTTGGGCTTTTCAGCACCAGGCTTCTGTTGAACAAGTTTGCAAGGCCGCTACTTGGTCTTCTGTTCATACCTTTTCAAAGTTTTACAAGGTTGATGTTAGGGCCTCAGCTGATGCTGCTTTTGGCCGCAAGGTTCTGCAGGCGGCAGTGGTCTGACCTGTCTGTTGTTACCTTTGGGGATCCCACTGTACTTTATGGACACTGCTATTGGATGTCCCAAGTGTAATGATTCTTATCTGGAGCAGGACGTACTGTATACTAAGAATAATACAATTCTGTGATTACTCACCTGTAGAATTGTTATTATGAGTATACAGTACGTCCTGCTCCACCCCACCCTTGGTTTTGCATTATCCTAGGATCCCCTGTATGGTGATTGTTATCATTGTTATAGTTACTAGTTGGTTCTGTTATCATTCTCCCGGCTTCTCGTTAACTGCTTTTCAATGCTGGGGATTTGTGGGAGGCCCCGGGGATTTGAGGGTGCGGGAGGAGCCAATTTTGCGGTCTCTGCAGTCCAGCGCCCTCTGGCGGAGTAATACCCAAGTGTAATGATTCTTATCTGGAGCAGGACGTACTGTATACTCATAATAACAATTCTACAGGTGAGTAAGAAGAATTGTATTTTTTGATGGTTGAAAAGCAGTTTTATTTTACATTTAACACAGCTGGTTTTGCTCAGGGCAGTGTGTTATACTACGCATTTTATGTAACTTACAGCAGGTTGAATTTAAACCTGGTTTTAACAGTTTTATTTTGACTGCATTTGTTAGATAATCTTTAAACTTTAAAGCAATGAAGTCCTAAAATTGGATGCCCAGTCTATTTATAAAGGTGGCAGGGTGGAGGGTTAAAGGTAGACTGGACATCTGCTTTAACGACCTGGAATATATTCTATTTATGTGCTTTGGTTTATTGAAATTAAATGCTGCAGCCCTACATATTGGAGCCAACGGACTCTATGAGCCACCCATGCTGGGCCCTCTACATTTTTTTTTCTCCAGATTACAATATGACTGCCAGTATTTTTTTTTTTTATTTTGTGAGAAATGGGTAAAAATGAATATAACATTTTGTACTACCTCATCATATATTGGGATCCCATGCCCAAAACTTTTGTATACTTATTATTTGCATCAGTGTGTATGTTAAACCCTTAATTATTAGCATTGTGTGACCAACTTAAAACCGCTTGTGCTTTGAAATCTTTTATACATCAGCTGCAATTATGCCCCGTCTTTCTTTTAGTAAATATAGGTTTTAATGGAATACTATAGGTCAAGACATCACTTCACCTGTTTGGCAGGTTATTGGCAGCCATACAATAAATATCTTGGAAGTTGGCTGACTTAACTATAGTGCTGCTTTTAAGTATAGAATATCCACTTAAGTATGTTATAGTTTTATTAGACAAAATTCTTCAAGTGGATATTATATGTAAATTTCATAGAAATAATTTAGCTCTGTGCATGGCCCATGTATTTTAAAGGAACATTTTCTTAGAACTTAAACACATGACTGTGTACTTATCTTCTACAGCTTTTCATATAAGTTACATAAGCACTATATTCCCAGTATGTCACACACCCCTCTTCCGAATATTCATGACACTTGGGTAACAGTCCTGTAGATGGAGATCTTGCAGAGATTACATGAAAAAAAGGAACCCCTCCCGGTCCATAAATACCTGGGACCTCCCACCATTCCCCAGTCTTTCGTCTCTGCAGTCGGCGAGCAAGTCAGAAGATGGTTGTCTCCTCCTTGCAGGTAGCCGGGGTAACCCCCCGGCCTTTTGTTTCTATTGCTGCCTGAAACTTTTTTAATTTAAACTATAGCAGTATGCCTCCCAGCCTAGGCTGAAGGTCCAGGCAATGGTAGGCTGCACCTTATGGTGTATATGGGAGCTTGCTCCCCCTGAGACCCCATACAAAGGGGTAGGCGGTATCCGGGTTGGTGATCCTGGCTTGGGATGCCCCGTCCCTCTTACCCTTTCACCTATTGGTGCGGTTTCTCCCCACTACCATGTCCCTCTTTGCCCCTTGGGGGGGGGGGAGGCCTTTTCTCCTGTGGGTTGTTTTACTTTATTTGGGGGAAAATGTGTGTGGATTGTGTGTGTGTGTTTGTATGTGTTTTTGCGGCCGTTGTTGCTGGGCCGGTTTCACTTTCAACAGGTGCAGTTAAGGACAGTTAAGGAGAGGGCGGGGCCGGGTGCTCGACGTGCTCGTTGTGGCCCGTCCACTCCCCCCCCCTCCCGAGGCATGCTTTTCTAAGCACTCTTTCCGGCCTCGCTGCCTGCTTTGCTGCTCTCCCTTTCATTCCCTTGCTGCTGTGAGGGTTGACGGTCGCTGCTTTGCTGCGGTGAGTGGATTTTATTTATTTCACCATTTTTAACTGCTATGGTGGGTGATGTGCATGTTGACACTTATATCTGTTCTCATGTCTTCTAGGTGGGATCCCTTCTTTTGAAGTTTAAAGAGGGAGTTCTCCCGGTCCTAGGGTCCCTTAGAGTTTAATTTAGGGTTTCCCAAAAAAAAAAATAAATAAATAAAATCCTCCCACTTGGGACCTGAAGGGGAATCCCGGGTAGCTTAATAGCGTAAATCCCTCTGGTCATTGCGACTACATTAAAATCACCATATGGAGGCTTCTCAGGATACTGGGCTTGGGCTCCCCTCGGGGCAACCCCGGCAGTGTGTGGGTTGTGGGGCATCCCTTGTGGGGGATAATGTACTTGTTTGCATACCTTGTGCTCAGCGGGCCATAACGCAGCAGTCGGGGGCCCAAGCGTCTGGGTCCGGAGTCCCGGCCTCATCTCCTTCCTCACCCTGCCTTATCCGTACCCCTAGTGATGTTGTCACAGGTGGGGAGTCGCAATCTGATGTATGTGCCAGACTGGCTAATATTGAGAAATTTATTTCTGGCTCTGTTGCCAGAAAGGCCTCGGCTAAGCGAAAGCATTTGTCTCCAGCTGCACCTGCCTTTGAGTTTGATGATTATGATTTTCTTGACTGGTCTGATTATTCCCCGCTCTAAGATTCTGAGGGTTCTGACAATCAGCAGTTTGTTGGTGCTGATACTGAGCAAGGGCAGGGGGATGCTGTGGATACCTAAAGGTCTTGGCTCACCTTTTTGAGGTTCTGGCAATTTCTCCTCCTGAGGAGGCCGCTCCTCAAAAAGGGGAATTCTTTGGGACTTCCAAGCCGCGCCTGGCGTTCCCAAATCAAAAGCATTTTGATGGCATTATTCTTAAGGAATGGGAGAAGCCTACTCAGCTTCCAGTATTCCTCAAGGTTGGGATAAAATGTATCCCTTTCCGGTGGACGTGGTAAAACGATGGTCGTCCCCTCCCGAGGTGGATGCCCCGGTGCTCGGGTTATCCAATACTTCTATTTTGCATTCTCCTGACTCCACCACTCTCAAAGATGGTGAGGATAAACGCATTGATCAGATGGCTTGCCACGCTTTTGCTAGTGTCGGTTCAGCCTTGCGGCCTGTTTGTGCTTCGGCGCTTTTGGCAGTGGCTACCAGGTCTGTGGTTAGAGACCTGTTGAGTACCTCCAGGCTTGACCCGGCTAGTGATGAGTTCACCGCCCTTAAGTGTTGTGAATTGTTCATGTCCTTTGTGCTTGCCGCCTTAGATGACACCATGGTCATGTGTGGTAGAACCTCGGCCTTGCCTGTAGCTATTCGGCGATCGGTATGGTTGCGTCAGTGGGCGGCTGAATTTGTGGCCAAAAAGTCGCTTACAGCACTTCCCTTGCGGGTGGGGGGACGGCTGTGGCACTTCTTCCAGGTCTGGGACCAGGAGGCCTCAGACAAATGGATTCTGGAAGTGGTGTCTTCCGGTTACAAGCTGGAATTCGAGATCCGGCCTCCTCCCAGATTCTTCAGGTCTCGAGTGCCTTCGGATCCACTGGCCGCGCAGGGGCTCCAGGCGGCAGTAAGTTATCTGCTGGACATGGCTGTCATTTGCCCAGTGCCTTTCGCGGAAAGGGGCTTGGGATTCTATTCCAATCTATTCACGGTGCCCAAGAAGGACGGCTCCGTTCGACCCATTTTGGATCTGAAGCTCCTCAATTGGTTTATCCGCTTCAGGAAGTTTTGCATGGAAACCTTGCGGTCAGCCGTCGATTCTCTTCGTCAGGGGGACTTCATGACATCCATAGACATCAGGGATGCTTTTCTGCATGTACCTATCTTCCTGGCACACCAGAGATTCCTCAGGTTCGTGGTGGAAGATCAGCATTTTCAGCTTGTGGCCCTTCCATTCGGGCTTACCTCGGCTCCGAGAGTGTTCACCAAGGTATTGGCGGGGGTGATGGCCCTCCTCAGAGTCCAGGGCATTCGCATTGTACCATACCTGGACGACCTTCTTATTTTGGCTTCCTCTTTCAGCCAAGCGGAGCTAGACACCAGAGTGGTGGTATCCACGCTGGAGAGGTTCGGTTGGGTGATCAACTATTCCAAGTCCTCCCTCTCCCCGTCCCGGGAGGTTTAGTTTCTGGGCATGACTCTGGATGCCTTTCAGGCCAGGGTGTTCCTTCCTCAGCCCAAGATTCTTCTGATCCAAGATTTGGTTCGGCTTCTGCTTTCCAATCCTCGTCCGTCTATCCGGCTAGGGATGAGATTGGTAGGTCTGATGGTGGCTTCCTTCGAGGCAGTCCCTTTTGCCCAGTTTCACATGAGGACGCTTCAGCTCCATCTTCTAGCAACTTGGGACAAGTGTCCGCTGTCATTGGATCAGTCTTGTCTGCTGTCTCCCCGGGCTCAGCAGTCCCTTCAGTGGTGGCTAGTGTCAAGCAATCTGTTGAAGGGCAGATCCTTTCTGACCCCTTGTTGGGAAATGGTCACCATGGACGCCAGCCTGTCGGGCTGGGGGGGCTTCTGGAGGGAACATCAGTTCCAGGGGTTATGGGGGCTCATACCCCTATCAACGTTTTGGAGCTACGGACCATTTGGTTGGTTCTGTCTCGCTTGACTCTTCTATTGCAGGGATTGCCAGTTCAAGTCCGATCGGACAATCGGACGGCGGTCGCTTACATCAATCACCAAGGAGGGACTCGCAGCAGGAGTGCCCTCAGGGAGGTATCTCTGATCCTTGTTTGGGCAGAGAGCAATGTCCCATGCATTTCAGCCATTTACATCCCGGGAGTGGAGAACACGAAGGCGGATTCCCTGAGCAGGAAATCCTCTCGCCGAGGAGAATGGTCTCTCAGTTCCAAGGTATTCCAGTCCCTTTGTCACAAGTGGGGGACTCCGGAGGTGGATCTTTTTGCCTCTCGTCACAATCACAAGCTTCCTGCCTTTGTGTCTCTGTCTCAGGATCCTCTGGCCCTGGCAGTGGATGCCATGTCCCTGGCTTGGAGGGAACTGGTGTTTCTGTACCTGTTCCCCCCCCCCCTTCTCCATGGTGGGCAAGGTGGTGCGCAAGCTAACTCTAGAAGGGGCACCAGCAATTCTGGTGGCTCCAAGGTGGCCAAGACGAGTGTGGTTCGCAGACGTCGTGCGGCTGGCAGTAGTTTTATCTGCCTCTTCTTCCGGATCTTATCACCCAGGGTCAGCTACACTACCCCAATTTACTAACGCTGGCTTTGACGGCGTGGCTGCTGAAACCTCCATCTTAAAGGAGGAAGATCTTTTTGATGCGGTGGTTCAGGCTCTTGATAAAGCTAGGAAGAGAACTTCCTCTAACATCTACTATAGGACTTGGAGGTCTTATATTAACTGGTGCGAGGCTAGGGCCTTGCCTTGTAGGGTGTTTTCAATTCCCAGAATTCTGGAGTTTCTTCAACATGGTCTGGACTCGGGGTTCCAGCTTAGTACTTTGAAAGGGCAGGTTTCTGCCCTGGCGGTTTTCTTTCAAAGGTCTTTTGCCCTTCATCCCCTGGTTAAGACATTTTTCCAGGGGGTTACTCATGTGCGGCCTCCTAGAAAGCCCTTGCTGCCGGTTTGGGATTTAAACTTGGTTCTGTCGGCTCTCCAGGGGCCTCCTTTTGAGCCGGTGCATGATATTGCTCTTTCTCTGCTCACTCAGAAAGTTGCCTTTTTGGTGGCTATTACCTCTGTTCGGCGTGTCTCTGAGTTGGCGGCCTTGTCTATTCAGGCTCCTTACTTTGAGAGGCACCTGGACAAGGTAGTTTTTCCTAAGGTGGTTTCGGCTTTCCACCTCAATCAGGATGTAGTTCTCCCTTCCTTGTGTCCTAAGCCTAGTAATGACAAGGAGAGGACCTTACATTCTTTGGATGTGGTTCGATGTGTGAAATATTATTTGGTGGCTACTTCTCCTTTTCGTAAGACGGACGCCTTCGTAAGGTCTGGCGCCCGCTAAGTCTTTCATTAGTAAATGGATTCGACAGGCCATTGTTGGGGCCTATTCCGCCAAGGGGAGGGTTCCCCCTTTTCGTGTTACTGCTCATTCTACTCGTGCTGTTGGAGCATCTTGGGCTTTTCAGCATCAGGCTTCTGTTGAAGTTTGTAAGGCTGCTACTTGGTCTTCTGTTCATACTTTTTCCAAGTTTTATAAGGTTGATGTGCGGGCCTCAGCGGATGCTGTTTTTGGCCACAAAGTTCTGCAAGCTGCAGTAGTTTAAGTATGCATTATTGCCTTTTTGGGATCCCCACCCATTATGGGCACTGCTATTGGATGTCCCAAGTGTCATGAATATTCGGAAGCGGGGTGTGTGACATACTGGGAATAATACCATTTTGTGGTTACTCACCTGTAAAATGGTTATTACAAGTATGTCACACACCCCGCTTCATCCCGCTCTTTTTTGGTTTTTCTGGGATCCTTTATATGGTGAAACTTTTTCTTTGCTGTTTACTTTTGGCTCTTCCTGGTCCCTTTACTTCTGTCTTATATTGGGGAATGGTGGGAGGTCCCAGGTATTTATGGACCGGACGGGGTTCCTTTTTTTCATGTCATCTCTGCAAGATCGCCCTCTACAGGACAGTTACCCGAGTGTCATGAATATTCGGAAGCGTGGTGTGTGACATACTTGTAATAACCATTTTACAGGTGAGTAATCACAAAATGGTATTTTTTATCTTTTAATGCCATTAGTTTTAAAAACTAGTATATACTATTTAAAATTACAGTTTAGAGTTACGTTAGACACTTTTTCACTTTCACTTTCAACATCCAAATGTTCATGCATCAGATTTGTTAAGGGAAATGCTTAAAATCCATTTTCTAAACATCAGAAGTGACATTCAGCCACTGCGAAGACTGGGTTTCAGCATGTCAGGGAAACATAGGGCTGTCTTGAGGGGGTGGTTAAACTGGCTGTGGACCATTAGTAACATAGTAGTAACATAGTATGTAAGGCTGAATAAAGACTTTAGTCCATCCAGTTCAGCCTGTTTAACTCCTTCCAGTGGTCTAGTAGCCATAGCTGGAAATGTTATTACATGCCAGGAAGGCATCAAGGCCACTTTTGAACGTTTTTACTGTATCCTTCATAACTACCTCCTCTGGCAGCGAGTTCCACAGTCTCACTGCTCTTACAGAGAAGAATCCCCTCCTATGTCGGTGGAGAAAGCACCTTTCCTCTAACCTTAGTGGATCCCCTCGGTTTATAGTTACTCCCTCGGGTTATAGTTACACTCCGTTACACTGTATTGCACTCTTCTGGCATGTCAGCAACAGCAAACATGAATCGATCTTCACTGAAGTCTAAAATAAAAAAAAAATATCTGAAATCCCCTTGATCCCTGTGTTTACTCAACCTGCCAGTAATCCTACAGCACATGTGTGGGATGGAGCGACATCCCCAGCTTCCCTTGACTGATGCATGTACTCCCGCAAGGATTTTAAAAAGGCTGATGCGGAGGAGTGGGCAGTGGCTTGTGCTCTGTTCATCTTTACTACATCACACTCTGATGTTAGAGTGCCTAGTAAAGCTGAGTGGAGCATGAGCTGCTGATTCGCCGATGACCTAAACTTGAGATTGCAGGAGAGTTGAGTTTTTACTCAACTGGGGTTTCACACAGTGGGGAAAAACACCAGGAGAGTATGGAGTACATGGTAGTAGAGTTCTTTCCTAAAACAACATTTTTACATGGCACATACAGACCAAGAGCCACAGAAATGCCATGATTCTTAAAGTGGACCAAAACCCACAGCGATCAGCTCGGATATCTATAAGATTCCCAGGCTGATTGATTCTATCCCCCCGGGCATCCAAAATCATGATGCCCTGCTGTGTGAAACACCCCAGGTCGCCCATACACTTACCTTCTTTTCCGGTCCAACTGCGCATGCGAGAGCAGCGGCCACATTCCTCTAGCAGGGTGTGCATTTGTGAATGGCTGGCACGGGCATGCTCCCTGTTAGAGGGTTGCGGGGGATGCAATGGGACGGGTCCAAGCGCGCTGATTGGAAGAGCGGACCACATGTGCCATAGGACCGGGAAGAGGCGAGTTTGTTTCGGCCACCTGAGGGGTTTCACACAGTGGGGCACTGGAGGGAAATTACCAAAATCCTGGGTTTTGGTTCACTTTAACGAGTAGTACTAAAAAATGTATGTTCATACTCTGGTTCTAATAGAGCATCACACAAAGTGGTTTAGCTTATTTGCAAAGAATCTATAGAAGCCATTCCTTGTTTTGTTTGAGCACATTTATTCTATAAATACCATACAGAACAAAGGTGTGTGTGTATATATATATTTATACTTTTTTTTTTCAACTTTGGTAAAAAAAAAAAAAAATCAAATTAGATTTTAAATTGTAAAATTAGAATTAAATGTTGCATTTTCCGTTAAGCTGTCCATGCAAGGACGCCACTTTACTATGACTGGTTATTGTTTAGAGTCAGAGCTGGGTATACAGAGCTGTGATTCCTCCTTTTCCTGCAAGTATAAGGCCCGACATGCCTTAGTGTTTGTAAGGACAGGATTAGATAAATGCTTTTCCTTTTAGTTCTAGAGCCTTTTGTTTTTCTCCTTTTATTGTGAGCTAACCTGATACACATGCATCATAGTCCTCGCATCCGCTGCCTCTAGGGTACAAGGACCCAGGTTGCACTGGGCAGAGAGGCAGTGGAGGTTCCAGTTGAGAGGGTTATTGGGGCTCCCATCCGTTGGGACCATGCTACTCCTGCTGCATTTAGATCTACTGGGCTAAAGAGCTGGAGCTTTACTGCAAAGGGCAATTGGCTTGAGGGAGGCAGGTTTTTATTTTCACAACATGTAACGGGTTCTGCGGTCCAGTAGGGCTTCACTCTGCCCGTTCCCCCTTTTCTCCAGCTTTTGTTTCCTCGGGGCTCGGGTGTAATTTGGTTCATTGGACAGACTGCTGTTGCATCACTGTCTTTACTACTGTGTTTTGTGTATGTGTAATATTGGAATTGTCTTTTTAAGATTTTGGGGGGCAAGTCAGGAGTATCTTTCTCCCAGCCAGGGCTAGAGGATATGGGCTGTACAGCTCTTCATTTCTTTTGCTGCATTATTACATTGATGGGCACCTGAGAAACATGTGAGAACCATCGTCCCTGAACCATCAGTAGGTTCCATACTCCTCCCTAACCCATCGCACTGGTATATGCCGTAATCATGGTTCGTTGGACCATAAGGAAGGAGCAACCCTGATTCAGGGATCTTTACTGAAGCCACAAGTCCACAGATGCTCAAACCATACTTTAAAAAGCGAGAGATCGGTCCATGCCAAAAGGAGATCAGTCCCAATAGGACAAAATGGTAAACTGCAAAGCTGTAGTTTGAATGTGAGAATAAGGGATTGCCTCGAGTGCTGTTAGCATCAGACCCAGAAGTTGCATGCATTGTCGGGCACTGGATCAAGACAGGGAGCATGCACTTACTATATTCTTTTGCAAGAATTCTTAAATAGGTAGCGCTGAGTATGACAAGTAGCGACAGCCTGGTCAGGTGGCTAGCCTGTGAAATGGACAAATTGAGTTCGGGTAGAGAAAAGGTTAAAGCTCCAGAGAGTGTGTGGCCCTCTGTTGCAGAAATCTTTCTTTTCTTTCAGGTGGCCACCTACAAATGGTAGACTGGTTCTCCTTCTGTTAGGCATCTTGCTCTTTATTTTTTTCTTTTCGATGCGACAGAGACAGTGATTCAGTGGTACATCTGTCTGATGATCCGCATGATATTACTAATGGCGTCCCTCTATTGAAGCATCCTTCTTAGTGGCCAACGAGTTTAGTCTTTCTTCTGCTGCCCACTTGTCTTAAAGGAATGGAGATCACAAATCTCTTCTAATTCAGCCTGAAGATGATTCCTATGGGACAAACCCTGGAACCAGGACCCCAGAAAGGGATCTGGGTTAGATGAGGAAACACTTGTGCCCGAGACATTAGAGTGATCTGACTGGGGTGCTCCAGTGTCAGTGAAGATCCCCTTGTGAGCGAAGTGAGGACATTGCGGTCCTGTCATGGCAGCCAAACAATCCCTACAAACTGGTCCCTCTCAATCTTCATTGACACCCAGAACAAGTGCTTGTTTTGCCTAAAGTGACAGAATCTGTACCCTTAACCTACCTAATTAAACCTAAGGGAGGAAGCGGATGCCTAAATAGCCTGTGTCTACTTTTTAAGGTTTTTTTCCCTAGAAGAAATAAACCCAATAGATCCCATAACTATTTCTATATACAATAGTAAGACATATAAATCAAGCTGCATCTGTACCTGAAGGATCCACTGGGCTGTTCTGGTGTATGCAGATGCTGTGCGGCCTGAGACTGATTAACCTCGATGAAGATGGTGGCGATGGTTTGGCAGCATCCGAATCTGGTCCTGGCCAAAGCCTCTCTGCTGCAGACTCCCTACTAAGGCTGCCGCAGCCATTATTGAGGACGCTACAAGGCTGCTGCCTCCATTCTACATCTGCAAGCTTCCACCAACTTTCCTCTGGTGGTCTGCCAGTCCTGCCCTGCCAGCATACTTACCTTCGAACCATCGCCACCATCTTCATCGAGTTTACTCAGCCAAAGGCTGAGGCTGTGGCTACTTCCTCACTATAACAATCGAAAAAATGTACTGTTGCCAGCGTATAAAAGTAAAACTTCAATTTATTCCATATGTTTAAAATTCATCCATGCACAGTTTCTAATCCAAGTCTAAAGGCACAATCAGCGCTGCTTGCAACGTGTTTGGGGGTCTTAATCCCCCTTATACATGCATGACCTTGAGTGAAAACTCTGCATGGATGATTTTTAAAGATAGAGAATAAATTGGCCATTTTATTTATGGAAGCTGGCGACAGTACATATTTTTCTTCCAATCCATTCCAGACCCTCCTTACACTTGGGATTACCTCCTTGCCGATTGGATGTGACTGCAAGACAAAAAAGGCGTGGCCCCTCCCGGCCCCATAAGTAGCAGCTGCCTCCTAACCTAGATCAGTTTCATTCTTGCAGTTGCAAGTGACTGTGAAGGTTGTTCAGGATTCGCTCTCAAGGATTGGCAGCAAGCGGGGGAAGGCACCCTGTCGGCTTCCTGCATAGCCTTATTTCCACGGATCCCCTAGACCCAACTGTGCCTCCCACAGCGTCTGGCTGTTTTGGGGTTCGTGAGGTAAGGTGGAAGCACCGGGGTCTCAAGGCGCTTACAGCGCTCTTTGTGCTCTGGGCTGCAGGCTTCTTAGACAGCACGTCAGCCGCAGGTTTCTTCTGGTGTACCTGCTGAGGAACCTTTTTATTTTTATTCAACCCATCCTTCTTCCTGGTTCATGTTGGGTTGTTTTTTGAAAGGTAAAAAAAAAATTTGTTTTTTCGAATTCAAAGATCGCGCCTTTAAGGGGCGTGGTCTGACGTCAAGCAGGGGCGCAGCTTAAATGCGGAAGCACAAGGTCACATGAGGCCTCTTCAGTTGAATCTGTTGGCAAGCTGGGATCGAGCCCCGCAGTTGCTGGATCAAGTCTTTGTTCTATCGCCCTCGGCCAGGCAATCTCTCCTGTGGTGGTTGGACCCTCTACATTTGTCTGTAGGCAGGTCTTTTCAGACACCACAGGGGCAGATTGTTGCCACGGATGCCAGTCTCACAGGCTGGGGGGGTATCTGGCAAACCCAGAAGATCCAGGGACAGTGGGGGCCAAAGGAGAATCAGCTTCCCATAAATATATTGGAATTAAGAGCAATCTGGCTAGTGCTTCAGTATCTGACCCCCAGTTTAAAGGGGCAGGCTGTCCAGGTCCAGTCGGACAATCGGACGGCGGTAGCCTATATCAATCTTCAGGGGGGTACTCGGAGCAGGTGTGCCCTAGAGGAAGTAAGCCGGATTCTGACTTGGGCAGAGGAGAATGTTCCCTGCATCTTGGAAGTTTACAGCCCGGGGGTGGAAAACCAGGAGGCAGACGCTTTGAGCAGGAAGTCGCTGCGTCGGGGAGAATGGTCCCTCAGTCAGAAGATCTTTCAGGCTCTTTGCCTTCGCTGGGGTTGTCCGGAAGTGTATCTTTTTGCATCCAGACACAATCACAAACGGCCGAAGTTCATGTCCCTATCAAGGGACCCTCTAGCCATAGCAACGGACGCCCTGTCAACCTCTTGGGCAGGGTTCAAGCTCCTGTATTTTTTTCCCCTGCTTCCGCTCCTGGGTCGTGTACTAAGAAAGGTAGCTCAGGAGGGGGTACCAACCATTCTGGTGGCTCCTCGCTGGCCAAGGAGAAGTTGGTTCTCAGACATAGCAAGGATGTCAGTAGACCATTGGCGCCTGCCAGACGATCCAGACCTTCTCACACAGGGGGCGCTTCGGCACCCAAATTTACAGATGCTGGTTTTGATGGCCTGGCTGTTGAGACCTCGATCTTAGCAGAGAGAGATTTATCGGCCAAGGTTATTCTTACCATAATGCAGGCCCGGAAGAAGACATCTGCCAAGATTTACTACAAGATCTGGCGGGCGTTCATTTCCTGGTGTGAGGCTAGGAAATATTCATGCAGAAGGTATTTGGTTTCTAGGATTTTGGAATTTCTACAGGATGGCTTAGAAATGGGCCTACAATTAAGCACCCAAAAGGGGCATGTATTGGCCTTATCTATTCTTTTCCAGAAGTCTATCGCTAGCGATAGGCTCATTAAAACCTTTTTTCAGGGAGTCATTCATGTCGGACCACCGCGCAAGTCTATTTTACCGGTGTGGGACTTGAATCTGGTATTATCGGTTCTCCAGGGTGCTCCCTTTGAACCTATGTTTGACGCTCCATTGAGCATTTTGACGCTTAAGGTGATATTTTTGGTGGCAATCAGCTTGGTGCGGCGTATTTCTGAGTTAGCCGCCTTATGTATGAAGTCTCTTTATTTTGAGTTACACAGAGACAAGGTAGTTTTTCGGTTTAAGCCTGATTTCTTACCTTTTCACCTTAATCAGGAGGTAATTCTACCTTCTTTATGCCCAGTTCCGGCCAATGCTAAGGAAAGGGCACTTCATTCTTTAGATGTAGTCAGAGCCATAAGATATTACATGGCAGCTACAGACAGAAGTCGGATTTTCTTTTTGTTATATCAGAAGGGCCGAGAAAATGGCTTCCGCCAGCTAAATCCACTGTAAATGGATTAGGCAGACAGTAGAAAAAGCCTACTCGGCCAAGGGGAAGGAACCCCCTTTTCGGGTCATGGCCCATTCCACTAAGGCCATTGGTGCTTCCTGGGCTTTTCAGTATCAGGCCTCGGTGGAACAGGTTTGTAAAGCTGCCACCTGGTCTTCGCTTCATACATTTACCAAATTTTACAAGGTAGATGTTAGAGCCTCAGCTGATGCTGTGGTTGGTTGAAAGATTCTACTACTGCTGTTCTACGCTGGGGATTCCGCCCATAGATGGCACTGCTTTTGGAGATCCCAAGTGTAAGGAGGGTCTGGAATGGATTGGAATAAAGTACTCACCTGTAGAATTGTTTTTTTCTGGGAATCCATTCTAGACCCTCCGGCCCACCCTTTAGGGTCATGATCTATCTTTTGATGCCTTTTTGATGGTGTTTAGTCCATTTATTATTTTCTTTTTTGCATTAGGGAAAAAAAAAAAGTGAAGTTATATTTTGAGAGAATTCAAGCGGAGTTTGGTGTGAAGTAACATGGACTCCTAAATAGGCCTCCCGGCCTGCCTCTGATTTATGTTTTACTGCTTTTTAAGTACTGATCTAGGTTAGGAGGCAGCTGATACTTATGGGGCCGGGAGGGGCCACGCCTTTTTTGTCTTGCAGTCACATCCAATCGGCAAGGAGGTAATCCCAAGTGTAAGGAGGGTCTGGAATGGATTCCCAGAAAAAAACAATTCTACAGGTGAGTACTCACAGAATTGCATTTTCTGACTGCTTTTGTACATCCCAATTGTAATGAAGCAGTGTTCATGTATGAACAGCTTGACAGGGAAAATACCATTTTTGTCACCATGCATCATCCTGTCTCTTCTCTTAACTAACAGTTCTGCTTTATAGCTTTTTTCAAAATTTTATGTTGCTTTTTATGGCCATATTGCCACCATTTTATGTAGTTAATTATTATTTATTTATTGGAAAGCTGAAAGCAAATTATTACAATTGATTTGGTCTAGTATAGGAAAGTCCACTTTTCTGGATATTGACAACAGACCCCAAACCAGTAGTGCTGTTGCCATGCGTGTCTCCCTATATTACTTGCAACCGGCTTACGCTAACATGAAAGCGGGGGAGTCTCATGTCACAACAGCAGTTTTGGTGTGTGGTATGTTTAGAAAGTTCACAAAAAGAAGGTACTCTGTTTATCCTTGAATATCTTCAGTGTAAAATGCTATGTAATGGTCCTTGCTGCAGCCTCCCCTGTTGTCTGCATCCCCTGCTTCCCTTCCAAATGCCTGGTGCGGGCACACGCCCTGCTAGAGGGAGTAGTGGGGATGCTGCTGCTGCTCGCGCATGCGTTGTTGGTCCAGGAAAGAAGGTGAGTTTATGGGCTACCTGGGAGATTTCATAACAGTGGGGCATCCCGATTCTGTAAGCCCCAGGAGAGGGAATCATTTGGCCCGGGAATCTTATAGACTCCTGGGCTAATACATGTGGGTTTTGGTCCACTTTAAAGTTACTGTTCCCATTGTATAGGACTGCACATGTTTGCATTTTTTTCCTGTTTGAAATTGAGGCTATATTGCCAGAGTAATTATAAAATATAGTTTCATCTCATTTTGTGCTATCCTGTGTGATGGGATTGACCGGGCTGAGTGATGCAAGCACCCTAAGTGCAATGAGCTGGGTTTGAGTGACAGTGTGAAGGGATCTATTCTAGCTTATCACTCAGAGGGGGGATGCCAACCTGACTTTGATTTGTGGTCAAAATGAGGGGGGAGGAGCTAGAGGTAGAAAAGTTTGCATGGGACTGACTGCATCAGGTAGGCTGCCAGGCAATTGATTTCATAATTTGACTGGTCAATCTCTTGATGGCTCTGGCCTACAGATTTTTTTATTATTATTTAAGGCATAAATACAGCTTTCTGAATATTTGGATGTAGTGCTGTAAAGGGAGATTTCTATAAAAATACTTTCCCTAAATTAAACAAAAGTAGTCAAAATACCCTCTTTGCAAAGCTCTACTAATGTATTTTTTTCATTTTGTATAGATTAGGGGAGAAGATTATCCCTGTGTTTATCTGTGATCCTGTTGACATACTGTATTTAGCCTTCTTGTTTTATCAATAAAGTCAGGATGTTTATTTCTTTGGCCCTGAAAGGGAACTGGCACAACATTTGGGGTTTCTGTGGCACAGACTCTTGGTCACTATGGAGACCCATAGCTTTTCATGTTTTCTGGTCATGATGGACAGGTAGTGAAGACAGCACCGCAATTGCTTTTTTTGTGTGTATCTCATGATGTCATATGATGGTGACATGGTAAACTTAGTAGTTTTGCTCCAGTATTTTTTGCACCATTCTTGAAAAATCCTTACCTAAATGAGGGGTATCCCCTGTGACACTCTAGCAATAGTACCGTGTTAACCTTAGTACCGCTGTTAACCTTAGTGTATTATGAAGTATGCGACTGAAAAGTCATTTTCACTGTATTTATAAAGTTACTGTACAATGTTGCTCGTATGCCAGTGATCTCCACTGTCCTGATTACTTTCTCGTCCTATCCTAAAATCTACAATCAGTATCTGCTCAGTACCCTTGTATTGCATTTAGACATTCATTTGTAAAATTGCTATTACTATTTGCTAATTGCTATTACTGTTAACCCTCACAGCATCTGCCATAAACTCTCTTCCATTTACTGTTTGGTATGGTTGCTGTCCAGTCATTCAAGAAAATTTAACAGCCAGATTCCTATAGTTAACTCAACTTCCTATAGTTGAGTTAACAACAGTCAGCTCTACCTGCAATCCACTTAGCCTTCATCCAAGTAACAAACTCCCATAATGGCTGCGGCTGAGAGCTCTCCACTCTTTGTAGTTGCAATGGACAGATGTAGCCAGCCAAAAAGGAGCAGTTAAAAAATCCAATCCTTTATTCCAACGATTAAAAATAGTTACCAACGTTTAAATGTAATAGGGATTGCTTTGTTTTTAATATTACGTCATAAGTAAGTACTGGAGAGTCTGAATGGATATTATCCCTATTTTATTAGATTATCGGTACAATGCTATTATTCTTAGTATACAGTACGTCCTGCTCCAAATCTAATACTTACAGTTGGGATATACTCCGCCAGATAGCGCTGGACTGCAGAGACATCGAAAATAGGCTCCTCCCGGCCCCTCAAATACCCAGGGACCTCCCACAAATCCCCAGAATTTCTCTGCAGTCTGGCTGCGAAGGATGAGAAATTGGCTCTCTACTCGCAGGTGAGCGGGGTTATTAACCTGCAGCCCTGTAGGACTATTCCCACCCGTTCCACTAGTAATATGCCTCTCAGCCTTGGCTGCGCTGGTCGGGTGAAGGTAGGCAGCACCGCCATTGGTGCTTAGGAGCGCTGCTCCACCGCAATCCCCCACCAAAGGGTAGGCAGTTCAGGCTTATGGTGAGCCTCTATGGGATGCCCCTCCCGCACTATTGACCCTTGCCCCTACCTATCGGTGGGCCCTCTTTAAGTGGCCGCTGTCCTCCCTCATCCTCCTTGTAGTCTTCGAGGGAAAAGAGGGGGGGTGTGTATGTGTATAGATATGTATGTTATGCACTGTGCTTTCACTTTTCACATGTCTTTATTCTTGTGTCAGCCGCCACGCTGACTTGTCTTTTAAATTTACCGCCGCCGCACGCTGACTTTGTTCCGCACTTGGCGGCGGCATTACCTCAGGCGCTGGTGCTCCATCATTGGCTGTTGGCCTTTCTGGCTTCGCGCTCTTCGGGGGGGTCTTTGGCGCGTTCCGCGTCATCGCTATTATTGGCCCGCCCCTCGAGGTATACCGACGCCATCTTTTCTGACTTGGTTGGCCTATGCGCGACGGACTCCTACCTACCGCGGTCTGTAAGTGCCCTCGCGGGTGGCTTTATCTGCTTCACTTTTGTTACGATGTACTTAAGGTCTTATCTGCTTATGTCTTTCAGGCGGGACGAACCCTTCTTGGCTTCTCCCGGCCCTGTTTTAGTATATTGCTTGTAGGCCTTGTAAAAATTATACTCCCACGTCCCTAGCGGGTTATTGGGGCATCCAGGGTTGCTATATAGCGTTATTCCCTATCGGCGTATAGCGCCGCTATAATCACCTTTGGGACAAGAACGGCTGTGTGTAGCGTGTGGGCTGCCTCGTGCTGATGCTGACAAGGCGCGGGTCTGTGTACCCTGTGCTCAGCAGGTGCTTGCATTGCAATCTGGCCTGCCAGTGGCTGCACCTCGTTTCACTTCACCTACTCCCCCAAGCTTAAATCTCACTCTTGTTGAGTTGCATACTAGTGGGGATTCTCAGCCTGATGTGTCTTCTAGACTGGCTACTGTTGAACAGATTATTGCGAAGTCCTTAGCGCGTAAGGCCCCTGCTAAGAAGCGGCACTTAACGCCTAATGTTTATGAATCTGTGTGGCTATACCCCGTCTGATGAAGGGGAGCTCTTTTCTGATTCAGGCTCATCTGATGAGAGACCAAGGGGCCATGACGATTCTGGCTCTGACCCCTGGGCCCCGGATGACACTGACAGATTATTGACCCAGATTTTTGAGGTTCTGTCTATCTCTCTCCCTGTTGAGGCTCCCAGGCAAAGAGGGGAGCTTTTCCATACAGCAAGATCACGTTTGGAATTTCCAGAGCAGGCACATTTCCATAACCTTGTGCTCAAGGAATGGGAACGCCCCAGTAAACTTCCCGGGGTTCCAAAGAGTTGGGATAGGAAGTATCCCTTTCCTGCTGAGGTGGTTAAATGTTGGTCATCCCCCCCCCCCCCCCCCCCGAGGTGGATGCCCCAATCCTAGGGCTATCTAACACCTCTGTCATGCATTCCCCTGATTCTACTACCCTGCGGGATGCCGAAGACCGGCGTATTGATCAGCTGGCATCCCACGCCTTTGCATGTGCGGGGACGGCGCTGCGCCCGGTCTGTACCTCTGCCATTACTGCTGTGGACACTAGAACCCTTATCAGAAATTTGCTTGATAGTGCCCCTGATGAATTGCCTTGTGAGGTGTTTAATGCACTCTCCAGTTGTGATGTTTTTGTAAACTTTGTAGTATCAGCATTGGATGACACCATCAGAAAGTGTGCCAGAACTTCTGCCCTCGTGGTGGCTATACGCCGCTCGGTTTGGCTGCGCCAGTGGGCTGCTGACAACGCTGCCAAGAAGGCCCTCACTGGTTTTCCCTTTAAAGGACTGCGTCCGTTTGGAGACTGCCCGGACCTTTTTGCTAAGGGAGGCAGGTTACCCCAGTACAGGCGGCAACCTCGGCCCTTTCGGGGTCAGGGTTCCTTCTCCTTCCCTTACCGTGGTGCAAGACAGGGAAGGGGGGTCTCTTTCCCTGGGGCCCGGGGAGATTTCTGGGGTAGAGGCAGAGGACGTCCTGGCTCCTCCTGGGGTCCCAAAGCTAAATCCTCTCCCAAGCCCCCTCAGGCATGATGGGGCGCCCTCACCCATCCGGGTGGGGGGACAGCTGCAGCACTTCGCTCACGTCTGGAGGCTTCATGTCTAAGACCGGTGGATTCAGGAGGTTGTGTCCTCCGGTTATAAGTTGGAGTTTGCTGCCGATCCCCCTCCAAGATTCATCAGATCCCGGATTCCTCAGAACCCTGTGTCAGCGCAGGAGCTAGTGCAAGCCGTGCAAGGCCTCCTGGAGCTGGGGGTCATCTGCCAGGTCCATTTAAGAGAAAAAGGCAAGGGCTTTTATTCCAACCTATTCACAGTACCCAAAAAGGATGGTTCTGTCAGGCCCATCCTGGACTTAAAGGTTCTCAACAAGTTTGTCAGAGGCGCTTTCGCATGGAGACAAGGGGATTTCATGACTTATGTGGACATCAAAGATGCTTACCTTCATATTCCTGTGTTCCCAGGTCATCAAAGGTTCCTCAGGTTCGCTCTGATGGATCAACACTACCAATTTGTGGCCTTGCCCTTCGGCCTCACTTCAGCTCCCAGGGTGTTCACCAAGGTGCTGGCTGGCGTGATGTCTCTGCTCAGATGTCAGGGCGTCCGCGTGCTTCCCTATCTGGACGACATCCTCATCACTTCCCAGTCTCTACATCAGGCAGAGTTGGATACTCAGCTGGTGGTGTCCACTCTGGAGTCATTTGGATGGGTGATCAACCACCCCAAGTCCTCACTGTCCCCTTCCTTGGTAACTCCACTCCTAGGAATGATTCTGGATACAGTTCAGGCAAGGATCTTCCTTCCTCAGCAGAAGGTGTACAGTCTGATTGCACAGGCTCAGTCCCTCCTAGTTTGTCCCCATCCCTCCATCAGGCAGGGGATGCAGCTGGTGGGCCTGATGGTGGCGTGCTTCGAAGCGGTCCCTTATGCTCAGTTCCACTTGAGGCCTCTGCAACTTCACCTATTGTCTGTATGGGACAAGGACCCAGCGTCCCTGGACAGGGTCTGTGGTCAGGAGGTCCCTCTTGTGGTGGATGGACTCAAGGAACCTGTTGGGGGGCAGATCCTTTCTTGCTCCTTCCTGGGAGACGGTCACCACGGATGCCAGTCTGTCAGGTTGGGGGGGGTTTCTGGAAGTCCCTGCAGTTCCAGGGGAGGTGGGGTCCTCAGGAGGCCCACACACCTATCAATGTCTTGGAGCTGCGAGCAGGTTAGTTCTGGCTCGCTTGACTACTCATCTTCAGGGCCTGCCTGTTCAGGCGCGCTCGGACAACCAGACCGCCGTTGCCTACATCAATCATCAGGGAGGGACCCGGAGCAAGGGGGCCCTCCAGGAAGCGTCTCTGATCCTGACTTGTACAACCTACACAAAATTGTGCCTTAGTTCAGCACCACCAAAATAAAATATACAACAGGTAGTGTGCCAAAATTGTATGTCCCAACTGTAAATCCTACAAAAAACCTTTACCTTGTGGCCCAGTAAACCACAAGAACAGGTACCAGACAAAGTGGCACCACTCCTGTTTAATTAATAAGCCAAACCAATTGCTAATTAATGTTCATAGTTTAATTCATTAAAGATCCTACATTAAAAATACACAATACAACATTACAAACATCTAAAATAAGGACAATACATTACACAGCCCAACCCAGCAGCAGAGACCCAAATAACCCTATAAAAACCTCCATGTGATCAATTCTTAATAAAAAAAAAAAAACACTAAATCCATCCATATGATCTAAAGTGCTCCTGTGCAATACCAAAATGTAAGTATGTGATGTGCAAAAAACTGCAAAATGGTAACAAAAGAATATAAATAATCACCTCAGTGAAAACAATAGATCCAGTCTCCTGCTGAGTGGGGCAATTATCCACCCACGCGTTCCGTGACGATATGTCACTTTTTCAAGGTGCCATTGCTTGTGCTGCCATCGTCTCCGTTTAAATGTACTGAGTGGAGGCGCCAAAATGCATTCCCACCCCTCCCCCAGCGTGCGGCGGCCCCGGCCGGCGGCCGCACTCACGTCGGAAGGAGAGGCAGGTAAAACATCTGCGCCCAATCAGGCCCCTAGTCGGGTGATGTCATGGCCAAGCCCCCCACCCGCCCCCCATACCGACACCGATGACACGCCCCACGTGACAACGCCGTACAGCGGCGCGCACCTTGGAAACGGACACCAGGTCGGGGGAGAGAACCGGGCGGGGATGGATGAACATCCTGATCTGCGAGCCCTCACAGAGTGAACAGGGCTCAAAGACAGAGACGAGGGCAGCACCGCAATGCCTGGAATGAACATTCTCACTATTTACAAATAAAAACATTGAGACAACGATACATTAAAACACCAAGGTAACATCTATATACAAACTACCAAATATAACGTTATAAAGTAATTATAATATAATACTGTGGAGTATCATAACTCATGGCTCAAAATGCATTTTAGAGAATCAAGGAATCCCATTATCTAATCCATCAACTCTATCATTAATCCCCACACATTAAGCTATTAGTTACTGATCGTGCATCATTATGAATATACATATGATTGATATATTACCAATGAAATTATATAACACCAAATAACATCACACCCCCCCCCCCCCCCAAAACTTATTGGCCACTAATTATGCATCATTATATATATGTACATTAATATATTGCCAATCAAATTATGTGACATTAAGCACCCCCCCCCCCCCCCCCACCACCCTCCACACACACAAAATCGATCCCAGTGTCAATGAGTTAATATTTATATATGTGTGTCCTATAAAAATGTATATGCATGTGTGTATGCATATGTGTACACATACACACATGCATATAATAAATCAAAAAACTATCACAACAACAACAAATCCTTTGTTAACTTCAAGTGCATCATTTAAAGTAAAACATCTTGATCAAATAAAATAAATTGAAGTATATGAGTGAGGTATAGGTCACTCATCCCGATGAGGTCAAATAATAAGAGGTTCCTCTCAGAAGTCCTGGATAAGGCCACATCTCAATCCAACCAGGGTCCTGCAGAAAATCACAGATCGTCCATCATATAACAATTTGATCCTCAGGAAAGATTTAAAGATCACCAACTCAAATCCGCCCAGATCTCACAGGCAATTCTTCCCAAGATTATAAAATATGCATGTTTCAACACAGGATCCCAGATCGTTCAAAGGATCATCTCTTCATCAAGGATTAGAATCAATAGCATAGAATACCATCTAGAACCACAAAAAGAAATTACAAAATAAATATTGACAGAAAATGCACACATCAACCACCAATACCTAAACACATAGTGCACCCCCCCTTTTTTTTATTTTTATTTTTTACCCATATTCAGTGGTCCCTATACTAAATAAAGCAAGGATCATACCAAGGCTTAATGAACCGGACAAAGTATTTATTACTTATTTGCCCAAAAAGGGCTCAAAGGACGCATCCTCATTCAGCCCCAATGGGGCAATCGTATTTAATCGGTACATCCATTTCAGTTCATTTTGTAACAATTTACGTTTAAGGTTACCCCCCCTAATGCCCAACTGTATTTTCTCCAGTGGGGTCACCCTCAAGGTAGAAGGATCCCCTTCATGAAATCTTAAAAAATGGTCGGCTACCGGGGATATGATCTTCTGGGCAACCCTATCTCTTTGAGCCAGTCTAATATTAGACAAATGGGCCTGAATTCTAATTTTGAGTGCGTTTTTTGTTTCTCCTACATAACCTAGGTCGCACCCACATTGTAATAAATAGATCACCCCTTTGGTATTGCAATTCAAAAGATCCCTAATCTTATATTTCTCCCTTGTGTATCGATTCAAAACACGATCAGTTCTGACCATAAATTGGCAAATTGAGCAGCCACCACACCTAAAACTCCCTTTGGTTTTTTGTTGTTGTTTAAGCCAAGTGTCAGGCCTGACAAAATGACTTCTACATAGAATACTTTTTAGATTTGGTGCCCTTCTAGCTGTTAACTGGGCCTTACTGCCTATGATCTTTCCAATCCTGGGATCTGATTGGAGGATCCCCCAGTGTCTATCTAAAACCCCCCGTATCCGTTTCCAGTTGTTACAATACCTGGTTACAAACCTTATATTGTTATCCTTCCTGCGTGCCCGCGGGGTCAAAAGGTCACTACGTGGCATATTCGTAACCTGGCGATATGTGTTGGTCACAAATCTCTGGGGGTATCCCCGATCACAAAATCTTTTCGTCAGACCCCGTGCTTGTTCATGGTACTCCTCATCCTTGGAACAGTTTCTCCGCACCCGTATGAACTGGCCTTTGGGAATGCCCATCCTTTGATGTTTTGGATGGAAGCTCCCAAAATGTAGCAAGCTATTCACAGCCGTCCGTTTTCTGAATAGTGTAGTCGAGATGGTACCATCGCTATCTAAATTCAATTTTAGATCCAGGAATTCCACCTGTGTATTGGATATTGTAAATGTCAAAAATATGTTAAAATCATTCCTGTTTAATTTGGTAAGAAATTCACGACAAAGGTCTTCTGGTCCATGCCAGATTAACATAATATCATCTATGAAGCGGAACCAGCCACCGATGTGGGGCTGGTACTCGCTCATAGAATCTCCAAAAACCACCTCCCTCTCCCACCAACCAAGGAAGAGGTTGGCCACGGAGGGTGCACACCTGGCCCCCATGGCCACGCCTCTCACCTGGCGGTAGTGACCATTATCAAACACGAAATGATTGTGTACCAGAATAAAGTCCAACAATTCAAGAATGAACTCTCGTCGCTCCTTGAATATCTCTGATTCCATATTCAGAAAATAATCCACCGTACTAAGAGCTAGGTCATGTGAAATATTAGTATATAGGGATTCAACATCTGCTGTCACCAAGAGGGTCCCCTCTGGCCAGCAGATGCCCTCTAGCTTATTCATCAAATCAGAGGAGTCTCTGACATATGATGTCAGAGACTGAACGAATCCTTGTAAATGTATATCTATGTAAATGCTTGCTTGTTCTGTTAGACTCCCAATACCCGAAATGATTGGACGTCCGGGGGGAGCCTTTACATTTTTATGAATCTTCGGCAATAAATACAGTGTGGGGATTACTGGAGAGTCAACCTTCAAGAAATCATAGGTCTTTTGATCAATTACATCCTTGGATACTGCCCGATCCAAAATCCCCTCAAAGATCTCTCTGTACTGAGGGATCGGATTAGATGGTAGTTTCTCATAGTTGTTTCTGTCTCTCAATTGTCTATGAGCCTCTTTAACATATTCAGCAGTGCCCCAAAGTACCACATTCCCGCCCTTGTCAGCCTCACGGATGACAAAGGCGGGATTGGCACGTAGCGATTGTACAGCTTCCCATTCACCTTGAGTTAAGTTAGGTTGGATTTTTGACTGTGTAAGTTTTTCAAATTCCCCACTCACCATGCGGAAAAAGGTCAATACCGCTGGTGCTGATCCGAACGATGGAGTAAAGGTTGAAGGTTTCCTCAATCTACTGATTAAGTTCGACCAAATCTGTGGATCCTCCTTGTTCTGCTGAGGATCAAATTCCAAGAATTCACGTACTGTCTCATCCTCTACATTGTCGCCACCACCAGAAGCAGCATCAATAGAGGACCCATTTTTATCAGTGAAATGTCTTTTCAATAGGATTTGTCTGCAAAATACAAACAAATCCTTTATAATTTCAAACCTATCCATTTCATTAGTAGGGGAAAAATTTAGACCTCTGCTCAATACTGACCTTTCTGTACTTGATAATATATGATCCGTCAGATTGATTATTTGTAGTACATCAGTATCGGCCATCTCAGCTTGTGGGGACATGTTTTTCACTGAGGTGAGATTGATACTCTCTCCCACCATATTCACATTCTCCGCCTCTTGGACTGCTGGGATGTTAATCTCAAGGGGTCCCACACTGAACGGCCCCTGCCCTGTCTGTTCTCTCCTCCTCTTGAATCTCCTCCCGCCTCTCCTTGTCGTTTTCTTCCCGGGCCTTCTCCCCCCACCGAACCCGGGGATAAAAAATGCTCCTGAGATTCATTACCAGATTGGTTAGAGGCAGAGGAGCTCCTACTTCTATTAAAGGAGCGTTGGAATCGTTGGTTAGGGTAACCGCCTCTGCTGTTGCCATGATGGCGCCACTTATAGACTCTATTGTCATCCCTATCCTTTTTATCCCTTGCCATCTTGGATCGTTTACTCTGTACTATCCCATCCTCATATTGCTCCATGTCTCTCCTCAAAGTATCCTGACAGTCCTGAAATGACTCCTGAGCAGTACATTCTGCTAATTGTTGGTACAGTTTCTGCAAGTCTATCTTGACTTTTGCCAATAACTCCTTATCAAAGTCTATCAACATATTGATGAGAGACATAGAGCAATTATGTAGATGTGCCTCCCATGCTTGTTTAAAGGTCTCATTGACCTCCCATGCTGGGAAAATCTGCACTCTTAAACCCCTTGGAATCAGCTGTTTTTCCTTATACCATTCAAGGCTGTTAATGTTCCACCACAGGCGTGTATATTGTTTACGTGCATGTTTTAGGTGGGAGAAAATGACTTTGATCTCTTTGTTTCTACCTAATCTCTCATCCCCAAAATTATTATCAGAATCCAATATGTTCCTCAATTTGTTACTCCATGATTCCTCTTCCCTATCAAAATTCAAATGATAATTCATAGCCATATTGATGTGCTAAAACTGTCCCACACACACCCTGGGTTCAAAAGAACACACAAGTGTGAGTGAGTACTGGTATAGTTACGTGTACAACCTACACAAAATTGTGCCTTAGTTCAGCACCACCAAAGGCCTCCTGGAGCTGGGGGTCATCTGCCAGGTCCATTTAAGAGAAAAAGGCAAGGGCTTTTATTCCAACCTATTCACAGTACCCAAAAAGGATGGTTCTGTCAGGCCCATCCTGGACTTAAAGGTTCTCAACAAGTTTGTCAGAGGCGCTTTCGCATGGAGACAAGGGGATTTCATGACTTATGTGGACATCAAAGATGCTTACCTTCATATTCCTGTGTTCCCAGGTCATCAAAGGTTCCTCAGGTTCGCTCTGATGGATCAACACTACCAATTTGTGGCCTTGCCCTTCGGCCTCACTTCAGCTCCCAGGGTGTTCACCAAGGTGCTGGCTGGCGTGATGTCTCTGCTCAGATGTCAGGGCGTCCGCGTGCTTCCCTATCTGGACGACATCCTCATCACTTCCCAGTCTCTACATCAGGCAGAGTTGGATACTCAGCTGGTGGTGTCCACTCTGGAGTCATTTGGATGGGTGATCAACCACCCCAAGTCCTCACTGTCCCCTTCCTTGGTAACTCCACTCCTAGGAATGATTCTGGATACAGTTCAGGCAAGGATCTTCCTTCCTCAGCAGAAGGTGTACAGTCTGATTGCACAGGCTCAGTCCCTCCTAGTTTGTCCCCATCCCTCCATCAGGCAGGGGATGCAGCTGGTGGGCCTGATGGTGGCGTGCTTCGAAGCGGTCCCTTATGCTCAGTTCCACTTGAGGCCTCTGCAACTTCACCTATTGTCTGTATGGGACAAGGACCCAGCGTCCCTGGACAGGGTCTGTGGTCAGGAGGTCCCTCTTGTGGTGGATGGACTCAAGGAACCTGTTGGGGGGCAGATCCTTTCTTGCTCCTTCCTGGGAGACGGTCACCACGGATGCCAGTCTGTCAGGTTGGGGGGGGTTTCTGGAAGTCCCTGCAGTTCCAGGGGAGGTGGGGTCCTCAGGAGGCCCACACACCTATCAATGTCTTGGAGCTGCGAGCAGGTTAGTTCTGGCTCGCTTGACTACTCATCTTCAGGGCCTGCCTGTTCAGGCGCGCTCGGACAACCAGACCGCCGTTGCCTACATCAATCATCAGGGAGGGACCCGGAGCAAGGGGGCCCTCCAGGAAGCGTCTCTGATCCTGACTTGGGCGGAGGCCAATGTCCTCTGCATTTCAGCTGTGTACATCCCGGGGGTGGAAAATCACCTGGCGGACTCTCTGAGCAGGGGGACCTCTCGCCAGGGAGAATGGTCCCTATGCAGCAGGGTGTTTAAATCTCTGTGTCACCGTTGGGGCCAACCAGATGTGGATCTGTTTGCGTCCCGCCACAATCACAAGCTCCCAGCTTTTGTCTCTGTCCAGGGATCCTCTGGCCCTGACCTCGGATGCGCTAGCAATGTCATGGAAGGACTTTCAGTTCCTGTATGTCTTCCCCCCAATTCCCCTGCTGGCAGGGTTCTGCGCAAGATTGCTCTGGAAGGGGTGCCAGCAATTCTGGTGGCCCCCAGGTGGCCAAGAAGAGTGTTGTTCGCAGACGTGGTACAGCTGGCAGTAGATCAGTACACTCTGCCCTTGGTGCCAGATCTGATCACTCAGGACTCACTACGCCATCCCAATTTACAAACTCTGGCTTTGACGGTTTGGCTGCTGAAACCTCCATCTTGATGGAGAAGGGGCTGTCTTCCTCAGTTGTGGATACTTTGATTAAAGCTAGGAAGAAGTCTTCCTCTTCCATTTATTACAGGGTTTGGCGTGCCTACATTGACTGGTGTGAGTCTAAGTCTCTTCCCTGTCGTGTGTTCTCTATTTCCAGGATTCTGGAGTTCCTGCAGCATGGTTTGGAGATGGGGCTCCAACTCAGTACTCTGAAGGGTCAGGTTTCTGCCCTGACTATTTTCTTCCAGAAGTCCTTTGCTCAGCACCCTCTGATCAGGACTTTTTTCCAGGGGGTCACTCCTATGGTGCCTGTTTGGGATTTGAACTTGGTTCTGTCAGCCTTGCAGGGTGCTCCCTTTGAACCTGTGCAGGATGCTGCCTTGGCCATTCTTACGCTCAAGGTTGTGTTTCTGGTGGCTATTACTTCTGTGAGGCGTGTGTCTGAGTTGGCGGCACTGTCCATTCAGCCCCCCTACTATGAAAGACACCAGGACAAGGTGGTGTTTCGTTTCAAACCTGATTTTCTGCCTAAGGTAGTGTCTGCCTTTCATTTGAATCAGGATATTGTTCTTCCTTCTTTGTGCCCTAATCCTAGCAATGTTAAGGAAAGAGTTTTGCACTCTTTGGATGTGGTTAGGTGTCTGAAGTACTATCTGGTGGCTACTGCACCTTTCAGGAAAATGGATGCTCTTTTGTGGTCCCTTCTGGTCCTAGGAAGGGTTTGGCTCCTGCCAAGTCTACTATCAGCAAGTGGATTTGTCAGGTTGTGATTAAGGCCTACTCTGCTAAGGGGAAGAATCCTCCCTTCTGCCTTACTGCTCATTCCACTCGTGCTATTGGTGCCTATTGGGCTTTTCAGCACCAGGCTTCTGTTGAACAAGTTTGCAAGGCTGCTACTTGGTCTTCTGTTCATACCTTTTCAAAGTTTTACAAGGTTGATGTTAGGGTCTCAGCCGACGCTATTTTTGGCCGAAAGGTTCTGCAGGCGGCAGTGGTTTAAACTGCCTGCTGCTGATTTTTCTTGGGGATCCCACCCTACTTTATGGACACTGCTATTGGATGTCCCAACTGTAAGTATTAGATTTGGAGCAGGACGTACTGTATACTAAGAATAATACAATTCTGTGATTACTCACCTGTAGAATTGGTATTATGAGTATACAGTACGTCCTGCTCCAACCCACCCTTGGTTTGCATTTTCTCGAACCCCCTGTATGGTGATTGTTATCATTATTATAGTTGATAGTTTGGATTGTTCAATTCTCCCGGCTTCTCCTTAACTGCTTTTCAATGCTGGGGATTTGTGGGAGGTCCCTGGGTATTTGAGGGGCCGGGAGGAACCTATTTTCGATGTCTCTGCAGTCCAGCGCCATCTGGCGGAGTATATCCCAACTGTAAGTATTAGATTTGGAGCAGGACGTACTGTATACTCATAATACCAATTCTACAGGTGAGTAATCGCAGAATTGTATTTTTTATTCGTTGGAATAAAATATTTGAATTTTTAACCGTTCACCCATTTGTGACTACAACTATAGTGTCAGTAAGTTGTTGTACCATGTTAGCCATCAATGTAAGCAGGAAATCCAAGGTTAAGGTAATACTATTTATTGGCCAACTCAGTAAGATTGAAAATGCAAGCTTTTGAAGCCGTTCAAGCTTCTTCTTCAGGCATAATACAGATCTTAGACACACATTTATACAGAAAACTACAAAGGAGTGACAATTGTTTTTCTACTGACAGACATGAAAAATTAGCAAAGCTGTAAAATCGTATGCTGCAAGATAAGAATCAGGGGGATTCAATTAATGGTTGGCTGATAAGAATGACACGAGGAGAGGGAGTGTGCGGAATGACACATAAAACTATTGTCCCTGTTTAGCCCACAGTCCATCAGTTTAAAGATTTGGATGCATTTACACTCCCACTTCAATCTCTCCTTTTGTGAACGGAAACCCCCCTTGAGCTCTGTGAGTTTGAGGTCACATAGGCCATGGCCTGGTCTGCAAAAATGGGCTGCAACAGACACATCGTTTTTTTTATTTTTAATTGTGAATCTATGCAGATTTAGTCATTTTGCACGTGATTTGCATGTGAAATTACCCTGTATTTTGTAATCGTGTTGCATACCTGGTGTCCTTATTCTGTCGGTAGTGTAGATGTGTGTGCAAGTTTCACACCTTTTCTGCACGCAAGGCCATGTCCCATTTTGTGTTGGATCACTTAGGAAGTGCCTCACAATAGTTTTCTGAGGTTGGGAGGTTGTCTGCATGCCAACAGAGGAGGAGTTTTGAAAATCTCAGAAAGTCTCTTATTCCTGTGTAAAAGGGGTTGGCGCCCCTTCACAATTTTCCTTAAAACCTCCAGATATGGATTGTATGTGACAACCAGCGGAACATGGTTCTTCTTTTGGGATTCTTTGTACTGCAGGAGCCTGTCTCCGGGGATATGGAGTGCTTTTTGTAACTGGGCCTCTGCTTCTGATGCTTTGTAGCCCTGCCTAATAAAGTTTTTTTAGATTGTCCATAATTGCGGTAGATGTTTGTAGGTCCTTCCCCTTAACACATATGGTGGTGTCAAGGAAATTGATTTCTGTTGGTGAATGGGTGAGTTCCAAACCTATTGTGGGATGGAAGTCTTTAAAATTCATGTGGAAATCAATGAAGCCTTCATAACTTTCAGACCAGATGATTAGGATGTCATCAATGTAGCGAAAATAGACTATTGGTCTAGTGGCAGGTTGTAAATAAATGTAAATACATTTGCATATTAGGGTTGATTCAGAGAGACAAAAAAACACTTTCGTTTTTGTGTCGATCTGTTTTTTTTTTTTTTTAATTTTCCCGCTCTCGTATGAGTGTACGAGTGATTCTAAGCATGCATCGCAAGCCTTCAGTAAAGTCTTCGTCCTTTCGTATGCCAACGAGAATGTCATTATTCCCAGTATGTCACACACCCCGCTTCCGAATATTCATGACACTTGGGTAACTGTCCTGTAGAGGGCTATCTTGCAGAGATGACATGAAAAAAAGGAACCCCTCCTGGTCCAAAAATACCTGGGACCTCCCACCATTCCCCAGTCTTTCGCCTCTGCAGTCGGCGAAGCAAGTCAGAAGATGGCGGTCTTCTCCTTGCAGGTAGCCGGGGTAACCCCCTGGCCGTTTGTTTCTATTACTGCCTGAACCTTTTTTATTTAAACTATAGCAGTATGCCCCCCAGCCTAGGCTGAAGGTCCAGGCAACGGTAGGCTGCACCTTGTGGTGTATATGGGAGTTTGCTCCCCCGTGAGACCCCATACAAAGGGGTAGGCGGTGATCCTGGCTTGGGATGCCCGTTTCTCTTGCCCTTTCACCTATTGGTGTGGGTTCCCCCCCCTACCGTGTCCCTTGGGGGGGCTTTTCTCCCGTGGGTTGTTTTGCTTTATTTGGGGGAAAAGGTGTGTGTTTTCGTGGCCATTGTTTGCTGGGCCAGTTTAACTTTTACTACAGGTGCAGTTAAGGAGGGGGCGGGGCCGGGCGCTCGGCGTGCTCGTCGCGGCATGCCCACCCCCCCTCGAGGTCGGCTTCTCTGAAGAGCTCTGCTGGCTGTGTGAGGGAGGGGGCGGGGCCGGAGCCAGGCGCGGCCACGTTTTGCGCTGGCCCGCCCCTCTTCTTCTGGCCTCGCTGCTCTGCTGCTCTCCCTCTCATTCCCTCGCTGCTATGAGGGTTGACGGTCGCCGCTTTGCTGCTGTGAGTAGATTTTATTTATTTTCCCATTTTATCTGTCATATATGGTGGGTGATGTGCATGTTGACACTTATGTCTGTTCTCATGTCTTCCAGGTGGGATCCCTTCTTTTGATGTTTAAAAAGGGGGTTCTCCCGGTCCTAGGGTCCCTTAGAGATTAATTTAGGGTTCCCAAAAAATTAAAAAATAAAAAAAAAATCCTCCCACTTGGGACTTGAAGGGGCATCCCAGGTAGCTTAATAGCGTAAATCCCTCTGGTCATTGCGACTACATTAAAATCACCATATGGAGGCTTCTCAGGATACCAGGCTTGGGCTCCCCTCGGGGCAACCCCGGCAGTGTGTGTATGTGTTGTGGGGCATCCCTTGAGGGGGATAATGTACTTGTTTGCATACCTTGTGCTCAGCGGGCCATAACGCAGCAGTCGAGGGCCCACCCTGCCTTATCCGTACCCCTAGTGATGTTGTCACAGGTGGGGAGTCGCAATCTGATGTGTGTGCCAGACTGGCTAATATTGAGAAATGTATTTCTGGCTCTGTTGCCAGAAAGGCCTCGGTTAAGCGAAAGCATTTGTCTCCAGCCGCGCCGGCTTTTGAGTTTGATGATTATGATTTTCTTGACTGGTCTGATTATTCCCCGCTAGAAAAGGGGGAATTATTTGAGGATTCTGAGGGTTCTGACAATCAGCAGTTTGTTGGTGCTGATACTGAGCAAGGGCAGGGGGATGCTGTGGATACCCCGAAGGTCTTGGCTCACCTTTTTGAGGTTCTGGCAATTTCCCCTCCTGAGGAGGCCGCTCCTCAAAAAGGGGAATTCTTTGGGACTTCTAAGCCGTGCCTGGAGTTCCCAAATCAAAAGCATTTTGATGGCATTATTCTTAAGGAATGGGACAAGCCTACTCGGCTTCCAGGTATTCCTCAAGGTTGGGATAAAATGTATCCCTTTCCGGTGGACGTGGTAAAATGATGGTCGTCCCCTCCCGAGGTGGATGCCCCGGTGCTCGGGTTATCCAATACTTCTATTTTGCATTCTCCTGACTCCACCACTCTCAAAGATGGTGAGGATAAACGCATTGATCAGATGGCTTGCCACGCTTTTGCTAGTGTCGGTTCAGCCTTGCGGCCTGTTTGTGCTTCGGCGCTTTTGGCAGTGGCTACCAGGTCTGTGGTTAGAGACCTGTTGAGTACCTCCAGGCTTGACCCGGCTAGTGATGAGTTCACCGCCCTTAAGCGGTGTGAATTGTTCATGTCCTTTGTGCTTGCCGCCTTAGATGACACCATGGTCATGTGTGGTAGAACCTCGGCCTTACTTGTAGCTATTCGGCGGTCGGTGTGGTTGCGCCAGTGGGCGGCTGATTTTGTGGCCAAAAAGTCGCTTACAGCACTTCCCTTTGTGGGATTGCGGCTCTTTGGAGAAAGATTAGATTCTGTCACGAAAGGAGCGAAGTTACCTCAGTGTAAGAGGCAACGTCGTCCCTTTCGGGGGGCGGTCTCCTTTAACCCTTCCTTTCGTGGTGCCAGAACTAGCAGAGTTTTGGCCTTCCCTACCCTCGGAGGTGATTCCTGGAGTAGAGGCAGAGGTCGTGCCCGTCCAGGTCACAATTGGGAGTTCCAAACCCAAGCCCGCTGCTAAGCCAACTCAGCAATGAGGGGGCGCCCTCACCCTTGCGGGTAGGGGGACGGCTGCGGCACTTCTTCCAGGTCTGGGACCAGGAGGTCTCAGACAAATGGATTCTGGAAGTGGTGTCTTCCGGTTACAAGCTGGAATTCGAGATCCGGCCTCCTCCCAGATTCTTCAGGTCTCGAGTGCCTTCGGATCCGCTGGCTGCACAGGGGCTCCGGGCGGCAGTAAGTTATCTGCTGGACATGGCTGTCATTTGCCCGGTGCCTTCCGCGGAAAGGGGCTTGGGATTCTATTCCAATCTATTCGCGGTGGCCAAGAAGGGCGGCTCCTTTCGACCCATTTTGGATCTGAAGCTCCTCAATCGGTTTATCCACTTCAGGAAGTTTCGCATGGAAACCTTGCGTTCAGCCGTCGATTCTCTTCGTCAGGGGGACTTGATGACGTCCATAGACATCAAGGATGCGTATCTGCATGTACCTATCTTCCTGGCACACCAGAGATTCCTCAGGTTCGTGGTGGAAGATCAGCATTTTCAGTTCCAGGGGTTATGGGGGCCTCGGAAGGCTCATACTGGAGTTTCTTCAACATGGTCTGGACTCGGGGTTCCAGCTTAGTACTTTGAAAGGGCAGGTTTCTGCCCTGGCAGTTTTCTTTCAAAGGTCTTTTGCCCTTCATCCCCTGGTTAAGACATTTTTCCAGGGGGTTACTCATGTGCGGCCTCCTAGAAAGCCCTTGCTGCCGGTTTGGGATTTAAACTTGGTTCTGTCGGCTCTCCAGAAAGTTGCCTTTTTGGTGGCTATTACCTCTGTTCGGCGTGTCTCTGAGTTGGCGGCCTTGTCTATTCAGGTTCCTTACTTTGAGAGGCACCTGGACAAGGTAGTTTTCCGCTTTAAGCCGGATTTCCTTCCTAAGGTGGTTTCGGCCTTCCACCTCAATCAGGATGTAGCTCTCCCTTTCTTGTGTCCTAAGCCTAGTAATGACAAGGAGAGGACCTTACATTCTTTGGATGTGGTTCGATGTGTGAAATATTATTTGGTGGCTACTTCTCCTTTTCGTAAGACGGACGCCTTTTTCGTGGTGCCCTCCGGGCCCAGGAAAGGTCTGGCGCCGCTAAGTCTTCCATTAGTAAATGGATTCGACAGGCCATCGTTGGGGCCTATTCTGCCAAGGGGAGGGTTCCCCCTTTTCGTGTTACTGCTCATTCTACCCGTGCTGTTGGAGCATCTTGGGCTTTTATAAGGTTGATGTGTGGGCCTCAGCGGATGCTGTTTATGGCCGCAAAGTTCTGCAAGCTGCAGTAGTTTAAGTTTGCATTATTGCCTTTTTGGGATCCCCACCCATTATGGGCACTGCTATTGGATGTCCCAAGTGTCATGAATATTCGAAAGGGGGGGGTGTGACATACTGGGAATAATACCATGTTGTGATTACTCACCTGTAAAATGGTTATTACAAGTATGTCACACACCCCGCTTCATCCCGCCCTTTTTTGGTTTTCTGGGATCCTTTATATGGTGAACCTTTTTCTTTGCTGTTTACATTTGGCTCTTCCTGGTCCCTTTACTGCTGTCTTATACTGGGGAATGGTGGGAAGTCCCAGGTATTTATGGACCGGGAGGGGGTTTCTTTTTTTCATCTCTGCAAGATCGCCCTCTACAGGACAGTTACCCAAGTGTCATGAATTTTTGGAAGCGGGGTGTGTGACATACTTGTAATAACCATTTTACAGGTGAGTAATCACAAAATGGTATTTTCCAGCTTTCATTTTCCGTTTATGTTACTCATGTTACAACATAGGCTTTCGTTTTTGCCCTTTTTCCATCGTCTCCTCCCACGAATCATTTACGTTTCCCGTTAGATTCTGATTTCCTTTTACAATAAATAATCGTCCAGACTAAAATCCTTACGACCTTAAGCCTGCGCACTACAAACTTAACTCATTAATGTTTTCACCTACATATTTGGTTCACTGAATTTTGCTACAATACTTAGCGGTCTCATTCTTCTTGCATTTCCCACCCCTAAAACCTAAATCACTTTGCGGTCTAATTCTTCTTGCATTTCCCACCCCTAAAACTTACCTAAATCACTTCACGGTCAGTATATTCTTGCATTTCCCACCCCTAAAACTTACCTAAATCACTTTGCGGTCTCATTCTTCTCGCATTTCCAACCCCTAAAACTTACCTAAATCACTTCGTGGTCTCATTCTTCTTGCATTTTCCACCTCTAAAACTTACCTAAATCACTTCGCGGTCAGTATATTCTTGCATTTCCCACCCCTAAAACTTACCTAAATCACTTTGCGGTCTCATTCTTCTTGCATTTCCCACCCCTAAAACTTACCTGAATCACTTCGTGGTCTCATTCTTCTTGCATTTTCCACCTCTAAAACTTACCTAAATCACTTCGCGGTCAGTATATTCTTGCATTTCCCACCCCTAAAACTTACCTAAATCACTTCGCGGTCAGTATATTCTTGCATTTCCCACCCCTAAAACTTACCTAAATCACTTTGCGGTCTCATTCTTCTTGCCTTTCCAACCCCTAAAACTTACCTAAATCACTTTGTGGTCTCATTCTTGCATTTTTCACCTCTAAAACTTACCTAAATCACTTCGCGGTCAGTATATTCTTGCATTTCCCACCCCTAAAACTTACCTAAATCACTTTGCGGTCTCATTTTTCTTGCATTTCCCACCCCTAAAACTTACCTAAATCACTTCGTGTTCTCATTCTTCTTGCATTTTCCACCTCTAAAACTTACCTAAATCACTTCGCGGTCAGTATATTCTTGCATTTCCCACCCCTAAAACTTACCTAAATCACTTCGCGGTCAGTATATTCTTGCATTTCCCACCCCTAAAACTTACCTAAATCACTTTGCGGTCTCATTCTTCTTGCATTTCCCACCCCTAAAACTTACCTAAATCACTTCGTGGTTTCATTCTTCTTGCATTTTCCACCTCTAAAACTTACCTAAATCACTTCGCGGTCAGTATATTCTTGCATTTCCCACCCCTAAAACTTACCTAAATCACTTTGCGGTCTCATTCTTCTTGCATTTTCCACCTCTAAAACTTACCTAAATCACTTCGCGGTCAGTATATTCTTGCATTTCCCACCCCTAAAACTTACCTAAATCACTTTGCGGTCTCATTCTTCTTGCATTTCCCACCCCTAAAACTTACCTAAATCACTTCGCGGTCAGTATATTCTTGCATTTCCCACCCCTAAAACTTACCTAAATCACTTTGCGGTCTCATTCTTCTTGCATTTCCCACCCCTAAAACTTACCTAAATCACTTCGTGGTCTCATTTTTCTTGCATTTTCCACCTCTAAAACTTACCTAAATCACTTCGTGGTCAGTATATTCTTGCATTTCCCACCCCTAAAACTTACCTAAATCACTTTGCGGTCAGTATATTCTTGCATTTCCCACCCCTAAAACTTACCTAAATCACTTCACAGTCTCATTCTTCTTGCATTTACCACCCCTAAAACTTACCCAAATCACTTCGCGGTCCTGCGAATCTTCATCTCTAAATAATTATTGCCCTATTCGTTTTGTGGTAGCCAACCCTTAATGAATGTATTTAGAAAAGGAAATGACACAAACAGGTTTTTTTTTTTTTTTTTTTTTTCATCAGAAATGCCACTTTGTGTTGGCCTTTTTTTTAAAAAAAATATTTGGTAGAAAAATTACCAACTTTTTTTATACATTTTTAAAATGTTTTAAAAATGTAAAAACTATATACATAGCAATGGCAGGACCAAGAACATTATTCTTCTTCATCTGTGGTCCCCAACTAGTCGCGCAGCTCCTGCATCTCGGCCACCAACGCAAGGACCCTGGCACTCATTTTTGCCACTCTGGCACGTGTGGTCCCTGTATAAAAAAGAAAAATACATTATTTGTTGGCAAATACATGTTTATCAGCTGTGGATGGAATGTTTATTAGGTTGCAAGCTAACTCATAAGGCCATATGTAATTATGCTAAGGAATTAATCAAAGGAAGAGGGCACATGGCATTATGCTAATGCCATTGACTATGGCTTTAGGTATCTTGGTGATCATGTCAATTCCCACATACTCAAAATAATGACATTATAACTTACTTCGTTGGTGGCCGAGGTCTGCTGACACATGCAATGCCCTGTAGCTGAAGGCGCTCATATTCGTCCACAAAGCCGCAAAACATGGTCAAAGCAAGCAAGCCGACTGCAAAATGGTCCTGTAAGTGGATCGCAAATGAAACGGTTTTATAGGGCGGCGGTCCCTCGGCAATCAGCTCTCTGAATGAGACGCAAGCCCATACCAATAACGTAAGTTATCTGAACAAATGCAAAATATCAGATTTTGATGGGAAAATGATCGGAACTAACGCAAATGATCCGATTTAGTCTCGTTCATCGAAAGCGCATATACGCATTAGCGGGAACAAACCTACGAATGGAAAATGGAACAGAAAAACCAAAAAAAATGACAAACACACACAAAAACATACACAGACAGCTACGAAAGTCCAGACAAATGTGTTTCTGAATCGAGGCTATTGTGCAAATCTTGAGCCTATTGCCACTCCCATCTGCTGCAGGCAGTGACATGGAGGAAGTCTTCAGAAAAATGTGACTGAAAGAACACTTTCATGACAAGGAGAGCTTGGACACTACTTAGACTGAGCCAGAGTATATTAACCCCACCAAAAGATCTACCTGGACACCCAGACCTAGAAAAAACTGTACCATGGAAGGGTATATAAACAAGGATCACAACCACAGTCCTGCAGCGGGATGCAAGGCTGGTGCTAAATATCACAAAGGAGAAACAAAAGGTCATCAGCACCTTAAAAGAAAATAAGGACATTATATTAAAACCAGCTGACAAAGGTGGTGCCATGGTCATCATGAACACCAGTGACTACAAACAGGAGGTATACAGACAGCTGTCTTAACACCTTACACTATGGCAAACTACAGGAGGATCCCACAGACATCTAGACAAAGGAACTCCTAAAACTACTTAAAGGCCTTCCCTCTAAAATCAGGGATTCCATAATGCAGCTGATACCAGAAGACCCAAAGGTGTCCTGCTTTTATATGCTCCCCAAAGTTCATAAACCAGGAACTCCAGGAAGATCTATAATCTCTGGTATTGGGACTTTGACCGAAAACCTGTCAGGCTGGGTGGAACATATCTTTAAGCCTCTGGTCCGGGAGACACCAAGTTTTATTCAGGACACAACACACCTTCTTAAAAGACTATCTGCAATTGGACCTTTACCAGGGAGAACCATCTTGGCCACTATGGATGTAGAGTGACTTTATACCAACATCCCACATGATGACGGTATAGCTGTTTGTGCATGGTACTTGCAGGAACACGACCTACCTGCAGATGAGATCACCAAAATAATACATTTCATCCTGACCCACAATTACTTCTGTTTTGGCCGAGACCTATACCTGCAGCAGATGGGTGTGGCAATTGGCTCAAGATTTGCACCACAATACGCAAAGGTATTTATGGCAAAACTGGAAAAGGAGTTCCTTTCACAATGTGCCACTAGACCAACATCCTATTTTCGCTACATTGATGACATCCTAATTATCTGGTCTGCAAGCCATTAAGACCTAATTGATTTCCATATAAATTGTAACGACTTCCATCCCACATTACGTTTGAAACTCACCCATTCACCAACAGAAATCAATTTCCTTGACACCACCATATGTGTTATGGGGAAGGACCTACAAACATCCATCTAACGGAAACCCACAGACCCACCATAACAGCTTCCACCCAAACCACATCAGGAGGTCCATCATATTCAGCCAGGTAATCAGATACAACAGAATGTGTTCTGATACCATGGACAGAAACGCAATTATGGACAATCTAAAAATGAACATTATTAGGCAGGGCTACAAACCATCAGAGGCCCAGTTACAAAAAGCACTCCACATCCCAAGAGACAGACTCCTGCAGTACAAAGAATCACAAAAGAAGAACCTTGTTCCGCAGGTTGTCACATACATTCCACGTCTTCTAAGGAAAATTGCGAAGGAGCTCCAACCCCTTTTATGCAGGAATAAGAGACTTTCTGAGATTTTCCCAGATCCTCCTCTGTTGACATACAGACAACCTCCCAATCTCAGAAAACTCATCTTGAGGATCTCCCTAAGTGATCCAGCACAAAATGGGACATGGCCTTGCCTGTAGAAAAGGTGTGAAACTTGCACACACATCTACACCACCGACAGAATAAAGACACCAGATATGCAACATGATTACAAAATACAGGGTAGTTTCACATGCAAATCCCCTGTAATATACCTGATCATGTGTGTGCAGTGCCCCTCAGCATTTTACATCGGGCAGACAGGACAAGCGCTAAGAAAGCGAGTAAATGTGCACAGGTTCACAATTAAAAATAAAAGCACCTGATGTGCCTGTTGAAGCCCATTCCTGCAGACCAGGCCATGGCCTATGTGACCTCAAACTCACAGTGCTCAAGGGGGGTTTCCGTTCACAAAAGGAGAGATTGGAGTGGGAGTATAAATGCATCCAAATCTTTAAATTGATGGACTGTGGGCTAAACAGGGACAATACATGCCATGACATGGATTGAAAAGACTGGACTCATCACAAGGTCTGATATTAAACAGACTGTCTGGGCTGGTGTGAGAGAAATAAAAATTCCATACACTCTCTCTCCCCCTCTCATTCTTATTAGCCCACCATTAACGTTATAATCCCCCTGATTCTTATCTCACAGCTTACAAATTTACAGCTTTGCTATTTTTCATGTGTGTCAGTAGAAAAACAATTTCACTCCTTTGTAGTTTTCTGTATAAATGTACATCTAGGTTACAGACCTGTATTATGCCCAAAGAAGATCCTTGAACCGTTTTGAAAGTTTGCATTTTCAATCTTTTTGAGTTAGCCAATAAATGGCATTACCTTAACCTTGGATTTCCTGGCTACAAATATGAAATGATTAAAGACCAATCATGCACAAAACCTAATATGCTTAAGGGTATTTTTCAGCCAAAAACAACAAAATGCTATTTGCCTGTGTCCCATGCAGACCATCACTCCTGGTCCGGGGCTGCAGCTCTTACCAGATTGCTGGATTCATGTCCTGCGCTGCCCGACGCGATCATGCGTCTCTGCTGCCGTCTCTTCTCCCCCTTCCATTAGTCACTGTGAGCTTGCGAGCCTCCTGCCATCAGTCACTGTGAGCTTGCACTACCGCTCTATCCACTGCTATGGATGTTGGGTCTTCACACGCCACTTACCATTGCAGTGAAAGGAGGGGGCATGCCAGCTCACAGTGATGCACGACCAGGCCAGGCTGAAAAAACATGTTTCATCAGAAAAAGACCATACTCTGCATATTTCGATTTTTAATCGCAAAACAATGTAAGCCCTGCAAAATTCCTTATTACAACTGATTGTTCTGCTTTGCGGCCAACTAAGTATGATAAAATTACAAAAAAAAATGTAAGCGGTTTGCCTATCATTTATTTATTGCTGTCATTTATTGTTACCTTACAGATTTTAATAATAAAATTATATTTAGGTATTCGGTCTTACACCGGTGATCAGCAACTACAGTCTTCAGAAGTTCTGGGTTGCGCTTCTCTGCAATCAGACACGGCCGCTGCCATGCCCTTTTTATTTGTGTTGTCAATCCCTTTAGAGAAATTAGCTGCTAATGAGTGATGGTGCAAATAGCAAAGCCTTTTAGGTCTCTTTATGTTCACAATTTGGGACATTTGCAGAATGCTTTTTAACATACTTGTATTCTGATTACCAGCACAATCATTAAGTGTTTCACAGAATGTATCTCTTTTAATGCAATAGCATTGTTTAAAATGATGATTATTCTGTTGCTTAGTATTTTATATAAAATCTACAGTAATCATCAAACCCTTTTTACATATTTTGATATATCTTATGATATAACATGCATCTGTAATCTATTGATATTATGTAAAATAAAAATGTTGTAGATATATTATCTTCTAGGTATATTGCCACAGATAACCACATTTGGCCACCCCTTTTTGGCAAAATATGAACTATTTTTAGTAGCAGGGCATCCTGATTATGAGTGCCTTGATGTATAAAAAAAAACCCCAGGCTTCCCCCGTAACTTTACCTTTCTGGGATCCAAGAGTGCTGTGGCAGCACTCAAGAGCAGCCCTGCAGCTGATGCATGCACCTGTTTACAGCCCGGGCGGGGGGTGGCCCAAGGGATGACTGCCACTCACATTTATTCAGAATTCTATACTGCTCTTTAATATGCCCGGTATAGAATGCTAATTGTAGGACAACCCACACATGTGCAACAAAAACAAGAATAGTATAAAATCCTGGGTTTCGTTCCTCTTTCAAGGGAAGGTCCACTATTGTGGACTTACCCCACAGCCCTCAAATCAGGGGTGCGCTCGGGCTGAAGATACCCCACTTTCACCAACTCCTGCAACACACCCTCAGCACACAAGAAACTTTCTTGTACGGAGACGCCTTATGGTCTTAAAGTACGCTGTATTGAGACTATGGCCACATGCAGTGCTGACTTTTCATATGGTGATGCAGGAACAGGTGGAAGTGGGCGGTCTCACAGAGGGCAGCCCTGATCCGAGGTCTGACTAGAATGTCCACGAAAGTCCTTGCGGCAAACCTTGGTTAGTTTATCCTATGTATGCCTGTGTATGTGCAACTATTATAATGGCTCCTCTGGATTGTTTTAATATAGTGTGTCCTTCCTTTTCCTTAAATTATTCGTTAAAATTATGTATAATGTACAGAGCAGTCTTGTTCTGTAAATAATATTTTTGTAAATAATTTCTATGCATTGTAATATATTAAATGTACCCAATTTTGTGGGTGACTTTTGTGCAATAAATCTGGTCTTGTCAATAAATATTGTATTATTGACATTTTAGGTTTTGTGTTTTTAATATAAATAAATCAAACCAACAAAAAATGTGCTGTCTGCTATAGTGGTATGTGGTCACTTTGTTCTGTTGCTACACAATCCATCTCACAAATCTGGCAATTCCAAGAGTTGCTGAAGGGGTCTCTTGAAGATATTAAGTCATGAATAGGTCTATTGGCAGGTACAGTTAGAGGGCAGACACCTAAAGACAATAGACATGCCTATGTTTTCCCCAATAGCTGAGAATAAACCCCAGTTATTGTTATTTTTTTATTTTATTATTCTTCCGGGAGGTGTTGCCAGTATGGGGGGGGGGGGATGGTCTTGTCTCCAATATGTCTTTCATCTGAGCCTCTTGAAGATGCATAGTAGACATAGAAAAGGGCGAGGCTGGCTGGCATTCGCAGAAGAGATTCCTTAGCTTACTCTCTGCAGCAGTAAAGAGTAATGACATATGCCATGTTTCACTTAAACCGGACCTTCACCATGATTTATTGAAAAGCCCAAACCCTTAATAAATAATTCCCCAGCATCTAAGGTTAATATATTTGAAGTTTTTAGTCACTCACTTATTATTCTTCCCCCCACTGGGCTGCAACTCTGTTCAGGACTTTAGGATACGGGCGCTGCCATCTTGACTCAGAAGCATCACACTTGAGGAGAGGAGAGTGGGATAAAGTACAGGGGGTGGGTTATAGCTTTGCTTTGCTCAGACAGAGCAGAGCTGAGGTCAGGAAAAGGTCAGCAATCCCAGAATGCAAAGCAGCACAGTCAGAAGGCACTTCCTGTTTGCAGGCTGCCTGATGTTGCATGTGCCAGCCTACCTGGAGTTTTTGTTACGCTTTGTTGCCAGACCATTTTTCACTATTTGGCACTATGCATGTTCAACTGTGATTTTTGAAGGGATTTCCCAGGAAAATTATATATTGTTTTTTTTCAGCAGAGTCTGGGCTTTAACATAAAATGTCTTGTTTGTCATTTGTCAAGTGTATTATTAATATTTTGGGGTGAAATATGTGAAAAAAATTTTTAAAAATCTATTTTTTACAATTTGTAGTGTTTTTTTGTAATAAAAAATGTAAGTTTGTCAATAAAATCTTATTGCGTGTGAAATCCCAATTCCAATTTGTGGTTACAACGGTACCACATATGTATTGGTAGACACCCTTTCCTGCCCAGGAGACTCCCCCAAACTGAAACAGCACTTTAAGATTTTTAGATCAAATACAGCTATGCTAAGCGCTATGTGCACCTTGCAGTTTTTTAATAAAAACAACCCTTTACATTTGAAATACCCCCCACAAACTATATATTCTCTGGAAATGCACACCTCAAGCTTTCTAGGCGTACCAGGCTTGTTGATGTTGCCACAGTTTTCTGGAAGTTCTCCCTCAATGTATTCTTTGGTTACACAGAGCTTCCCTAAAAAAGGATAAAAAAAGCAGGATCAAAGCCACATTTTCCTAAAAACTATATGCAAACAAGAAAAAAACAAGTTAATCTGAAAAAGCAACTTCCCCCGAACCGAACGATACCCAACATGCATAGCTACTGTCAAAAGAAGAGTTGCCAAACACCAAAAAGTAAAACATGTGCACAATGGTAATTTTGCTTGAAAATTTCAGCTCTGCAGACATAGTGCGCACCTTGCACTTTTTCTACTAAAACAACCCTTTACATTTGGAATACCCCCCACAAACCATACATTCCTTGAAAGTACACATGATAAGCTTTCTAAGCGTACCCAGCATGTTGTAGTGGGCCCATCTTTCTGAAAGTAATCCCTCAAAGAATTCTTTGGTCGCACAGGGTTCCCTTAAAAAAATGTATAATAAAGCAGAATAAAAAATGAGTTTTCCTAAAATATCAATATGCAAACAAGAAAAAACAAGCTAAATCTAAAAGCGCAAGGTCCCTCGAGCAGAACGATACCCAACATGCATAGGTACTTTTAACCCTTTTAACTGCCAGCCTACTTGAGATTTTGTCACCCTCTCTTGACAGGTCATTTTTAACCATTTTGCGCTATGCTTAACTGTGATTTTTGCAGGTATTTCCAGGAAAATGATATATTTTATTTTTGTGGCAGAGTTTAGGCTTTAACATGAAATGTCTTGTTTGTAATTTTTTTACTGTTTTTAAAATATTTTTGAGTAAATTAAACAAAACAAAATAAATATTTTTTTAGAAAATTCTCTCGATTACAACGGTACCACATATGTATCAGTAGCCCCCCGTTACTGTTCAGAAGACCCTGCCAAACTGAAAAGAACACTTTATAACATGTAAAAATAAAATACAACTACAATCCACACTATAAAGGGTTAAATCAAGAAAAAAATTGGCATGGGGTTCCCCTTCCAAGGGGGGGGGGGGGTAATCCCCATTTTTTTTTTATTTTAAGGGTTAAAAACCCTTAAAAATTCCTATAAAAATGACATGTGGTCCCCCCTACCCAGCACAACCAGCCCGGGGATCAGCTATGCAGAGCTTGTAGAACAGGGCGCAGGGGCCAGCTTTGGTGGCCCCCCGCCCTGCCAAGTACAAGCCCGCACCGCCTAAATCAGCCCGGGCCCTTCTGCCCCCCCTGGGCTTCGGGGAGGCAGGTAATAGGGGGGCTGGGGTTAATGGCAAGTCACCCGCTAGCCGCAGGTGACTTGACAGCCCCCCAGCCTTGTGAACTGGTATAGGGGTTTCATGGACTCCTTACAAGTTCACAATGGGTTAAAGTGGACCAACACCCAGGGCTGATCGGCCCGGGAATCTATAAGATTCCCAGACCGTTCTATTTCCCTCCCCCTGGGGCATCCAGAATCGGGATGCCCCTCTGTGTGAAACCCCCCGGAACACCCGCTACAGCTTACCTGAATCCCGGTCCTACGGCGCATGCGCGGGCCGCATCCCCGCTATCCCTCTAGCAGGGCGCGTGCCCGCGCTGGCTATTTATGAATGGCCGGCGCGGGCACGCTCCCTGTTAGAGGGAAGTAGGGGATGCGGTCTCCAGCATGCTCAGAGTGGCTGAGCTTAGACGTCTCTTAGACGTCCATAACTCAGCCGCTCTGAGCGCGCTGATTGGACGAGCGGCTGCGCATGCACCATAGGATCGGGGTGAGATGAGTTATTGTGGGCGATCGGGGGGTTTCACAGAGCGGGGCATCCCCGATCGGGATGCCCCGGGGGAAAGGACCAATATCCAGGATAGTCAAAATCCTGGGTGTTGGTCCACTTTAAATGTAAAAAAAAACACAACCACACCACAAAATGCTGGAAACATTTTATACCTGCTGTGTAACAGGACATAAGCGGTTAATTAAAAAAAAAATTGACATAGGGTCCCCCCTCCCGGGGGGGACCCCATTTTTTGGGGGAATTTTAAGGGTTAAAAACCCTTAAAAATCCCCCCCAAAAATGACGTAGGGTCCCCCCTACCCAGCATTACCGACCCAGGCCAGCTATGGGGGCTTGTAGAACAGGGAGCAGGGGCCAGTGTTGGCCCCTGGCCCTGCAGGTTACTAGCCCACATAGCCACTAAGTGGCCCAGACCCTTCTGCCCCCCCCCCCGGCCATTTGGGAGGGCTGTTAATGGCAAGTCACCCGCTAGCCGCAGGTGACTTGCCAGACCCAGAGCCTTGTGAACTGGTATAAGGGGTCTCATGGACCCCTTACCAGTTCATAAAGGGTTAACTGTGAAAAAAAAAAGACACCAGACAAAAGTATTTTATTAAAAAAAAAAAAAATTTTCTTACTGTACTTACCTCGATTGTAAGCTCTTGTCCCTCGCCGCTCTGCTGACAGATGATCAGAGGATCTCCTGCCAGCTCCTTCCCCGGGCACCGATCACCAGCATCTGACGGCTGAGAAGGCTGAAGCCGGTGATTGGGGGCCGGGATGACGTCATTAGCCAAGGGGCGGGGCTTAGCGGCAAGATGGCGGCCGCCATCGAGGAGGAAAGGGGAGAGAGCGTTCTGGGCTCTCTCCTGAAGATCTGTCCTGGGGGGGGATCGGAGGCCCCCCAGGTGAAGAGGAGGGACAGCGGGAGCCAGCGCACATGGAGGTAAGTGAATGTCATTTTTATTTATTTATTTTTTTTACAGTTAGCAGCTGCTGCTGCCGAAGCGGGGGGGGGGGGGCGGCCTATTCCGGGGGCTCTCCTGGAGCCATCCGACCCCCCACGGGGGATCGGATGGCACCAAATTAAAGAGGAGACCTGGCTGAATCCAACGAGGGGTCAGGTGAGTATTTTACTGTTATATTTTTTTTTACTGTGGGGGTTTAAATCAGCTACGTGAGTCTCACGTAGCTGGCACTTAAGTGGAGCAGAGGCTGCTACGTGAGACTCACGTAGCTGGCACTAGAAGGGTTAAAGGCTCATAACTTGCAGGTAGGATGATTTTTAATGTGACCAATCTGTATGAGCAGGGTGTGGGAAACATATAAGATATGCTCTTATTCAGAGTGAAGGACCGCTTTAACCCTTTAAGTGGCAAGCACATTACACCTACGGGCTCATTTGTCCGGGCCTTAAGTGCCAAGCACGTAGGTGTTACGTGCTTGACTTTCCCCCCTGCTAGTTAAAAAAAAAAAATACTCACCTGACCCTGACTCTTTAGATCCGGCCGGGTCTCCTCTTTAATTTGGTGCCATCCGATCTCCCCTGGGGGCTCGGATGGCTCCAGGAGAACCTCCAGAATAGCGCCCCCCCCCCCCCCCCCCGCTTTGGCAGCGGCCGCTGCTAGCTGTAACAAAAAAAAAAATGACATTTACTCACCTGCTGCCGCGATGCCTCCCGCCGGGTCTCCTCTTCAATGGGGGGGGGGGGGGGCTTCCGAGGTGAGGAGAGGACGAGAAATCGCCTTCCCCTTCACTTCCTGGATCACGTCTGCTAGCCCCACTAGGGACCGGTGACATCACTATGATGTCACCCGGCAGCCGGTTTCTTAAGACCTGCACCCGAGACTATCTTGTCGGGTGCTGGAAGGAGAGAGGTTGGAGGTGGGGAGAGGGCTGTGATCCCTTGCCCCTCCCGCCAGCCTCCCTCCACCCAGCACCCGCAGCTGTCATTGGGGATAGCCGGGGGACAGAGAAGGATCGGAGGTGAGTAAAGAAAAAAAATGTCATTTTTTTAAATTGTGTCAGTGTGTTTATTTTTACTGTTAACCCCTTGTGAACTGGTAAGGGGTCCATGAGACCCCTATACCAGTTCACAAGGCTGAGGGCTGGCAAGTCACCTGCAACTAGCGGGTGACTTGCCATTAACTCCCGGCACCCCTATTACCTGCCTCCCCAAAACCCGGTCGGGGGCAGAAGAGCCCGGGCCCACACAGGGTATGTGGGCTTGTAGGCTGCAGGGTGGGGGGCCACAAAAGCTGCACCCTGATCTACTAGCCCCCATAGCTGGTCCCGGACTGGTAATGCTGGGTAAGGGGGACCCCATTTCATTTTTGGGGGGATTTTTAGGGGTTTTTAACCCTTAAAATTCCAATAAAAATGGGGTCCCCCCCTTGTTCTGCTCGAGGGATCTTGCGCTAAATAAATGTTTTATTTAGATTTTCCTATCTCTGTCTAGGCAGCATTTTTTGCTTACCTATTAAAGCTCTTTGTTTCTGGCTGTGTTCAGATTTGAATTTTCCCTCCATTTTTGGCCATGTGATCCTGGAAGTGGGCGGGGCTTAGGCATGCTTTTATTCAGAGAGCACCTGGTATGCTCTGTTTGACTTCCTGTTTCCTGCTTCCCTGTGGCCTTACCTCATGATGTGAGCTTATTGCATGGGCTGTGAAGCTGAAGGGAGTTTTTTTTCTGTCATTTATTTATATTGTGTGCATTTGGTGACTGTTTTCTCTGTAGGTGGAAACTCCTTATTTAAAAAGGGGTTTATCCTGGTCCTTATATAAAAAAAAAAAGCCCTTAAGCCTTATTTGGGGGTCCATTTGTGTTTCAATCCTCCCACTTGGGATTATTTAAAGGGGCATCCCGGGTAGCAATTGCGTAAATCCCATATATACTTGGCGACTATAATCAATTATAGTATAATACTAAACACCATACGGAGGCATCACAGGATAACGGACATGCAATTCCCTCTGCACAGACTCGGCAATGTTTTTGATGTGGGGCATCCCTTGTTGGGGATAACGCAATTCTTTGCGTCCCTTGTGCACAATTAACTATTATGCAGCAAACTGAGGCCCAGGCTTCAGGGCTTGTGGCTAATGCCTCATCTCCTACTCCGCAATGTCTTGTCCGTACCCCCAATGATATTGTCATGGGTGGTGAGTCGCATGCTGATTTATGTGCCAGATTGGCTCATCTTGATAGATTAATGTCTACCTCTGTGCCTAAGAAGGCCTCAGCTAAAAGAAAGCACTTGACTCATGCCGCTCCGGCAAGTGAGTCAGACAATTGTGAATTGCTTGATTGGTCTGATCCTTCTCAGTTAGAAGAAGGAGAATTATATGAGGAATCAGATGTTTCTGATGAACAGCAATTTGTTGGTACTGAGATTGAGCAGGGTGAAGCAAGTGTTGTGGATACCCCAAAAGCTCTTGCTCAGTTATTTGAGGTTTTGGTTATTACTCCTCCTGAAGTAGTCCCTCCTCAAAAAGGGGAATTCTTTGGAGCCTCTAAACCTCGTTTAGAAATCCCAGATCAAAAGCATTTTTTTGATATTCTTAAAGATTGGGAGAAGCCTGCGCGGCCTCCTGGCATTCCCTTGGGCTCGGACAAGAAGTATCTCTTCCCAGCTGATACTGTTAAACGTTGGTCATCACCACCTGTGGTGGATGCCCCTGTGCTTAATTTATCCATTTCTTCTGTGTTGCATTCTCCTGACTCCACTACACTTAAAGATGGAGAGGATAAGCGTATTGATCAAATGGCGTGCCACGCTTTTTCCAGTGTGGGCTCGGCTTTGCTGCCTGTTGGTGCTTCAGCGCTCATGACAGTGGCTATTAGGTCTGTTGTGAGAGACCTAATGAATTACTCAGGGCTTGATCCAGCCTCTGATGAGTACGCCGCTCTTAAGCGATGTGAGATGTTTACACAATTCTTAAAGGAGCCACAGCACTCAACCCTGTTAGCTTGCAGACCAGCCTATAATCTGTCTCTAATCTTAGTTAAAAACAGAGGACTCGGTCACACACATCTGCAGAGGTATGCTTAAGCTGCACCACTACGCCAAAGTGCCTCTGTGGGGTGCAGTCCTAACTCTAATCTCTGAGAGCCCATCTGGGACATACAGTGCAATAGATAAATTGGGAGCAGGCTTACCTGAGGTTGCCCTAAACCTCTCAAGTGCAAGCCATGGGGTGGAAGGGTCAAAGACCTTGCAATACAGCCTAGACCCCACACACCATGTGCTTGCACAAATTCTAAAGAAACAAAGGGGGGGTGGCAGCCGCTCAGACCATTTTATAACTAACCTGGGAGGTGCACGTTAGCAGGGCAATTAGTAAACACAATTCTTAAAGGAGCCACAGCACTCAACCCTGTTAGCTTGCAGACCAGCCTATAATCTGTCTCTAATCTTAGTTAAAAACAGAGGACTCGGTCACACACATCTGCAGAGGTATGCTTAAGCTGCACCACTACGCCAAAGTGCCTCTGTGGGGTGCAGTCCTAACTCTAATCTCTGAGAGCCCATCTGGGACATACAGTGCAATAGATAAATTGGGAGCAGGCTTACCTGAGGTTGCCCTAAACCTCTCAAGTGCAAGCCATGGGGTGGAAGGGTCAAAGACCTTGCAATACAGCCTAGACCCCACACACCATGTGCTTGCACAAATTCTAAAGAAACAAAGGGGGGGTGGCAGCCGCTCAGACCATTTTATAACTAACCTGGGAGGTGCACGTTAGCAGGGCAATTAGTAAACACAATTCTTAAAGGAGCCACAGCACTCAACCCTGTTAGCTTGCAGACCAGCCTATAATCTGTCTCTAATCTTAGTTAAAAACAGAGGACTCGGTCACACACATCTGCAGAGGTATGCTTAAGCTGCACCACTACGCCAAAGTGCCTCTGTGGGGTGCAGTCCTAACTCTAATCTCTGAGAGCCCATCTGGGACATACAGTGCAATAGATAAATTGGGAGCAGGCTTACCTGAGGTTGCCCTAAACCTCTCAAGTGCAAGCCATGGGGTGGAAGGGTCAAAGACCTTGCAATACAGCCTAGACCCCACACACCATGTGCTTGCACAAATTCTAAAGAAACAAAGGGGGGGTGGCAGCCGCTCAGACCATTTTATAACTAACCTGGGAGGTGCACGTTAGCAGGGCAATTAGTAAACACAATTCTTAAAGGAGCCACAGCACTCAACCCTGTTAGCTTGCAGACCAGCCTATAATCTGTCTCTAATCTTAGTTAAAAACAGAGGACTCGGTCACACACATCTGCAGAGGTATGCTTAAGCTGCACCACTACGCCAAAGTGCCTCTGTGGGGTGCAGTCCTAACTCTAATCTCTGAGAGCCCATCTGGGACATACAGTGCAATAGATAAATTGGGAGCAGGCTTACCTGAGGTTGCCCTAAACCTCTCAAGTGCAAGCCATGGGGTGGAAGGGTCAAAGACCTTGCAATACAGCCTAGACCCCACACACCATGTGCTTGCACAAATTCTAAAGAAACAAAGGGGGGGTGGCAGCCGCTCAGACCATTTTATAACTAACCTGGGAGGTGCACGTTAGCAGGGCAATTAGTAAACACAATTCTTAAAGGAGCCACAGCACTCAACCCTGTTAGCTTGCAGACCAGCCTATAATCTGTCTCTAATCTTAGTTAAAAACAGAGGACTCGGTCACACACATCTGCAGAGGTATGCTTAAGCTGCACCACTACGCCAAAGTGCCTCTGTGGGGTGCAGTCCTAACTCTAATCTCTGAGAGCCCATCTGGGACATACAGTGCAATAGATAAATTGGGAGCAGGCTTACCTGAGGTTGCCCTAAACCTCTCAAGTGCAAGCCATGGGGTGGAAGGGTCAAAGACCTTGCAATACAGCCTAGACCCCACACACCATGTGCTTGCACAAATTCTAAAGAAACAAAGGGGGGGTGGCAGCCGCTCAGACCATTTTATAACTAACCTGGGAGGTGCACGTTAGCAGGGCAATTAGTAAACACAATTCTTAAAGGAGCCACAGCACTCAACCCTGTTAGCTTGCAGACCAGCCTATAATCTGTCTCTAATCTTAGTTAAAAACAGAGGACTCGGTCACACACATCTGCAGAGGTATGCTTAAGCTGCACCACTACGCCAAAGTGCCTCTGTGGGGTGCAGTCCTAACTCTAATCTCTGAGAGCCCATCTGGGACATACAGTGCAATAGATAAATTGGGAGCAGGCTTACCTGAGGTTGCCCTAAACCTCTCAAGTGCAAGCCATGGGGTGGAAGGGTCAAAGACCTTGCAATACAGCCTAGACCCCACACACCATGTGCTTGCACAAATTCTAAAGAAACAAAGGGGGGGTGGCAGCCGCTCAGACCATTTTATAACTAACCTGGGAGGTGCACGTTAGCAGGGCAATTAGTAAACACAATTCTTAAAGGAGCCACAGCACTCAACCCTGTTAGCTTGCAGACCAGCCTATAATCTGTCTCTAATCTTAGTTAAAAACAGAGGACTCGGTCACACACATCTGCAGAGGTATGCTTAAGCTGCACCACTACGCCAAAGTGCCTCTGTGGGGTGCAGTCCTAACTCTAATCTCTGAGAGCCCATCTGGGACATACAGTGCAATAGATAAATTGGGAGCAGGCTTACCTGAGGTTGCCCTAAACCTCTCAAGTGCAAGCCATGGGGTGGAAGGGTCAAAGACCTTGCAATACAGCCTAGACCCCACACACCATGTGCTTGCACAAATTCTAAAGAAACAAAGGGGGGGTGGCAGCCGCTCAGACCATTTTATAACTAACCTGGGAGGTGCACGTTAGCAGGGCAATTAGTAAACACAATTCTTAAAGGAGCCACAGCACTCAACCCTGTTAGCTTGCAGACCAGCCTATAATCTGTCTCTAATCTTAGTTAAAAACAGAGGACTCGGTCACACACATCTGCAGAGGTATGCTTAAGCTGCACCACTACGCCAAAGTGCCTCTGTGGGGTGCAGTCCTAACTCTAATCTCTGAGAGCCCATCTGGGACATACAGTGCAATAGATAATTTGAGATGTTTGCATCCTTTGTACTTTCTGCCTTAGATGACACTCTGGTCATGTGCGGCAGAACCTCTGCCTTGTTAGTCGCCATTCGGCGGTCAGTGTGGTTGCGGCAGTGGGCAGCTGATATTGTAGCCAAGAAATCACTTATAGCGCTCCCTTTTGTGGGATTGCGCCTCTTTGGAGAAAGATTGGATTCTGTCACTAAGGGAGGTAAATTACCTCAGCGTAAGAAACAACGTCGTTCCTTTCGTGGAATGGCCTCTTTTAACCCTTCCTTTCGGGGGTCTCGATCCGGTAGAGGATCGGCCTTTTCAGCCCCTAGAGGGAATGCATGGAATAGAGGAAAGGGACGTGGCCGTCCAAGTCAGAATTGGGGGTCCAAAACCAAATCCGCCACTAAGCCTGCTCAACAATGAGGGGACGCCCTCACCCTTATGGGTGGGGGGACGGCTGCGGTTCTTCTTCCAGGTCTGGGTTCAGGAGGTATCAGACAATTGGGTTCTGGAAGTAGTCTCTTCCGGTTACTAACTGGAATTCGAGTCCCGGCCTCCTCCCAGATTTTTCATGCCCCGGATGCCGTCAGATCCAGCAATTGCGCAGGGACTGCAGGCAGCAGTAGCGTATCTGTTAAACATGGCTGTCATCTGCCTAGTGCCTCCAGCGGAAAGGGGTTTGGGGTTTTATTCCAACCTATTCACAGTACCCAAAAAGGACGGCTGTTTCAGAAAATTCCACATGGAGTCTCTGCGATCAACGATCAATGTTCTCCGTCAGGAGGACTTCATGACATCCATAGATATCAAGGATGCTTATTTACACATTCCTATTTTTCCAGGTCACCAGAGATTTCTCAGGTTCTCGATAGACCAGCATTATCAATTTGTGGCCTTGCCATTCGGCCTTACCTCGGCCCCAAGAGTCTTTACCAAGATGCTGGCAGGAGTGATGGCTATATTCAGGGTCCAGGGCATGCGCATTGTGCCTTTCCTGAATATATTTGGAAAGGAGAGGGTCACCCACTATACCCTCAAACAGTGCCGAGAATACGCCAGTTGCACCACATGAAGAGTATGAAAAAAATATTCAAATTTATTGGCTATCTACATATATTTACAGTCACAATGAACATAAAACTATACAATACCAAACTACATGACATGAACATTTAAAAACACAAGGGGGCGCTGGAGGTCTGTCTAAATACAACAAGTGAAATCTTCTCCATTAAAAACATATGTGTATATATATCCAAAACCTATAATTGATACACTCTCAGTATATCTAAGTAAAGTACAAAAATGTGCAAAACACTGCAAGAATGTGCAAACCCGCTGATTATTCCATTCAGATCTACATTTAAATCAACATAAATAAAGTGAAATGACATACCATTGAGCAGGAAACCAGGCCGTGGTGAAGGGAATAGGAAGACAAAGAAGGAAGAAAGTGCATACAGACCAACCAGGCATGGACCCCCACAGATAGACAACGCCGAGCGCGTTCGTAGTGTCTCCTGCACTACTTCAAGGGAGAATGAGTGCAGAGAGTTCCTCCACCTGCGGTATATGTGAGAGCAAAGCGCCACCCTAGCCTCACCACTCCAATCAGGTACTAGTTAGATGTCCCACATGACCCTCCTAACCCTCCCACATCCTGCCCCACACACCTGCAGCCAGCCGGGAGTCCAGGGAATGCAGTGGGCCGGCGCCGCGCGATCGTACTCCGGCCAGAAGTACGTCACACGGTACACCGGCCCCTGTTGCTAGGTAACAGTAAACAGGAAGAGAGGGGGAAGTCGCGCCACAATAAGCAGCGCGATATTAAACCCCGAGCAGCCGCCACAAGGGTCAGCGGCGCAGCACCATCCAAAAACCTGACATCCCCGGCTGGCGGGGGCGTGCGCTGGATAGTCATCAGGGCCGCCACTGTTGGGGATAATGAAACCCCAAAGGCGGCGCGCATCCACCCGGGCAGGAAAAGAAAGAGGGGGGGGGGAAGGAGGAATCACAGGGAGGGCAATAAAGATGCAAGTACACATATGGAGCGAGTACTACTATGGGGCCCAGGGTATGTGCAGAGTAAAAAGGATGATATAACCAGCAGTACCAGGGCCAATGGGGCCCAGGGTGGCGCACATGCACAACACACACAGTGCGGTGGTCAAAGAATGGACCTAAGCACATAAACCACATACAATTAAAGAAAACATAACAAACAATCTATGCCAAATAATATCAGGTATAAACACTATTGATTCATCTCTATACTAATCTTCCTATCAATAACTATATACATAAATAGATCCAAAAAAGGTAATATATATTATCAATTCACAAATACCCCAGCTTGGGGGAGATGTGAGAGACCAAAAGGTCTCTTTATACATATGATTAAAGGGTACCGAGCCCCTGAGATACGGCCAGAACCAAAGTAAACCTTATCAGGGGAGGAGGCATTCCTTTATAAGGAGATCGTGGTCCTGCTTTGAATCACACAGTACACTTTGCTAACCACGTCAAAGCAAAACCCCACAAAAACATGTGGTGCAACTGGCGTATTCTCGGCACTGTTTGAGGGTATAGTGGGTGACCCTCTCCTTTCCAAATATATTTGGTTTTTAGTGCTGGGATCAGTGTGCACACTGCAATTGGTCTTTACTCCTTACTATTTAGCTTATAGACTGGTGCAGCTTTCTTAGCTTGTCTAAACTTTGTAGTTGTGCCTTTCCTGAACGATCTTCTTATCGCGGCCTCCTCCCTCGAACAATCAGAGTTGGACACCAGGACGTGGTCTCTACGCTAGAAAGGTTTGGATGGGTAATAAGTTACCCCAAATCCTCTCTCTGTCCGTCCAGGGAAATTCCCTTCCTGGGCCTGATTCTGGATACATTTCAGGCCAAGGTTTTTCTTCTTCAGTCCAAGATGGTTCTGATTCAGGACTTGATTCATCTATTCTTGTCCAACCCTCGTCAGTCTATCCGTCTAGGGATGAAACTAGTGGGATTGATGGTAGCTGCATTCGAGGCAGTCCTGTTTGCCCAGTTTCACATAAGGACGCTTCAGCTCTTCCTCTTGGCAAAGTGGGACAGGTGCCCACTATCATTGAATCACACTTGTCTATTGTCTCCCCACGTTTTGCAGTCCCTTCAGTGGTGGTTAATATCGCACAACCTCCAGAAGGGCAAGTCATTTCTGACTCCGCGTTGGGAACTGGTTACCACGGATGCCAGCCTGGTGGGCTGGGGGGGCTTCTGGAAGAAGCATCAGTTCCAAGGATTGTGGGGGCCTCAGGAGGCTCATTCTCCAATCAATGTATTAGAGCTTCGGGCCATACGTCTTGTTCTACTTCGACTGACCCATTTCTTACAGGGTCTGCCAGTTCAGATTCGGTCAGACAACCGAACAGCTGTTGCATACATCAATCACCATGGAGGGACTCACAGTTGGGGTGCCCTCCGGGAAGTGTCTCTTATCCTTCAGTGGGCAGAGATCAATGTTCCCTGCATATCAGCAGTTTACATTCCGGGGATAGAGAATGTGGAGGCAGACTCCCAGAGCAGGGGATGTTCTCGCCAGGGAGAATGGTCTCTCAATCCAAGGGTCTTTCAGTTCCTCTGTCACAAGTGGGGGACTCCACGGTTGGACCTGTTTGCTTCTCATCACAATCACAAGCTGCCAGCTTTTGTGTCTCTATCCCAGGATCCTCTGGCAGTGGCAGCGGATGCCATGTCTCTAGCCTGGAGGGATCTGGGGTTCCTATATCTGTTTCCCCCATTCTCCATGATCAGCAAGGTGGTGCGCAAGCTAGCACTGGAGGAGGTGCCAGCAATTCTGGTGGCGCCAAGGTGGCCAAGACGGGGGCGTGGCCAAGATGGCGACCTGAGCAGACGTGCCTGATCGGTGCTCCCTGCTATTATCCTGAAACCTACCGTTTATATTGGTGACTGGGCAGCTGGAACCCCTGGCGAGGCTCTCCCTGACCTAGGGATTGAGCCTGGGAGCAGAGCAGAGACAGCGGAGACAGCCATCGGGAGCGGCGGCGGGGCACACGCGAGGTGCAGTGGTGGCGGCGGCCGGCCAGACGTGGGGGCGGAGGAGAGAGGCCGGTGCCCCGGACTTGTCAGCTGCAGCAGCGGCCCCATCCTGATCCGGGATGTGGCGGCGGTGGGGAGACGGGCGCCCGGACGAGCGGGGGGCGCCTTCCTGCAGCGTGGTACCGCGGTGTGAAGACTGAAGGAGGCGGCGGCGGACCCCGGCCCACGTGGAGGCGGAGTGGCGGTGACTGGACAAGTGAGCCGGGGAGAGAAACCAACACCCCGGATCTGTCAGCGGCGGCCTCATCCTGACGAGGGCGGCGGCGGCGGTGGTGAGGAGACGGGCGCCCGGAGGGAGAGAGACACCTCCCCGCAGCAAGGTAAACGCTGCGGTGTGCGGAGTGAGGGAGGCGGCGGCGGACCCCGGACCCACGTGGAAGGTGGAGAAGCGGCGGCGGGAGACATCACAGGTGACATCACCCCTGGTCTGCCCCGGGCTGGGACAGAGGTGAGAAGCGCGGGCACCTCCCTGAAGGAAAGGAAGCGCTGGTGGGAAAGGCACGAAGTATAAAGCAATCAGTCGCCATCTAGGTGGGTGTGGGGGAGAGAGAGACTGGCCTGAGCCTCTGAGGTCCCTGGGGCTAGACCTCTGCCTAGGCGGACATTAAAGGAAGAGTGGGACATCAGCACAAACACCCTGCATAAGCGCATAAAGCTGCCCTGGGAGCCGGGCCTCCCCTCCCCCCCCCCCCCCATTCTGCTGCTCTCTGTGTCCCCTGAATGGAAATACAACACATGCTCTGAGAGGGCAGGTGAGCCCTTGCTATAGGCTCCTACGCCGCATCTGATTGGGGTGCCCGGGCGCTCCCTACCCGGGACAGAGGTGACACCCGTCCCGCGGGCTGGAGGCACAACAGAGGGGGCCATAGTATCCAAAACACTCTTTCCCTGTTGTGGGGTCGGTCTGGGACTGCCTGGACGCTCTGCTGCTCACCGTGCCCCCTCACAAGAGAGCCCTGAACGCTGGAAGTGGACAGTGGGCCCTTGATATTGGATCCCACCCCGCAACTGTGGGGGTTGCCCGTGAGGCCCTTACTCAGCTCTATCCTGAGGCGATAAGTCCCTAGGTTACAGTGACTGACCATAGCACAGGGGCGCGGATCAACCTTCTGGACCCGGCTGGGCGGTTCCTGCCGGGGGGCCCCCTACATATGAGAGGCAACAAGAAGCGTAGAGCAGCTGTGGTCGCCTGTAGTACGCAAACAATGGAGACCCCGGGTGTGGCTGAGCAGGGGACCTCCAACCCTGATACTGCAGCTATAATGGCAGCTATTGCCTCATGTCAGAGTGCCCTCACAGCTAAATTTGACACTCTCCAGGAACAATTTAATTACTTCCGCCATGACCTGGATAAAATTCGAGACAGCGCTGGGGAGGCGGAGAGGAGGATCGGAGATGCAGAGGATCGACTCTCCACCCATACTGGGGAAATTGCCACCCTGCGGAGGCAGGTGACCACTCTCATGGGGAGGGCTGAGGATGCTGAAAATAGAAACCGGAGGAACAACGTCCGGATCCTAGGTCTGCCTGAAAAAGCGGAGGGAGCCTCTCCAGAGCAGTTTGTGGAAAATCTCATAACGGAGACTCTAGCACCGGGGAACCTAACCAAGTTCTTCACAGTGGAGAGAGCACACAGGATCCCCACGAGACCCCTCCCACCGGGGGCACCGCCAAGGCCCTTTATATTCAAAGTCCTCCATTACAGGGACAGGGACGCTATCCTGGCTGCGGCTAGAACGAAGGGGGTGGTGACCTTTAACAACGCCCGGTTATCCTTCTTCCCGGATTTTACCTCAGAGGTCCAAAAGCTGAGGCGATCCTTCAATGGCGTGAGAGAGAGGCTCAGACGGAGAGGTATTAAATATGCCATGATGTTTCCGGCACGCTTGCGCGTGCAAGATGGAGAGGCGACCAGATTTTTCACGTCGGCTGAGGACGCTAATACATGGCTGGACTCTCTACCAGGGGCCCAACGACCAGGGCTCGGGGTGGAGGAAGCCGCCTTCTGTTCTCACCAGTATTTGAATTGATGACTGTGCCTTGTTGGGGGACTCCCCCCCTCTGCCGCGGCCCTGTTGGCGCTGGGGCCCGGTGTCTAGATGCCGCCCAGTAACAGGGCTCGCTCTGTTTAGTTGTTTGATGGCTGTTGAAACTGTTGATCTGTTTAACTGCTCTAGTCACATTGTATCCTGATCTGATCGTTACAGGAGAGCTTTGGCTCTGGATTCCCATGGAGTGATGCCCCCCCCCCCTACCGACTCCCCCCCCCCTACTTCCCTATTACACTTGTTAACCTCCCTTGTCTGGGCCCCTCCCTCTCCCCCCTGCCTTCATCCCCCCCCCTTCCTGGCCACTCCTACCTGTCACTCCTGATTGCCCTCAATCGTCCCTGGGAACCCTTGGCGGCTATGCCGCCAACCTGTACATAGTTATGATAATTTTATGTTATGGGCCCATAGGCAGTGGGTCTCTGCGCCCGGTGCAACTAGTTACACCGTTGTTGTATTGTATTGTTGGGGGGTATGAAGCTCGCCAAAGTTGGGGGGTGGTGGAGCGGGATGGGGGTGGTTGGGAATGGCATTTGTATGTATAAGATAGAGTTTAATAGTTTACATATTGTGTGTTGTCATGTTGGTATGGATGGGATGAATGGAATACGGACCCTAAAAGCTGGACGGTCGCAGGTGGAGGGACAGACCTTTTGGTGCAGTTTGATGTCTGACCACGGGGATGGTATTCTGATTTATGAGAATGGGTGATTGTAAGATTCTCTCCTGGAATATCAGGGGGCTAAATGATAAAATCAAATGGTCTACAGTCCTTCAGTTCGTTAAGAAATACAGACCCAGTGTGGTGATCCTCCAGGAGACTCACCTGGTGGGGCGGAGGGGACTCGCTCTGAGGAGACCCTGGATCCAGGACTCATTTCATGCCCTCTTCTCGTCCTACTCTAGGGGGGTCTAGGTGCTGGTCTCCAAGGGAACCCCATTCGTGCTGTATTCTGTGCAGACGGACCGGGAGGGTTGCTATGTAATCCTCCACGCCAAGCTTATGGATACAGACGTAATAATAGTAGGCACTTATGTCCCCCCGCCTTTCAATATACAAGTGTTGCACCGGATCATGGAGAAAGTAGTCAACTACCCCCCGGCCCCGATACTGTTGATGGGAGATTTTAACATGGTGCTGGACTCAGCGTTGGATAGACTGGACAGGAGGCCGGGCCCTAGGATGCAATTGGCGTCCTGGGCAGAGGCGATGGGCCTACAGGAGCTATGGAGGTGGAAGCATCCAACTGACAAGGCATACTCCTGTCACTCGGTCACGCATAGGTCCCTGTCCAGGATAGACCTAGCATTTGCGTCTCCTGACTTACTAGCGAGGGTGACGACCTGCAACTATCTCCCGAGGGGCATCTCCGATCACTCGCCTCTGCTGGTGGAGGTTGGGTTGTTGCGTACGCGGGCGAGCCGGGTGGGATGGACCCTAAATCCCTTGTGGCTGGAGACTCCTGAAGTCAGGGGCCTCTGCTGCAGGGTTTTCTGGGAGTGTAATGCGGACGAAACGACTGCTGGGGTGAGATGGGACGCCTTTAAGGCGGTTACTAGGGGATGCGCCATAAGTGCTATAGCGGCGGTCAGGGGGATGAGGGGGAAAGAAAGGGCAGACCTCGAAAGTAAACTCGCGAGTGCGGAGGAGGAATTCATCGCCTCGGCTGATGATGGGGCCCACTCGAATCTGATGTCTCTCACGCGGGAATATAATCTGTTATTATCCGACTCGACTAGGAAACTACTGTTACATAAGCAGGCGACGATATTTGACAAGGGGGACAAAAATGGCAAGACTCTGGCCTATCTAGCAAGGGCTGAAAACAAGTCCAATAGTATCGCCGGGATAGTGGTGGCAGGGGGGGTCAGTAACAGAGGGAGATAAAATTGCACAACAGTTCCTTGAGTACTACTCGGCCTTGTACTCCTCTAGGGTCAACTACGGAACGGAAGAGCTGGAGAACTATCTAGATCAGATTAAGTTCCCTGAATTGGCTCTGGCTGATCGGGAAAATCTTGACTCGCCCAGTCCAGCGGGAAGGAGGGGAGGGAGTGGGGTGGGTACAAGGGGGGGGAGGGTAACGGGGGGGGGAGGGTGGCCTAAGACAGTGAAGGGGGGGAGAAGATAGGAAAAATAAGGAAAGAAAGAAGAAAGAGGGAGAAAGAAAGGGAGACAGATCATTGCTCATTGTAGCATAGTATTGCATGCTTCCGGGTAGGCGTATTCCACCCAAGGCTCCCATACTTTGATAAATTTGGTGTGTGAATCCCTCAGGATGCTAGTCAATTTCTCGTTAATTAAGATGCCGTTAAGCCTGTCCTTTACTGCCTGGAAGGGGATTCCCGGTTTCTTCCAGGAGCTAGCAATCGTTAGTTTAGCTGCCAGCATAAGTTGAGTGAGCAGGGCGTGCTGGGTTCTGGTGATACCCTCCGGTTTCACATGCAATAATGCTACCCAAGGATCCCGACGTATATGGGCATGTAGAAGGGTGCTCAGGAGGCCAAAAACTCGGGGCCAAAATCTCTTAACCTTCGGGCACTCCCACCATATGTGTAGAACGGAGCCTTCCACCGAACAACCTCTAAAGCATTGGGCGGGGTAACCCTGGATCGCTTTAGCTATGCGTGCGGGCACCAGGTACCACCTGGTGAGCATCTTGTATGCTGCTTCCAGGGTTGTGACATTGATCGAGCACCTGTTTATTCCAGTCCATATCTCCTCCCAGTCTCTCCTATCTCTTACCAAGCCCAGGTCCGTCTCCCATCTGGCCATGTACCCATGTTTTGAGTTGGCGGGTAGTGCTACAAGGCTCGAGTAAATAGTGGATACAAGACCCGTGGTGGGGGTCCCTCGCGCGCACAATTTTTCAAAGGGAGTCATATCTGAGTCTTCCGTCTTGTTTTTTAGCAGGGGTGCAACCCAGTGACGGAGTTGCAGGTATCTAAACTGTTCTGATGGCGGGGCTTTCTCCCTTTCCTGTAGTGCAGGCCAGGAGATTATCTCGCCTCTGGACAGGAGATGGTGGAGTTTGCTAATCCCCACCCGCTCCCACCAACTAAACCCTTTGGGGTCTAACCCCGGGGGAAACATCGGGTTCTTAACAATTCGCATTAGTGGAAGGTGTGGAGAAATTAGTTTCCCGGAGTATTTCGTCCCATCCCAGATCCGAAGGGAGTGGTTCAGAATGGGGCATGAGATGTGTGATCTATGTTGTGGCGGCAACCACATTAAGCTGTCACCCGGGACTGGGTCGCACGCGGAGGCCGTTAACACCACCCACAGTGGTGTCTCTATGTGGATATGTAGCTGTTGAAGCTGCCCTATCTGCGCTGCATGGTAGTATTTGCAGATACACGGAACCCCCAAGCCTCCCTCTTTCCTATGTCTAGTCATGGTAGCTCTAGCAACCCTCGGCCTAGTTCTCCCCCATATAAATTTAATTATGCTATTTTGCATGCTTTTAAGCTGAAATTGTGGAATATACACCGGGAGAGTTCTAAAGTGGTATAGAAGCTTCGGGAGCAAGGTCATTTTTATTGCATTGACCCTTCCTATCCAGGATATCTCATGACCCCGCCAGGTATCCAGCATCGCTTTCAAACTTCTAAAAAGGGGGGGGGGGGTAGTTTGCTTGGTACAAAGACCGATAATGTGGCGTGATCTTGACGCCTAGGTAGGATAGGGCTCCCGGGGCCCAGCGGAATGGGAAGTTGGATTGAAGGATGCTTAGTGTTGGGGCAGGGACATTTAAATTAAGCCCTACCGATTTCTCCTTGTTAACTTTAAGACCCGAAATCCTCGAGAAGGTTTCCAGGAGCTGGAGCAGGTTAGGTAGTGAGGTATGGGGCTGTGAGAGAGTCAATAAGATATCATCGGCAAATAAGCACACTTTGTGATGGTATCCCGCCATTTCAATGCCTTTTATGTTCGGGTTTGCCCGAATAGCAAGGGCCAAAGGCTCCAGTGCCAGCACGAATAGCACCGGGGAGAGCGGGCATCCCTGCCGGGTGCCTCTACCTATTGAGATTGGCTCAGAAAGGTAACCATTGTAATGCACTCTGGCTGAGGGGGAGGAGTAGATAGAGCGGATCCAAGCCAGGAAGTTATCGCCAAAGCCCCATTTCTGAAGAGCACAGTGCATGTAATCCCACGAGAGGGAGTCAAAAGCCCTTTGCATGTCCAGAGACAGCAAGAGGCTATGGATATCTCTTTGTTGAGCTAGCTCAATCAGGTGGAGCAGTCTACGAATATTGTCCGGTGCTTGCCTGCATGGGATAAATCCTACCTGGTCTTTCCCAATTATGGTGCCCAGGAATTCATTAATTCTAGTAACCAGGACTTTACCTAAAATTTTCACATCTACGTTGAGTAGAGAAATAGGCCTATAATTTTGTGCGTCTGAGTGATCCTTATAAGGTTTCGGAATCATACTGATGTAGGCCTCCAGTGATGACTGATGTAAAGAACCCTGATCTGTAAGGGAGTTAAACATGGAGGTTAGATAGGGAGCCAGTTCCGCTGCATACTTTTTGTAATATAGGGCTGAGAACCCATCTGGTCCGGGCACTTTGGATGTCTTAAGGCTCTTAATGGCCCCAAGCACTTCCAAGACTGTTATGTCTGCGTCGAGACGCTCTTTATGGGCATCCTGCAGTTCTAGAAATCTTGCCGTTTCCTCGCGGGGGAACATATGGTGGGGTTTGTAAAGTTTGCCTAGTGAATTTCTAAACATTTGTATGATCTTGAGAGGGTTAGCTGTGAGGCTCCCCTCAGGGGTCCTAAGCGAGATCAAAGGCTGCCGAGGCCCCGAATATCGCAGTTTGTTAGCCAGGGGGGTGTCAGGCTTATTGGCTCTCGCGTAGTACCTCTGCTTGCCCCATCTAAGCCTCTTTTCCGCCATCTCGTCCAATGCCATATTAAGCTGGATGCTAATTGCATCCACCTTCTTCTTTAGCTCTCTTGTCGGATTTGCTACCCAGTCTCTGCGCAATTGTTCTAGCTGCGCTGTGAGTCGGGTCACATTGTCGTTCCTGCGTTTTTTAATGGCCGAGGCTAGTGCTATAAGGTTGCCCCGCATGACTGCCTTATGGGCTTCCCAGATGCTCACTGCCGAGGCCGTGTCTTTATTGGTTATGAAGTAGGTTTTTATAGATTGAAGGACCTGTTCTTGGGTGTCCTTATGTGACAGCAATGAGTCGTTGATCCTCCACCTGAAGGGTTTGGGCGTCGGGGGGGAGGTGCTAAATCCCATCAGAACCGGTGCGTGGTCTGACCAGGGAGCAGATAATATTTGGCATTTTTGAACCAAGGGGACTAGGGTCTGCGCTACGAGGATGTGATCTATTCTGCTAAGTGAGTCATGAGGGTTGGAATAAAAGGTGTAGTCCCGTGTTCTTGGATTCAGCTCGCGCCAGATATCTACCAAAGAAGCCTCTTTGAGCAGTGTGTTAATTCGGTGCGGGGGGTGTTGAGTAGGTTGGGTGGTAGGTGAGGGGCTCCTGCCCTGTGGACCGGATCTATCCAGTTTTGGATCTAGAGTAATGTTAGAGTCGCCGGCCATGATTAGCATGCCCTTTCCATGCTCCTTGACCCTTTTCATTAGATGAGAGAAGAAGTTAGTCTGGTGGGTGTTGGGCGCATAATAGGATACGATTGTTACTAGGGTATCATCTAAGGATCCCACTAATATGAGGTAACGGCCTGTTGGGTCTGCGAACTGAGACTCACATTTAAACAGGAGATTCCGCCTGAATGCGATTAGCACCCCCCGGGTCTTTTCCTTAAAACATGCTGTGAAGAATATCGGGTAGTGTGGGTGCAAGTATCGCGGGGAGCTCGTGGACGAGAATCTGGTCTCTTGAAGACATAAGATGTCTGCTTGCAGTTGCTTGTAACAATGGAATGCCTTTGTTCTCTTAGATTGTGAATTAAAACCCTGGACGTTATGCGTTAAGAGTTTAAAGTTAAGGTCGGCTCCAGCTAATGAGTTCTGCAACTGGCTCATCTTGCTGAGAGAAAAGATAGAATTGGTGCCCTGAGAGGAGGAGAAGCGTGTTAAAGAGATAGAAAAAAAAAAGAAAGAGGAGAGGTAGAGAGGAGAAAAGAGGAATGGAAGGGAGGGTAGGGGTATGCTAAGGGTTAAGACAGTGATGGGCTAAGCGGGATGGGGGTGTGGGGGTCAGGAGGTTCAGTAAGGCCCCTCCTTGTGGGTGGCCCAAACTGGGTACCTCCCGAGGTGGGAATAGGTGTTGTGTGAATGTGACCACTCAACAGTCAGTGGTTATCCTTCCGGGGGGAAAAACCTCACAGCCGGAAGTCTTTGGGGTTCAAGGGGGTCGCCTCTGCTCGGGGTAGAGCCTGCGCTAATGTAACTGAGCATATTAAGACATTGAAACATTTAAGATAACATAGCTGACGGTCCCATAGTGGAGGAGAGGTTGCGCTTCCATCGCCTCTATCAAGTTGTTTGTGCGTTGCGGGCTAGTGCCCAAGCCAGGGATCACTCTCCCGCAAGGCCCAGTAGTGGCCGCAGCGTTAACATAGCCATAAAGAAAGGGTTCATAAACTAGAACATTTATCAAACATTGTAAAGCGTTGCGACCCAAGGGGGCTATCATCGGGGCCGCGCCAAGCGCCGATATTGAGGGGCCCCAAGGCACCTCACTGTCTCACCAGCAGCCCCGAGCTCCACATAGGGTGGCAAATGGGGCCGCCCCCCCATCCGAGCCGCCCCCCACGGACACGCACGCAACAGTCCCGTCTGCAGGAGGGGGCCCCAACAAGGGGGGGCACCCCCCAATGGTGCCGAACAGCCTCCGACCGTCCCACGGCGGCCCCGCTAGGCCGCTAGGCCGACCACGATCCCATGAGGACCCGGTCTCCAGTCGGGGTACCGCCACGGTGGGGGCAGAGGCCGATCGCCCGAAACATCATAAACCTTCATATGAAATAAACTATAAAGTATCCATAAACCAATAACATAGTGTTATAACTTATCTGACGGTGACCCTGGGAGAGGAAAAGGTGCTGTCTCTCATAGCTGCAAGAAGAAATCAGAGTGTCCCGAATTGTCCGATCAGCGCCAGTTCACGCCCGTGTCGAGGAAAAAGAAGAGAGAGGGACACGGATGCTGAATGACTCTCACCCCAGTTCCAGCTGACGATTTCTAGAGGCCCGGGAGGGCGTAAATGTGGGATAAGGTCGCTGGTCGTCGGCTCTCTGGTCCCTCCGGTTGGGCCTGGGCCGCTGCTCCCAGGGCTGGTCCACTGGAGCCGGACGGTCAGTGGGTCCGGACAAATTGAGGCGATCGAGCGTCTCCATTGCTTCTTCTGGGTTTGTTACTGTGTGGGTACGGCCCCCATAGTTAAAGAGCAATTTAAATGGGTAGCCCCATCTGTAGGTGATTCGATGCGACTGAAGGGTCAAGAGGCACGGCTTAAGCTGACGCCGCCTTTGCAGGGTGGCTGGGGCCAGATCTGAGTAGACCTGATACTTGTGGGTTTGAAAGGTCAGGTTAGGGTTCAGCCTGGCCGTTTGAGCGATAGCCTCTTTAGTATTGTAATATGTGAACTTGACTATAACGTCTCTGGGCTGGCCATCTGCTCGGGGTGGGCCCAGGGCTCTATGGACCCTATCCATCTCCAGCCTTTCGATAGGGATGGACGGTGTCAGCTCCTGCACCAAGGCTGTCACGGTGGATTTTAAATCAATAATAGATTCTGGCAGCCCTCTGAATCTCAGGTTACAGCGCCGAGATCGGTTTTCAAGATCCTCTATTTTTTGGTGGGCCAGGGAGAGGTCTGATTTAATATTTTGGATCTCTGATTCATGCTCCTCCAGCACAGTGGTGGTACAGCTCGCCTGCTGCTCTAGTTTAGAAGTGCGGGCTCGCAGATCCCTTAGTTCAGCTTTAAATGTGGCTGAGATTTTATTAGTGGCTGTTTCCAGCTCTTGATGTAATACTGCCTGAAATCTTGCCAGAAGCTCTGCATCTCTGATGCCTGGGTCAGGCTGCTGGACTGGTGGGGGATCTGGGGTCGTTTGCTGGAGCTCAAGTTGTGATTCTGGCTGTGAGTCCAGCAGGTTTGGGGATGGTATGGGTGAGGATGAGGGATGCGGATCACGCTGCTGTCCCGATAAGGTTGCCATCTTAGGGCTGTCTGGGTGTGCTGGACGCCTAGGGGTAGTTGATGGCTTTCCCCTTTCCCTGCGCCCCATCCGTTATAATGCTGACCTCTCTAGGTAAAGGAAGTCTCTCCCCAGGGCCCCTGCTTACTTTGTGGGATGAGCTGTCTGTCTCCTTCTCCCTGCGGTGAGTGGCTTGGCTTGCTGGCAGCTCTCTCCTCTTCTCCTGGCTCCCAACCCCGTGTCACAGGGCCGCACGTGGGGTGAGCAGGTCAGGGACTCCTCTCATGCTGTGGATGGCTGAGGTGCGGAGGTCGCGGCCGCCATCTTGGATTTAGGACGTGCTGCAGAGAGCGGGCTGCGCTCCCGCCGGATCAGCTCTTCTGTCCTCCTCCAGTGGCCAGTGGGTCCTCCCTGACTCTCCAGGGACCCGATCCGCCCGGAACCGCTGCTCTGGAATGCTGCTGGGCAGGTAAAAGCCCCGTGCAGTGAGGAGCCGAATTAGGCTGCTGACATCTTCGTCGGCTGCTCACTAGCGCCCCACTCTGACCCTTTTGTATTAAGTAGAGGGACCAGGCAGGGCTGCCCACTCTCGCCGTTGCTCTTCGCGCTGGCCATTGAACCGCTGGCGATTATTATCAGGAACTCTCCAGCCATCGCTGGATGGAGGTTGGGGGAGATAGAGGAGAAAATCTCACTTTACGCTGACGACACACTTCTATACCTAGCGGACAGCTACGAGTCCCTGGAGGCTGCTTTGGATATCATCGGGGTGTTTGGGAGATTTTTCGGCTTGAAGGTTAACTGGGATAAATCCAGCCTGATGCAAGTTGATGTGACCGACCCCCGGGATGTCTCCCCAAGGTCCCAGCTAAAGAGAGTCCAACAATTTAAGTATTTGGGGATTATGATCAGCGGGCGGACGAACGAGTTTGTCTCTCTTAACATTTCTCCGGTAGTGGCGAAATTGAAGCAAAGAGTCACCCAGTGGGCGAACCTTCCGCTGTCGATCATGGGCAGGGTCAATATATTTAAAATGATATTTCTTCCAAAACTCCTATACATATATCAGGCTTCCCCAGTACTGCTTCCTGTCTCCCACTTTAAAGCACTGGAGTCGATCATTTTTAGATTTATATGGGGACACTCCCCCCCCAAGGCTAAATCGACAAATAATGAAGGCGCAAATAGATACCGGCGGACTGGCGGTGCCACATATGCAAATATACTTCTATGCAACACAGCATTTGTTTGTCCATTGGTGGCTCTGCCAGCCGAGGGACAATCCAGTGGTGTGTTTAGAGGTGGCACTACTGGGCTCCTCTGAAAGGTTGGCTTCCCTGGCATACAGGGGTACGAGAGGGATCCGAGAGGCGACCACGTGTATGAGGGCGGCTAGTAACATCTGGGAGAGGGCAGCCAAGCTAGGGGTGAGGTGGGGGGAGACCCCGGCGTGGTCCCCCTATACCCCCTTATGGGACAACCCTAGGTTACCAGAAATGGGTGCTATGCAGGACCCGCTGTTCTGGACAAGGAAAGGTGTTGATCGGATTGGGCAATTATACAGGGGTGGGGGGGGGTGCTGGTGTCCTTCGATCAGCTTAAGGAGGAGTTTCATATGTCCAATCGGGACTTTTTTCGATACCTGCAACTCAGACACGCACTGCATGCCCAATTCCGTAGGGAGGGCCCGAGGATTATAGAGTCCAAAGCGGAGAACGCAATCAGAGACAGGAGCCTTAAAAAGCCTGTCTCCGCACTGTATAAGTGCTTGATGGGAGAGCTGGAATCCCCTAGGAGCAAGATTGAGTCTAAATGGCAGGACTTGGACCCAAACCTGGACCAGGACGACTGGGAGGAGATAATGGACAACCTACACGCATCGGTGGTTGAAGCCAGAGATAGATTTATCCAAACCAAGTGGATTCATCAGGCCTACATCACCCCGGTTCGTCTGCACAGAATGGGCTTAACTGATACTGATATATGTCCTAGATGTGGGAAAAGTAGTGGCTCATGGATACACATGATCTGGTCATGTGAGGTCCTGACGGCCTTCTGGGAGGGTGTGATGGGTCTGATCAGCAGAGTGGTGGGCTTTCGGATACAGGGATCTTTCTCACTATGTCTTCTTGGGGTGGTGGAGCCGCTGTCGGAACAGAGAGCTTTGAAGGCCTTGGTCCGGTTGTTGCTCTTCTACGCCAGGAAGTGCATCCTGATGAATTGGAGACACCCTGCCAAGACTGGTTAACCAGAAACTCACCATGTATAAACTGACATACGCCGCAAGGGGGGTGCCGGATAAATTCGAAAAGGTTTGGGATCCATGGCTGCAGTGCCAAGAGTCAGCGCATGACGCTGAGAGAGCCTGGGAGGGGGGCCTGGTGGGGAGTTTCTGGGGTCAAGTCTGATATCTAAACTATACTTGGGGGGCCAGGGCCGGGGCTGGAACCTGACCAACGAACAATGGAAGGGATTTTGGAGCACGTACGCCCCGTCTAATAGCTGATGTGCATCAGCCTATCTGTCCTTTACCTGAACCGTGATGGTAGCAAGAATCACCTGGAGTCCGGTATGAAAGTTGTGTGAATGATTGTCAGTGTTAGTTTATATGCCAGTTATGAAGTTGGGAGCCTGCGGCACCTTAATGCCTTACAAATGACTAGTATTGTTTGTCTTGTTTGTCTGTTTATTGCAAAATAAAAACTTTAAAAAAAAAAAAAAAAGGTGGCCAAGACGTCTGTGGTACGCAGATGTCGTAAGGCTGGCAGTGGATCGTGTCCATCTGCCTCTTCTTCCAGATCTCATCACTCAGGGTCCACTTTGTTACCCCAATTTACAAATGCTGGCTTTGACGGCATGGCTGCTGAAGTCTCCATCTTGAAAGAAGAAGGTCTTTCTGATGTGGTTTATCAGACTCTTATTAGAGCTAGAAAGAAGTCTTCCTCTGTCATTTATTACAGGTCCTGTATTGATTGGTGTGAATCCAGGGCTTTGCCCTGTAGAGTATTTTCTATTCCTAGAATTCTGGAATATCTGCAACAAGGTCTGGATATGGGATTACAGATTAGTACTTTGAAAGGGCAAGTCTCTGCCTTGGCAATTTTCTTTCAAAGATCGTTTGCTCTTCATCCTTTGTTTAAGACCTTTTTCCAAGGAGTCGCGCATTTGCGGCCTCCCAGAAAGCCTTTACTTCCTGTTTGGGATCTTAATTTGGTGCTTTCGGCTATGCAAGCTGCTCCCTTTGAGCCATTGCAGGATATTCCTCTTCCTATTCTTACTCAGAAGGTTACCTTTTTGGTTGCTATTACTTCTGTCCGCCGAGTTTCTGAACTGGCGGCTTTGTCTATTCAAGCCCCTTATTTTGAGAGGCATCAAGATAAGGTTGTTTTCCGTTTTAAACCGGATTTCCTTCCTAAGGTGGTGTCTGCTTTCCACCTAAATCAGGATATAGTTCTTCCTTCCTTGTGTCCTAAACCTAGTAACGACAAGGAAAGGGTCTTACATTCTTTGGATGTAGTTCGTTGTGTTAAGTATTATTTAGTTACTACCTCGGCCTTCCGCAAGACGGATGCCTTTTTTGTTGTGCCTTCTGGGCCCAAGAAGGGTTTTGCTCCTGCCAAATCTTCCCTTAGTAAGTGTATACGTCAGGCTATCATTGGGGCCTATATGGCGAAGGGGAAGGTTCCCCCTTTTCGTGTCACCGCTCATTCTACTCGTGCTATTGGAGCCTCTTGGGCTTTTCAGCACCAAGCTTCTGTTGAACAAGTCTGCAAGTCTGTGACTTGCTCTTCTGTGCATACTTTTTCTAAGTTTTACAAGGTTGATGTGCGGGCCTCAGCGGATGCTGTTTTTGGCCGCAAAGTTCTGCAAGCTGCAGTAATTTAAGTTATGCATTATTCCTTTGGGATCCCCATCCATTATAGACACTGCTATTGGATGTCCCAAGTGTCATGAATATCGGGAAGTGGGGTGTGTGACATACTAGGAATAATACCATTTTGTGAGATACTCACCTGTAAAATGGTTATTACGAGTATGTCACACCCCCCACTTCCCCCGCCCTTTTTTGTTCGAGGGATCCTTTATATGGTGATTATTATTATTATTTCAAATAATTTTACAATTATTGAATATAATTGGCTCTTTTTGCTCTAAGGGATCCTTTATTTGGTATTATTATTTCAAATAATTTTACAATTATTGAATATAATTGGCTCTTTTTGTTCTAAGGGATCCTTTACTTAGTATTATTATTCTCATGTAATTTTACAATTATTGAATATAATTGGCTCTTCCTGGTTCTTCACTGCTGTTTAAAATGACTGAGGTATAGTGGGAGGAACCCAGTAATTATGAACCAGGAGGGGCTCCTTTTTTCCATGTCATCTCTGCAAGATCGCCCTCTACAGGCCGGGTTCCCAAGTGTCATGAATATCGGGAAGTGGGGGGTGTGACATACTCGTAATAACCATTTTACAGGTGAATATCTCACAAAATGGTATTTTTCTGTCTAAATCTGTGTTGTTTTGCCTCTACCTAGCGAGAATCCTTTCATTAGGGGACTTAAGTAATTCGTGCACCCTGGCATAGCTGTAGCAAAGCCATTGCCCTGCTCCCAGGCTTTTAAACTAATATAAATTTTATGATAAATATCTATAAATAAATCTGCAACCGCAGTGGATCTTTAGAAAGCCATTGACTTGTATGAGTGATGATTTACTAATCAGCCAGAACAAGGGTTTCAGAAGATAGACCTTTTTTATTTTAATTTTTGCATTCATTCATTGATTGTTGTTCATTTTACAAGAAACTTCTACAAATATATACAATTTTATTTACATTGACTATATGGAAGGCAGGGTTTTGATTGGGTTATCAGACCAGAAGCAGGCTGTAAAAGTACCTTTCTCTATTTATTCATTCTAGGGATGAAAGCGTGAAAATACTAGTCACAAATGTACATCTACATATGCTAATAGTAAATATGATGACGTTCGTCACACCTGTACACTAAGCATGTCATATGTATTGTAAACATTCTTTAGTTAATTTAGAGGGAAAAATAAGAAAAATAATATACGTAAGCAAATGGTGTGCTAAAATACCCTACATAACCCAATAGCAGCATATAGTCTGCCGAATCACCCCATAATAGGCAGTATGCAGAATCCCCGAAATCACTCCATAACAGGAAGTGTGGCAGAATCCCCCTAATCTCCCTATAACAGGTAGAATCCCCCCCCCCCAATACCCTATACAGGAAGTGTGCAGTACCCTCCCCCCAATCCCCCTATAACAGACTCTGTGCAGAATCCCCCCCCCCCCCAAATTAAGTCTCTGAGGACAGAGTGCCCATACAAACAGAGCAGCTCAGGAGCACATATACACGCATAAATAATACACACATATATGCACACACATACACATGAAAAAAGACCATACATACCTTACAGCAGTCCCACGACGCTACTGCATCCCTGCTTCAGGCGGGCAGGCATGGCCCATGCATAGGCCACACCCACCAGCAGGACGGAAATTATCGCTGTAAAGTATGAACTTTTTTCAAGTGTTTGTGAGTTTGTGTGTTTCCGAGTCACCGCTGCTGCATCCCTGATTCCTCACAACAGGTGGGCATGGCCTATGTCATATATATATATTAATTTATATATATATATATATATATATATATATATATATATATTAGTCAGAATGCTCTAAGGCACTGTTTCTCAACCTGTGGTACATGTACATGGCCTTGTTCCCAGGTAAACCTTCAGAGGGTGTCTGACTGGTCTAGTATATTGTTTTTTCAAGTGAAACCTAATCCATTCTTGGTTTAAAAGTGCCATGGGGCATGTGGCCTACTTATTTTGGTACTATTTATAATTAATCACCCCCTTTGTGGTACTTGCTTGGAACTTCAAGGGATACTTGGCATAAAAAGGTTGAGAACCACTGCTTTACGTATGGCAGGGGAAAGGGGGCCCGTCAGTCCTCTGCTGCGCGCTCACACACACCAAAAACACAAAAGAGTCCAAATTAGCAGATTTACATATGGCACTTTTTGAATTTCATGTCTTTTTTGGGGGTGGGGGCGCTCGAGCAAGGGGCGGAGCTAGGGGTCTCGCTGCTGCTTGTGGCTCGTTCATCTTGTCTGCTGGCTGCCTCTGATAGCGGGGCCGTTTACCCATGTGCGCCACCGCTGCTTTGAGTCTTGCTGCAACTTGCAGCCCATCTCTTCTCCGACCAGCAGCCTTTTGAAGCCGGGCTGCCGCTGCAGCTTACGCCGGCCAGCTGCCTCCTGTAGCAGGGCTGCTTTCCGAGTCACAGCTGGTCTTGCTGGGGCCTGCTCTCTTCTAGGCTGTGGTCCATTCGATGCTGCTGTGGTTCCTGGTGCCGGCTGCCCTGTCCATGGGGATCTTCTAGGGCAGGGGTACTCAACCACTTCTTGTAAAGGTCCATTTACAGGCATCTGGTGAGAGGCGGAGGTCCGAATGGGGCGCTGTCAGGGGGGATGGATAGTTAGAAATCAGCACATTGGGGGTGGGCTGGGGGTGGATTATACCTTGCAATGCCACTTCCTGTCTGTGCAGTACTTCATATTGCAATGCTAGGTGCCAGGGAGTCATGACACTGGCAGGAAGACAAACAACTACAACGCCAATCTGTAAAGGGGCAGCGCTGAGCATGGCAACACAGAAGCAACTAAGTGCAGGGCTGTCAAGTCAGGGGTCCAGAAATTTGGCACCGAGGTCCGCATTCGGACCCCGGTCCGCCAGTTGAGTACCGCTGTTCTAGGGTAACATTGGCCACCTTCCTGCTGCATCTGAGTGAGTAAGGTTATATATATATATATATATATATATATATATATATATATATATATATATTAGTGCCTAATTATTCGTATAGTTAATTTTTTTGTTTTGTAGATTGTGGGAAATGGAAAGCAATATTGGTGTGGTTCACCCCTATGGTCTCGGAGTAGTCACATGTAACTATTGAGGTCCCTTATATACTTCTTAGGCCCTCAGGGATATTTAGACTGTTTCACCATGACAGAGGCATCTGTGGTAATCTGGTCTGGTGCCTTAGCATACAGAGTCACCCCATGTCTGGTATGCATGCAAAGGCCTCTGGACAACGACAGCACTATTTGAGCTGAGTGCACTACGGTGGTACTCGCTAAGTTTGGGAGACAAATATCTCCTTCAGAGATGTTTCCTAGAGAGAACTCCGGCACTGGACACTCGGAGCCTAAAGCTCTTTAAGCAGCCCTTGCTTGGATAACCAGGGTGATAGTGTCCAGCGGGATATAATGGAGAGGTTGGCCCGCTTTGAAAGCCATTTAGAAATGCCAGTTCCAAGGAAGGCATATGAAAAAAGGAGGCATTTCGTTTCCTCTGATATTGAGGAGGATATTTATGTTTCCACAGTTACTCATGATGAGTTATCAGAGGGTGAACCTTCGTTGAGTAGGGAAGACAGTATTTTTGATTCAGGGTCCTCTACACATGGGGACTCTCTATTTAGAGAACAGATGGAAGGTCTGGATTAGTTCCATTTTAGAGATTTTGGATATCTCTGCTCCTGTCCTTTCCAAAAGGAATGGGAGAAGCTGGATAGGCTTCCTCCCATTCCTAGAGTGCTGGATACTAAGTATCATTTTTTCTGATTCATTTATGGTCTCTCCCTCCTGTGGTAGACACTCCAGTTTCAGGTATTTCTAATACTACTGTTATGCCATCCTCTGATAGTGCTTCCCTAAAGGATCCAGCAGATAAGCACATAGATGAGGTGACACGTCATGGCTTTTTTCGATTGTAGGATCGACTTTACGGCCAGCCTGTGCCACGTCCATAGCATCCTTGGTGAGCAGAAGGTGGTTAAAGCAACTGGATTCTAAGACTCGTTCGATTCGTTAATGGAATGCATGCTCCCAGTTGATTAAGACCAGTATGGATATTACCAAGTATGTCATCTCAGGATGATTTGGTTAGGTTAAGTGGCAGAGGTTTCGCTCTGCTAGTGGCTTTTAGGCATTCATTATGGCAAAAGCAATGGTCGGCTGGTGCTGCCTCCAAGAAGACTCTTGATCTAACCCCTTGCCCTTTCATGGGAGTAAAGGTTCCGCCTCTTTGGGAGTGAAAAGAATTTTGGAATAGACCAAAGACCCAAAATAGAGCAAGATCTTTTTGGCGGAACAAGGTAAAACCCTGCAGGTGGGGGGGGGGGGGGGGCAGCTTCTGCATTTTGCTCACATTTGAAGTCTCCTTATAACAGATCTTTGGATACAGGAGGTTGTTTCTTCAGACTACAAGATCGAATTTGGGGGCCAGACCTCCTTTGAGGTTCTTTTGGTCAGGGGTATCCCGAAATCTGGTGAATGTAGAAATGTTCAGATCTGCCATATCTATCCTTTTTACCGACCTAAGCAGTCCGTCATGTTCCCCTTTCAGAAAGAGGTCAGGGTTTTTACTGCAATTTGTTTATAATTCCCAAGAAGAACGGTTCTGTGTGCCCAAAGTTAAATCTTAAGGGCATCAACAGGTTCGTCCATCTGAAGAAATTTTGCATGGAGTCTTTAAGATCCACAGCGATGTTGCTTCAGCCAGGAGAATTTATTACCACAGTGGATATAAAAGATGCATACCTACATATCCCTGCATCAGGGAAAACGGCCCCTCAATCAGAGGCTTTTTCAATCCCTTTGCATTCGTTGGGGGGTCCCAGATGTAAATCTCTTTATGTCTCAACACATTTGGAAGATTCTGAATTTGCATCCTGGTCCAGGGACTCTCTAGCAATAGCAACAGATGCACTGACCCTACTTTGGTCAGCATTCAAGCTCTCCTTGCGTTCCCGCCGTTTCCACTCCTGGGTCGGGTACTAAAAAAATAGCCCACGAGAGAGTTCCAACCATTCTTGTGGCTCCTCATTGGCTAAGGAGAAGCTGGTTTTCAGACATAGTAAGGATGTCGGAAGGCAATCAATGGCAGTTGCCCGGTGATCCAGATCTTCTTAAGCAGGGGCCTTTACGGCGTTCCAGTTTACGAGTTCTGGCATTGATGGCCAGGCTATTGAAACCTCCATCTTGGCAGCGAATGGTTTAGTTATCCAGACCATGATTCAGGCCAGAAAGCAGACTTCATCAAAGATTTACTCTAAAGTCTGGTGAGTATTTATCGCTTGGTATGAAGCTAGAGGTTTTGCCTGTAGAAAGTTTTCTGTCCTTAACGCTCCAATCCCCCATATTACAAAGAAAAAGCAACAACTGTTATTTCATATTTTGACTGGAGTGAAATTGGTGATAGCCAAGGCCTGGAAAGAGCCCGCTCTAAGCTACAGAGCATTCAAAAACAGGGTCACCAACATTATGGCCATGGAAAAATTATCGGCAATCCATAACAGTTCTATGGAGCTTTTTCGAGAAGCGTGGAATCTCTTAGTGCAAAATTTTTGGCCCTCAGACTTCCAAAATAATCTTTTGACGATATAGTCCTATTGACCTTCCAGTTAAGAGGATTATTTATCCCCCTCTTTTTCACCCCCTACCCTTCCCTTTTATTAGTCTCCCACCCTTCCCTTTCCCCACCCCCCTCTTTTTTCTTGTTTTATTTTTACATTATATATTTTTTTATCTATTATTACTTTCTTATCCACAATATATAGTGGTGAAATTAAGTGATAATTTTCTTGTCAAAGTTGATAAGAGCAATGTTTATGCTGAAACAGAAAAATGTACTGTCTATATTATATTGTACATTGTTATCATAGATGTATGTGTTGCTTGGTACATGCTTAATAAAAATTATTGAAAAAGAAAGTTTTCTGTCTCCAGAATTCTGGAATGGATGGGTTTTGATAAGGGTCTCCAATCGACCACTCTAGGTTTCAGGTATCCACTTTATCCATCTTCTTTCAGAAACTCATAGCCGAGAATAATCTTATTAGGAAGTTTTGCAGGGGGTCACCCATGTGCGTCCTCCCTGCAAGCCTCTTCTGCCACTGGCAGAAGCATCGCTAGAATTGATGACACTTAATGTAATCTTTCTAGTGGCGATTACTTCAGTACGGTGGGGTTTCTGAATTAGCAGCTTTATCTATCAAGCTTCCTTATTTAGAGTTGCATAAGGACAAGGCCTTCTTTCATTTTAAGCAGGATTTTCTTACTAAGGTGGTCTCCCCTTTTCATCTTAATGAAGAGGTGGTTTTTCACTATATCCAGTCCAGGTCATCCCAGAAGTGACAGTTGGGTAATCCACCGCTAGGTGGGGCTCGACTACAGGATCAAAAGCTGTAGCTCCTCTTGGCCCCCTATAAAAGCAGGTGTATCAGATGATTTCCCAGTGTTCTTCCTGCAGTCTGCTGCATAAGGATCATATGGATACTCTCTCCTGGAATGCTGCAGTTGAGCGCGGCCTCCTAGTCCATCGGCCGCTGCCTCCCAGCTTCGGCTGACTGGGACGGTGAAGGTAGGGTAAACGCCGGGGTCAGGCGTTGGCAGAGTTAGGCTCTGGGCCGCAGACTCTGCCCAAAGGGTAGCCGGCCATAGGCTGATGGTGAGCCTATATAGGGGGGAGAGGAACCACCTTATGCCCACTGGGTTCATTCCCTTCCTGCCCCACAAGCTTTATTGTTGTATTGTGCTGGTGTTTACTTGTCTGGACTGCTGTCCCTTGCGTGTTGGTCTTTTTTACTGATTTTTTACCTCACATACTCAGCCTCCTCGCTCCCTCGTCACTCTGCTCTCTCTCCTCTCCTTCATGCTGCTGCGCTGTGAGAGGGGGGGAGGACGGCAGCGCTGCACGGGCGAATTATGTCTGGGGCTGTGGCTCCGCCGCCGGGTGCGCGCATGCTCCGGGCCGGCCCAGGCTGTGTGAGGGCGCCGGGCTGGTAATTCTGCTGGGCTCCTCTGTGGGCCGCCTGATGTTCCTGGGCCCTCCATATTGGGGGCACGATTTTCTTATGCGCTGAGCATGTGCTGTGGGATGCTAATACTTGTTTCACATTGTGTCTTCCAGGTGGGCCCCTTGATATTAAGGGTTGTGGTTCCTCTCGGCCTCTGCCCCCCCTCTCTCTTCAAGCCTTCTCCCTGTAAAGAGGGATCACTTAAGAGGGATCATTTTAAGGACCCTTCATTCCCTGGATGTGGTCAGAGCCATTAAGTACTACCTGGTTGTGACTGAGTCCTTCAGGAAGTCTGATTGTCTTTTTGTCCTCTCCGAGAGGTCTAGGAAGGGCTTGCCTCCGGCCAAGTCCACTCTCAGTAAGTGGATCAGACAGGCGGTGGTGCAAGCATATTCTGCCAAGGGGAAGGAACCCCCTTTTTCGTGTTACAGGTCATTCTACTAGAGCTATTGGTGCTTCCTGGGCTTTTCAGCACCAGGCCTCTTTTGAACAAGTTTGTAAGGCCGCCACTTGGTCTTCCGTTCATACCTTTACAAAGTTTTACAAGGTTGATGTTAGGGCCTCATCTGATGCTGTCTTTGGCCAAAAAGTGCTTCAGGCGGTAATAAAATGAACTACATGTTGTTTCACACTGGGGAACCCGCCCTAATGGACACTGCTTTTGGATGTCCCCACTGTCATCACTTCTGGAATGATCTGGACTGGATATAGTGAAAAATACTATTCTGTGAAACTCACCTGTAGAATTGTTTTTGAATATATCCAGTCCAGGTCATCCCACTCCTCCCTTATTTATCTCTGGTTGCCTGTTATGGTGATTGCCTTTTTGTATTGGACTGTTGTCCTTAGTTTTGATGGAGAGAGTACATGCTGAAGCTTTGTGAAGTAACATAGTTGTTGGTCTCCTGGCTTGTCTCTTTTTCTTACTGCTGTTTAACCACTGGGAAATCATTTGAGACACCTGCTTTTATAAGGGGCCGGGAGGAGCTACAGCTTTTGATCCTGCAGTCGAACGCCACCTAGCGGTGGATTACCCAACTGTCATCACTTCTGGGATGACCTGGACTGGATATATTAAAAAACAATTCTACAGGTGAGTTTCACAGAATTATATTTTTCCCTCCTTATGTCATTGTTCAGTTAGCCATAAGGATCTGGATGTAGTTAGAGCACCAAAATATATCTCTGCTACACAAGCCTTCCGTAAGTCAGACTCCTTATTTATTATAGCTGAGGGGCCACAGAGGGGTCAGCCAAATCTACAATTAGCCGATGGATTAGACAAGCGGTGATAAGGGCATACATTGCCAAGGGGAAGAATCCTCCTTTAGAGCTAGAAGTTGGAGCTTTGATGGATGTCACTTTTGGTAGGAAAGTATTACGGAGAGTAGTAATCTAAAGGTTTGATTTTGGAATAGCTTACTCTTCATTAAAAGAATAACACTTAATACTTGGGATCCCACCCTGAAGTAAGGGTACTGCATTTGGAGGTCCCATTCGTTACTGATTTCCTGACGGCCTGAAGTGGAATAGGAGAGAAAATACAATTCTATGATTCTCACCTGTAGAATTGATTTCTCTGCTATATCCACTCCAGGGCATCAGACCCTCCCTATCCACTAGGATACTATATCCATTCCTTGGATGCCTAGATGCCCTGGATTGGATATAGAAGAGAAATCAATTCTACAGGTGAGAATGACAGAATTGTATTTAATCTATCACATAAACACAGACAAGATACACTTTACATACCATAAAAAATATGACAAGGACAAAAACCACCATACTTAAAGCATACCTACCAACTTTTTAGAGTGGGAAAGAGGGACATTTGTTAAATTTGGTCACGCCCCCTCTTTGTGGGAAGGATAGGAGTTATTAGAATATTAATTAGGCAAATGAATCATTTATTGATCTGCTTGTTAAACCTCAAAGAGGGCAAAGAAGAACAACGGGGGGCAGGGACACAAGAAAGAAACAATCCCTCCAAATCAGGGACACTTGGGAGGTATGCTTAAAGAGAAACAACACACAGGAATTTAACTTTCCCGTGCATTGTCCCTCTGTGCGGCGGCACCCCAAATTGCATTCCTTTAGCTTCCATGGCGCAGACCTGGGCATTAGCACTGCTGATGGCTAAGCCGCCTGAATAGCTGAGCAGCACCACCCACCTTGCAGCCGTGGCCTGCACGCTGTGCCTATTCAGAAAGGCCGGGCACGCGCATGGCTAGAGGTGAGCAAAGATGGGGCCGAAGTGCACAGGTGCGGTGAGGGCTCCAGAAGAAGGTGAGTGAAACTGGAGATGGGGCGGGGGTTCACACAGGGGGCCATACTACTCTGGGTTGTACCAAGGAGTGGAACTCGGACAGCCCTGGAGTCTTTTAGACTGTTTCTCTGTAAAGGTGTTCCTAGCAGCAGTTAATAATCAAGTTACCCATAATTAATAATCAAAAATAATAATCAATGCTCCCCCCTGGATCCGGATGCTCATTGAAAAACACATTTTTTAATGTCTAATATATGTTCTCATCGGCAGTCTCCACACTAGTTGCCAGTCCAGCAGCATTCGCGAATCAATATCTATAAAATAATAAGCAGTAATTGATATGAGGTTCAAAAAAAATACTAAACCCTAAACAATGTGCCAATTAGTGAGAGACATGGACTGCTTGAACACAGCAACAATTGCAGTGGGCAGTAGGGCAACACCCCCAATGTGCAAGATGTGCAAGCGCAAAGTGCAAAAATATTTAAACGTACAAATATATATATATATAACAACCCCAAAGGGACTGGCTGTGATAAAGGTGAAAGAGACACAAAGCACAGTGTTATACAGTAAAAGACCTGGATGGGATCCACAAGAAGAGATGACAGCTGGAGGGTACCCACAAATCGACCACATGTTCTATGACTATGTAATAGCCGCTTCCTAAGGCTCACAAACACACGCACTCCATAAGACGCACCATTATTTCCCCCCAACATTTGGTGTAAAAAAAGTGTCTTGTAGAGCAAAGAATATAGTATATACAGGGCCGCGTCAGGAATTTCTGGGCCTATACGTTTAAAATGACTGGGCCCGTCTTTGCAGCAATTTGAACAATGTATGATTTGGAGAATAAGAAAAAAAAATACTTGTCTCATTGTTGCACTCCTCCTCCAATCTCTGCTGCAATCAGGTAATGTTCCATATAGGGAAAATGCTAAGACCTGCTGTGATCAGGATTTGCAGAGATCAAAAGGGGGAAAATGCAACAGGTGAATATTTTTACTCAATTCTCCAAATCAAGTTACATTTTTGTTTAGGTCAGTATATACCTGGTCTAATACTACCTCAATCTTCCATAGTCCAGGGTCCTGCAGCCAGGCCATTTCACCACTATCGGCTACGGTTGTGATGCACAGTCAGCATGGTCCAGGTTCTTGCTTGCCAGAGTAGTAATGCGTATCAGAACCCAAACCCACAGTGGCAAAATGGATTGATACAAATTTCTCTCATATTCCACTCCAGGGTGGCAACGAATCAGATACGAATGGGTTAACTCTCGACCAAAGGGCGGTACTGCAAGGTAAAATGGTGGGGTTCCTCCCGGCCTATATATACTTTCAGCTGCTCTCCGCAATCCTGTTTTATTCTTGCAGCTGTGAAGGTTGTGCTTGGATTTATTTTCCTCTCCTTCAATAGTTTTTTTCTTTTATATAGATTTTTATTCAGGGGATATAATCAGTCTGTCTTCCAGGCCTTTATGGTACTGCTGATCCTGTGGACCCACCTTTGCCTCCTGGATTATGTTAAGCCAAAAGCACCACATCAGGGTGACTTAAGGATAGGCGCCAATTTCCTGTGGACACTGTGTGATGTCACTTTAGCCGATAGTGGTGAAATGGCCTGGCTGCAGGACCCTGGACTATGGAAGATTGAGGTAGTATTAGACCAGGTTTTAGTTGTTTTTAAACTTGAAGAGTAGAAGCCAAAGGGATCAGCATGGGACACAGTAAAATATATATATTTTTTCTCTGTGTCCATGTGTTTTTTTTTTACATTTAACCCTTCATGAAAAGTTAAGGAATCTGTGAGACCCCTATACCAGTTTACAAGGCTTAGAAGGCTAGCGGGTGACTTGCCATTAACCCCCAGCCCCCATTACCTGCCACCCCAAAGCCCAGGGGGGCAGAAGAGCCTGGGGCTATGTGCGGGCTGTGTGGGCTTATAGCCTGTGGAACGGGGGCCACTGAGGCTAGCCCCTGCGCCCTGTCCTACGAGCCCACATAACTGGTACCTGGTCTGGTTATGCTGGGTAGGGGGGACCTCACGCTATTTTGGGGGGCATTTTTAAGGGTTTTTAGCCCTTAGAATTCTCCAAAAAATGCCCCCCCCCCCGGATATCATGCCAATTTTTCATTTTACCCTTTATAGTGTGGATAGTAGTTGTATTTTATTTGTAAATGTTATAAAGTGCGGGAGAAATTGGGCTTTCATGTGCAATATGGTTTTCTTTAATAAAATAAAGGTTTTATTTAAAACAAAAAGACAAAAAAATATTTTTAAAAAAGTGGAAAATTATACGTTAAAGCCTAAACTCTGCTGAAAAAAAATATGTAATTTTCCTGGAAAATCACAGTTACACATAGCACAAAATGGTGAAAAATGTCCTGTCAACAGAGGATGACAAAATCTCAAGTAGGCTGTCAGTTAAAAGGGTTAAAAGTACCTGTGCAAGTTGGGTATTGTTCTGCACTGGGACCTTGTGCTTTCATATTTTGCTTGTTTTTTCTTGTTTGCATATTGATATTTTAGGAAAATGTGTTTTTTTAGCTAAATCCTGTGCAACCAAAGCATTCTTTGAGGGATCACTTCCAGAAAGATGAGCCCACAGCAGCTGGGTACGCCCAGAAAACATGTGTACTGTCATGGAATATATGGTTTGTGGGGGGTATTCTAAATCTAAAGGGTTGTTTTGTTTTAAAAAGTGCAAGGTGCTCACTTTGTCTGCACAGCTGATATTTTCAAGTAAAATTACTGTTGCACGCATGCTTCACTTTGGGGTGTTTGGTAACTCATCCCTTGATAGTACCTATGCATGTTGGGTATTGTTCTGTTTGGGGGACCTTGCTTTTTCAGAATTAACTTGTTTTTTCTTGTTTGCATATTGTATTTTTTTACAAAAAAGCACTATAAATTGTAAAACACAGATTTTTTTGTGCATATGCACTTAACAAATGGCAACAAATTACATTTTATGTTAAAACCCAGACTCTGCTGAAAAAACAATATATAATTTTCCTGAGAAATCCCCGGAAATCCCTTCAAAAATCACATTTGAAAATGTGTAGCGCAAAATAGTGAAAAATGGACTGGCAACAGAGCATGACAAAAACTCTAGGTAGGCTGGCAGTTAAAGGGTTAAATGCGGCAGAAAAATTGAAACATTTCCTCTTCTGATTCTGATTAGAGGAGGATATTTATTCAGCCATAGAATTTCAGGTAGAATTTTTCAGAGGGGGAACTCTCAACCAGTAGGGAAGAGAGTATTTTGGATTCAGGGTCTTCTTAGCAGAGGTCTTCTCTGTTTAAGGAGCAGATGGATAGGCTGATATGTTCTATTTTAGAGATTTTGGATATCCCAGTTCCTAAGAGGACAGACCAGAAGAGTAGAGGTAACTGTTTCCCGAGCAGTCTCATTTTACCAGACTTATCCAAAAGTAATGGGAAAATCCAGACAAGCTCTCCTCCATTCCTAGAGTCCTGGATATTAAATACCCTTTTCCCACATACCTGATTATGTTATGGTCCTTGCCCCCGGAGGGGATGATCCGGTTTCAGGACTCTCTAATAACACTATTTTATCTCCTATTCCACTCCAGGCCATCAAGAAAACAGCAATAAATGGGTTAATCATCGAAAGGCGTGGACTGCAAGACAAAGGTATGGTTCCTCCCGGCCTATATATACTTCCGGCTGCACCTCCACAATCCAGTTTCATTCTTGCAGTTGGACTGGACTGCGAAGGTGAACCTGGATTTATTTTCTTCTAAATGTATTTATTTATTCTTGTTGTAGGATTTTTACTTAGGAAGCAGGGGCATTTTACCCTGTCTGTCTTTCAGGCCCCTATATCCCACTGATCTGATGGACTCATTGGCCTCCTCAGCTCAGATGTTTATGTGGATCAGGGTGGTAGGGGTAAGTGGCTTGGGGCGATATCAGGTGTCACTTTTGTGTTATAAAGTGGTCACTCTGGGATGAGGTTCTGTCTTAAGGAAGGTCAGCCACAGGTTTTTGTCCGGTGAACCTGCAGGAGGGGCCAGAGGATAATATTCCTCCTTCTTGCTTTTTCCCACATTGTATTATGTTTGTTTATGGCACCTTAAAAATTAATTTCACGTCTTTTTTGGGGGACAGGAATGCTTAAGCTAGGGGGCGGGGCTAGGGGGCGGGACTAGGTGGCAGGAAGTGGTAGGCAGCGAGGAGAAGTTGCTGCCTGGTCCCCCGCCTTAGAGGACTGTGCTAGGGCAGATTAGGAGCTTAGTGGTGTATGACCCATTCTCTCTTCCCTGGCCACGCCGCTGCCACTTGTGGCTTGTATCTTCCCCGGCTGGCTGTCTTATTGAGGAGTGGATTCCCCTTTGCTGCGCCCAGTTGCCACCAGTAGTGAGGCCGCTTCTGAGCTACGGACGTGGCCGCTGCTGAGGCTTCTATTTCTGGGGCCTGCTCGACACCCAAATTATTTTGTTTTTCTTTTGTTTTGTAGATTGTAGGAAAGGGAAAGATTGCTGTGGTTTACCCCTCACTTGTGACTAATGAGTACTTTTATATACGGTCTTAGGCCCTCAGGGGTACCTTAGCAGACAGGGTCACCTTATGTCCAGTATGCATGCAAAGGCTTCAAATCTCTCCTGCAGAGAGGGTTTCTATAGAGACTTCTGGTGCTGGGCCCTCGGAACCTAGAGCTCCTTTGGCAGCTCAGCCCCACGAGGATAACCAGGGTGATAGTGTCCAGCGCATATTACAGAGACGTTGGTCTGTATAGAGAGCCATTTAGAACCGCTGGTTCCAAGGAAGGCATAAGAGAAAAGGAAGCATATGTGTTCTTCTGATTCTGAGAAGGATATGCATGCTTCCATAGTTTCTCAGGAAGAGATGATGAACTTTCTTCCAGTAGTGAAGGCAGTGATTCAGATTCAAGGTCCTCTACACAGGATTTTGGATATCTCGGCTCCTAAGCTTCCCAAGATAAAGCAGGGTGATTTGTTTAAGCAAGTAAAACAGAGACGATTTTTTCCTGAACAAACCCATTTTCCAGTCTTATCCAAAAGGAATGGAAGAAGCAGGATAGACTTCCCTCCATCCCTAGAGTGCTAGATACGAAGTATGCTTTTTCCCTAGATTTGATTTGGCAGATGCTCCTTTGGTAGATGCTCCATTTTCTGGTCTCTCTAAGACCACTGTTATGCCATCCTCTGATAGTGTCTCCCCAAGGGATCCAGTGGATAAGCGCATAGATCAGGTGGCACGTCATGCTTTTTCTATTGTAGGATCTACCTTACGACCAACATGTGCTACATCCATAGCATCTTTAGCGGGCAGAAAGTTGTTAAAGCAACTGCATTCTAAGACTTGGTCTAGAGCTTGTTCAAGGAGTGCATGCTCCCAGTTGATTAAGACCAGTATGTCATTTCTGCTATGGTTGATTTGGTTCGGTTAAGTGCCAGAGGTTTAGCTCTGTTAGTAGCTACAAGGTGCTCATTGTGGCTGAAGCAATAGCTGATGCTGCCTCCAAGAAGAATCTGACGGGGCTTCCTTTTCAGGGGGTACGTTTGTTTTGGGACCAGTTGGATGATATGGTAAAGGAGGCTACTGGAGGTATGTCTACTAGACTGCAACAAAGGATGTCTTTTCCTTTCTCTTCTAGGTCTTCAAAACCCTGGTTCTTTTCTTGGGGTAGAGGTTCTGTCTCTTCAGGATGGCTTCTGCCTTTTGCAGTAGTTTGTCATATTCCCTTCTCAGAAATAGGTCAGGGTTTTTACTCCAATTTGTTCATAATTCCCAAGAAGGACTGTTCTGTGCACCCAATATTAGATCTCAAAGGCATCAACAGGTTCGTCCGCCTGAAGAAATTAAGATCCACAGTGATGCTACTTCAGCCAGGAGATTAAATGACCACACAGGGTGCGTACCTGCTTATCCAGATTTTTCCGGGTCATCAAAAATATTAGCGCTTTGTAGTAAATGGCCTACATCTTCAGTTCGTGCCCTACGGTTTGTTGTCAGCCCCAAGGGTGTTTACCACGGTTTTGGCAGATCTTATGGCTTTTCTAAGAAACCAGGGAATACACATAATCCCTTACCTAGACTATTGCTGATAAGGGCCCCATCTTTTCAGAAGGCTCAGAAAGATACACAGACTGTTTTTTCGACACTGGAAAAGTTTGTCAGGATATTAAATTTTCCAAAGTCACAAATCATACCTTCAAGTGTTATACCTTTCCTGGGAATGTCATTAGATACAGCTCAAGATATTTCTTCTGGAACAGAAGAGACTTTCACTTCAGGCCAGGGTACAGGCTCTCTTGGTTTGCCCTTACCCGACGAACCATCCAGGAATGCGTCTGTTGGGCCTGATGGTGTCTTGCTTTGTGGCAGTCTCTTTTGCACAATTTCATGCAAGACCCCTGCAGATGGAATTGCTTTCGATCTGGGATCGATCACCCCTTTTGCATGACCTTAATCCTCAGCTTCTTCAGATGGGCAAATCTTTTCTTCCGGTACAATGGAAGATTGTCACCACGGATACCAGTCTAACAGGTTAGGGGGTGTTAGGGACAGTGTGGACCAGGGGAGAGCAGATTTCCCATACATATCCTGAAAAGCAGAATGAATCTGCTGTGTCTCACACATTGGACAACCAATCTGAGGGGTCATCCTATTAGGATTCAAACAGACAATCTGACAGCAATGGCATATATCAACCACCAGTAGGGCACCAGGAGCAGGAAAGCTCTCATGAAGGTGAGCAGGATTTTACCACGGGCTGAGAAGCACGTTCCATGCATCTTGGCGATACACATACCAGGAGTGGACAACTTGCAGGCCGATCACTTGAGCACAACGGCCCTGCATCAGGGAGAATGGTCCCTCAATCAGAGAGTTTTTCATTCCCTTTTGCAGTTTGTATCCCGGTTTAGGCATCCCCTAGCAATAGCAACAAATGTACTCTTCCTTGTTCAGCATTCAAGCTTCTCTATGCGTTCCCTCTAATTCCTGGCCCGAAAGCAGGCTTCATGAAAGATTTACTACAGGGTCTGGCGAGTATTTATTGCTTGGTGTGAATCTAGCGGTTTTGCTTGTAAATAATTCTCCAGGACCAAAACACAAAGTTACTCCGCACTACTATTTATATTGAGGTGTGCCGGTTATATACAGGTCCCCAACCTCTAATGGTATGGGATATGTATAATTCCAGAAAAGTTGGGGTAACCCAGAGCACCCACAAAATATACCTGTATAATTGAACCGCACCAGCCAGAAGATAAGTAAATTGATAAAAACCCTTTATTTATGTGTGGGTGATAAAACAGCGCTAGGTCACACGTATCACATTTTAAAAGAAAAAATTAAAAACATCAGACCCCCTGGATGGCAAATAAACAATGTTCTCTATGTGCTTAATTAATAACAAGTCCCTAGGGATGCAGTATCATAGCTGTGAATCACAATTACAATAAAAATATACATTCATATTCATATTAACCCTATGTGCTATAATATATTCAGTGCAAAACTATCAATAAATATACAGTTAATAATTTAATGTCTAAGTAATTCATGTGATATACCTATCAATGTAAAAAACTATATTAAAGTGCCAAGTGCCAAAACAAACCCTTATCCTTACAAAAGAATAAATAATACATGCAAAAATCCTGTCCCCAAAGGACTAGGTAAAGTGCCAAGTGCTAAACAATCCTGCTTCCCTAAAATTAGAAAAACTACCGTGTAGCTATGGCTGCCCGAATGGGACTAAGGAAAATATGATAAGGTACTTCACCCGGTATGCAGAGCTATCCACCTGGGGGTCCGGGCAAGTGAAAGGCCTTTCGCTTGTGGTTAGTGGATAGCTCTGCATACCGGGTGAAGTTCATTTATACAGGTATATTTTGTGGGTGCTCTGGGTTACCCCAACTTTTCTGGAATAATAATTCTCCAGGACTCTGGAACTTTTGCAGGGATTTTTTTTACCTGATGAGGGTTTTCAATTGAGCACTCTAAAAGGATAGTTATTTGCTTTATCTATTTTCTTTCAGAAACCTATTGCTGAGAATAAACTTATTAGGACGTTTTGCAGGGGGTCACCCATGTCTGTCCTCCCTGCAAGCCTCTTCTGCCTGTCTGGGACGTGAACTTAGATTTTTCAGCCCTTCTGGGTCTTCTCTTTGAACCACTGGCAGAAGCATAGCTAGGATTGATGACACGTAAAGTCATCATTCTAGCATCTGAATTAGCAGCCTTATATGTCAAGCCTCCTTATTTAGAGTTTGTGACAGATGCTCTGTCTTTTGGATGTCATCACTATTCAGTGGCCCACCGGGTCATTCACTGGCCTTTTCTTAATTAGGTCATTGTATTTTGATACTGTTACAGGCAATGTCATTGTATTTTGACTGCCATTGTGTATTGTTGATTACGTCACAGTCAATGGCATTGTCCTGATTGATTGTATTACGGCCTGCTATTGTTCTACTGATTGCGTCACCGGCAGAGTTGAGGGATTGTTTGCCCTGCTGCTATTGGTCGGTGTGTGTGTCATGCAATAGAGACTTGTGTATATAAGGCCCAGTGTGGCACTAATAAAGTTCACTTCACCTTCACCCTCAATACTGAGTTCTGTCTCTTATTGGGGGAAACGCTATATTACAATTCACTAGCCCTTGTAAGGGCTGTTCCTGTTTCCTCACGGACGACTCTGGAATTCCTGCAGCACCTTTTACGATTGGGAAAAGGACGTCTCGGGTGGTGAAGCCCTCCGGCGATAAGGGTTATCGCTACAATTGGTGGCAAGCGGTCGGATGGTCCTTTGTACCCAGAGAGAGTGCTATCCTGATGGAGAGTCAGTATGACAAGTTGAAAAGGCTGACCCTGAAGGATCTACTCGAGAGCCGGGGAAGGTCAGCTAGCAACCGCCCACGTCAGGAACTGATAGCCGAGCTGATCGAAATGGATCGTGCAGCAGTGAGGACCGAAACCAATATAGAGATCGATGAAGACGCTGCTCTCGTTCAAGCGGATCGGAACAGATTGTCGGTCTATGGCCGAATCCATTACAAGAACTGATCGACCGAGTCTTCGCCGCAGCGGAGGCAGAGGCCAGTAAGCGAAGGAAAGATCGGCGACTCGCAACCCAGCAGCCTCTCAGCGCCCCTGTGTCTCCAAGCCTCAGTTACACTGGGGGGAAAAAGATTCCATTTGCAGCATTTAAGTCCTTCCAGGAAAGTGACGATGAGTGATGGATTTTTGGCCGATTTTGAACGGCAGTGCGCTTTACACCGGGTACCCACGGAGGAATGGGTCACCATATTATCAGGGAAACTATCGGGGAAAGCTTCCGATGCTTTCCGGGCCATCCCTGATGCGGACATACCACACTACCATCTGGTAAAGGAGGCTTTGTTAGCCCGGCACGCTGTCACCCCGGAAGCCTACAGTTGTTTTTACTAGAACATTTTCTCAATGCCTTGCAACCAGAGCTAAGAGAGTGTGTGTACAAGACCAGCACCCTGTGAGTACATGTGTGTGTGTACAAGACCAGCACCCTGTGAGTACATGTGTGTGTACAAGACCAGCACCCTGTGAGTACATGTGTGTGTACAAGACCAGCACCCTGTGAGTACAACTGTGTGTGTACAAGACCAGCACCCTGTGAGTACAACTGTGTGTGTACCAGACCAGCACCCTGTGAGTACAACTGTGTGTGTACAAGACCAGCACCCTGTGAGTACATGTGTGTGTACAAGACCAGCACCCTGTGAGTACAACTGTATGTGTGTGTGGGTGTATCATCTTCACCCTCAATACTGAGTTCTGTCTCTTATTGGGGGGAAATGACAAGACCAGCACCCTGTGAGTACAACTGTGTGTGTACAAGACCAGCACCCTGTGAGTACATGTGTGTGTACAAGACCAGCACCCTGTGAGTACAACTGTATGTGTGTACAAGACCAGCACCCTGTGAGTACAACTGTGTGTGTACCAGACCAGCACCCTGTGAGTACAACTGTATGTGTGTGTGTGTGGGTATCATCTTCACCCTCAATACTGAGTTCTGTCTCTTATTGGGGGGAAATGACAAGACCAGCACCCTGTGAGTACAACTGTGTGTGTACAAGACCAGCACCCTGTGAGTACAACTGTGTGTGTGTGTATACAGGCCCTGTAGACAAACCAGTAATGCAGATGGATTATCCCGGCAAACAGAACTCTGCCCATAACAAGAGTCCGGACAGCCCCACGTTAACCCGAACAGGGTCAATCCGGGTCTGCCGGGTGTTCCACAAAAAGGGGGCATTGTGACAGATGCTCTGTCTTTTGGATGTCATCACTATTCAGTGGCCCACCGGGTCATTCACTGGCCTTTTCTTAATTAGGTCATTGTATTTTGATACTGTTACAGGCAATGTCATTGTATTTTGACTGCCATTGTGTATTGTTGATTACGTCACAGTCAATGGCATTGTCCTGATTGATTGTATTACGGCCTGCTATTGTTCTACTGATTGCGTCACCGGCAGAGTTGAGGGATTGTTTGCCCTGCTGCTATTGGTCGGTGTGTGTGTCATGCAATAGAGACTTGTGTATATAAGGCCCAGTGTGGCACTAATAAAGTTCACTTCACCTTCACCCTCAATACTGAGTTCTGTCTCTTATTGGGGGAAACGCTATATTACAATTCACTAGCCCTTGTAAGGGCTGTTCCTGTTTCCTCACGGACGACTCTGGAATTCCTGCAGCACCTTTTACGATTGGGAAAAGGACGTCTCGGGCGGTGAAGCCCTCCGGCGATAAGGGTTATCGCTACAGAGTTGCATAAGGACAAGGTCTGTTTTAAGCAGGGCTTCCTTCCAAAGGGGTTTTCCCTTTTAATCTTAATGAGAGTGCTAAAATACTATATCTCAGCAACACAAGCCTTCTGTAATTCAGACTCCTTATTTATTATAGCTAAGGGGCCACAGAAGGGTCTTCCGCCAGCTAAATCTACCATCAGCCGATAGATTAGACAAGCGGTGATAAGGGCCTACATCTCCAAGGGGATGAATCCCCCCTTTCGGGTTACAGCTCATTCTACACAACCTATTGGAACTTCCTGGGCTTTTCAGGTATGCAGTTGCAGTTGCTAATTGGTCCTCAGTTCATCCATTTAGCAAATTTTATAAGGTAGATATTCTTGGTGGATTGCCTCCTTTGGTAGAAAGGTATTCCAGACAGCAATAAGCTAGAGGTTGTTTTTGGAATGGCTTACTCTTTATTAGAAGAAAAAGTTTTAATACTTGGGATCCCAACCTGAAGTAAGGGTACTGAAGGTCCCATTTATTACTGATTTCCTGATGGCCTGAAGGGAATAGGAGTGATTCTCACTTGTAGAATTGCTTTCTCTTCTATTTCCGCTCCAGGGCGTCAGACCCTGTCTATCTGCTAGGTTACTATATGTATTCTTCGGATGCCTAGTCCTAGTGGAGCTTGTAAATAGTCATTCAGAATAAAAAAGAATAAAAAAAATAAATGAAAAAATGGAGAGAGGTAGAGAGGAGCTTGTCTCTCCTTTTTGCCCCTAACAAAGACATAGGGCTTCTTAGGATGCCTTATCCTCCGGAGCAGCTGTGTCTACTGCTCTTCAATTACTGGATTGTGGAGGTGCAGGCCGGGAGGAACCACTCCTTTGTCTTACAGTCCACGCCCTTCGGTCGAGAGTTAACCCATTCGTTACTGTTTGAGTGACTGGAGTGGAGATAGAAGAGAAAGCAATTTTACAAGTGAGAATCATGGAATCATATTATTCCTACCTCTGGTAATGCTTCTCTAATGGACCCTGTGGATAAGCATCTGGATCAAGTGTCCAAACATGCCTTCTCTTCTATGGATGATATGGTCATACTAAATGCTAGAGGTTTAGCTCTGCTAGTGGTTTTGAGACATTCAATATGGCTTAAACAATGGTCGGCAGATGCCATTGTGTAGAAGGCCACAGGGGGCAAGTTTACCAGACTCCCACAAAGAAAGAGATCTAACCCTTTTTTTCAAAGATCTTCCAATACTCTGGTCTTTCGCAGTGGAGGTTCTTTCTCTTCTAGACACAGAGAGGAATTTTGGGATAAGCCTAAGGGCCAGAACAGGGCCAAATCTTTCTTGCGAAAAAAAGGCTAAACCCCCTTCTAAGTCACCTCAGGCATGAAGGGGCAACTTCACCTTTTGGGTGGGGGGGGGGGACATCTTCTGCATTTTGTCCCCATTTGGAGGCTCCATGTAACAGATGATGGATACAGGAGATAATTTCTTCAGGTTACATGTTTTAATTTTTGTTGATGGTATCCTGGAATTCAGGAAACGCACACGCGTTGAGATGCGCTGTAGCTCACCTGTAGCTCCCAGCGCAACTGGGAGTAGTCTATTCCTTTTTCAGAATTCTACAAATGTAGTTGTGATTCCCAAGAGGGACAGTTCTGTGTGCCCAATATTAGACCTCATGGGCCTCAAGAGTTTTGTCCCACATTGGTCACACTTCAGCTTGGGGATTTTATGACCACAGTGAATATAAAGGATGCCTACCTACATATTCCCATTCTATCAGTAGGCCTTGAGATTCTCTTATCAACTCTAGAAAGCTTTGGCTGGATAGTCAACTATCCAAAGTCACATATCATTTCCTCAAGAGTCACGACTTTTCTGGGAATTAGACACAGCTTGGGCCAGAGTTTTTCATTTCAGGCCAAGATACAGGCTCTCTTGACCTCCCTCATCCAACGATCCATTAGGGAATGCCTCTGTTGTGCTTGATGGTGTCCTGCTTTGAAGGCGGTGACTTTTGCACAGTTCCACACAAGACCCCTGCAGTCGGAATTGCTCTCGACTTGGGATCGAACCATGGAAACTCTGGATCACCCCTTTTACATGATGCATTCAGCAAGGCAGTCCCTAGCCTGGTGGCAGAATCCCCAACCTTTTCAGGTGGGCAAATCCTTTCTTCTGGTACTGTGGAAGACTGTCACCATGGATGCCAGCTTAATGGGTTGGGGAGGGTGTCATGGGGTCACAAACAATCCAGGGACAGTGGGGACTGGGGGAGAGCAGAACTTCCCATAAATATCCTAGAACTGAGAGTGATTTTACTGTCTCGCACACTCGATCTGTGGGGTCACCCTGTCAGGGTTCAAGCCGACTACCTGATGGCTGTGGCATATATCAAGCACCAGGGGGGCACCATAAGCAGGAGAGATCTCAAGGGAGTGAGCCAGATCTTACTCTGGGCTGAGAAGCATGTTGTGTGCATCTCGGCAATCCACATACCAGGAGTAGACAACATGCAGGCCGATCATCTAAGCAGAGAAATCATGGCTTTAATCATGAAATCGTGAACAATCAGGCTTCTTTATGCGTTTCCTCCGTTTCCACTCCTGGGTTGATTATTAAGAAAGATAGACCGCAGGGAATTCCAACCATTTTGGTGGCACCCGGTTGGCGGAGGCTGGTTTACAGACATAGTAATAGCTCGACGATCCAGATCTTCTCACACAGGTGCCTCTACGGCTCCCTAATTTACGAGTTCTGGTTTTGGCAGCCTGGCTATTGAAACCTCCATCCTGGCAGAAAGAGGCTTAACTGCCAGGGTTATCCGGAACATTATTCTTTAACACTTAAAAAATCCAAAAGAATGGGGGGACCCTATGTCATTTTTTTATTAATCCTTCGTTACCTGTCACCCAGCTGGTATAAAAGACTTCCAGCTGCAGCAGAAGCGCAGAAGCCAAAGATATCAGCGTGGGACAGTGATCCAGGATGGATGGGAGGTAAGTATTAAAAATAAAATATTTTTTCTCTGTGTGTTTTTTTTACATTTAACCCTTCGTGAACTGATAAGAGATCAATGAGACTCCTATACCAGTTCACAAGCTAGGTGGATGACTTGCCATTAACCTCCCAGTCCCCCCATTACCTGCCTCCCCAAATCCCAGGGGGGGGCAGAGGAGCCCGGGGCCATTTAGGCTATAGCCTGCGGGCTTGTAGTCTGCAGGGCAGGGGGCCATGGAGGCTGGCCCCGTGCCCTGTTCTACAGGCCCCCATAGCTGGTCCCCGGGCTTGTAATGCGGCGTAGGGGGAACCTCACACCATTTTTAAAAAAATGTTTAAGGGTTTTTACCCTTTAGAATGCCAAAAAATGGAGATCCCCCCAGGAAGCGGAACCCCATGGCAATGTATTTTTTAATTTAACCCTTTATAGTGTGGATAGTAGAAGGTAGTAGTATTAATATTATTTGTAAATGTTATAAAGTGCTCTTTTCAGTTTAGGGGTTTCCTGAACTGAAACGGAGGGCTACCTATACATATGTGGTATTTTTTAAATCAAGAGAAATGGGGCTTTCTCATGCAATATGGTTTTCTGTGTAAAACTTACAAACAAGACATGTCATGTTAAAGCCTAAACTCTGCTGCAAATTCTTGGATTTGTGGTGAAAATGACCTGTCAACAGAGGGCAACAAATTGATATTTCAGGAAAATGTATTTTTATTCTGTGTTTTATATATTTATTTCGTAAAACCCTATGCAACCAAACAATTCTTCAAGGGATTACTTCCAGAAAAATGTGCCCACTACAACAAGCTGGGTAAGACTAGAAAGCTTAACAATTGCAAGGTGCGCACTTTGTCTGCAAAGCTGAAATTTTAAAGTAAAATTACTGTTATGCGCATGCTTTACTTAGGGGTGTTTGGCAATTCTTCCCTTGAGAGTATCTATGCATGTTGGGTATTGTTCTGTTCAGGAAACCTTACCTTTTCAGATTTAACTTGTTTTTTCTTGTTTTCATATTGTTTTTTAAGAAAAATGTGGCCTTGGTTCTGATGTTTTATTCTATTTTGAGAAGAAAGGCTGACTCTGTAAGTGGCTGCTTGGCAAGTGGTGAGTTAAAGCAGGAACTCCTGTGGTAAGCTTTAGGAAACTGGGCTCATTTGGTAAGTAAAATATTGCAAACTGTAGTTGGTTTATTTTTGTGAATCAGTGTGTTAATGCTGGCACAAATTTAAAAAAAAAAGAAAAATAAAGTTTTTTTCCACTCTCTCTTTCCTGGATTCCTGTGGAGGCCTAATTGAATCAGGTGTGTTATAAGGGATTGTACAGCTCTTGGAGCTTGCTCCAGGAGGGTGACTCTGTAAGTGGCTGCTTGGCAAGTGGTGATTTAAAGCAGGAACTCCTGTGGTAAGCTTTGGGAAACTGGGCTCATTTGGTAAGTAAAATATTACAAACTGTAGTTGGTTTATTTTTGTGAATCAGTGTGTTGGCACAAATTTAAGCAAAAGAAAAAAAAGGTTTTTTTCACTCTCTCTCTCTCTCTCCTGGATTCCTGCTGAGGCCTAATTGAAGCAGGTGTGTTATAAGCCATTGTACAGCTCTTGAACTTGCTACTGGAGGCTGACTGTAAGTGGCTGCTTGGTAAGTGGTGAGTTAAAGCAGAAGTTACAAGCAGAAGTGCTGAAGCTGTAAGTATCTACCTTTGAATCCAGAGTGTTATTTTAAGTGTTGTAAATTCTTCACTCGGTGTCCCAACAAATTGATACAATGGGTTCCACGCCTAACAATGCTGTCCAGTGTACATCTTGTGCTATGTATGCACTATTTGATCAATCAGTTGGATATTTATGCCCCGGATGTGTGGTGATTTGGAAGCCGGCATTCACGATCTAAATAAGCAATTGGCAACACTGAGAGACACTGTTGTCATGCAAAAGAGTCTGGATCTCACTGAGCTGGAACTCAATGTGTCAGGGGAGGGTGTTAGGATGGGGAGAGAGGAAAAGCAGGAAAATGAGCTAGCTAGCTGGATAACAGTTAGAAGGCGGGGTAGGGGTAAAAGTTACAGGGCGGCTAGCCCTGAACAGGCACCTCCCAACAAGTTTGCCCGGTTGGCAGATGAGGAGGATGTTAGCTCAGGGATGGCACAGCTGCAGCAAGACAGATCTGTCGGCTCCAGTAAGAAAGGGAGGGGAAATGGGAGAACAGGGCAGGCAAGACAAGTGCTGGTAGTGGGTGACTCTATTATTAGGGGAACAGACAGGGCAATCTGTCACAAAGACCGGGATTGCCGAACAGTGTGTTGCCTTCCTGGGGCAAGAGTACGGCATGTAGCGGAGCAGGCTGACAGATTATTGGGAGGGGCTGGCGTTAATCCAGTGGTCATGATGCATATTGGCACAAATGGCATAGGAAGAAGTAGGTGGAAGGTTCTTAAAAATGATTTCAGGGACTTAGGCCATAAGCTTAGGGCAAGGACCTCAACTGTAGTATTCTCAGAAATACTACAATACCAAGAGCCACACCAGAGAGGCAGTGGGAGATTTGAGGGGTAAACAGATGGCTCAAAAATTGGAGTAAAAAGGAGGGGTTTTGGTTCTTGGAGAACTGGGCCAACTTCACAGTGGGCTACAGGTTCTTTGGCAGGGATGGGTTGCACCATAATGGGGAGAGTACATCTGTTCTGGGGGAGAGGATGCCTAAAAGGTTGGAGGAGTGTTTAAACTGGGGCGGAGGGTAAAAGCAGTTACAAAGGGGAAGGTAGGAAAGAAAGTGACAGTGGGTGTAGACATGAAACTGGGGGTGGAGAGGGGGGAGGGGTTAGCACATCTAGGAGGAATAAGGGCAATATACAAAATTATCAAAATTATCATAAGCATTTGAAATGCATGCTTACAAATGCTAGAAGCTTGACTAATAAAATGCATGAACTAGAACTGATAATAACAGAAGAACAATATGACATAGTGGGGGTAAACGAGACGTGACTGGCTGAAAGCTATGACTGGGCAGTAAATCTACAGGACTACTGTGTGTTTAGGAGGGACCGTAACAAACGCAAAGGGGGTGGAGTCTGCATAATTGTAAAATCCTCTCTACAACCCGCTCTGCGGGAGGATATATGTGAGGGGAATGGCCATGTGGCGTCTGTGTGGGTAGAAATTCATGGAGGGAGAAACAAAAATAAACTACTGATGGGGGTTGCTACAAACCTCCAGATATATCCGAATCCACAGAAAATGTGATGCTAAGGCAAATAGATATAGCCGCTAAATTAAATGAGGTAGTTATTATGGGGGACTTTAATTACCCAGATATAGACTGGTATGCTGAAACGTGGTTCTCACAAAAGTAATAGTTTTTTATCTAGAACAAAAGATGGCTACCTTTCCCGACAAGTACAAGCTCCAACAAGGGGGAGAGCCATATTGGACCTAATACTAACCAATGTACCAGACAAAGTAATAGTTACAGGTTGGGGGACACCTTGGAAACAGTGATCATAATATCGTTAATTTCCACTAGGGTGCCTAATCAAGGAGCCACAAAAACGCAGAACATCAAAAAGGCAAAGTTTGACCCGCTTAGAGATGCCCTAAACTGCATTGACTGGGAAAATGCCGTTAAAAATAAAAGCATGGAAACTAAATGGGATCCTTTCAAAGGATTCCTTAATTTTCATTGTGACAGATATATACCTTACAGGAATAAAACTGTTAGACACACGTGTAAACCGATGTGGCTAAACAAAAAGGTTAAGAATACGAATACAAATACTTTATTGACTGCCAAGTAAGTACAGGATACATACAAGGAATGCTTCTTGAAAGGGAGATACCCTGATAGAGTTATAAACATTAAATATAAAAATTGAACATCTTAACATATTATACATATATTATTATACTATTATACATTTTAACATATTTACATATGATATTGGTGGTAAATCAGTCACATGGTAAGGACAGGGAGTTTGCGGCAGATTATTCAGCGGTGGTTATTTAGCGCCTTAACGGCTAGAGGAAAATAACTATTTTTGTACCTGGAGGTTCTTTTTTCGAAAGCGCCAGGTACCTCCGGCCAGAGGGCAAGAGTTTGAAAAATGAATGAACTGGGTGTGTTGGGTCCTCAGTTATTCTTTTTGCCTTTGAGCAGATCCTTTGCATGAATTGTTCCTCCAGGGATGATAGGGGGCATCCAATGATCCGCTCAGCAGTCCTGGCGATCCTCTTCAGCCTGTTCTTATCCTTGGCTGTGGTCCCACATTACCAGACAGTGAAGGAGGAGGTCAGAAGTGAGCCTATGGCACCATTGTAAAAGGTTTTTAGAATCCTTCTAGACATACAGTATCTTGCTAGTTGTCTCAAGAAGTATAGTCTATGTTGCGCCTTCTTCAAGATGACGGTAGCTTGCCTGCTCCACTTCAAGTCTTGTGTGATCACGGTGCCGAGAAATTTTGCGCTGGTAGTGATATTGACCTCTCCATTACCGATGGAAATGGGACAATGTGTTATGTGGGATCGTCTGAAGTCAATAATGAGTTCAACCGTTTTCTGGATGTTCAAGATGAGGTTGTTCTCTTCGCACAAGGATTCCAGGTTTTTTACTTGTGTTCGGTAGGGAGACTCATCATTGTCTGATGAGGCCTACCAATGTGGTATCATCTGCGTACTTGATTATCTTGATGGATGGGTCTGAGGATTTGAAGTCATTTGTGTAGATTGAAAAGAGAAGGAGAGACAGAACACATCCCTGTGGTGCACCTATATTTGTTGATCTGGATGTGGAAATAAAGGGGCCCAGTTTTACTCTCTGGGTCCTGTTCGTGAGAAAATTGGTAATCCATCCAGATAAACTTGGTGAGATGCCCAGTTCAAGCATTTTCCCATGGAGAATTTGGGGGTCAATGAGAAGTCTACAAATAATAGTCTGGTGTATGAACTGGGTCGATCTACATTGTCTAATGTGAGCTTGATTGCCAGATTGACTGCGTCTTCAGTCAATGGGGCAATAAACAAAAAATAAAGGCATTTAAACGTTTAAAGCAGGAAGGGACAGCGGAAGCATTAAAAAACTATAAAGAATAAAATAATGTAAACAACAGATAAGGGCAGCTAAGCTGGAGACAGAAAGGCTGGTCGCGAAAGAGAGTAAAACCAACCCCAAATTATTCTTTAGCTACATAAACCATAAATGGTACAAACCTGAGGGTGTGGGCCCCCTGAAAAGCAAGGAGGGGACACCTATAGAGGGAAATGAGGAGAAAGCAAATTTACTAAACAACTTCTTTGCTTCTATATTCACAAAAGAATGTGACATGCCGAGTGAAATGCAGGGGAATAACCGCCTCAAGCAGATAAAAATTGATAAATCACCGGGACCAGATGACATACATCCTTGTGTTTTTGTTACACTCTGTTGCCAGAATACTTTTCACGTTTTTGCGCTACACATGTTCAACCTTGATTTTTGAAGGGATTTCCAGGGATTTTCCAGGAAAATTATATATTGTTGTTTTGAGTCTGGGCTTCAACATGACATGTCTTGTTTGGCCTTTTTTTTAGTGTATTCTCAATACTTTTGAGTGAAATATGTGCAAAAAATAAAAAAAATCTATTTTTTACAATTTGTAGTGTTTTATTGTGATAAAAAATGTAAGTTTGTTAATAAAATATTATTGCATGTGAAAGCCCTATTTCTCCCGGTTACAACGGTACCACATATGTATATGCAATATGATTGCATAGTTGTAAGGGGTTACCTTAAAAAAAAAAAATGTCATAGGGTCCCCCCTCCCAAGGGGGGGGGGGGGACCTCACTTTTTTGGGAATTTTAAGGGTTAAAAACCCTTAAAATCCCCCCCCAAAATGACGTAGGGTCCTCCTTACCCAGCATTACCGACCCGGACCAGCTATGGGGGCTTGTAGAACAGGCGCAGGGGCCCCTGGCCCTGCAGGCTACTAGCCCACATAGCCACTAAGTGGCCTGGGGCCTTCTGCCCCCCCGGCCATTGAGGAGGCAGGTAATGGGGGGCTGGGGGTTTTGGCAAGTCACCCGCTAGCCGCAGGTGATTGCCAGCCCCAGAGCCTTGTGAACTGGTATAAGGGATCTCATGGACCCCTTACCAGTTCACAAAGGGTTAAGTAAAAAAAAAGACACAGGGGCGCATGACCGAGGAGCCGGCTGATGGACGTGCTCAGCTAGAGCTCCATCATCCCGGGCACTAACAGACCACCCAGCAGCAGCCTGAAAGCTCAGACTCGCCGCCAGATCAACGGAGATGAAGGGGAAAGAGGTCGCCCGACCAGTGGAGCATGCGACAGGGTCGCAGATCAGAGCAGGGGCCGCAAAGAGCAGCCAGACCCCATTAGCAGCCGGAATCTAAAATGGCGACCGTAACTCCAGCAGCAGCACGTGCAGTGAGAGGTGAGCTAGGGGAGACAGCTCTGACACTAACCATGCTGCACGCAGAGGATTCACTGGACTCTGTAGACAGCCAAGCCCAGTTCCCCACTGAGTTCCAGAACCAATGCGCCCGGATGGCCCTGGATCAGGGATCACTGCAGCACATTAGAGTGGTGATTAGGGAGGAGATCTCTGTGGTCTCCTTAGGGAGTTAAAGGAGTAGGGACATAGAATCCAGACCCTGGAGGGGCAAATGAATTATGTCACAACAGTCCTGGAGGGGCATGAGGATGAAGTGCAGGCATTACATGAGGAGATTGCTGTGCTGAAAGATATGCATGAGGACTTGGAAAATAGAAATCGTGGCTCCAACCTCAGATTCAGAGGCCTTCCTGAGTCCATGAAGGATGCACAGGGCACGATTATGGCCCTGCTGCAGGAGCTGACGCCCAATATACCGGTCGAGCGGTTAGAGCTAGAGCGGGCGCACCATGCACACGCCAAACGTTCCCCTGACTCCCCCCCAAGGGACATCATTGTTTGTTTATTTTAAACTCAGGCAAGCAGTGATGCAGGCGGCGAGAGATAGAGATAAAGAGCACCTACAGTTTCAGGGGCATCCCTATCAGGTCTTCTTGGCCCAGACCACCATTGCCAAAAGGCGGGCTCTTAAACCTTATTTGCAGATCCTATGCTCACAAAACCTACGCTATAGGTGGGGCTTTCCATTTAAAGTGACATTCACATACAATGGAAAGACAGTGCAATCCTCCACAGCCTTGGAGTTAAAATCTACCTTCCAGCAACTCGGGCTCCAGCAGCCAGAGGAGCCCCAAGCACTAGCCTCAACACCATCCCTGAGAGAGGCCCCGCAGCGAAGGAAAGATGCCCCAATGTCATTTGGGGGCTCCCAGCGAAAGAGACAGGGGAGAGATAGATCTCAGGCCTTGAAGAATCTGTCATCCCAGGCCTTCCAGAGCACGTCAGGGGGGTGACAAAAGGGCGCAAAAAATTTGGTTTCGGTGTCACACCTCTGGTCGTGTGGAGAGTTTAGTTTGGTTAACACTTGGACAGTAAATGGTTGGTTATGCTAAGTTAAGTTTCTGTTTGATTCCAAGTTTTTTCATGATAGTAGCTACCTGTTCTAGTGTGGACAGATGGAGCTGCATTGTTATAAGCCCTACAGTGCTCGCCTAACTTGGGTGCGGTGCCTGGGGGACCCTTGGCAGGCCGCGGGGGGCTGCCCGGGCTGGTGCAATTTCCGATAGTAGAAGGGCAACAGGAGTGATGCCCATTGGGGCCTGTGGGTGGATAGGCGCAGCTTGGTGATGTGGGGCTGGGCTGTTATAACAGCAGTTACAGTCACGGTTGTGATCATGATAATGGCTATAAGATTGTTGTGTTCAGCATTTAGGGTGGGGTGGGGTGGCCCTGGTGCCCGGGGGCCGAACCATGCTTACCCCCTGTCATTCTCCCAGTGGCGAAGACCCTGGTAGAATTATACTAGTGGATGAGATCCACGTATTGCTATTTGAATGTAATATGTCTCATGCGACTTGTGTTTTGTTTTTTGGGATGTTCTCCCTCTTTCTTCTTCTCTTTACTCTAGTTACTTCTATCTACCCTACCTATCCTTTCCCTTCACTTCTCACCCATGGGGCGGCGAAGGTGCTTGGGCTACTTGGTAAGCAAAGCGCTCATAATTGGGTTAATCTCATGTTATGGCTGTGAAGGTGATCTCACTGAACGTGCAAGGCCTTAATTCCCCTAAAAAGCAATCAGGGCATTTTAACTATTTAACTCTCTGAGAGCGGGAGTAGTATGCCTGCAAGAAACGCATTTCTCCTCGACCTCCTCACCACGTTACCTGCACCCAAGGTACCCGCAATTTTTTCAAGCCACAGGGCAAACCAAGCAAAAGGGGGTCCTCATAGCTTTTCACAAAAACTCCCCATTTGTCTGCACTGAGCGGCTGGCAGATCCAGCGGGCAGATATTTGCTTCTCCAGGGAGTCCTGCATGATGTGCAGGTCACGCTGTGCAATTATTACGCGCCTAATGTGGGACAGGCTAAGTTCCTGTCCAGGATCTGTGAGCTGGTTAAGGCACATGTACAGGGGACAGTAATCCTATGTGGGGACTCTAACGTGACCCTTCATAACAGGCTAGATAGGTCCTCCCCGCCCTCCCCACAGCTTGAGGGAGAAGCTAAGGCCTTTACCAGTATAATCCAGGGGGCCCAATTGGTTGATACATGGCGGGAATTGAACCCAGGGAAAAGAGATTTTATCCATTACTCCCACCCTCACAAGCTGCATAGTAGAATTGACCATATATTTACCTTAAGGGGATTTTTGACGCAAATCCTGCGTGCAGAGATAGTACCAGTACCTTGGTCTGACCATGATATGGTTACAATCACATGCAGCAGCTTGCTAACTAAAATGGGGCCGGCCTTGTGGGTGTTAAACGACTCCCTATTATCTACGGAGGCGGCAGTACAGCATGCGAAAAAGACTGCCACAGAATATTTTGCGCACAATAAGGGCTCAGTGGACTCACCCTCAATGTTGTGGGGAGCTTTTAAGGCTGTTATGAGGGCCCACTTCCTAGGGATGGCTTTGAGGCGGAAAAGGGAAAGGGAGCTGCAGGCTCGGGTACTGGAGAAGGAGTATGCAGAGGCTGTCAAGGAGTTTAAGGACTCAAAGGCGGGTAGCGGGGTGGCCAGACTGGAAAAAGCCAGGGTGGCTCTAAACCAGTTTCAAATCAGTCAGGCAGAAACTAGGTATAAATGGTCGAGGCAGAAATACTATGCCTGCAGTAACAAACCCAACACCCTGCTGGCTGCCCAACTCCGGTGTCAGGAAAATCCGGCCCCTCCAATAAGGCTGAAGGTGAAAGGCGGGGCTCTAACCACCACCCCCCAAAAAATATTGGAGGAATTTAGGGCAGGCCTGGCAAAGCCGTATGAGGCCCCCCAACCAATGGATGGGAAAGTGGTTTCTGAGTTTTTTGAGGATATCTCGCTCCCTAGGTTAACTGAGCCACAAAAACTAGCTGTGGAGGCGGATTTTACAGCTGAGGAAGTGCCACAGGCTATTAAGGAACTTAAGCCAGCTAAAAGACCGGGCCCGGATGGACTAGCCGCAACCTTCTATAAAAAGCTCAGCCAAGAGGTCACCCCCCCACTAATTAACCTCTTTAACCATATAATACGGAGTAATTTCTTTGAGGGTGAAATGTTAAAGGCAAACATCGTTATGATCCCAAAGCCAGGAAAGGATCATCAAAAATGGAGCAACTATAGACCCATTTCCCTCTTAAATATTGACCTTAAATTGTTTGTTTTAGCCACTAGGGTAAATTGCTTTTTGGGTTGCCTAATCCACAAGGACCAAGTGGGGTTTGTCCCATACCGTCAGTCGGGAGATGGAGTCAGGCGTATACTACAACTGATAGATTCAGTTAAGGGTACTGATCAGGAGTCCATGTTGCTGTCTTTGGATGTCGAGAAGGCGTTTGACTCCATCTCCTGGAAATACCTGCAGTGGGTGCTGGGGAGGTGGGGATTTGGGGAGGGAATGCTTGCTGCTGTGGATGCCTTATATAACTTACCAAAGGCCACCTTGAAATACGCGGGTGTAGAATCTCCCCCCTTCTCAATCTATAGAGGAACTAGGCAGGGGTGCCCTCTGTCCCCCATCCTATTTTCCATCCTCATTTTGGCACTAGAGCCTGTGGCTATTAAGATCCGGAGCAATGGAGGCATCAGGGGGATTTCCACAGCTTCAGGGGAAAATAAGCTATCGGTCTTCGCAGATGATATGCTCCTGATGGTTACAGGTCCACATATCTCTATTCCCAATATAATCAAAACCCTTTCTGTATTCGTGAGCTTTTCAGGCCTCCGGATAAATGACACTAAGTCCACAGCTCTGGATATTTCCTTGAAGCCTTCCACGAAGCAGGCCCTTTTGGCTAATTTCCCTTGGACCTGGACGCAGCAATTGCCGTATCTGGGGGTCAAAATTACCCCCACATATGAAACGCTGTTTAAGGCTAACTATTCACATATCCCGAAGCTGGTCGACTCAATGTAAAACCTTTGGTATAATCTAAAAATATCGTGGCTAGGTAGGCTGGCCACAGTTAAAATGACCCTCCTGCTGAAGCTTTTATATTTATTCAGGGTGCTCCCAATTTCGATCCCCTTATCCTTTTTTAAGCCGCTGCAAAAAAGGATATTAAAGTATATCTGGGGGCCAATCAAATCAAGGGTGAACAGGAAAACACTATACCACCATACCACCAGGGGAGGCCTGGGGGTGCCTCTGCTTCATAAATACTACCTGGCGGCACAGGTTGCTCCTCTGCCGATCCTCGATGCTAAACAGGAGGCCCCACTGGGGGTCCTGGAGCAGGCAAGAGGATCCTTGCCAATGGATGTAGAGACCCTACCGTGGGTCCCTAAGCGAGTGCGGCCTAAGACCATCTCCCCTATCCTGCGTTGCCTGTTGGACAAATGGGATTTTTGCAAGACCAGGGCAAAGCTGGAATCTAAACATTTGCCCTTGGAGAGGCTGTTTGATAACCCATTGTTTCTCCCAGGGGTCATGCATGCTCACAGCTTCGGATGGTGGAAGGCCAATGGCATTGTGACTATACACGATCTCAGTACCCCAAAAGGAGTGCTATCTTTTGAGGATCGTAAAAGCGCCAAACAGATCCCCTCCTCAGAAATCTTCAGATATTTGCAACTTTCGCATTTTGTCGGTAGCATTCTGAAGAGGGGATCTCCTCCATACAGGCTTACCCCACTGGAGCAAGCATCTCTTCGCCAGCCGTTTGCAAAGGGTATGATCACTAGGGATGAGCGAACCGGTTCGGACGAACCGGAATTCGCTCCGAATTTCAGGGAAAATTCGATTCGGCACGAATTTTGGTTCGTGCCAATTGAATTATCCCTAAAATAAAAAAAAAAAATGCCGGCATGGTGGAAGCGGGCAGGCCGGCTACGCTGTCAGCGGGCGGCGGTACCCGGCCCGCTGACAGCACAGCTGGCCTGCCCGCTCCCACCATGCCGGCATTTATTTAAAAAGCAAACACTTACCTGCATGGTCAGAGCGTGGAGGCCGGCGCCGCTCTCAGGCGCCCTCTGATGACGCGCCCTCTGATGACGCGTCCTCTGATGACAGCTGAGAGCGGCGCCGGCCTCCACGCTCCGACCATGCAGGTAAGTGTTTGCTTTTTAAAAAAATGCCGGCATGGTGGGAGCGGGCAGGCCGGCTGTGCTGTCAGTGGGCCGGCGGCGGCCCGCTGACAGCGTAGCCGGCCTGCCCGCTGCCACCATGCCGGCATTTTTGCCGGCATGGTGGGAGCGGGCAGGCCGGCTACGCTGTCAGCGGGTCTGCGACGGCCCGCTGACAGGCGTAGCCGGACTGCCCACTCCCACCATGCCGGCATTTTTTTTTCAGATGAGCGATTCGTGAAAGTTCGATTCAGGCGAACCCGAATTTCTTGGGGAAATTCGGCGAATCGCCCGAATCGAACTTTCAAGAAGTTCGCTCATCTCTAATGATCACATATATCTATGGTGCTTTGGTGTAATGGGCTGACCCCCGCGACATGGATACATGGAGAGGTGGGAGGCGGAGCTGGGGGCCCCAATTGAAGGGGAGGATTGGAGGAAAATTTGGAACAATGTGCGGAAAACGTCGCTAAATGTGTTAGCGACTGAAAACGCTTATAAATTAGTACTCCGTTGGTACTACACCCCGGCGAGACTTCATTAATGCTCCGCCTCACACTCCTCCAGATGCTACAAGGGATGTGGAGCAATTGGAGAGTACCTCCATGTTTAGTGGGGATGCCCAGTGGTACAGGGCTTATGGAATGAGGCGTACAAAGTGTTATCTCACATCTTGGGTAGATCTCTTTCCCCGACTCCGCTTGAAGCTTTATTATCATTGAAGCAGCAGCCCTATACGAGGGATGAGTGGAGTCTAGTAAAGCATCTATTGGTTGCCGTGCGACTAACAGTGGCAGCGAATTGGAAAGCCCCCAGACTATAATGGTGAATGAGCAAATGACAGCCTCCATTATGTCTAATGAGGAAAAGGCTGACCAGGTGTGGGAACCATGAAGAGAGTTCCAATGGAAAAAGTGTTAGGGGCTATTAGCTTTGATGGCCCTAGGGAATAGGGTTAATGAGCACTGACCCAGCAGGAGGGGAGATGTTGCGTGCTCTGGGACGCCCCTCTTCCTTCCATCCACCTTTATAGAGGCCCTAAGGTCGCCACCCTTCCTTTTTTCCCCCTCCTTCCACTTTTCCTCTCTTCCTTTTTCATTCTTTACCCTTTCTTAACTTCTCTTCCTTCCCTCTTCCCTTCTTTCTGCTTGCTTTATTTTGTTCTGTTTAAACAGGTAGTCCATTGAGGACGCCTTAAATTCCTATGTGTGGTTTAATGTATAATGAGTTTATAAATTAATTTGCATAACATCCTCTACCTCAGCTCCTCCCAAGAGGGTCTTCGGTACAGCAAAAGCCTCCCCCCCCCCCCCCCCCCCAGGGTGGGTTCTGGTCACGGTGGTGCAGCCAGGCCGTTTAGAGTTAACAGAGACTCACACAGGATTTATTAGAACTTGCACTTTAATAATGATACACAGCAATTATCTGACATTTATACCACTTAGATTAAATAACACCAGTATGCTGTATTATTATCTGTTTGACTAGAACATGCTGTGATTATATACCATGTTGTAAACTCTAAATTTGCTCAATAAAAATAATGTAAAAAAAAAAAAAGACACAGACACAAAATTCTTTATTCTTTTTTCACTTATACTTACCTCTGATCCCGTGTCCCACGCCGCTGCAGATGACATTTGTCGGTAGTGATCAGAGCAGGGAGGGTGGGAGGCAGGGAGATCAGAGCCTCCCTGCCTTCCACCCTCCCTGCTCCGATCGCTGCTCCGATAACTACAGGGGCTGTTCCGAGGGATTGGCGCTTGGCAAATGTGGTGCCAATATTCAAAAAGGGATCTAGGGGGGAACCTGGGAACTACAGACCAGTAAGCTTAACATCTGTGGTGGGCAAGCTGTTTGAAGGTTTCTTAAGGGATACTATCCTGGAGCATCTTGGGGAAAATGACCTTATCACTCGATATCAGCATGGATTTATGAGGAATCGCTCCTGCCAGACAAACCTAATCGGCTTTTATGAGGAGGTAAGTTCAAGATTGGATCAGGGGGAGTCATTGGATATCATATATCTTGACTTTTCTAAAGCATTTGATACTGTTCCACATAAAAGGCTGGTACAAAAGATGAGAATGCTTGGACTGGGGGAAAACGTGCAGATGGGTGAGAAATTGGCTTAATGATCAGAAGCAGAGGGTGGTTATCAATGTTACACACTCAGACTGGGTCACTGTTACTAGTGGAGTACCACAAGGGTCAGTTCTGGGACCAATTCTCTTCAATATATATATATAAAAATGACATTGGGTACAAATTAAACAGTAAAGTCTCAACCTTTGCAGATGATACTAAGCTGTGTAAAGTAATTAAAACAAAAGAGGACAGCAGGCAGCTACAAACAGATTTAGATAAATTGGAAGCATGGGCAGTTAAATGGCAAATGAAGTTTAACACAGATAAATGCAAGGTTATGAACATGGGAAGGAGAAATCTGTGTCATGATTACACACTAAATAAAGAAACACTTGGTAAAACAAGAATGGAAAAGGACCTAGGGGTTTTAGTTAACAATAAGCTCAACTGTAGTAATCAATGCCAGGCAGCTGCTGCCAAAGCAAATAGGATCATGGGGTGCATCAGGAGGGGCCTAGGTGCTCATGATCAGAGCATCATTTTACGCCTGTACAAGTCACTGGTCAGACCCCATATGGAATACTGTGTACAGTTCTGGGCACCTGTGCTTAAAAAGGACATATTAGAACTGGAGTGCGTTCAAAGAAGCGCAACAAAGTTAATAAAAGGAGTGCGGGGGCTAGAGTACCCTGAACGATTGTCAAAGTTAGGTTTATTCAGTTTAGAAAAAAGAAGATTGAGGGGTGATCTAATAACTATGTATAAATATTTTTTGAGGTCAATACAAAGATCTGTCCCACAATCTATTTATACCCCAGAGTGTAACTATAACCTGAGGGCATCCACTAAGGTTAGAGGAAAGGTGCTTTTTCCACCGACATAGGAGGAGATTCTTCTCTGTAAGAGCAGTGAGACTATGGAACTCGCTGCCAGAGGATGTATGTAGTAATGATGGATACAGTAAAAATGTTCAAAAGTGGCCTTGATGCCTTCCTGGCATGTAATAACATTTCCAGCTATGGCTACTAGACCACTGGATGGAGATAAACAGGCTGAACTGGATGGACTAAAGTCTTTATTCAGCCTTACATACTATGTTACTATGTAAATTGCAAAAAAAAGGCTGAACAAGACATTTCATGTTAAAGCCTAGATTCTGCTGAAAAAAACAATACATAGAATTTTCCTGAGAATTCCCTTCACAAATCACAATTAAACATGTACAGCACAAAATATTGAAAAATGGTCTGGCAAATAGGGTGACAAAATCTCCAGGCAGGCTGGCAGCAAAAGGGTTAGCATACTATTGGGGCTCTTTCTCACTGTACATTTCCAGTACTGCTGCTCAGCACTATTTCTTGGATTGCACTGGCCCTACCTTTGCATCATCACTGCAATGGAAGCCCTAGAGGCCTAACAGGCCCGCTTACTGAAAACCCCACGATTGCCAATAAACTCACATTCCAGGAATCCCACAGTGTATGCATGGGCAACTGGCTAATCAGCGGTGTCACTCCTTCAATAACTGACTCTGACGTCAGAGAGACTTAGTAAGTATGAATGGAGCATGTGTCACTGGCTTCACCCTTTCTCTGCCGCATACCCACGTAGCAATTCAGTAATTCCTGGTGTCAATACATACCTCAGATAGACAGATTGCAGGGATGCAACCTTTGCATGTGCCATGGGGGTTGCCTGCTATATGAGTTTACTCTGCAGTCACATGGGCTTAACACAGCGGGATGTCCCAGAAGTCAGGGGTTAAATCCTTCCTTACAGGGAAATCCCAAATCTGAACCATATTCCTTGTCCTGTGTTTCTCACAATAGCTTGCTGCTTGCTGCAGAGGAAACTGTTCTGGGAGTCACACTGGCAAAATGTTGGGCATGCAGAGAAGGGATGCCACTGCAGAGATGCACAAGGGATCCCAGTACAAGCAAAGTATGTGTTGGGCCGGGGTGGGTACCACACTTTAGGACATCCCAAATAAGTAGTAAAGTAAACTCTGATTTCACTTAATTTTAACTCAATCAATTCACAGGGCAGGAGGGGCTGCCAAGCCACCTGCCAGTAAGTGGTTGACTTGCCAAACCCACCCAGAAGAGCACATGGATACCATCACACCCTGTGATTTTTGAAGGAATTTACTGGAAAATGATATCTTTTTTTCAGCAGATTGGGCTTAAACATTAAATGTCTTGTTTGTCATTTTTTCAGTGCTTTCTCAAAATTTTTTGGTGAAATATGTGTAACCCACAAGCCACTACTAGGGCCAGATGGTGTGTGGGGCGAGCTGTCACGAGTTCTTGGAATCTTGAGGGATGTTGGGATTTGGCCAGGTCACCACACACTGCAGATATCTTTCCAAACTTTATTAAAGCAATCACACTTCAACACTTCAGCAAATCAGCAAAGTACTTCAGCGCAATAGCAAACAGGCTCACAGGTTCCTGGGGCCACTCTAGGGGCTGGGGCTATACTACTTTGGTACCTTGTGTGTTGGTCCTCAGTGTATTCCTCTCTACTCCTCCAGGCCCACACAGATGTGTCTCTGTAAGTAGCTCTCTGTCTTGCTGTGTGTAGTAGCTCTTTCCTCTCTCAAAAGGGTTAGCCGGACTCCATTATGTACTGCTCGGCACACTACAGAGTCCTCTGCATGGCTCTCTCTCTCAGTACTCCATCTCCACACAGCTCAGTACAAGTGACAACTGCATGTTCTAGAAAGGTGTCTGTAACTTATATAACCTCTTTTTATGATGTCACTTTCCCACAGCAGCCTCTAATGGCAGCCCAGGTTTTTCTCTGGTGTACCTGCTTTTTGTTGGTGACGGCACGTCGGGGGCGGAGCCGGGTGCGGAAGCGCGATTGCGGCTTTCCGGTCCTTCATTCGCGCTCTCTCCGGCATGAAAGGAGGATAAGAGAGCGCGCGCTCCGCCACCGAGACCTCCGCTGAGTACCCCTGCATGGGAAGACAGAAGGTAGGTGGCATCGGACCCCCGACGTATGGCAGCAGCAGCGGGGGAGCGGCCATTTGCCAGGCTCCTCCGCAGACCACGCTGCGGCTTCTTGCTGCCCTTAGGCTTAGCAGCAGCTGCTCTCCTAGTTACTTTAGTTAGTAGTGGGGGCGGGGTACGACCATGGTCGGGCTCCTCCGCAGACCCCACTGCTGTATCTTGCCCTAGCCCTAAAGGGATCTATGGGGGGGCTCTTGAGCACTAGGCCGCTCCAAGGCGCCGCGACCGGGCAGGTGCACCCGAGGGTGCAGTATAGGTGTGGGCCCCCAAAGAATTTAACCCCTGCTCCACCTTTTTTACTCTGGGTCTAGGGTGCATTGTGTGGAGTGCATGGTGCATGTGTGGTCGCCATTTCTGAGGTCATTGGGCTGCTGCAGGTGTAATTGGACGTCAATTGTATTATCATTATTTTTTCCAGTTTATTTTTTAGATTGGGAAGAAGGATAATAGGGTTGTGGTTCCTCCCAGTCCTCCTGGGGATTGGTATAGGCTTAGGACCTTAGGTCTTTTTTTGCAAAATTAAAAACACTATGACGGAGGCATCGGGGGATAGTGAGTCGGGCATCCCATATGAGCAAGGCAGGCTCTGCCCTTTATGTAAGCAAAATCCCCTGGGTGGTTTCAGCACGGTTTGTTCCGCTTGCGCCAGGAGAATTGGTTCAGACCATAATTGGACGGTTGCTCCTGTATCCAGTCCAGCATTAAATTTGGTTTCTTCTGAAGCTCAGTCTCCTCAGGTAGCCCCTAGAGAAGGGGAAGGCAGTGGAGCGCAGGCTGATTTGGCACACAGGTTGGATAACCTGGAAAGACAGCTCTCTTTGGTCGTCCCTAAAAAGGCCGCCAATAAGAAGAGGCATTTGGAGCCTGCTTATGATGAAGAGGATTTATTTACCTCTTTTGGTTCTGAGGAGGAGGAAGAGATTGATGAACCACTCTCAGAAGGTGAGTTACGCTCCGGTGAGGAGGACAGTAATTCTATCTTATTTTCCTCTGGTGAAGATCCCTTACTCTCAGACGAAACAGAGTGTTTTCTTTCTTCTGTTTTCGAAACTTTAAACAATACCCCTCCTAAGGGGGTGAAGAGGGGGAAGGGTGACCTATTTAGGCCTGTGAGACAGAGGCAGGTGTTTCCGGAGCAATCGCATTTCTCCAGGATGGTGTTAACCCTTTAAGTGCCAGCCTACCTGCAGCATTTTCCACTCTCTGTTGCCAGACAATCTCCTCGATTCAAAGAGCAAAAGTTAATTGATTTCGGATCGAGAATCGTAAGTTTGGGTGGGTGTTAGTCATTTTTTCCTGTTTTTTTTGGCCATTTACGACTCGCACGAGCCTACGTTCGAATGCGTATATGCTCTTACGATCATCGCAAGTTCATTCCTAAATTTTAGGATCAAAACGTAAAACTTAGGATCAAATCCTAAAACTTAGGATGAAAACGTAAAACTTAGGATAATTGGATGTGTTTCGGTGTGATTCAGAGAACAGTTTTCAAACCTCTAAATACGTTTTAAAAGAAAGCCACTGCCGACACCTTTTAGCAGTCGTATTGCTGTTCTGGAACAGGTTTTTTGGCTATGTGGAGGAGTCTGCGCGTCTTGAGCTGCAATGAACTGCATATATCAGCATGGCCGAGCCCATAAATTGTATTGCAATGCATACCTGATTCATGTATGCCTTATAAAAGCATTTTAATGTGGACCTTAATTAGTCCTTTGCATGTAAACCTTTATTTGGCAATATATTTGCGTTAATTAAAGAAACTTATGTCCTTTGTTATTTATTTTTAAATTGATGTACTAGAATAATATTTTTAGATTGCATTTATTGGTGTAGTTCTTTACCTTTGCTTTGTTTAATTATTTAAGCACATCTTTGGTCAGATGCATCACACTTACTGAGGAGAGGAGAGCGGGATAAAGTGCAGGATGTGGGTTACTGCTGTATTTTGCACAGACACAGCAGAGCTGGGGGCACGGAAAGGTCAGAAATCAAAGAATGCAGAGCAACACAGTCACAAGGCCCTTTCTGTTTGCAGGCTGCCCGATAATACCTGAGCCGCCATCTTGCCTGTTTCTAGGCTCATAACATGCAGAAGTTGCTGGGTGTTTTTTAATATTTGAGAGCAATCTGTATGTAGAGGGTGTGGGTAACCACACCAAAAATTTAAAGTTGTACCATTTGAAGCCAAAATATAAAAATTAAATCCACAAGTAAAAAATGCAAGTTAAGTAAAAATTAAACAAAGTTAGATTTACTTATGCAAATGCATTCATTAATGGTTGGTTACTGCAAAATGAATGAAATAAAGAAAAATAAAAGACCAAATATTTAGAATGCACTTTAATGAGGTAAGTTTGTAGTGCGGAGCCGCAAGATCAGAAGGATTTACGTCCAGACAAAAAAGGAAAAAGGGCAAAACCAATGTTGCAACCTGAGAAATGAAACGGAAAAATCAGGATGGAAACTGACATAGGTCTGATTCCCGAACTGCCATACGAACGGACGTATATTTTAGGATAGAAACGTATTTGCTTATAGAATCACTCGCAAGTTCATACGAACGCACGAGCGGACGTGAAAAATAGGATGATCGGCACCAAAATCCAAGCTGTTACATGTTTCTTTGAATCAACCCAAATGTTTCACTATTTTGCGCTACACATGTTCAACTGTCATTTTTGAAAGGATTTCCAGGGATTTCCCAGGAAAATGATATATTGTTTTTTTTCAGCAGAGTCTGGGCTTTAACATGAAATGTCTTGTTTGTATTTTTTAGGTGTATTCTCAATATTTTTGGGTGAAATATGTGAAAAAAATTTTTAAAAAATAATTTTTTTACAATTTGTAGAGTTTTTTTGTAATAAAAAATGTAAGTTTGTCAATAAAATCTTATTGCGTGTGAAATCCCAATTTCTCCCGGTTACAGCGATACCACATATGTATAGGTAGACACCCTTTCCTGCCCAGGAGACTCCCCCAAACTGAAATAGCGCTTTAGGGGATTTTCAGAAAAAATACAACTGTGATATGCGCTATGCGCACCTTGCAGTTTTACCAGAAAAACAACCCTTTACATTTGAAATACCCCCCAACAAACTATATATTCTCTGGAAGTACACACCTCAAGCTTTCTAGGTGTACCAGGCATGTTGATGTGCCCATAGTTTTCTGGAAGTAATTCCTCAATGTATTCTTTGGTTGCAAAGAGTTTCCCAAAAAAAGGATAAAAAAGCAGAATCAAAGCCACATTTTCCTAAAAAAACTATATACAAACAAGAAAAAACAAGTAAAATCTGAAAAAGCAACATTCCCCGAACAGAACAACACCCAACATGCATAGCTACTGTCAAGAGAAGAGTTGCCAAACACCCCAAAGTAAAGTAAAGCATGTGCGTAACGGTAATTTTACTTGAAAATTTCAGTTCTGCAGACAAAGTGCGCACCTTGCGATTTTTCAACCAAAACAACCCTTTACATTTGGAATATCCCCCATAAATCATTCCCTGAAAGTACACATGTTAAGCTTTCTAAGCGTACCCAGCTTGTTGTAGTGGGCTCATCTTTCTGGAATTAATTCCTCAAAGAATTCTTTGGTTGCGCAGGGTTTCCCTAAAAAATGTATAAAAAAGCTGAATACAAAACACCTTTTCCTAAAATATAAATATGCAAACCAGAAAAACAAGCTAAGTCTGAAAGCGCAAGGTCTCCCGAACAGAACAATACCCAACATGCACAGGTACTATTAACCCTTTTAATTGCCAGCCTACTTGAGATTTTGTCACCCTCTGTTGACAGGTCATTTTTCCCCATTTTGCGCCATATTTTGCGCCATTTTTGCGCCATTTTGCTGTAATTTTCAGGAAAATTATATTTATATTTTTTTGCAGCAGAGTTTAGGCTTTAGCATGAAATGTCTTGTTTGTAAATTTTATTTGGTTTTTTACAATATTATTAAGTAAAAAAAAGAAAAAAAAATAAATAAAAACATTTTTAGAAAATTGACTTTATTTTAAATAAAAAATGTATTTTATTAAGGAAAAGCATATTGCATGTGAAAGCCCTATTTCTACCGATTAGAACGGTACCACATATTTATCGGTAGCCCCCCGTTCCTGCCCAGGAGACCCCCCCTAACTGAAACAAGTAATCTATAACATTTACAAATAAAATACAACTACCATCCACACTACAAAGGGTTAAATCGAGAAAAAAAAATGACATAGGGTCCCCGATCCCTGGGGGGGGACCCCATTTTTTGGGGGGGATTTTTAAGGGTTAAAAACCCTTAAAAATCCCAAAAAAAATTGACATGGGGTCCCCCTTACCCAGAGTAACCAGCCCGGGACCAGCTATGCAGGGCTTGTGGAAACAGGGCACAGGGGCCAGCTTTTGTGGCCCCTGGCCCTGCAGGCTACAAGCCTGCATAGCCCGTGGGCCCGGGCTCTTCTGCCCCCCCCCTGGGCTTTGGGGAGGAAGGTAATGGGGGTGCCAGGGGTTAATGGCAAGTCACCCGCTAGTCACAGGTGACTTGCCACCTCCCCCAGCCTTGTGAACTGGTATAGGGGTCATGGACCCCTTACCAGTTCACAATGGGTTAAATGTAAAAAAAACACACACGCAAATAGAAAAAATTATTTTATTATTATTATTTTTTTTAATACTCACCTCCCATCCATCCCCAAGGGGGCGGGGCTTAGCGGCAAGATGGCGGCCGCCATCGAGAAGGAGAGAGGAGAGAGCCTCACGGGCTCTCTCCTGAAGATCGGTGAGTCCTGGGGGGGGATCGGAGGCCCCCCAGGTGAAGAGGAGGGACAGCAGGAGCCAGTGCACACGCAGGTAAGTGAATGTCATTTTTTTTTTTTTTTTACAGTTAGCAGCTTATGGCCAGGGCTAAGTCTCGCAGACATGCTCAAGAGTCCAAGGAATTTAGAGCTTGCTTGGATTTTAACACCTTTGCTATCACTGCTATGGATAATGTGGTCAGGCTAGGTGCCAGAACCTCTGCTCTTCTTATTGCCTTGCGCCTCTCTTTATGGCTAAAACAATGGTCGGCTGATGCTGCCGCTAAAAAATCTCTTATAGATTTGCTCTCTTTGGGGAGCGGCTTGACCTTATGATCAAGGATGGCAAGCTTCCTCAGAGAAGAAGGTCGGCTCGTCCTTTTCAGAGGCCCTCATCATATTGGCCCTTTCGGAGCGGTAGAGGCTGCTTCATATCAAGTTCCCGCAGGGATTTTTGGGGCAGAGGCAGGGTCCGTAATAAGGCCGGTGGCGCTTGGAGAAGCAGCCTAAGCCTCCAGCCAAGTCCACCCAGGCATGAAGGGGTGGGGGGGGACGGCTTTTGCAGTTTGCTCCAATCTGGAGACACCACGTGGCGGATCTTTGGATTCAGGAAGTGGTGTCATCAGGCTACAAGATCGAGTTTGCAGCCAGACCGCCCACAAGGTTCCTTGGTCAGGGCATCCCGGAACCAGTTAAAGGCAGATGCCCTGAGAGCCTCTGTTCTGTATCTTCTTCAGAAAGGGGTAATTTGTCAGGTACCCCTTCAGGAAGAAGGTCAGGGGTTTTACTCAAACCTGTTCACGATCCCCAAGAAGGATGGATCGGTGCGTCCTATTTTAAACCTAAAGGGTCTCAACAAGTTCATCCAGGTGAGACATTTCCGCATGGAAACTTTGAGATCAGCAGTAAGATCGATTCAGCCTGGAGATCTTATGACCACAGTAGACATAAGGGACGCATATCTGCACACCCCAATTTTTCCGTGACATCAGAAATTTTTAAGGTTTGCCCTGGAAGGCCAACATTTCCAGTTTGTAGCTCTTCCCTTCAGCATATCCTCGGCTCCAAGGGTGTTCGCCAAGGTTTTGGCAGGTCTCATGGCCATCCTGAGGGGCCAGGGGATTTGCATAATCCCATACCTTGACGATCTGTTGATCTCTGCCCGGTCCCTTCAGGAGATCAAGAAAGACACGCAGACTGTGTTGTCAACCCTATAGAGGTTTGGCTGGGTGATCAATTATCCAAAGTCGCATATCACCCCATCGTCAGTAAGGTCTTTTTTGGGAATGACTCTGGACACGGTTCAGGTCAGAGTTTTTCTGCCGGAGCAGAAAGTTCTGCTACTCTGGAGCCAGATAGAGACCTTGCTAGCTTGTCAGCAGCCAACAATTTGGCTAGGGATGAGACTAGTAGGCCTTATGGTGGCCTGCTTCGAAGCAGTGCCCTTTGCCCAGTTTCACATGAGGCCTCTTCAGTTAAATCTGTTGTCAAGCTGGGATCGGGCCCCGCAATCTCTGGATCAGTCGTTTGTTCTGACTCCCTCAGCCAGGCAATCTCTCCTGTGGTTGTTGGATCCTCTACACCTATTAGTAGGCAGGTCCTTTCTGACACCTCAGTGGCAAATCGTTTCCACTGATGCCAGTCTTACAGGCTGGGGGGGCATCTGGCAGACCCAGAAGATCCAGGGGCAGTGGGGTCCAAAGGAGAATCGGCTTCCCATAAATCTCTTGGAGTTAAGAGCAGTTTTGCTAGTACTCCAGCATCTGATCCCCAGTTTAAAGGGGCAGGCTGTCCAGGTCCAGTCAGACAATCGGCCGGCGGTAGCCTATATTAACCATCAGGGGGGTACTCGGAGCAAGAGGGCCGTAAGGGAAGTAAGCCAGATTCTGGTTTGGGCAAAGGAGAATGTTCCCTGCATCTCGGCGGTTTACATCCCGGGGGTAGAGAACCAGGAGGCACACTCCTTGAGCAGGGGGTCTCTGCTTCCAGGAGAATGGTCTCTCAGTCAGAAGATCTTTCAAGCCCTTTGCCTTCGCTGGGGTTGGCCAGAGGTGGATCTCTTTGCGTCCAGACACAATCACAAACGGCCGAGGTTTATGTCTCTTTTGAGAGACCCTCTGGCCATAGCAACGGACGCTCTGACAACCCCATGGACAAGGTTCAATCTCCTGTATGCATTTCCTCCGCTCCCACTCCTGAGTCGTGTACTAAGGAAAGTAGCTCAAGAGGGGGTACCAACCATCCTGGTGGCTCCTCGCTGGCCAAGGAGAAGCTGGTTTTCAGACATAGTAAGGATGTCAGTAGACCATTGGCGCCTGCCAGACAATCCAGAGCTTCTCACAGAGGGGTCTCTTCGGCACCCGAATTTACAGATGCTGGCTTGGACGGCCTGGCTATTGAAACCTCGATCTTGTCAGAGAGGGGTTTATCGACCAAGGTTATTCATACCATGATTCAGGCCCGGAAGAAGATATCTTCCAAGATATACTACAGGGTCTGGTGGGCGTTCATCTCCTGGTGTAAGTCCAGGAAGTTTTCATGCAGAAGATATTCTGTTTCTAGAATTTTACAATTTCTGCAGAATGGTTTAGAGTTGGGTCTACAATTAAGCACCCTCAAGGGGCATGTTTCGGCCTTATCTATTTTTTTCCAGAAGTCTATCGCTAACAATAGACGCATTAGAACTTTCTTTCAGGGAGTCACTCATGTCCGACCACCGCGCAAGCCTATTTTACCAGTGTGGGACTTAAATCTGTTCTCCAGGGGGCTCCCTTTGAACCTTTGATTGACGTTCCATTGAGCATTTTTGATGCTCAAGGTGATATTCTTGGTGGCAATCACCTCTGTGCGGCGAGTTTCCGAATTAGCTGCTTTATGTATGAAGTCTCCTTATTTTGAGTTACACAGACACAAGGTAGTTATTCGGTTTAAGCCTGATTTTCTGCCTAAGGTTGTTTCTCCTTTTCACCTTAATGAGGAGGTAATTCTACCTTCTTTATGCCCAGTTCCGGCTAATGCTAAGGAAAGGGCTCTTCATCCTTTGGATGTAGTCAGAGCCATAAGATATTACATGGCGGCTACAGAATCCTTCCGGAAGTCGGATTTTCTTTTTGTTATATCAGAAGGCGCTAGAAAGGGGCTTCCACCTGCTAAATCCACTGTTAGTAAGTGGATTAGACAGGCAGTGGTAAGAGCCTACTCGGCCAAAGGGAAGGAACCCCCTTTTCGGATCACGGCCCATTCCACTAGGGCCATTGGTGCTTCCTTAGCCGCTTTATGTATGAAGTCTCCTTATTTTGAGTTACACAGAGACAAGGTAGTTATTCGGTTTAAGCCTGATTTTCTGCCTAAGGTTGTTTCTCCTTTTCACCTTAATGAGGAGGTAATTCTACCTTCTTTATGCCCAGTTCCGGCTAATGCTAAGGAAAGGGCTCTTCATCCTTTGGATGTAGTCAGAGCCATAAGATATTACATGGCGGCTACAGAATCCTTCCGGAAGTCGGATTTTCTTTTTGTTATATCAGAAGGCGCTAGAAAGGGGCTTCCACCTGCTAAATCCACTGTTAGTAAGTGGATTAGACAGGCAGTGGTAAGAGCCTACTCGGCCAAGGGGAAGGAACCCCCTTTTCGGATCAAGGCCCATTCCACTAGGCCCATTGGTGCTTCCTGGGCTTTTCAGCATCAGGCTTTGGTGGAACAGGTTTGTAAAACTGCCACCTGGTCTTCGGTTCATACATTTACCAAGTGTTACTAGGTAGATGTTAGGGCCTAAGCTGACGCTGTGGTTGGTCAAAAGATTCTTCAGGTGGTAGTGAAATAAACTACCTGCTGTTCCGCGCTGGGGATCCCGCCCATAGATGGCACTGCTTTTGGAGGTCTCAAGTGTAAGGAGGGTCTGGAATGGATCAGAAGAAAAAACACAATTCTGTGAAACTCACCTGTAGAATTGGTTTTTCTGGGGATCCATTCCAGACCCTCTAGCCCACCCCTTTTTGGTCATGATCTATTTATTAATTCATTGGCATTGAAAAAATAAATAATAAGAGAAAGTATATTTTGAGAGAATTCAAGCGGAGTTCAGTGTGAGGTAACATGGTCTCCTATAAGGGGGTCTCCCGACCTGCCTCTGGTTATATGATTTACTGCTTTTTAAGTACTGGTGTTGATTTGGAGGCAGCTGATACTTATGGGCCGGGAGGGGCCACACCTTTTTTGTCTTGCTGTCACACCCTTCGGGCAAGAAAGTAATCCCAAGTGTAAGGAGGGTCTGGAATGGATCCCCAGAAAAAACAATTCTACAGGTGAGTTTCACAGAATTGTGTTTTTTACCTGGGTCACACTCTCCCCCCCTGAAAATAATGTCGTCCCTGACATAAGTGGGTTAACTGGTGTAGACAGGTTGGTGTGTTGACCAAAGTAATGTCTGGTATGGGCTGTTATCCCATTTGAACTCTGTCTGCCTGAGTGGTTACCAGTATACCCTCAGTGGTCCCAGTTAAACTGGTTTAGTATGTTTTCCAGATTTCTATTAGAGTAGTTAAGTGTTTTTGCACCTGTCTCTTTTTAGGTGAAAGGGAAGTGGTTGCCTAACATGAACAATTATAAACATGGTTAAATGATTAGTAATAACAATAAGAATAATAACATTCTATTCTATAAATGCTAACTACATTCTCGAAGATTTTCCTTCTCCTTAGTCCATCAAAAAGTATGAGAAAAAGTGTTTTAAAGATTCAAAAGTCTTCTGAAAAACAGGTGATAGGTATGTACCACACAGGTTGGATGTCCTGGTGAACAGGTAATAAAACTAGTTTCAGATTCACAGTTCTGTGTACAGCATTTGGTTCACCCAATGTATCATAGGTTAATAGGTCATAGGTCTTCTTCGTTCTCTAATAGAGGTGTTTCTACTTGGTAGTACTTCCGATGTCTCAAGTTCCTCAGTTTCTGCAACATCAGGCTCAACTTTTTAAGTTAGTTCAGTTTCAACTTCTTGTTCTGGTTCAGCTGTTACTGGATCAACAAGTTCTGAGTCCATGGTTAGTTCAACTATTTCAGGATCTTCTTTTAGTTTTTCCACAGGTAACTCAGGTAACTGGAATTACTTCAGGACTTTGTTGAATTACACACCTTGAACTCTGTGGATGTTTGGGGCAGGGCTGGCGCTAGCACCCAGCAAACCCGGTCACGTGCTGAGGGCCCAGAACAAGGAGGGGGCCCCACGAGCGGCATGTGTGATTTGCGGGTGAGTCTCAGCCGATGGCCACCGCCCGGCGATGCTGGCCCGCCTTCCACCTGACGATGCGGTTGGCCCAGCCCCCTGTCACCCGATGATGCAACCCTCCCGCCCGGGGATGCGGACGGACTCACCTTCCTGCCCGGCGATGTGGCATCATCCACCCGTTGATGTTCCCTGCTGCTGCCCCCCATCTGCTGGCCCGCCCCGAGGGTTTGGGGGTTAAAGTGGACCAAAACCCATGGCCTCGCGGCCCTGTAATCTATAAGATGACAGGGAAGCTTGATTCCCTCCTCCCAGGGCATCCATATTCGGGATGCCATGCTGTGCGAAACCCCCCAGGTCGCCCGGTAAACTAAGCAGCTGCATCCTTGCTATGCCTGTAGCAGGGCCCTTGCCCGCACCAGGTGCGGCGTGGCCGCTGGTGCATTCTGGTCTGATAGCCTTAGACCAAGGCTTAGACAAGCTGACGCTGATTGGATGAGAGGACGTGCATGCACCTCAAGATCGGGGAAAGGTGAGTTAGTTCTGCTGACCTGGGGGTTTGGCACAGCGGGGCATCCCCGATCAGGGTGCCCCAGTGCAAGGACCAAAACCCAGGATAGTCAAAATCCTGGGTTTTTGTCCACTTTAACAGGTGTGGGGGGACAACATTTGGGGCATCCCACTTTGGGATACCCTGCTGTGTAAAACCCCCAAGGAACCTCCACAAACACTCACCTTTGTGCGGTCTTACGGCACATTCTTGTGCTTCCCCAACATCTCTGAGGCTTTGGTGTGCTCCTGCGCCCATCCCTTCAGATAGGCTGAGCGTGGGATCGCATCACAGATTGAAAGGCGACCAGGGATGTGCTGAGAGCCACAAACGTGGTGTGGGACCATGGAAAAGTGAGGGGGTTCCTGGGAGGTTTCACACAGCAGGGCATCCCAAATTGGGATGTCCCATATTCCTCTTTATAGTGGAACAATCACTCCCACGTGGCAGGCCCTGGAGTGCTGATGTGCTGATTCTGCTACTTCAAACACCTGGGATGTGGCTGCTGGTGCTCCCTATGCCTACGCTTAATCCAAAACAACGGTTTTATGTCCTACATTAGTATGCATGGCATAAAGTTCTGATTGGATAAGCACATGCACCTTAGGGGATTTCACACAGCGGGGCATAAGGATGCCGATAGGGTAAGGATAGTGAAAATCCTGGTAATTGGGCCCTTTTAAGCAGAACAAAACCTGCAAAGCCCTGCTGGGTGAAACCCCCCAGAAGGGTGCTATTCACTCCCCTTCCTCATTCTAACTGTGCATGCATGGGCTCACATTCAACTATGTCCTTCAACAGGCACTCTCATTGACTCCCGTCCCAGCCATCTGAATGCCTAAGGCGGCAGCACACTCACGCCACTGGGGATGCTGAAGGTGTGGCAGTGTGTGCTCCCCATTGACAACAATGAGAGCCACCTGCTGAATTACATAGTCATGGCAGGTTTCCCTTATTAGACGAAAGCCCACGCATGTGCCGCTGGGTTGGCAGTCATGTACGTTTTAAAGTAGAACCAGGGAGTTTCACATAGTGGGTCATCCCAAATCAGGATGCCCTAGGGGCCAATACCAGAACCCAGGCTAGTCAAAATCATGGATTTTGGTGCCCACAAAACCCTGGAGCCGGCCCTGGTTTGGGGTATAAACTCTGTAGCTTTAGGATCTAATTGGCTTCTGGTTCTTTGATAACGACCTCTTCCTCACTCTCTTCCACCTTATCTAACATGGCATAAATGGCTGCAGTTAGATGTTGGTGGGTGCGTGCATGGGAAAGTCTGTCACCGGGGACTTTAGCAAACTTTGCCACTGAAACGAGTTCTGCATGGGTTAATGGCAGTAGGGATGCACTGATAGCTTCTAACTGTTGCTGCATATCCATTTCTATTTCTTTCCTCAAGTAATACACTTTACAGTTCAAACAGTTCAAATATGCAATAGCCATTTACTGTCTCTTTAAGACGCTGGGGCGCTTGCTGTGGCTTGACACTGCTAGCAGAAATGTTCATAACAGCTCTTAATACTTTATTGACAGTCTCTGTATCAGGCTTTGGTTGGAGAGCAGGCAGTGACACTGGCTTCTACACGTGCTGCGCTGTGCTGAGTGTCAAGGAAAGTGATACTACGCTGGGGAAAGGCGCTGTGCTTGGGAACTTGCAAAGTCTCTGTGGCAGGTGTGTTTTTACTTTCAACAAGGCAATGACGCTGCTGGGTGAGGGCTGTTAGACGGCAAATCAACACGGGCTGGCAATCTGTTACAGCAGCGTTGTGCTCTTTCTAGGCCGTTCCTGCTGCCTGGGCGTCTCGCTCTGACTCTCGCGAGATCTCGGCCCAGCCCGTGCAGCTGTCTGTTAGCTGCGCAGTTACCTGACAATTGGCGCCAACAGCTCCATACACAGTTAACCCCTCGCGCGCCACTCCCGGTTTCTTGCTCAATCTTCTTCAGGTTTCTTGCAAATCCCAATGGTTTTCTATGATAGATTAGGTAACCCCAGTTTTTACCTGGGCCACACTTGTAAAAAATATATATATATATTTATTTTTATTTTGTTTTCAAGAAAATCATATTGCTTCTAAAAGACCCAAATCTTCCACCCTTACGACAGTACCAAATATGTATCTGTAGATAACTGTTCCTGCCCAGGAGACACTGCAAACTGAAATGAGCACTTTATGTGATTTTCAAATAAGATACAACTACTATCAAGGGTTAACCCCTCACATTATTTTAAATATTTTTCCCAACACTTTATTAAACATTTTTAATGGTTAAAACCTTTAAAAATTAATTGCATGGGCTCCCCTCCCCAGTAAAACCAGACCGGGCACCAGATTTTACGTGGCTGCCAGTTAAAGGGTTAACAAGTTTTAAAAAAATTAAAGCCAAACCCCAACCTTATAATTGGTTCTGGTGTTAGGACTATTTTCAATGCTAAATCGTAAGGGGTTAGGCATAAGGTCTTATGTCCAGTGGGAGTGGCAGAACTGCCAGTCCAAGAGGGAAGAGGTAGCGGCAGCCATGGCAACAGACTGGAGCACCCTTTATTATCCACTGGACATGTGTGTACCAACCGGCCAGCAGTCTCGGACTGGTTGACACAGACTCCACAGTAGACAATCAGGCATCTGATGGTTCCTCAGACTCCTCTTTTCATGGCGAGGGCAGCCATCAGCTGTTCACTGGTGTAGAAAGTTAGGGGGATTGTCTGCGGATAAGGCCAGCAGTCATCATGAGGAGACCCCTAGGCCTCAAAACACTCCTTATGAGAGCCAGGGAAGGCCAAATTCAGGTGGAGCCAGGGAAACACTGTGTCTGGCAGTGGAGGGAGACAGTAATGGCAGTGTAACTTACATAGATGATGTGGTCACCAACTGCACATGGCGGCCAGGTCATGAGGCAGCATAATCATCAGGGGACAAGGGTGGCAGCATGCCAACAACCCAATATGGTAACAGCCGTCAGAGATCTTAGGCAAAACATGAGGGGTACACCTGCTAATTTGCAGTGATGCACTGGCAGTGAATGCGCAACCCAAAGTAGCAGCAGCAACCAGTCAGTACTTCAAGGTGCTCATGGAAAACTGTGTTAGTCTGAAGTGTAGCAGATTTTCTGTAAGCCATCTTCCAGTTTCGATCTGGTGTGTAAGCTCTGCCAGGATCACGTGAAGTGGAAAATAGGTCCTAATGTGGGCACTACTTCCATGCGTGTGCACATGAAACTCCATCACTGTAATGCTTGGGCAGACAGTGGCCAACCGCTGCATTTTACATCATGCAGTACACTATCAGCGCCAGCTAGGGCTCCTCAGTCTCTGCAGCAAGTAGCAGTCTGTCTGTCCCATCCACCCCGTCTCCTCCATTGCACTCACTCCTCCTTTATTAAGACAAAAAACAGCAGTCATCTAGTGGTGCAGAAGCTCAATGTTCGCCTGGCCAAGGTGTGAGTGCTACAGTTCATCCTTTTCCATGTAATGGACACCTTTCAGAGGGAAGCCACCCTTTTCTCCTCAAAAAAGATTCCTGCCCCTGCCGGTGAAGTAGAGTGTTGGAGCAAACCTCTAAATCAACACTGAGGAAGGCGGGCTGGCAATCTGTTACAGCAGCTTTGTGCTCTTTCTAGGGTGTTCCTGCTGCCTGGGCGTCTCGCTCTGACTCTCGCGAGTTCTCGGCCCAGCCCGTGCAGCTGTCTGTTAGCTGCGCAGTTACCTGACAATTGGCGCCAACAGCTCCATACACAGTTAACCCCTCGCGCGCCACTCCCGGTTTCTTGCTCAATCTTCTTCAGGTTTCTTGCAAATCTCAATGGTTTTCTATGATAGATTAGGTAACCCCAGTTTTTACCTGGGCCACACTTGTAAAAAATATATATATATATATTCATTTTTATTTTGTTTTCAAGAAAATCATATTGCTTCTAAAAGACCCAAATCTTCCACCCTTACAACAGTACCAAATATGTATCTGTAGATAACTGTTCCTGCCTAGGAGACACTGCAAACTGAAAAGAGCACTTTATGTGATTTTCAAATAAGATACAACTACTATCAAGGGTTAAACCCTCACATTATTTTAACTATTTTTCCCAACACTTTATTAAACATTTTTAATGGTTAAAACCTTTAAAAATTAATTGCATGGGCTCCCCTCCCCAGTAAAACCAGACCGGGCACCAGATTTACGTGGCTGCCAGTTAAAGGGTTAACAAGTTTTAAAAAAATTAAAGCCAAACCCCAACCTTATAATTGGTTCTGGTGTTAGGACTATTTTCAATGCTAAATCGTAAGGGGTTAGGCATAAGGTCTTATGTCCAGTGGGAGGGTCAGAACTGCCAGTCCAAGAGGGAAGAGGTAGCGGCAGCCGTGGCAACAGACTGGAGCACCCTTTATTATCCACTGGACATGTGTGTACCAACCGGCCAGCAGTCTCGGACTGGTTGACACAGACTCCACAGTAGACAATCAGGCATCTGATGGTTCCTCAGACTCCTCTTTTCATGGCGAGGGCAGCCATCAGCTGTTCACTGGTGTAGAAAGTTAGGGGGATTGTCTGCGGATAAGGCCAGCAGTCATCATGAGGAGACCCCTAGGCCTCAAAACACTCCTTATGAGAGCCAGGGAAGGCCAAATTCAGGTGGAGCCAGGGAAACACTGTGTCTGGCAGTTGAGGGAGACAGTAATGGCAGTGTAACTTACATAGATGATGTGGTCACCAACTGCACATGGCGGCCAGGTCATGAGGCAGCATAATCATCAGGGGACAAGGGTGGCAGCATGCCAACAACCCAATATAGTAACAGCTGTCAGGGATCTTAGGCAAAACATGAGGGGTACACCTGCTAATTTGCAGTGATGCACTGGCAGTGAATGCGCAACCCAAAGTAGCAGCAGCAACCAGTCAGTACTTCAAGGTGCTCATGGAAAACTGTGTTAGTCTGAAGTGTAGCAGATTTTCTGTAAGCCATCTTCCAGTTTCGATCTGGTGTGTAAGCTCTGCCAGGATCACGTGAAGTGGAAAATAGGTCCTAATGTGGGCACTACTTCCATGCGTGTGCACATGAAACTCCATCACTGTAATGCTTGGGCAGACAGTGGCCAACCGCTGCATTTTACATCATGCAGTACACTATCAGCGCCAGCTAGGGCTCCTCAGTCTCTGCAGCAAGTAGCAGTCTGTCTGTCCCATCCACCCCGTCTCCTCCATTGCACTCACTCCTCCTTTATTAAGACAAAAAACAGCAGTCATCTAGTGGTGCAGAAGCTCAATGTTCGCCTGGCCAAGGTGTGAGTGCTACAGTTCATCCTTTTCCATGTAATGGACACCTTACAGAGGGAAGCCACCCTTTTCTCCTCAAAAAAGATTCCTGCCCCTGCCGGTGAAGTAGAGTGTTGGAGCAAACCTCTAAATCAACACTGAGGAAGGCGGGCTGGCAATCTGTTACAGCAGCTTTGTGCTCTTTCTAGGCTGTTCCTGCTGCCTGGGCGTCTCGCTCTGACTCTTGCGAGATCTCGGCCCAGCCCGTGCAGCTGTCTGTTAGCTGCGCAGTTACCTGACAATTGGCGCCAACAGCTCCATACACAGTTAACCCCTCGCGCGCCACTCCCAGTTTCTTGCTCAATCTTCTTCAGGTTTCTTGCAAATCTCAATGGTTTTCTATGATAGATTAGGTAACCCCAGTTTTTACCTGGGCCACACTTGTAAAAAATATATATATATATATATTTATTTTTATTTTGTTTTCAAGAAAATCATATTGCTTCTAAAAGACCCAAATCTTCCACCCTTACAACAGTACCAAATATGTATCTGTAGATAACTGTTCCTGCCTAGGAGACACTGCAAACTGAAAAGAGCACTTTATGTGATTTTCAAATAAGATACAACTACTATCAAGGGTTAAACCCTCACATTATTTTAACTATTTTTCCCAACACTTTATTAAACATTTTTAATGGTTAAAACCTTTAAAAATTAATTGCATGGGCTCCCCTCCCCAGTAAAACCAGACCGGGCACCAGATTTTACGTGGCTGCCAGTTAAAGGGTTAACAAGTTTTAAAAAAATTAAAGCCAAACCCCAACCTTATAATTGGTTCTGGTGTTAGGACTATTTTCAATGCTAAATCGTAAGGGGTTAGGCATAAGGTCTTATGTCCAGTGGGAGGGTCAGAACTGCCAGTCCAAGAGGGAAGAGGTAGCGGCAGCCGTGGCAACAGACTGGAGCACCCTTTATTATCCACTGGACATGTGTGTACCAACCGGCCAGCAGTCTCGGACTGGTTGACACAGACTCCACAGTAGACAATCAGGCATCTGATGGTTCCTCAGACTCCTCTTTTCATGGCGAGGGCAGCCATCAGCTGTTCACTGGTGTAGAAAGTTAGGGGGATTGTCTGCGGATAAGGCCAGCAGTCATCATGAGGAGACCCCTAGGCCTCAAAACACTCCTTATGAGAGCCAGGGAAGGCCAAATTCAGGTGGAGCCAGGGAAACACTGTGTCTGGCAGTTGAGGGAGACAGTAATGGCAGTGTAACTTACATAGATGATGTGGTCACCAACTGCACATGGCGGCCAGGTCATGAGGCAGCATAATCATCAGGGGACAAGGGTGGCAGCATGCCAACAACCCAATATAGTAACAGCTGTCAGGGATCTTAGGCAAAACATGAGGGGTACACCTGCTAATTTGCAGTGATGCACTGGCAGTGAATGCGCAACCCAAAGTAGCAGCAGCAACCAGTCAGTACTTCAAGGTGCTCATGGAAAACTGTGTTAGTCTGAAGTGTAGCAGATTTTCTGTAAGCCATCTTCCAGTTTTGATCTGGTGTGTAAGCTCTGCCAGGATCACGTGAAGTGGAAAATAAGTCCTAATGTGGGCACTACTTCCATGCGTGTGCACATGAAACTCCATCACTGTAATGCTTGGGCAGACAGTGGCCAACCGCTGCATTTTACATCATGCAGTACACTATCAGCGCCAGCTAGGGCTCCTCAGTCTCTGCAGCAAGTAGCAGTCTGTCTGTCCCATCCACCCCGTCTCCTCCATTGCACTCACTCCTCCTTTATTAAGACAAAAAACAGCAGTCATCTAGTGGTGCAGAAGCTCAATGTTCGCCTGGCCAAGGTGTGAGTGCTACAGTTCATCCTTTTCCATGTAATGGACACCTTACAGAGGGAAGCCACCCTTTTCTCCTCAAAAAAGATTCCTGCCCCTGCCGGTGAAGTAGAGTGTTGGAGCAAACCTCTAAATCAACACTGAGGAAGGCGGGCTGGCAATCTGTTACAGCAGCTTTGTGCTCTTTCTAGGCTGTTCCTGCTGCCTGGGCGTCTCGCTCTGACTCTTGCGAGATCTCGGCCCAGCCCGTGCAGCTGTCTGTTAGCTGCGCAGTTACCTGACAATTGGCGCCAACAGCTCCATACACAGTTAACCCCTCGCGCGCCACTCCCAGTTTCTTGCTCAATCTTCTTCAGGTTTCTTGCAAATCTCAATGGTTTTCTATGATAGATTAGGTAACCCCAGTTTTTACCTGGGCCACACTTGTAAAAAAAATATATATATATTTATTTTTATTTTGTTTTCAAGAAAATCATATTGCTTCTAAAAGACCCAAATCTTCCACCCTTACGACAGTACCAAATATGTATCTGTAGATAACTGTTCCTGCCTAGGAGACACTGCAAACTGAAAAGAGCACTTTATGTGATTTTCAAATAAGATACAACTACTATCAAGGGTTAAACCCTCACATTATTTTAAATATTTTTCCCAACACTTTATTAAACATTTTTAATGGTTAAAACCTTTAAAAATTAATTGCATGGGCTCCCCTCCCCAGTAAAACCAGACCGGGCACCAGATTTTACGTGGCTGCCAGTTAAAGGGTTAACAAGTTTTAAAAAAATTAAAGCCAAACCCCAACCTTATAATTGGTTCTGGTGTTAGGACTATTTTCAATGCTAAATCGTAAGGGGTTAGTCATAAGGTCTTATGTCCAGTGGGAGTGGCAGAACTGCCAGTCCAAGAGGGAAGAGGTAGCGGCAGCCATGGCAACAGACTGGAGCACCCTTTATTATCCACTGGACATGTGTGTACCAACCGGCCAGCAGTCTCGGACTGGTTGACACAGACTCCACAGTAGACAATCAGGCATCTGATGGTTCCTCAGACTCCTCTTTTCATGGCGAGGGCAGCCATCAGCTGTTCACTGGTGTAGAAAGTTAGGGGGATTGTCTGCGGATAAGGCCAGCAGTCATCATGAGGAGACCCCTAGGCCTCAAAACACTCCTTATGAGAGCCAGGGAAGGCCAAATTCAGGTGGAGCCAGGGAAACACTGTGTCTGGCAGTTGAGGGAGACAGTAATGGCAGTGTAACTTACATAGATGATGTGGTCACCAACTGCACATGGCGGCCAGATCATGAGGCAGCATAATCATCAGGGGACAAGGGTGGCAGCATGCCAACAACCCAATATGGTAACAGCCGTCAGAGATCTTAGGCAAAACATGAGGGGTACACCTGCTAATTTGCAGTGATGCACTGGCAGTGAATGCGCAACCCAAAGTAGCAGCAGCAACCAGTCAGTACTTCAAGGTGCTCATGGAAAACTGTGTTAGTCTGAAGTGTAGCAGATTTTCTGTAAGCCATCTTCCAGTTTCGATCTGGTGTGTAAGCTCTGCCAGGATCACGTGAAGTGGAAAATAGGTCCTAATGTGGGCACTACTTCCATGCATGTGCACATGAAACTCCATCACTGTAATGCTTGGGCAGACAGTGGCCAACCGCTGCATTTTACATCATGCAGTACACTATCAGCGCCAGCTAGGGCTCCTCAGTCTCTGCAGCAAGTAGTAGTCTGTCTGTCCCATCCACCCCGTCTCCTCCATTGCACTCACTCCTCCTTTATTAAGACAAAAAACAGCAGTCATCTAGTGGTGCAGAAGCTCAATGTTCGCCTGGCCAAGGTGTGAGTGCTACAGTGCATCCTTTTCCATGTAATGGACACCTTACAGAGGGAAGCCACCCTTTTCTCCTCAAAAAAGATTCCTGCCCCTGCCGGTGAAGTAGAGTGTTGGAGCAAACCCTTTAGCTAGGTTTTCATCTAGGTATTCTTTGAGGGAAACAAGTTCAGGATCAGATAATGGTAGTGCAAAATGAATAGCAGAACCAGGAAGCAAGTTTATGGTAGTGCGTGCAGACCTGAGGGATGCCATATTTTTGTCAATATCAGTGGCGGCTGCGCAGAGACCAGGAAAGTGGCGCTGGCCTGAGGATCAGGTAAGGATTTTGTTCTTTGTAATCCTCTGTCCTGTCTCAGGAGAGCGTGGCAGGGCAGGGGCAGAGGTACCTTGTTATTGAAGTTCTGCTTTAAAGCTGAGAGATCAGTCCAAATAGTAGTTAGGCAAGCTGAAGTCTTAGAGGGTGGGCCATTCAAGGTGGATCCAAATAACATAGTCAAAGGTGCAGCCGAGTAACAACAGGAAAAAAAAGGCAGAGTTCGAGTTCTCTAGGAATCACAGGAAGTGCCGGAGGCAATAACATGGACAATCCAGCAACTTCCTTTTGGCACACAAGAATCACCTGATCACATGACTCCTGGCCTGATGGCTCAAGACAGAGTTCTAATGAGAAAACCTGAAAATCGAGTGCAGGCACAGTATGAGCCCCGGCGCTGAATGAAGTTGCAGAGGAGCTCCATGCCCAGGCCTTGTTCTCTACACTGGGTGGCTTATCTGGCAGAGAGGAGCCCCAGGAACTGGAGGACGAGGGAGGTGGCTGAGGATGAGGAGGACCTCAGCAGCCGCTGGCAGTTTTCAATGGAGAGGGGGGACGAGAGATGCTCAAAGTCCCTTGCCTAAATGGTTGTATGCATGTTTGTGTGCTTGCATAGCGACATTCACATTAATCTCATTCGCCGTAGGGATTACTACTCGCTGGCAACATTGGTGGACCCTCAGTTCTGCAGCAAAATGTCTTTTACACCTTCTGAGAGGAATGCCAAAATGGTGTACTACTGTGAGCTACTCTGTAGTCATTTGAGGCCTACAAGTGTGATTCGCTTAGAGATCATCAGAGGAGACTCTGTGCTCTCTCTCTCTCTACTTCAGCGCCTGCTAGGGGGAGCAGGGGCAGTAGAAGCAGTAGCCAAGCTAACCATTTAATGTTGCTGTTACCATTACCCACCTTCACTGGCATTCACAGACCTTAAAGGCTGTAGTGGTTGCCATCCTCCACTGGCATTTATAGGTCTTAGGGGCTAAATATGACTACTGCTGCTGTTACCCCCCCCCCCTCCACTGGCTTTCACTAGGCTTAAGAGAATTAAAAAGACTGCTTCTGGTTTTTACTCTTCCACTGGCTTTCACAGGCGTTAGGCTTAGAGGGACTGCTGCTGTTTCCCCCCTCCACTGGCTTTCACTTGACTTAGTGGGCTCAGCGAGACTGCGGTTACATCCCCTCCACTGGCTGTCACAGGCCTTTAGGGGCTCGGAGAGACTGTTGCTATTGCTGTTATCACCCACCAGCGGCTTTCATGGACCTTGGGGGCTCAGAGAAACTGCTGCTGATAACCCCTCCACCGGCCTTCACAGGGCTTTAGGAGCTCAAAAAGAAAACTGCTACTATTATCACATTTCACTGGCTTTTGCAGCTTAGAACCTCAGAGAGACTGTTGCTGTTATCCCCCTAACTAACCTTCACTGGCTTTCACAGGCCTTACGGATTCAGTGAGACTGCTGCTGTTAACAACCTCCACTGGCTTTCACAGACCTTAGGGGCTCAGAGAGACTGCTGCTGCTGATTCCCCCTCCACTCGCTGTCACAAGCCTTAGGGGCTTAGGGAGACTGCTGTTGATGCTGTTACCCTGTAAACTGGCTGTCACAGGCCTTACAGACTCAAAAAGACTGCTTCTGTTAGACCCCTCCACTGCCTATCCCAGTACTTAGGGGCTCAGAGAGAGCTACCCCCTTCATTGTCTTTCAAAGCCCTTAGGGGCCCAGAGAGAATGCTGCTGCTGTTACCACCCTCCACTGGCTTTCATTGACCTTATGGGCTCATAGAGACTGCTGCTGTTGTTGTTACCTACGTCCACTGCCTTTCACAGGCCTTAGGGGCTCAATAGGACTAGTACTGGATTTCACAGGCCATTAGGGGCTCAATGAGACTGGTGCTGCTGTTACCTCTAACCACTGGCTGTCACAGGCCTTAGGGGCTCAGAGAAACTACAACTGCTGTTACCACCCTCCTCTGGCCTTTAGGGACTCAATAAGACTATTGCTGCTGCTGTTAGACCATTCCACTACCTATTACAGTCCTTAGAGACTGCTGCTGTGGTTACCACTAGCCGTCACTAACCTTAGGGCCTCAGGGAGACTGCTGCTGCTATTACTCCCCTTCACTGGCTTTCACAGGCCTTTAGAAGATCATTAAGAATGCTAAGGCTGCTACGGTTACCCTCCTCCACTGGCTATCACAGGGCTAAGAGAGATGGCTGCTGTTGCTGTTACCAGACTCCACTGGATTTTGCATGTCTTAGGGCCTCAATAAGACTGCTGCTACCCCCCTCCACTGGTTGTCTTAGGTCTTCAGTGAGACTCAGTGAGACTGCTTCTGTTATTCCCCTTCACTGACTTTCACGGGTCTTTAGAAATCAATACAGGCCTTAGAGGCTCAATGACGATTGCTGCTGATGATGTTATCACCCTCTGCTGGCTCTCGCATGCCTTTAGGGACTCAGACAGACTTCTGATGTTGCTGTTACCACCCTCCATTAGCTGTCACAGACCTTAGGGCCTCAGAGAGACTTCTGCTACTATTAATCCCCTTCAATAGTTTTCACAGGCCTTTAGAAGATCATGAAGACTGCTGCTGCTGTTACCCATCTCCACTGGCTATCAGAGGGCTCAGAGAGACTGCTGCTGTTGTTACCACCCTCCACTGGCTGTAACATGCCTTAGGGACTCAGAGAGACTACTCTAGTAGTTACCATTCTCCATGGTCTTTCACAGGCCTCAGGGACTCGATAAGGCTACTGCTGCTGTTACCAACTGTCACGGTCAGCTTACCTGTGCCGCGTTCCAGCGGTGTCCCTGTCGCCCTGCCATCCAGGCGCTGGCCGCGCCGGGCGGCTGCTCGCGTGGCTGCGGGCGAGCCCCCTCCTTCTCCTTCTGCCGGCGTATCCGGCATCAGCACGGTGCGCGAGCACGTTCCCTCTACGCCCTCCGGCGGCGCTGCTCTCAGGAAGTTAATAATTAATTCAGAGGGGCACGCCCCCTTTTCAGTTAAAGGGCCGATGAGCCCAGCTGGGCAGCACGCCCTCTGTTGTGTTTTGGGCCAATGAGCCCAATAGGGGTTGCTGGGCTGTACGCCCTATATCCAATCAGGTGCTGGGTCTTGTAAACCGCAATCACACACCCAGCCCTAATCATATCCGTTCCCTATAAAGGTTTACCCCACCAGTTGCTCAGTGCCTGTGATAGCGCCTAGACCCTAGTAGTTGTTTATCCCTGATATCGATCTCCACTCCTGTTGCCGACCCTTGCTTGCCTTTGACCATCCTCGATCTCCATTCCAGTTGCCGACCTTTGCCTGTTTGACCATCCTCGATCTCCACTCCTGTTGCCGACCCTTGCTTGCCTTTGACCATCCTCGATCTCCATTCCAGTTGCCGACCTTTGCCTGTTTGACCATCCTCGATCTCCACTCCTGCTGCCGACCCTTGCCTGTCCTTGGACTTCCTCCTTACGCTCATATACTGGCTACCCAATTCCACTTCCAGCCGCGGGCTCTCCAGTCCTCTGTACCGTAAGATTTCATCCTTTGAGCCATAAAGTCCTGGGGGCAACCGATCCCGAGCAGGCGTGTTCTGCGTCTTGGCAAGCGGGGGCTCCTATAGGTGAAGCTGGCTGCGGAGATTGGGGGTTGAGGTCCTTACCAAGAGAGCTGGAGTTGTCCAAGTGGTAAATTGTGGTTCCTGGAGCGTGATATTATCACAGGCCCTCATGGATGACCTGGTACAGCAAGTACAGGCTATGGCCACAGCTATAAATCAACTTGCCCAGAGAGTGGCCAATCAAGAAACCAGGCAAATTCCTGCATCCGCTGTACCACCTCACGTGTCGGAGACGAAGGTCCCGTTACCGGAGAAATTTTTTGGAGACCGAGCCAGATTCTCCAATTTTAAAAATTCCTGCGAGCTGTACTTCAGATTGAGGCCCGGATCCTTGGGCACCGAGACCCAACGGGTGGGGTTAGTTATCTCCCTTTTGCAAGGAGATCCCCAATCATGGGCTTTTAGCCTGCCTCCCGATGATGCTGCCCTGCACTCCGTTACTTCCTTTTTTCAGGCTATGGGTGTTATATGCCGACCCAGACCAGCAGTCCACAGCCGAAAATAGGCTTCGGGCCTTGAAGCAAGGTCGGAATACTGCCGAAGATTACAGTTCTGAATTCCGGCGGTGGGCAGTAGACTCCAGATGGAATGACCCAGCCCTGTGTAGCCAGTTCCGTATGGGTCTATCAGAGGGTATCAAGGACGCTTTGGTCAATTTCCCTACACCAGCAGATCTAGACCAGCTAATGCAGGTCTCCATCAAAATAGATCGGCGTCTTAGGGAAAGAGCCAGGGAAAGGGTTAGGACTTCCTCGTCCTTTAAGCCATCTCAGACCCCCAACCCACTCCCTTCCCCTGGGGCAAACACACCTTCTTCCTCACTGGAAGAACCCATGCAGATCGGTAGAGCTCGTCTTACCCAGGACGAGAAGCAGCGTAGACGCTCCATGGGTCTCTGCTTATATTGTGGGAATCCGGGACATTTTGCTAGGTCCTGTCCTAACAAGGGATACCCGGCGGGAAACTTCCTCGCCTAGATCAGGAGGGGAGTACTGATCTAGGTGAGTCCGTTAATTACTCTCACTTGAATAAAATGTTAATCCCCATAGAGCTTTCTTGGGGTCCTTCCAAACGGGCAGTATCCGCCTTTATCGACAGTGGAGCTGCGGGTAATTTCCTGGATCAGAGCATGATCTCCGTCCTGGGGATTCCGCTGGTACCCCTTGGAAAATCTCTACAGGTTCTAGCCATAAATGGGAAGGCCATCCAGGGAGGTCCGGTTAGTACTAAGACCCCACCTCTCAATTTAATCGTTGGCTCTTCCCACTCTGAATATATCGAGTTCTTGGTTTTTGACTGTCCAGAAACCCCGGTAGTACTGGGATATCCCTGGTTAAAACTCCACAACCCCATTTTAGACTGGCAGACTGGGGATTTAGTGAGGTGGAGTAATTACTGCAAGACACATTGTTTTTCCACTGCCCTCAAAAGTTTTCAGATGCTGCCACAGGGATTGCCTCAGCCTTACGCAGATTGGGCTGAATAGGGGTTGCTGGGCTGTACGCCCTATATCCAATCAGGTGCTGGGTCTTGTAAACCGCAATCACACACCCAGCCCTAATCATATCCGTTCCCTATAAAGGTTTACCCCACCAGTTGCTCAGTGCCTGTGATAGCGCCTAGACCCTAGTAGTTGTTTATCCCTGATATCGATCTCCACTCCTGTTGCCGACCCTTGCTTGCCTTTGACCATCCTCGATCTCCATTCCAGTTGCCGACCTTTGCCTGTTTGACCATCCTCGATCTCCACTCCTGTTGCCGACCCTTGCTTGCCTTTGACCATCCTCGATCTCCATTCCAGTTGCCGACCTTTGCCTGTTTGACCATCCTCGATCTCCACTCCTGCTGCCGACCCTTGCCTGTCCTTGGACTTCCTCCTTACGCTCATATACTGGCTACCCAATTCCACTTCCAGCCGCGGGCTCTCCAGTCCTCTGTACCGTAAGATTTCATCCTTTGAGCCATAAAGTCCTGGGGGCAACCGATCCCGAGCAGGCGTGTTCTGCGTCTTGGCAAGCGGGGGCTCCTATAGGTGAAGCTGGCTGCGGAGATTGGGGGTTGAGGTCCTTACCAAGAGAGCTGGAGTTGTCCAAGTGGTAAATTGTGGTTCCTGGAGCGTGATATTATCACAGGCCCTCATGGATGACCTGGTACAGCAAGTACAGGCTATGGCCACAGCTATAAATCAACTTGCCCAGAGAGTGGCCAATCAAGAAACCAGGCAAATTCCTGCATCCGCTGTACCACCTCACGTGTCGGAGACGAAGGTCCCGTTACCGGAGAAATTTTTTGGAGACCGAGCCAGATTCTCCAATTTTAAAAATTCCTGCGAGCTGTACTTCAGATTGAGGCCCGGATCCTTGGGCACCGAGACCCAACGGGTGGGGTTAGTTATCTCCCTTTTGCAAGGAGATCCCCAATCATGGGCTTTTAGCCTGCCTCCCGATGATGCTGCCCTGCACTCCGTTACTTCCTTTTTTCAGGCTATGGGTGTTATATGCCGACCCAGACCAGCAGTCCACAGCCGAAAATAGGCTTCGGGCCTTGAAGCAAGGTCGGAATACTGCCGAAGATTACAGTTCTGAATTCCGGCGGTGGGCAGTAGACTCCAGATGGAATGACCCAGCCCTGTGTAGCCAGTTCCGTATGGGTCTATCAGAGGGTATCAAGGACGCTTTGGTCAATTTCCCTACACCAGCAGATCTAGACCAGCTAATGCAGGTCTCCATCAAAATAGATCGGCGTCTTAAGGAAAGAGCCAGGGAAAGGGTTAGGACTTCCTCGTCCTTTAAGCCATCTCAGACCCCCAACCCACTCCCTTCCCCTGGGGCAAACACACCTTCTTCCTCACTGGAAGAACCCATGCAGATCGGTAGAGCTCGTCTTACCCAGGACGAGAAGCAGCGTAGACGCTCCATGGGTCTCTGCTTATATTGTGGGAATCCGGGACATTTTGCTAGGTCCTGTCCTAACAAGGGATACCCGGCGGGAAACTTCCTCGCCTAGATCAGGAGGGGAGTACTGATCTAGGTGAGTCCGTTAATTACTCTCACTTGAATAAAATGTTAATCCCCATAGAGCTTTCTTGGGGTCCTTCCAAACGGGCAGTATCCGCCTTTATCGACAGTGGAGCTGCGGGTAATTTCCTGGATCAGAGCATGATCTCCGTCCTGGGGATTCCGCTGGTACCCCTTGGAAAATCTCTACAGGTTCTAGCCATAAATGGGAAGGCCATCCAGGGAGGTCCGGTTAGTACTAAGACCCCACCTCTCAATTTAATCGTTGGCTCTTCCCACTCTGAATATATCGAGTTCTTGGTTTTTGACTGTCCAGAAACCCCGGTAGTACTGGGATATCCCTGGTTAAAACTCCACAACCCCATTTTAGACTGGCAGACTGGGGATTTAGTGAGGTGGAGTAATTACTGCAAGACACATTGTTTTTCCACTGCCCTCAAAAGTTTTCAGATGCTGCCACAGGGATTGCCTCAGCCTTACGCAGATTGGGCTGATGTTTTTTCCGAACGTTCTGCAGATTCCCTTCCCCCTCATAGGCCCTATGGCTGCCCCATTGACCTGCTCCCCGGGACCATCCCTCCTAGAGGGAAGATTTATAATCTCACCCGGCCGGAAGAACTGGCCATGAAGGAGTACATCTCCGAGAATTTAAGCAAGGGGTTCATCCGTCCTTCAACATCACCTGCGGGGGCTGGCTTCTTTTTTGTGGAGAAAAAAGATGGTGGTTTAAGGCCTTGCATAGACTACAGAGCCCTGAATAAGATCACGGTAAAAAACCGGTATCCCCTTCCCTTGATTGGGGATTTATTTAATCAAGTAGTAGGTGCTCGGGTGTTCTCCAAGTTAGACCTAAAGGGGGCCTACAACCTGATTCATATTCGGCAAGGGGATGAGTGGAAAACTGCATTCAATGTTAAAGATGGTCATTACGAATATCTAGTCATGCCCTTTGGCCTTTGTAATGCCCCTGCGGTCTTCCAAGACTTTGTTAATGACGTCTTCCGAGACTATTTGGGCAGATTCATGGTAATTTATTTGGATGATATCCTCATTTTCTCTAAGTCTTTGTCCGAACATAGACTGCATGTGAAAATGGTACTTCAAAAACTAAGAGAGAATAACTTGTATGCAAAGATTTCTAAATGTATGTTTGAGGTCACCACCGTTCCCTTTTTGGGTTATATAATCTCTAGCCAGGGGTTAGAGATGGATGCGGGGAAAGTTTCGGCGGTGCGAGATTGGGTACAACCCAAGACTTTAAAAGAATTACAGCGTTTTTTAGGTTTCGCTAATTTCTATCGACGCTTTATTAAGGGTTTCTCCAAAATTGTTGCTCCTCTCACCAACCTTACTCGCAAGGGCGCCTTCACTGTAAACTGGTCATCTTCGGTCAATGAGGCCTTCCTGACTCTAAAACAGGCTTTTACTTCGGCGCCAGTTTTAGTTCACCCTGACGTTAATAAACCTTTTACCACTGAAGTAGATGCATCTGAGTTGGGTGTGGGGGCGGTGTTGTCGCAATACTCTGGTCATCCCGATCGTTTGCATCCTTGCGCCTACTTCTCACGGAAATTTAGTACCGCGGAACAGAACTATGATGTTGGAAACAGGGAGTTATTGGCGATTAAACTGGCTTTTGATGAATGGCGTCACTGGTTGGAGGGGTCATTGTATCCGATCACGGTCTATACTGATCACAAAAACCTAGAGTACATTAGCTCAGCTAAGAGACTGAACTCTCGTCAGGCTCGTTGGGCATTATTTTTCTCGCGTTTTAATTTTATAATTACATTTAAGCCAGGAGTAAAAAATTCTAAAGCGGATGCTCTGTCCCGCTTGTTTGGGGATTGTAAGGATCGGGGTGATATGGGTGAACCTATTTTGCCTGTGGGATGTGTGATTGGGGCCTTGCTTCCTGATCTTTCGAATGCCTTGGCGCCATTTCAAAATGAATCCCCTGTAGATGTACCTTTAGGGTGTCAGTTTGTACCACCGCATCTGCGTTCCGATGTAATTCGCGAGTTTCACGATGCTAAAACTGCTGGACATCTAGGAAATCGTAAAACTTTCATTTTAGCCCGACGCCTTGTATGGTGGCCTACTATGCGACGCGATATAACTACCTTTATCGACGCATGTTCTGTTTGTGCACGAAGTAAGGGGGTTCACAAGGCCCCTAGTGGGTGTTTAGTCCCACTTGAGATTCCTAAAGAACCATGGACTCATATCTCTATGGATTTTATTGTAGATTTGCCTCTCTCACATGGGAACACTGTGATTTGGGTGGTCGTCGACCGTTTCAGTAAGATGGCACATTTTATTCCTTTATCTAAGCTACCATCAGCTCCTGAGCTTTCGCGATTATTTATCTCGCATATTTTCCGTATCCATGGCATACCATCTAATATAGTTTCCGATCGGGGTGTGCAATTTACTTCGCGTTTTTGGAAGAACTTCTGTTCTCGCTTGGGGATTCAGATATCTTTGTCTTCTGCTTACCATCCTCAAACCAATGGACAGACAGAGAGAACCAATCAAAGTCTAGAACAGTATTTGCGGTGTTACATTTCCGACGCTCAAGAACAGTGGTCAGAATATATTGACTTAGCGGAATTTGCATACAATAATGCGCCGAGTGAAAGTACCAAAGTTTCTCAGTTTTTCTGCAATTTTGGGAGGAATCCCAGGGCTTCCTCTCTCTCTGGGTCCCCTTCCAATTTACCGGCATTGGAAGAGTGGCTCCAAGCAGACTTTGAAAGAAACTATTCTTAGATACAAAAGGTTTGCCGATCGCCACAGGTCTCAAGAACCCGCGCTTCAGATTGGGGACTTTGGGTTTCTACAAAAAATATTTCTCTCCGGCAACCGTCCAGTAAGTTAGGGCCCAAGTTTATTGGCCCTTTCCCCATTATTCAGAAATTAAGCAACGTGTCCTTTAAGGTTCAACTCCCGCAAACCATGAGAATCCCAAATTCTTTTCACGTGTCACTGCTAAAACCAGCCAAGAATGTACCGCGTCCATCATCGCCGCCTATTCTAGTAGATAACGAACCAGAATATGAAGTGAACAAAATTCTTGACTCACGCAAGCTCCGTAATTCTTAACAATATTTAATTGACTGGGTCGGTTACGGTCCTGAGGAGAGATGTTGGGTTGCGGCAAAAGATGTGCATGCTGAAGTTCTTATTAAAAAATTCCATCGTGACAATCCGGGGAAACCTGGTGAGGGTCCGGAGGCCCCTCATGAAGGGGGGGGTAGTGTCACGGTCAGCTTACCTGTACCGCGTTCCAGCGGTGTCCCTGTCGCCCCGCCATCCAGGCGCCGGCTGCGCCGGGCGGCTGCTCACGTGGCTGCGGGCGCGCCCCCTCCTTCTCCTTCTGCCGGCGTATCCGGCATCAGCACACGTGCTCGCGCGGGTGCGCGAGCACGTTCGCTCTATGCCCTCCGGCGGCGCTGCTCTCAGCGCGGCCGCCGGAGGAAGTGAATAATTAATTCAGAGGGGCACGCCCCCTTTTCAGTTAAAGGGCCGATGAGCCCAGCTGGGCAGCACGCCCTCTGTTGTGTTTTGGGCCAATGAGCCCAATAGGGGTTGCTGGGCTGTACGCCCTATATCCAATCAGGTGCTGGGTCTTGTAAACACCAATCACACACCCAGCCCTAATCATATCCGTTCCCTATAAAGGTTTACCCCACCAGTTGCTCAGTGCCTGTGATAGCGCCTAGACCCTAGTAGTTGTTTATCCCTGATATCGATCTCCACTCCTGTTGCCGACCCTTGCTTGACCATCCTCGATCTCCATTCCAGTTGCCGACCTTTGCCTGTTTGACCATCCTCGATCTCCACTCCTGTTGCCGACCCTTGCTTGCCTTTGACCATCCTCGATCTCCATTCCAGTTGCCGACCTTTGCCTGTTTGACCATCCTCGATCTCCACTCCTGCTGCCGACCCTTGCCTGTCCTTGGACTTCCTCCATACGCTCATATACTGGCTACCCAATTCCACTTCCAGCCGCGGGCTCTCCAGTCTTCTGTACCGTAAGATTTCATCCTTTGAGCCATAAAGTCCTGGGGGCAACCGATCCCGAGCAGGCGTGTTCTGCGTCTCGGCAAGCGGGGGCTCCTATAGGTGAAGCTGGCTGCGGAGATTGGGGGTTGAGGTCCTTACCAAGAGAGCTGGAGTTGTCCAAGTGGTAAATTGTGGTTCCTGGAGCGTGATACCAACCTTGTACTCTGCCAAGACATCATCGGAGGACTCCATCACCAAACGATCCAGTGCACCAGCCACTGCACTCCCGCAAGGAAAATAAGCCTGTAACTGTGAAAACGCAAAAAAAGCTAATACGCACTTCTTCAAACACATCATTTCAAAATAACACACCTAAATCTTGAAAATACACCCAAAAATACAAAAATAACACGCATTTTCGCATTTTTGTTGCATACGTGCATTAATAAAAGCTTTGAATCAACCCTAATATTTACGATGTAAAAATCATGTAGCTCAAAGACATTGTTTATTAAAAAAGATCATTTCTTGTTTGGTCCAAGGACAATGGCAGGTACTTTTTCTTTTTTAAATGAATATGATGTTTTGTACAACTTTTATTTCATATTCAAGTATACAGTACTTGCATTTTTCTGTGTTTTCATTCTTAAAAAAATTAAGCATTATTATTTAAAGAAAATGATTTTTATATTTACAGCAAAATGATATAATTGTCACTTTATATTAAAAAGAATTAACATTTTGTGCTGCACTGCAAAATCCTTGAAAACCTTCAATTAGAGGGTTCCTCAATATTATCAGATATTCACAACACAGTGAATAAAACTTTTAAAGCTTCAAAGGAATTTATCTGTTCTGTAATGTGGATCATATTAAACTGGCACCTTGCACTATCCAATCTTACTTTAAGTATAATACTTCCACAATAGCTTGACATTTTATTTCAGGCAGGAGTTATAAAAAGACAAGCTGTATCAGCTCCTTATATTGTTCCTTGCAAACTATTCTCAGGCTGCGTTATCATTGTCTGAAAGTCTAACCCAGGATGTTCTGCTAGAAATATCCTAACATAATTACTTTTCAAATGGCATGAAACGTGAAAACAAAACGGATTAATGTGATCTTGAGAAATGTTTCAGCTAATTTAAATTCAATGGAAAAACCTTTATTATTAAATGTATTCACAGAAGGATGTACCGTATATACTCGAGTATAGGTCGACCCGAATATAAGCCGAGGCACCTAATTTTACCACAAAAAACTGGAAAAGTTATTGACTCGAGTATAAGCCTAGGGTGGGAAATGCGAGAGACTGCACATGGAGTAAAGGAGAAATCTAGCAGCACTGGGGTCTTCACACACAAGGTAAATACCAAATCTGTGTGTTTCACCGCAGAACACATTGAATGTACTGCTTTTGTACTGGACCTCGGCTTGCCCATTTAGTTGCTGCCCTGAACTAGAGTCATGGTTAAACAATATGCTGGGAGGTGTGGGTTGCTCAGGGGTTAATAAGCCCCCTCTCCCTCACCCTCCTTCCTCCCCGCACTCCTTGCTGACAGTGTTACCTCTCTCCAAGTAAATGAGCAGCCTCCGCTCCCACCATCCACTGCCTGACAAGCAGCGCAGAGGCGGCTGGGAGAGGGTGACATCACTCCCAGCAGCGCTGCTCGTGGAGACGGTAGATGGCAGAACCGGAAGCTGCTCGTTTACTTAGAGAGAAGTAAAGATTGTCAGCAAGGAGTGCCGGGAGGAAGGAGGGTGAGGAGGAGGGCTTATTAACCCCTGAGCTACCCATGCCTAGCAGCGTAGCGTTGTGACTGTCCTTCTGACTCGAGTATAAGCCGAGGCGGCTTTTTTCAGCCCAAAAAGTGGGCTGAAAAACTAGGCTTATACTCGAGTATATACGGTATGTATAATGTTAATTTACACTTTTCTATATTTTATCATCATTAGTACATATATTGTATAGTCTATATTATGTTGGCACTCTTTTTATAGTGCTGTGTTTCTTACATTTATATAAATGTAATAGTTTGGTAAAGATTGATACTGGACTGTGAACTCCAGTTCAAGTTGACCAAAAGCCACATTTTTAACTAACATCCCCTGAATTGCTCCCCCCTTGAAGAAAACCTTTTGCCAATTTTCAATACTCCTGCTTCACTCTAATCTCAAATATTGCAGCCTGTTTTAGCTGTAAAGTTGCTCCTTTATTCACTGCCACTGTTGTGTGTGGCAATGATGTCATTGCTACACTTATGCAATGACTGATTATCTGTCATCTGACACAGAGGGACAGTGTTCCAGGACAATTGCAAAAGCGAACATTTCCATTTATAGTTCTACACCCTAAGATTCATAGCAGGTATTTAAGCAGTACAATTCTGAACTGAAAAAATTTTTTTTCAAATCTTACAGAATCAAGGCCAAGGGGTGCAAAAAAAAAAATTCCCCATAAAAATCACCTACTATGGGGCATTTCTACAATAACACCCTATGGGCTATCCAGAAAAATTCAAATGATGCCCAAAGGGAACCTTTCATTCTAAGGCGCTTTTTTTAACAGTGATCAGCAGCAGTCACTGTTCTACAACCCCTGGCAAAAATTATGGAATCACCAGTCTCTGAGGATGTTCCTTCAGTTGTTGAATTTTGTAGAAAAAAAACAAATCACAGACATGAAAAAAAACTAAAGGCATTTCAAATGGCAACTTCCTGGCTTTAAGAAATACTAAAAGAAATCACAAAAAATAATTGTGGTAGCCAGTAACAGTTACATTTTTAGAACAAGCACAGGGAATAAATTATGGAATCACTCAATTTTGAGGGAAAAAATATGGAATCACCCTGCAAATTTTCATTACAAACAATAACACCTGCATCAGATTAAATCTGTTCGTTAGTGTCCAGGTAAAACGGAGTGATCACAACTTGGAGAGCTGCTGCAACAAGAGGACTGACATGAATCATGGCTCCAACACCAGAGATATCACTTGAAAAACTAAGAGGATTATCAAACTCCTTAAAGAGGGTAAATCATCACACAGCGTTGCACAAGATTTTGGTTGTTCAGTCAGCTGTGTCTAAAACCTGGACCAAGTACAAACAACATGGGAAGGTGGTTAAAGGCAAGCATACTGGTAGACCAAGGAAGACATCAAAGCATCAAGACAGAAAACTTAAAGCAATATGCCTTGAAAACAGAAAATGTACAACAAAACAAATGAGGAACAAATGGGAGGAAACTGGAGTCAACGTCTGTTACCGAACTGTAAGAAACCACCTAAAGGAAATGGGATTTGCATACAGAAAAGCTAAAAACACCTAAACAGAAAAAAAACAAGGTTACAATGGGCTAAGGAAAGGCAATCGTGGACTGTGGATGACTGGATGAAAGTCATATTCAGTGATGAATCTCGAATCTGCATTGGGCAAGGTGATGATGCTGGAACTTTTGTTTGGGGCTGTTCCAAAGAGATTTATGCAGACAACTGTCTGAAGAAAACATGCAAATTTTGTTTGGGGACGATAACATCATTTTTCAAGATGATAATGCATCTTGACATAGAGCAAAAACTGTGAAAGCATTCCTTGAAGAAAGACACATAAGGTCAAAGTCATGGCTTGCAAACAGTCCGGATCTCAATCAAATTGAAAATCTGTGGTGGAAGTTAAAGAAAATGGTCCATGACAAGGCTCCATCCTGCAAAGCTTATCTGGCAACAGCAATCAGAGAAAGCTGGAGCCAGATTGGTGAAGAGTACTGTTTGTCATTCTTTAAAGTGGACCAACACCCAGGATTTTGACTATCCTGGGTTTTGGTCCACTTCGGCGGGGCACCCCGATCGGGGGTGCCCCGCTGTGTGAAACCCCCCAGAAAGCCCCAAAATCTTACCTGTCCCCGCTCCCACGTGACTGGACGGTCCAATCCCCGCCAACGTCCAGGCGGGGATCAGGAACGTCCAAGCGGCTGCCGCCGCCGCCGCCTCCCTCGCGTCACTTTCGGCGCGCGCGCGCCCCCGCCGGCCATTCGCAGACGGCCGGCGCGGGCGCGAGCACGCCTACAGGGGCGCGAGGGAGGCGGCGGCGGCCGGCCGCCGCCGAAGATCAGGTAAGCGATTTGGGGTGTCTGGGGGGGGGGTTTCACCCCGCGGGACATCCCGATCTCGGATGTCCCGCGGGGTGGGAGGTGATCGGCCCGGGAATCTTATAGATTTCCGGGCCGATCACCTCTCGGTGTTGGTCCACTTTAAGTCAATGCCTCAGAGACTGCAAGCATTTATAAAAGCCAGAGGTGGTGCAACAAAGTACTAGTGATGTGTTGGAGTGTTATTTTGTTTGTTTGTTTTTTGTGATTCCATATTTTTTTTCCTCAAAATTGGGTGATTCCATAATGTATTCCCTTTGCTTGTTCTAAAAATGTAACTGTTACTGCCACAATTATTTTTCTTGATTTCTTTTAGTATTTCTTAAAGCCAAAACGTTGCCATTTGAAATGCCTTTAGTTTTATGTCATGTCTGTGATCTGCTTTTTTCCAACAAAATTCAAAAATTGAAGGAATATCCTTAGAGACTGGTGATTCCATAATTTTTGCCAGGGGTTGTAGTGGCGACAGATAATGGGTTCTTCCCTGTCCCTTATTCTCCGTATCTTTATGGTGTCCCAAGGCCCATAGTTACAATGCCTGAAACTTACAGGAACATAAAAGTGTTGTTCAGGCAGAAACAGGTTTATAATCACCTGCAGCTCGTCCGTGCAGGTCCGGGTTCCCCCCGCAGCTCCTCCATGCATGCATCTTAATTCTCACCATTTGTGGGCAGCCAGCGATTCTGGCATCCATACAGCCTTGTTTACGACCCCACAAGCCTACTCCAATAATTGCAATGGAGGGAGCGTGCAAAACCAGGTTAATCACTCCTGCCCTCAGCGTGTAGTAGTAGTAGTAGTAGAGTAGTAGTGTTAGGGGATGTAAAGCCATAGTGATGGACACCACCATGGGGTTGATTGAGAACCTGGTGAGAAAACTTACTTCTTTTTTAGGAGAGAAAACTGGCATTCACTTTCATTGTCTAAAAGGTGTACATTTTCACCTGGCTCTAAATCAGCCCGAATGTAGACAATGAAAGTGAATGGCACAAGTGAATTTTCTCTCCTAAACAAGGTGAGTTTTCTCACCAGGCTCTGAACTGACACCCATGTCTGCCCAGTCATGGAGGATGGAATGACTCATTCTCTCTTATTGGTAAGTATGTAGATGCCGGAGCTGCACAGAAGAGCTGTGGGGGACAAAAGTTGAGTGTATACCTTGCTTTATATGTCTTAAGACCCAGTGAACTGCCTCCTGCTGGGTCTTCTCAGCAGCAGAGAATGACTCATCCATACATATTTCCCAGGGTCAAATTATGAGGGAAGCACAAGGGGTGCGCACTCTGGGGCCTCCACAACTTGCTCTGCAAAGGAGGCCTCCACCAGCCTTTGGGTTGTGGTCTGGTCTAGGAGGCTTTTCAGTCTTTGGTCTGACTGGCTGTGGACAACAACAAAGCGATCTGTGGCAGTGGGGGCCCCCCACGCCTGGGCAAATTCTGTATCTGGGGCCCCCACCACACTTAATCCAGCCCTGATGTTTAAGTATGATATTCTTCTTAGAAGTGAAAGCAGCCACCCGTGAGCCTGTAGGTATGTGTGTGTGTGTGTGTGTGTGTGTGTGTGTGTGTGTGTGTGTGTGTGTGTGTGTGTGTATGCATCTCTGTCTCTGTGCATGTGTGTCAGTGTGTGTGCATGTGTTTCTGTCTCTATGCACGTGTGTCTATGAGTGTGTGTGTAAAGCGTTGGGCATTGGAGGACTGTCAGGCAGCAAGTGTATGTTTATCTGCTTCCTCCAGTTCCTGTGTGTGACATTCCCTCCCCAATCGCATGTGTGAGGAGAGAGCACAATGGAGGACCAGCCGGCAGGAAGCAGATAAACTTACACTTGCTGCCTGACAGTCCTCCAATGCCCAGCACTTTACACACACACTCATAGACACACGTGCACAGAGACAGTTACACATGCACACACACTGACACATATGCACAGAGACAGCGATGCATACACACACACACACACACACACACACACACGCACACACAACATACCTACAGGCTCTTGGATGGCTGATTTGCTTGATTAGGTGGGTGGGCATGGCCTATTTATCGGTTGCCTCTGTGAATGGATGTTGACCGTTCATAGGCCATGCAAGTTTTCCCACCTACAAAGAAATGGAGAGGTTTGTATGTTTTTCATAGGTCCACTTCAACTGTGAGAGTCAGAATCACATTGTATTTGATATGGCAGAAATACAGAACTTTCTATTTGGTACAGAAAACTTTTCTTGCAATTACAGAGGTCAGACATTCCCTTTAGTACTTGACCATGTTTGCACAGACTGCAGGCAGGATTTTAGCCCACTCCTGGGGCTGTCACTGGGCAACATATATTTTCAGCTTCCTCCAAAGATTTTCTATTGGGTTCAGTTCTGGAGACTGTCCAGGCCACTCTTGGACCTTAAAATTGTAACGCAACTTCCCCTACCTGCTCCCCATTCCAGCAGCATTCTTGGTGGGCCATAGTTTCCCGAAGTACTGATCCAGCCCTTTGCAGCCTGCTCTGCATCAGGTTAGCGGTACCTATGGATGCTTTGGTATATATTCTTAGTATACAGTACGTCCTGCTCCAGATATAATACTTACACTTGGGTTATCCTCCGCCAGCTGGCGCTGCACTGCAGAGACATGGAAAAACAGGCTCCTCCCGGCCCTTCAAATACCCAGGGACCTCCCACAAATCCCCTCAGATTTCTCTGCAGTGCTGACTGCGAAGACATGATGTGTCACTCTCTCGCAGGTGAGCGGGGCTATTAAAGCCAGCGGCCCTGTTGGACTACTCCCACCCGTCCTCTTCGTGATGTGCCTCCCAGCCTGGGCTGCGCTGGTCGGGTGAAGGTAGTCAGCACTACGTGCGCTTATGGAGCCGTGCTCCTCCGCAGTCCCCCACCAAAGGGTAGGCGGTTTAGGCTAATGGTGAGCCTCTTGTGGATGCCCCTCCCGCGCTATTGCCCCATACCCCGTGTAGCGGTGGACCCTGTTCAAAGGGTCGCCATTCTCCCTCGTTCCCCCCGTAGTTTCGGGGGGAAAGAAAGGGGGGGTGTGTGGTGGTCTTGTGTATTCAGTACATGTTATGGCCTTAGTATTGTCCTTGACTCATACACCTGGTGTCAGAGCCGCGCTATTTGTTTTTCATTGTCTATTGGCCGCCGCCGGGCGATTATCTTGCCCTTATTGGACTGGCGCGTGAACAGGCGGCGTCGGCGTCTTCATTGATATTCATTGTTGGGCGCATCTGGAAGTAATCCCCGTTTTTTACTTCTATAGTGTGTCATTCACTCTACTGTCTGCGCTGACTACTGTATTCAGAGCTTCGCGCTCTTCGGGGGGGCGCAGACCTGGCTTGGCGCGCTCCGTGTCACAGCCCGCTCTGGCCCGCCCTTCGAGGTCCGCTTGGCGCCATTTCGATGTTCATCGCGCGCGCGTGGTAACGGTCCTCCTTCTCACTCGATCTGTAAGTGCCCTCGCGGGCGATTTTCATTTGTCTTGTCTTGTCTTGTCTTGTGTAATTCCCAGTTGGACCTAGTATAATTACTCCCACTTCCCTGTGGGTCTTTGGGGCATCCAGGGTAGCTTATTGCGTCAATACCTACTGGCCTATTGTGCCCATTACTCACATATGGAGGCATCCCAGGATATTGTTAACGGGGTTCCCTCGGGACAAGCCCGGCTGTGTGTAGCTTGTGGGGTCTCATCTATCAACGGTGACAATGCTTGGGACTGCGTCCCTTGTGCACAGCAGGCGCTAATGGTACTTCCCGCCCCTTCTGGGGCTGGGTCTGCACCTCGCCTCACTTCACCTACCCCCCCAAGCCTGAGTCTAACCCCCAATACAAGCGGGGATTCTCATCCTGATGTGGCTACTAGACTGGCCAGTGTTGAAAAATGCTTGCTAGTACTCTAGCGCGCAAGGCTACCGCAAAAAAGCGGCACATTATCCCTGACTCTGCTCCTTTCCCTACGGAGTCTGATGAGTTTACGCATCTATATGACCATACCCTTTCGGACGAAGGGGAGCTGATCTCTGAATCAGCGTCATCTGATGAGAAGTCTAGGGGTCATGACGATTCTGGTTCTGATCACTGGACCCCCGGATGATACTGATAAGCTATTGCTTCAGATTTTTGAGGTTTTGTCCATCTCTCCCCCTGTTGCGGCTCCCAGGCAAAGGGGTGAGCTATTCCATACTGATAAGGCTCGATTGGAATTTCCTGAGCAGACCCATTTCAATAACCTCGTGCTTAAGGAGTGGGAACATCCCAGTAGACTTCCCGGGATCCCTAAGAGTCTGGACAGGAAGTATCCATTTCCTGCTGACATGGTCAAGTGCTGGTCATCGCCCCCCGAGGTCGATGCTCCTATTCTATGGCTGTCTAACACCTCTATTATGCACTCCCCCGACACTACTACACTGCGGGATTCTGAGGACCGGCGCATTGACCAATTGGCGTGCCATGCCTTTGCGTTTGGAGGGGCGGCACTGCGCCCAGTCTGCGCTCTGGCCATTACTGCCGTGGTGCTCAGGGCCATGGTCAGGAATGCACTTGATGCCCCAGACGAGTTGCCTGCTGATACTATTAATGCACTGTCTAACTGTGATGTATTTGTGAACTTTATCCTGTCTGCATCGGGCGATGTTATTAGGCTGTGTGCCAGATCTTCCGCCTTGGCGGTGGCTATACACCGCGCGGTATGGCTGAAACAGTGGGCGGCCGAAAATGCTGCTAAGAAAGCCCTTACTGGGCTCCCTTTCAAGGGACTACGCCTGTATGGGAACTGCCTAGACCTCTTTGCTAAAGGAGGTAAGTTACCACAGCTCAGGCGGCAGCCTCGGCCCTTTCGCAACCAGGGCCCCCTTTCAGCCCCCTACAGAGGCGCTAAGCAGGGAAAAGGGGTGTCCTTTGCGGGGGCTCGCACAGACTCCTGGCATAGGAGAAGGGGGCGACGCCCTGGCTCCTCCTGGGGGACCAAACCCAAAGCCCCTCCCAAGACCCCTCAGGCATGATGGGGCGCCCTCGCCCGCCAGGGTGGGGGGACGACTACAGCACTTCGCGCACGTCTGGAGGTCTCAAGTCTCAGACCGGTGGATTCAGGAGGTAGTTACCTCCGGCTACAAGATAGAGTTTGCTGTGCGGCCCCCCTCAAGATTCGTCAGGTCCCGGATACCCCAGGACCCGGTATCAGTTCAGGTCCTGATGCAGGCAGTACAAGGACTTCTGGAGCTGGGAGTTATTTGCAAAGTTCCCTTGAGAGAATTGGGAGAAGGTTTCTACTCCAACCTTTTCACAGTACCCAAAAGAGATGGGTCAGTCAGGCCCATTCTGGATTTAAAGATCCTCAACAAATTTGTCAAGAGCAAGCGCTTTAGCATGGAAACCCTGCGCTCGGCCGTTGGCTCTCTACGACCAGGGGATTTTATGTCGTCTGTGGACATCAAAGATGCTTACCTTCACATTCCTGTGTTCCCAGGGCATCAAAGGTTTCTCAGATTCGAGTTGAAAGATCAACACTACCAATTTGTGGCTCTACCCTTCGGCCTCACTTCAGCTCCCAGAGTGTTCACCAAGGTATTGGCGGGGGTGATGTCCTTGCTAAGGTCAGGGGGCATTCGAGTGCTGCCTTACCTGGACGACATTCTCATCATCTCATGGCCTCTACAGCAGGCGGAGCTGGACACTCAGCTGGTGGTGTCCACCATGGAGTCCTTCGGCTGGGTGATCAATCATCCCAAGTCCTCCCTGTCCCCTTCACCGGTGACCCCATTCCTGGGGATGATTCTGAATACGGTTCAGTCACGAATATTCCTTCCCCAACAGAAGGTGGACGATCTGACTACACAGGTGCGGTCCCTGCTCTCGTGCCCCCAGCTCTCCCTTAGACAGGGAATGCGGCTGGTGGGCCTGATGGTGGCGAGCTTCGAGGCGGTGCCCTTTGCTCAGTTCCATTCGAGGCCTCTGCAGCTTCACCTCCTATCAGTATGGGACAAGGACCCCGCGTCCTTGGACGGGGTTTGTGTGCTTCCTCCATTGGTCAGAAAGTCCCTCTCGTGGTGGCTGAACCACAAGAACTTGCTAAGGGGCAGGTCCTTTCTAGCCCCCTCCTGGGAGACGGTCACCACGGTTGCCAGTCTGTCAGGTTGGGGGGGATTCTGGAAATCCCTGAGGTTCCAGGGGAGGTGGGGCCCTCAGGAGGCCCATTTACCCATCAACATTCTGGAACTACGGGCGGTCAGGTTGGTTTTGGAGCAGTTGACCGATCACCTGCAGGGTCTGTCTGTGCAAGTGCGCTCAGACAACAGGACAGCGGTTGCCTACATCAACCATCAGGGAGGGACCCGAAGCAAGGGTGCCCTCCAGGAAGTGTCACGGATTCTGGCATGGGCGGAGGCCAATGTTCAATGCATCTCGGCAGTTTATATCCCGGGGGTAGAGAATCTTCTAGCAGACTGTCTGAGCAGGGGGACTTCCCGTCAGGGGGAGTGGTCCCTCTGCAACAGGGTATTCCAGTCCCTGTGTTACCAGTGAGGCCTACCGGATGTGGATCTGTTTGCATCCCGTCACAATCACAAGCTCCCGGCCTTTGTCTCCCTGTCGCAGGATTCTCTGGCATTGGCCACGGATGCTCTGTCACTGTCATGGAAGAAATTCTGGCTCCTGTATGCCTTCCCCCCGTTCCCCCTGCTGGGCAGGGTTCTGCGCAAGATTGCCCTGGAAAGGGTGCCAGTGATTCTGGTGGCCCCGAGGTGGCCAAGAAGAGTGTGGTTCGCAGACGTAGTACAAATGGCAGTAGACCAGTATGTCCTGCCAGAGGAGCCAGATCTACTCACTCGGGGCTCCTTACGCCATCCCAGTTTACAAACTCTGGCTTTGACGGCCTGGCTGCTGAAACCCCCATCTTGATAGAGAAAGGCTTGTCTGCCTTAGTGGTGGATACCATGGTACAGGCTAGGAAGAAAACTTCTTCTGCCATCTATTATAGGGTTTGGCGTTCCTACATTGACTGGTGTGAGTCTAGGTCTCTCCCCTGCAGGGAATTCTTAATCCCTAGAATTCTGGAGTTTTTACAACATGGATTGGAGTTGGGTTTAAAACTCAGTACTCTGAAGGGTCAGGTTTCTTCCCTGTCTGTCTTCTTTCAGAAGTCTTTTGCACAGCATCCCTTGGTTAAGACCTTCTTTCAGGGGGTCACTCACATGCATCCCCCACGTAAGCCTACGGTCCCTGTTTGGGACTTGAACCTGGTTTTGTCTGCCTTACAGGGTGCTCCCTTTGAGCCTATTCAGGATGCTGCTCTGGCTGTACGTACCCTCAAAGTTGTTTTTCTGGTGGCTATTACTTTGGTCAGGCGCGTGTCGGAGCTGGCGGCTCGGTCTATTCAGCCCCCATACTACGAGAGATACCAGGACAAGGTGGTGTTCCGCTTTAAGCCAGATTTTCTGCCAAAGGTGGTTTCTGCCTTTCATTTGAATCAGGATATTGTTCTTCCTTCATTGTGTCCTAATCCTAGCAACGCTAAGGAAAGGGTTTTACATTCATTGGATGTGGTCAGGTGTCTGAAGTACTACCTGGTGGTCACTGCGGCTTTCAGGAAGACTGATGCTCTTTTTGTGGTCCCTTCTGGTCCTAGGAAGGGTTTGGCTCCTGCCAAGTCTACTATTAGCAAATGGATTCGTCAGGCTGTGATTCAGGCCTATTCTGCTAAGGGGAAGAATCCTCCCTTCCGCCTTACTGCTCATTCTACTCGTGCTATTGGTGCCTCTTGGGCCTTCCAGCACCAGGCTTCTGTTGAACAAGTTTGCAAGGCTGCTACTTGGTCTTCTGTTCATACCTTTTCAAAGTTTTACAAGGTTGATGTTAGGGCCTCAGCTGATGCTGTTTTTGGCTGCAAGGTTTTGCAAGCGGCAGTAGTTTAAACTGCCTGTTGTCACCTTTTGTTGGGGGATCCCACCCTACTTTATGGGCACTGCTATTGGATGTCCCAAGTGTAAGTATTATATCTGGAGCAGGACGTACTGTATACTAAGAATAATACAATTCTGTGAAGTACTCACCTGTAGAATTGATATTATTTGTATACAGTACATCCTGCTCCACCCCACCTTGTTGTTGCATTGTTCTGGATCCCCTGTATGGTGATTGTTATCATTGTTATTATTACCAGTTGTTCTGGGTGGTTTAATTCTCCCGGCTTCTTGTTCACTGCTTTTCAATGCTGGGGATTTGTGGGAGGTCCCTGGGTATTTGAAGGGCCGGGAGGAGCCTGTTTTTCCATGTCTCTGCAGTGCAGCGCCATCAGGCGGAGGATAACCCAAGTGTAAGTATTTTATCTGGAGCAGGACGTACTGTATACAAATAATATCAATTCTACAGGTGAGTACTTCACAGAATTGTATTTTTCCTACATCCCTGTACCTGTATGTCTACATCCAATTGGCTATTAAAGTAGACTGCTGGTTACGGGAGCGGCATTAGGAAAAATCTAGTAACCCGTTTTTCTCTGCCATTGCATCAGGAAGCTCCTGTTCCAAGTTTACCAACTCCTTCCTGATGAACTGATGCAGCTTGGGTCGGCCCTACTCTCCCAAGTCTGAAAAGGCATCTAACCCAATGGCTGTGTCTCTGTTGTGGAAATCCAGGTCACTTTGCCAAGTATTCCCTAATAAGAGGTCAATGGCAGTCAACTTCAACACCTAGGTGAGCTTGGGGAAACTATGCGGTCAAGTATCATTTCCTCAGCTAAACCAACTGTTGTTCCTGGCAATTGTTGAATGGGAACATTCCAAGAAAATCTATTACCGCCTTTATCGTAAGAAACCGATCGCGGACTGGTATGGTGGGGGAAAATATTTTTTTTATTATGTATTTTTCTGTCTGTTTAAGGGTTAATTTTAAAAAACAGTTTAGGGTCCATCCTATCCAGTAAGATCGGCCCAGGTACCAGCTTTTTGGGTCTGGTAGCCCAGAGCTACCATCCTTCATATGCAGGAGTTGGATTGAGGTAAGCACAATTAGATAATTTGAGCAGCTCCTACTTGAGGGAAAAACCTGTATTCCCTGGGAGAAATGTAGATGGGGTAATCTGTTCTAACTTAGGTGTGGACCTAGGTGGAGAAAAGATTAGTGTAGGTGCGCTGTGGATAAAAAAGTTTTGTTAAAATAGGCAGGTTAAAAGGGAGAGTAAATAAAGGGTTAATGTTCTCCGCAATCCTGTGAGGAAAAATAGGTTAGTATATATACATAAAAGTAGAAATAAATAAATGCAATAGTATTACCAAAGTGAAGTTTTGTTTGAGGGGGTGTTTCCACCTTTTAATTGAATCAGAAACAACTAATCGCTAATAGAATCACAGAGCGGCACAATTGCAGAGAGTTGAAGTGACATCACTATGAGGGGCCCCTATAGTGCCTGAAAAACACACCCTGGAGCTGGCAGCAGCAGGAGCCCAAACATTGGCTCAAAGAGACACTGGAGTTGGCAGCAGGAGCAGCAGGAGGCCAAAAATTGGCTGAATGACACCCTGGAGTTGCAAGCAGCAGCAGCAGCAGGAGCCCAAACATTGCTTAAAAGAGACACTGGAGTTGGCAGCAGCAGCAGCAGCAGGAGGCCAAAATTGCTTGAAAGACACACTGGAGTTGGCAGCAGCAGCAGGAGCCCAAACATTGCTTGAAAGACACACTGGAGTTGGCAGCAGGAGCCCAAACATTGCTTGAAAGACACAGTGGAGTTGGCAGCAGGAGCCCAAAAATTGGCTGAATGACACCCTGGAGTTGCAAGCAGCAGCAGCAGGAGCCCAAACATTGCTTAAAAGAGACACTGGAGTTGGCAGCAGCAGCAGCAGGAGGCCAAAATTGCTTGAAAGACACACTGGAGTTGGCAGCAGCAGGAGCCCAAACATTGCTTGAAAGACACACTGGAGTTGGCAGCACGATCCATATTTCTTTAGTGCTGGTTTGGCCCCATGATCAATCTACTCTAATGCATCAGGCATTGGTGGGTGGAAATCTTGGCTGATCCATGCCCGATTCATTTCCATGCAGGCCAGTCTCTGAAAAAAAAAACATTTTTGAAGCATACTGGAGCACATCGAATTGCTCTCATCAGAGCATCACTTACGCACATCTAAGAGTTTCATCATTTTGTTTGTGATAAAGTCTTCAGGGCCTAGTTACTAAAGACCATAGATAGTTACACACCTGCTGCTCTTTTCGACAAATCCTGTTTTAAGTGTAGTGTAGCGTGTCAGGCAGAGAAGTGGCAGGATGGGCACAGAGAAGTTGCAGAGGCCTAAATTCATCAAGCAGAGGTTGCAGCAGACTAGGGGTGAGTGGCAGCAGGAGTCTCAGTGAGAGGACTGATCTCCCGGGATCAGCTAGCGGTCGTGTCTTGACCAGCAACCCATCTGCCATCATCCATTGGTTAACACAATCATCCACTGCATCACAAGTGACATCTGACACCCCCAGTCAACTGTTGTATGTTATGCTTTGGGTTCAGCTCCACTATTCAGTGAGGACGATCTGATAATCAGAAAAATCAGCAGCTACTGCCCAGCCAAGAAGTGGAGGAGACACTCGCTGCTTCTTCCACTAGGCGGGCAAGTAGTGATGAGGAGAGTGGCGTGGGAGGTGGTGTTGCAAGCGTTTTGGCTTCTTAAGCAGACACTGTTGAGGAACCTGAGGAGGACATCAGTGAGTTTTGAGGGCACTTTTAAAGGCTTGGAGTGATGGAGAGTGACAGATTTAGCGGCCAGCATGGTGGCAGAAGGGGAAAGTATGGAGGCAAATGTGCTCGGGGTAGACCACTTGCGCGGCAGGCTATCTTCCCAGGAGGTAGTGGAAGAGGGTCCCTGGAGTTGGCGGCGGCGGCAGCAGCAGCAGTGAATTAGTGCGGACTGTTGGTAGGAAAAATCAGCTACAAGGCCATGTGGCAGTTTTTCATCAAGCATCCGCAGGAGGTTAACATGGCTATATGAAAGATGTGTAGGCAGAAGGTGAAGTGTGGCCAGGATCCCAATGTTGGACCCACAGCCCTGCGTCAACATTTGCTGCGTCACCATAAAGCGGCCTGGGAGAGTTGGCTCCAAAGTGGTGGTCCAGCCTGCTGCATTACCCAGTGGCACGCCGCTCCCTGTTCCAGCCAGCCAAGGCTCCACCACCTCCTGTGTGTCATACCCATCCTCTGTCGCTCCAGATGCTCCTCCTCCTCTTAATCCGAGTCAGTCATACCGCCAGAAATCCATTGGCCAAGCCATGTCCAAGAGACAACAGTATGTGCCCACTCATCCAACGTACAAAAGCTAAATGTGCTCCTGTATAAGTTGCTGGTGCTGCAGTCCCTCCCTTTTGAGTTGGTGGACCTTTCAGAGAACTGATGGCTTGTGCCGAGCCGAGGTGGAGAGTCCCATGCTGTCATTTCTTTGCGAAGAAGGCAGTACCAGCACTGTACAATTTTGTTGAACAGAAGGTGGGCCAGTCCTTTAGCCTGTCAGTGTGTACCAAAGTGCACAGCAGTGCCTACGTCTGGAGCTGTAACTACGGTCAGGGGCAATACATATCCTTTAAGGACTACTGGGTGATTGTGGTTCCTGCACAACCACAACAGCAACTTGAACAGGTCCCTCCGCTGTGGCCTCCACGCTCCTAGGCCTTTGTGCCTGTGACAGTGCACTTGCACTTAGCAATGGTGTCACAGAAAAAAGTGGCTAATTGTCAATTACATATTAATAGTGAACATTTATCTTATTTGAACATATTTATGATAATAACATATAATAACATATAACATAGCAACAATAACATCTAACTTGATAATAGTAACATATAGGATAGGATATTTTTTTTTTCATATTTTGTATTTTTTAAAAACATATATATATATATATATATATATATATATATATATATATATTTTATTTTTTTTGAATTTTTTTTAAACATTATTTTCCATTGTCTTTTTTTAATATTTTGTGAATTTTTGTACATTTTTTTTTTTTTTTTTGTATTTTGTTTTTTCTAAATATTTTTTTTTATTATTTTTTTTTTCCCAGTGCCCTTCCAGCCTACCATGTGTGCAGGACACGGCGGTTTCACGCTGTTCTTCACATGGTTTGCCTTGAGCCACAGAGCCACACATGGGAGGAACTGCTAAAAATGAGAACTCAATAAATTAAATCATGGCTTACTCCACGAAAACTGCAAATGGGACCCATGGTGACTGACACTGGGAAGAACATCTTGTCTGTGCTGCGACAAGGAAGCCTGGGCAATGCGTCCTGCCATGACACATGTGTTCAATCTAGTTGTCAAGCGTTTTCTGAAGTCTTCCCCCCATCTGCAAGACATCCTAACAACGGGAAGGAAACTGCATGCACTTCAGCCATTCCTACTCCGCCAAGCCCACCCTTCTTGAGCTTCAGCGTCAGAACGGTATCCCCCAACATAGTCTGATTTGCGATGTTTCCACCCGTTGGAATTCTACCCTCCATATGCAGGATCAACTATAGGAACAGAGAAAAGCCATCACGGATTTCTTGTTGATCCAAACGGATAGGGGGACTCCCCTGTGTAACTTCAATGTAAACCAGTGGCAGCTCATACGTGACACCTGCCGTTTGCTCAGGCCCTTTGAGGAAGCTACTTTATTAGTCAGTCGCCAGGACTATGAGATGAACGATGAGATTCCACTGCTTCATGTACTACAACACATGTTGGAAACCATGGCTGGTCAGGGCACTAGAGACATGGCACATACATTTCACAGCCGCATAAAGCCTGTGGGGGCTGAAGTGGAGGAGGAGGAGGGGGTGGGGCACAGCGAAGCACAGTTTAGGTTTGACAAAATGACCATTTTATCTAGTCATCTGACAGGAGAGGAGGAGCAGGAGCAGCCACAGGAGCTAGAGGGTTGTGAGGAAGGCGAGACAGAGGACCCAGACACACAGTGGCAGTTTGCAGTGGAGATGGAGACAGGTAGTCCCTCCGAGTCACTTGCACAAATGGTACGATGCATGCTCACGTGCTTGCGTAGTGACCACAGAATTGTCTCCATTTGTCAGCTGGATGACTTCTGGCTCTCCACCTTATTGGACCCTCGCTTCTGGCACAAAATGGGGGCATTTCTTAGACCCACTGAGAGGGAGGACAAACTGACCTACTACAGAGACATCCTACATAGTCAGTTGGGCGATGTCTATCTGTGCCATGGTCCATACTCTCGCAGGTCTGACTCGGGGGGACCTCTGCGCTCACCTTCCACTGCCATGGCTGCAGCAGCAGCAGCTCCATCAGCAGCAGCCTCAGTCATCAGTCGCTAATGAGTAGCTTTCTACACCCGCATAGTGAGTCTACTCATGAGCAGCAGGAAGACCTGGAGCAGGACCTGAACCAGCAGGTCATGTCATACCTTGACATGACCATGCCAACACACCTTGAGGATCCGCTGGACTTCTGGGAAGCCAAACTTGACTTGTGGCCGCAACTAGCAGAGTTTGCCCTGGAAAAGCTGTCCTGCCCGGCCATTAGTTGATTTAGATGGCAACTGGGCTGCTCTATATTATGCTGCAAAATTGCAAATTTACCTCACAGTATAAGCTATTGCCCCTCAGATTTACACAGGGGCTGCTCTATATAATGCTGCAAAATGGCAAATTTACCTCACAGTATAAGCAAATGCCCCTCAGATTTACACAGGGCCTGCTCTATATTATGCTGCAAAATGGCAAATTTACCTCACAGTATTAGCAAATGCCCCTCAGATTTACACAGGGCCTGCTCTATATTATGCTGCAAAATGGCAAATTTACCTCACAGTATAAGCAAATGGCCCTCAGATTTATACAGGGCCTGCTCTATATTATGCTGCAAAATGGCAAATTTACCTCACAGTATAAGCTATTGCCCCTCAGATTTACACAGGGGCTGCTCTATATAATGCTACAAAATGGCAAATTTACCTCACAGTATAAGCTATTGCCCCTCAGATTTACACAGGGGATGCTCTATATAATGCTGCAAAATGGCAAATTTATCTCACAGTATAAGCTATTGCCCCTCAGATTTACACAGGGCCTGCTCTATATAATGCTGCAAAATGGCAAATTTACCTCACAGTATAAGCAAATGCCCCTCAGATTTACACAGGGCCTGCTCTATATTATGATGCAAAATGGCAAATTTGCCTCACTATATAAGCTATTGCCCCTCAGATTTACACAGGGGCTGCTCTATATAATGCTGCAAAATGGCAAATTTACCTCACAGTATAAGCTATTGCCCCTCAGATGTACACAGGGCCTGCTCTATATAATGCTGCAAAATGGCAAATTTACCTCACAGTATAAGCTATTGCCCCTCAGATTTACACAGGGCCTGCTCTATATTATGCTGCAAAATGGCAAATTTACCTCACAGTATAAGCTATTGCCCCTCCGATTGACACAGGATCTGCTCTATATAATGCTACAAAACCAAGAGCGGATTTAACTCACACAATATAACCTATTTCTCAGGTTTATATAGGGACTGCTCTATGTAATGGTGCAAAACCATGAATTTACCTTTATAAACTATTGCCCCCCCAGACTTACTCAGGGGCTGCTCCATATAATGGTGCAAAACAGCGCAAATGTATTGTCCAATATAAACTATTGCTGCTCTGATTTACACAGGAGGGCCACTCTAAAGAATGGTGAAACATGGCGTATTTAGCTCACAATATAACATAGATTGCAAAATGAGATTTTCAGACAGGGCCTGCTCTATAAAATGGCAATTTTACCTCACAATATAAACTATTGCTCCTCAGATTTACACAGTGGGCTTCTCTATATAATGGTGCAAAATGGCTAATTTACCTCACTATATAATCTATTACAGCTCTCTATAAAAAAAAATAAATAAATAAAAAAGGGCCTGTAGAAGCTTATTTAGTATAACAGATAGGGTGACATGTGCTGGTTTGGGATGCCCATTTGGGCTAGTGTTTTGACAGCAGGACAAAAACCAATTCAAAATGCAATAGTTTAATAAAACTGAGGCTGTACAAGCTTATTTAGTATAAAAGATAGGGTGACGTGCTGGTTTGGGATGCCCATGTGGGCTGGTGTTTTGACTGCAGGACAAAAACCAATTCAAAATGCAATACTTTGATTAAGCTGAGGAAGGATCAACAAGCGTATTTAGTATAACAGATAGGCTGCCTAATGCAGGTTTGGGATGCCCTGCGGCCTGGTGTTTTTTTGTTAAAGGCAGACCAAAAACCAATTCAAAATGCAATACTTTGATTAAGCTGAGGAAGGATCAACAAGCGCATTTAGTATAACAGATAGGCTGCTAAGTGCAGGTTTGGGATACCCAGGTGGGCTGGTGTTTTTTTTGTTAAAGGCAGACCAAAAACCAATTCAAAATGCAATAACTTAATAAAGCTGAGGCTGTAGACGCTTATTTAGTATAACAGATAGGGTGCCACGTGGTGGTTTTGGATACCCTGCGGCCTGGTGTATTGACAGCAGACAGAAAGCAATGCAAAATTAAATAACTTAGTACAGCTCAGGCTGAAGCACGCTTATTTAGTATAACAGACGGGGTGCTCGTTGCAATTTTGGGATACCCCAGGCACAGGTTTAATGTCAGCAGACAGAAAGCAATGCAAAATTAAATAACAGTACAGCTCAGGCTGAAGCACGCTTATTTAGTATAACAGACGGGGTGCTCGTTGCAATTTTGGGATACCCCAGGCAGCGGTGGGTGTAATTTCAGCAGACAGAATTCAATGCACACCTAAAGCAATTAGCAAAAAACAGGCTGAAACAGGCCTGCTTAGTATAACTTGAGGGGTGGGTAGTTGAGATTTTGGGATACCCCAGTCCCCAATGTAAGTTGAAAAGTTCAAAAGACACAAATAAATCACATCGCTTAAGAGCGGCATACTCATCAGAGGCTGGATCAAGCCCTGAGGTATTTGATAGGTCTCTAATAACAGACCTAATAGCGACTGCCATAAGTGCCGAGGCACCCACAGGTCGTAAGGCCGAGCCAACGCTAGCAAACCCATGGCAAGCCAATTGATCAATACGTTTGTCCTCCCCATCCTTAAGTATAGTAGATTCCAGAGAATTGGACAAACTGAGCACAGGTGCATCCACCACAGGGGGGGGGGGGGGATGACCAACGCTTAACAGTGTCTGAAGGAAAGGGATATTTCTTATCCCAGCCTAAAGGAATGCCAGGAAGCCGCGCAGGCTTCTCCCATTCCTTAAGAATGATTTCTTCAAAATGTTTTTGATCTGGAAATTCTAGACAAGGCTTGGAGGCTCCAAAGAACTCCCCCTTCTGAGGAGGGACTGCTTCTGGAAGATCGATTGCCAAAACCTCATATACAATTGAGCAAGAGCTTTAGGGGTATCAAAAATCTCCCGTTCACCTTGTTCAGCGTCAATATCCACAAATTGCTGAAACATCAGATTCCTCAAAGAATTCTCCTTCTCCAAATGGAGAACAATCTGACCAATCAAGACGCTCGCTACAATCAAGCTCATTTGCCTCAACAGCAGGAGCTAAATGTTTTCTTTTAGCTGAGGCCTTCTTGGCCACAGAGTTAGACATTAATTTTTCAATGTGAGCCAATCTGGCACATACATCAGAAAGCGACTCTCCACCCATGACAATATCACTGGGGTTATGGACAAGACAAGGTGGTGTGGGAGAAGAGGTCGGAGCCCCAGACCCTGAGGCCTGGGCCTCTGAATGCTGTATTATAATCAATTGAGCGCAAGCTACACAAAGAAATGCGTTATTCCCAATAAGGGATGCCCCACATCGCAAACACTGCCGAGTCTGTCCCAAAGGAACTGAAAGCCCAGTATCCTGAGATGCCTCCATATGGTGTTTCTTAAAATACTTAATTTTTTTATAGTCGGCAAGTATATGGGATTTAAGCCGAAGCTACCCAGGATGCCCCTTAATAGTCCCTAAATGGGAGGATTTAACAAGGACCAGGAGAAACCCCTATTAAAGAGTTCCCACCTGGAAGACATAAAAAATATACAATAAGCCTTATGCATAAAAAAGACTTCCCTTTAGCAGAGCTAAAGGGTACTCACAATGACCACGACAGCCCTGCGACCAACGACCTGCGAAAGCCCAGCAGAAGCACCAGCGCAGCAGCCAGAACCAGCAGAGAGACCAGCGCCAGAACCGGAACCAACATGCCAGTAACAAACCGCATGTGAGAACAGGAAGAGAGCGATTGAAATCCGGTGCCGCCGAGAAGCCCCGCCCCACAAGGAATGCTCAGAGAGCGGAGGGTGGACCAGCCAAGGACAGCCGAATGACGTCAAAGAACGGGGCTGGACGCTGCCCGTCAAGCCCCGCCCACACCCGGAAGCACGCGCTGACAGAGATTTCTGCTTTGGATGATACCATGGCCATGTGTAGCAGAACTTCCGCTTTGCTAGTTGCTATATGGCGGTCTATATGGCTACGCCAGTGGGCGGCTGACACGGTGGCTAAGAAGTCACTTATAGCACTCCCCTTTGGGGGATTGCACCTCTTTGGTGAGAAATTGAATTCTGTCATTAAAGGAGGCAAATTGCCTCAGTGTAAGAAGCAACGTCATTCCTTTCGGGGATCGGCCTCTTTTAACCCTTCCTTTCGTGGTTCCAGAGCAGGCAGAGGATCGGCCTCTTCAGCCCCAAGGGGGACTGCATGGAACAGAGGAAGAGGACGTGGCTGTTCAAACCAGAATTGGGGATCAAAGCTTAACGCTGCTTCCAAACCTGCCCAGCAATGAGGAGGCGCCCTCACCCGTGCGGGTGGGGGGACAGCTGCGGTTCTTTTTCCAGGCTTGGGTCAAAGAGGTATCAGACAGATGGATTCTGGAGGTTGTGTCCTCCGGGTACAAGCTGGAATTCGAGTTTCGGCCTCCGCCCAGATTTTTCAGGTCGCGGATGCCCGCGGATCGTGCTGGGGCTCCGGGCAGCTGTTGCGAATCTCTTAAACATGGATGTTATTCGCCTGGTTCCTCTTGTGGAAAGGGGTCTGGGGTTTTACTCCAACCTATTTACCGTTCCCAAAAAAGACGGCTCTGTTCAGCCTATTCTATATCTGAGGCGACTAAATCAACTTATTCGCTTCAGAAGGTTCTGCAGTCTTTAAGATCAACGATCGACGTTCTCCGTCAAGGGGACTTTATGACTTCCATCGACATCAAGGATGCTTATCTGCACATCCCTATTTGTTCCGCTCACCAGAGGTTCCTCAGATTCACAGTGGAAGACCAGCACTTTCAGTTTGTGGCCCTTCCATTCGGTCTCACCTCATCCCCAAGAGTATTTACCAAGGTTTTGGCAGGAGTAATGGCTATTCTCAGGCTCCAGGGCATTTGCATTGTGCCATTTTTGAACGACCTTCTCATCACATCAATCAGGCGGAATTGGACACCAGGACCATGGTGGCTACACTGGAGAGGTTCGGTTGGGTGATAAACCATGCCAAATCCTCTCTTTATCCTGTAAGGGAGATTCCCTTTCTGGGCTTATTTCTGAATATCCTTCAGGCCAGGGTATTTCTTCCTCAGTCCAAAATTGTTCTGATTCAAGACTTAATTTGTCTGTTCTTGTCCAATCCTCGTCAGCCTATCCGCTTGGGGATGAGGCTAGTGGGGCTGATGGTGGCCACATTCGAAGCAGTCCCGTTCACTCAGTTTCATATGAGGACGCTTCAGCTTTTTCTCTTGGCGAAGTGGGACAAGTGTCCTCTGTCATTGAATCGGGTTTGTTTGTTGTCTCCCCGTGTTCTGCGGTCCTTTCAGCGGTGGCTGACTTCGAGCAATCTCAGAAACGGCAGGTCATTTCTGACCCCCTGTTGGGAGTTGCTCACTACGGATGCCAGCCTTATGGGTTGGGGGGGCATCTGGAGTAAGTACTGGTTCCAGGGGTTGTGGGGGCCTCAGGAGGCTCACTCCCCGATCAATTTATTGGAGCTTCGGGCCATTCGGCTTGTTCTGCTCCGACTGACTCATCTTTTGCGGGGGCTGCCGGTTCAGATTCGGTCAGACAACCGGACAGCAGTTGCATACATCAATCACCAAGGAGGGACTCGCAGTTGGGGTGCCCTCCGGGAAGTATCTCTGATCCTCCACTGGGCAGAGATCAATGTTCCCTGCATATCGGCAGTTTACATTCCGGGGATAGAGAATGTGGAGGCAGACTCCCTTAGCAGAGCATGCGCTCGCCGGGGTCTTTCAGTTTCTTTGTCACAAGTGGGGGACTCCACGGTTGGACCTGTTTGCTTCTCGTCACAACCACAAACTTCCAGTGTTTGTGTCTCTATCCCAGGATCCTCTGGCAGTGGCAATGGATGCCATGTCTCTGGCCTGGAAGGATCTGGGGTTTCTGTATCTGTTTCCCCCATTCTCCATGATAAGCAAGGTGGTGCGCAAGCCAGTTCTGGAAGGGGCGCCAGCAATTCTGGTGGCTCCAAGATGGCCAAGACGTTTGTGATTCGCAGACATCACAAGGCTAGCAGAGGATCAGTTGCATCTGCCTCTTCTTCCAGATCTCATCACCCAGGGTCAACTCTGTTACCCCAATTTACCAACGCTGGCTTTGACGGCGTGGCTGCTGAAGTTTCCATCTTAACCCTTTCAGTGCCAAGCACGTAGATTCTACGTGCTTGCTTCTACTCCACTTAAGTGCCAAGCACGTAGAATCTACGTGCTTGACTTTCCCCCCTGCTAGATCGTTGGATCCGGCTGGGTCTCCTCTTTAATTTGATGCCATCCGATCCCCTGTGGGGGGTCGGATGGCTCCAGGAGAGCCCCCGGAATAGCCCCCCCCCCCCGTTTGCCAGCAGCAGCTGCTAACTGTAAAAAAAAAATAAATAAATAAAAATGACATTTACTTACCTGCAGTTGCGCTGCCTCCCTCCGGGTCTCCTCTTCACTGGGGGGGCCTCCGATTGCCCCCCCCAGCCTCTTCAGCTTCAGGGGAGAGCCTGAAAGGGCTCTCCCCCTCCTCTCCCGACGGGCACCGCCATCTTGCTGTTAAGGGCTTATGACGTCACTCCCGGGCCTCTTGCTGCCTCTCCTCGGCTCAGCTGTCAGATGCCCTGGTGATCGCTGGGCAGAGCAGTGGAGGGGCAGGGGATGCTCTGATCCCCTGCCCCCCCTCCTCTGGCCAGCGATCACCAAGGCATCTGACAGCTGATCACCACAGGAGCTGACAATCGGGTGAGGTGAGTAAAGTAAAAAAAAACTTTTTTTTTTTTTTTTAATAAATGACATTTTTGTGTGTGTGTGTGTTTTTTTTTTTTATGTTAACCCTTTGTGAACTGGTAAGGGGTCCATGAGACCCCTTATACCAGTTCACAAGGCTGGGGTCTGGCAAGCCACCTGCAACTAGCGGGTGGCTTGCCATTAACCCCCGCACCCCCAATTACCTGCCTCCCAAAAGCCCAGGGGGAGGCAGAAGAGCCCGGGCCCACACAGGGTATGTGGGTTCGTAGGCTGCAGGGTGGGGGGCCACAAAAGCTGGCCCCTCCACTCTGTTCCTTCAAGCCCCCATAGCTGGTCCCGGGCTGGTTATGACGGGTAAGGGGGACCCTACGTCATTTTTTTTTTTAATTTTAAGGGTTAGGGTTAGGGTTACCCTAAGGGAAGGGGGGACCCTATGTCATTTTTTTTTTAATTAACCCCTTATGTTTATAGTGTGGATATTAGTTGTATTTTATTTGTAAATGTAATAAAGTGCTCTTTTCAGTTTGGGGGACCTCCAGGGCAAGAATGGGGGGGCTACCGATACATATGTGGTACCGTTGTAATCGGGAGAAATGGGGCTATCACATGCAATATGGTTTTCATTAAAAAAAAAAAGGTTTTATTTAAAATAAAGGAAACAATTGTTTAAAAATATATATATATTTTTTTTTGTTTGTTTTTTTAAGCAGAAATATTCAAAAAACAGTAGAAAAATTACAAACAAGACATTTCATGTTAAAGCCTAAACTCTGCTGCAAAAAATGTATATGTAATGTATATAATTTTTCTGGAAATTCCAGCAAAAATCACGGTTAATCATGCCGCAAAATGGGGAAAAATGACCTGTCAACAGAGGGTGACAAAACTTCAAGTAGGCTGACAATTAAAAGGGTTAATAGTACCTATGCATGTTGGGTATTGTTCTACTCGGGGGACCTTGCGCTTTCAGATTTAGCTTGTTTTTTCTTGTTTGCATATTGATATTTTAGGAAAACATGGTTTTTATTCTGCTTTTTTATAATTGTTTTTAGGGAAACCCTGAGAAAGATGAGCCCACTACAACAAGCTCAGTACTCTTAGAAAGCTTAACATGTGTACTTTCAGAGAATATATGTAAAGGGTTGTTTTGGTTGAAAAATCGCAAGGTGTGCACTTTGTCGGCAGAGCTGAAATTTTTAAGTAAAATTACCGTTATGCGCATGCTTTACTTTGGGGTGTTTGGCAACTCTTCCCTTGACAGTACCTATGCATGTTGGGTATTGTTCTGTTCGGGGGTTGTTGCTTTTTCAGATTTTACTTGTTTTTTTCTGTTTGCATATAGTTTTTTTTAGGAAAATGTGGCTTTGATTCTTCTTTTTTAGGGAAACTCTGTGCAACCAAAGAATTGATTGAGGGATTACTTCCAGAAAATTGCGCCCATGTCAACAAACCTGGTACGCCTAGAAAGCCTGAGGTGTATACTTCAAGAGAATATATAGTTTTTGGGGGGTTTTTCAAATTTAAAGGGTTCTTTTTCTGGAAAGACCGCAAGGTGCGCTTAGCGCGGTGCATAGTTGTATTTTATCTGAAAATCTCCTAAAGCGCTGTTTCAGTTTGGGGGAGTCTCCTGGGCAGGAAAGGGTGTCTACCTATACATATGTGGTAACGCTGTGACCGGGATTAATTGGGGTTTCACATGCAATAAGATTTTATTGACAAACTTACATTTTTTAGTTTCAAAAACTTTTTTATTGAGGACAGGCAAGATACAGTCATACAGATCAATTTCAACAAGCAGAATAGCATTTGAACTTTGATTACAGCATTTCTACCGGTCAAACATATAGATTAACATGCACCCATTAGTCCCACCCTTCACTGTTCCATAAGGGCCAAATCAAGAGGTAATAACAGATCTTCTCCCGTACATTAGAAAGACTCCGGTGCTGGCAGGTCAAACAGAGTATGTGATAAACCACCTCTCCTAACCTAATATAACTGGTGGATCCCCTTCAACCAGTCTCCTGAGGTACCATTCAGTGCCTCCGAAGGAGCTGTGTATTTTGGCTCGGATTTCCGGCGTTAAAAGATTGATAAAGCTCTCCCAGGTGGAAAAAAAGAATTCAACCTTGGTTTCCTTGTGAGAGGCCACATCCACCCACATTGCAAAAAATAGTTTTTTTTTTTTATTTTTTTGCACATATTTCACCCAAAAGTATTGAGAATACACCTAAAAAATTACAAACAAGACATTTCATGTTAAAGCCCAGACTCTGCTGAAAAAAACAATATATCATTTTCCTGGGAAATCCCTTCAAAAATCACATTTGAACATGGGGAGCGCAAAATAGTGCAAAATGGTCTGGCACCAAGTGTGACAAAAACTCCAGGTAGGCTGGCAGCGAAAGTGTTAAAGGAGGAAGGTCTTTCTGACGCGGTCATTCAGACTCTTGTTAGAGCTAGGAAAAAGTCTTCCTTTGTTGTTTACTACAGGACTTGGAGGTTCTATATTGATTGGTGTGAGTCTAAGGTCTTGCCCTGTAGGGTATTTTCTATCCCTAAGATTTTGGAGTTTCTGCAACATGGTCTGGATTTGGGTTTCCAGATTAGTACTTTGAAGGGGCAGGTTTCTGCTTTGGCTATTTACTTTCAAAGATCTTTTGCTCTTCATCCTTTGGTTAAGACTTTTTTCCAGGGGGTCACGCATGTGCGGTCTCCTAGAAAGCTCCTACTTCCAGTTTGGGATCTTAACTTGGTGCTTTCTGCCATGCAGGCTGCTCCTTTTGAGCCATTGACGGATGTTCCTCTTCATATTCTTAGAAGGTTGCTTTCTTGGTTGCTATTACCTCTGTCCGTCGGGTTTCTGAATTGGCGGCCCTGTCTATCCAGGCCCCTTACTTCGAAAGGCATCAGGATAAGGTGGTTTTCCGTTTTAAACCAGATTTTCTAAGGTGGTGTCTGCCTTCCACCTAAATCAGGATATAGTTCTTCCTTCATTGTGCCCTAATCCTAGTAATAACAAGGAAAGGGTTTTACATTCTTTGGATGTTGTTCGTTGTGTTAAGTATTATTTGGTTACTACTTCTGCTTTCCGTAAGACAGATGCCTTTTTTGTTGTGCCCTCCGGGCCTAGGAAGGGGTTGGCACCCGCCAAATCTTCCATCAGTAAATGGATTCGTCAGGCCATTGTTGGGGCCTATTCTGCTAAGGGGAAGGTTCCCCCATCTTGTGTTACTGCTCATTCTACTCATGCTGTTGGGGCTTCTTGGGCTTTTCAGCACCAGGCGTCTGTTGAACAAGTTTGCAAGGCTGCTACTTGGTCTTCGGTGCATACTTTTTTTTACAAGGTTGATGTGCGGGCCTCAGCGGATGCTGCTTTTGGTCGCAAAGTTCTGCAAGCTGCAGTTATTTAAGTTATGCATTTTTGCCTTGTGGGATCCCCACCCATTATGGACACTGCTATTGGATATCCCAAGAGTCATGAATATTGGAAGCGGGGTGTGTGACATACTAGGAATAATACAATTTTGTGAGTACTCACCTGTAAAATGGGTATTACGAGTACGGTATGTCACACACCCCGCTTCCCCCACCCTTTTTTGTTCAGGGGTCCTTTATATGGTGTTTGTTATTATTTTCAATTCACTATATAATTTGCTCTTCCTGATTTTCTCACTGCTTTTTTAATAGACTGGGGAATAGTGGGAGGTCCCGGGTATTTATGGACCAGGAGGGGCTCCTTTTTTCCATGTCATCTCTGCAAGATCGCCCTCTACCGGCCGGTATCCCAAGTGTCATGAATATTGGAAGCGGGGTGTGCGACATACTCGTAATACCCATTTTACAGGTGAGTACTCACAAAATGGTATTTTCCTGCTCCCTCCTTCTCTGCCCTTGTGGTGATGTCATCCACCCTGTCCCAAAAGGGGCGGGTTACTCGTAAAGATGGAGGCGCCCGTTGGAAAGTAGAGGGAAAGTGCCTGTCAGGCTCTCTCCTGAAGACTAAAGAGCCGGGGGGGGGGGGATCGGAGGCCCCCTGGTGAAGAGGAGACCCGGCGGGAGCGATTGCCACAGAGTTGAGTAAATGTCACAATCACCCCATTTATTATAGCTAGGTTTGGGACATGGGGGTACACACTCACTCCAGTCTTTACAGATAGGTTTGGTATAAGTGGGCATTCTCATCCCAGTGAATACAGATAGGTTTGGTACAAAGGAACCCTCTCACTCCAGTGAATACTGGGTTTTGGTACACTTTAAGGATTTTATCTACTTGTCAAACTCACAGGTTTTGTTTGATTACTTGCCACTCAGACTCGAAAGAGGGGTGAGAGATTTGTTTTGCCTTGTATTGCTCAGCTGTGGCCGATTACATTTGTATCATTCCAAATATATATACTTGTACAGTGTTTTGTATTATCGTTTTATATCTGGGCTCTAGTCCAGTCAAAAATGATAGTGTTGTAATATACTGTATTCAACTAAACAGTTGTAGAGATCTCAAATCACAGTTGCATTTTCAAGTTTTATATTTTGCACAATTTAAAAAATTCTGATGAAGTAGTGGTCTCCCCAACGCGTCAGTGGTGCATCTTGCGGTGGCCCTTCCTCAACTTTAATTGGTGATATTTATTTGGGCTATTTGGGGAGTCCCAGGCAGGCTATTTTGTTATTAACAAAAGCAATCTTATGTATATTTATAATAACATTTCATAGTCCCACCTGATGTTACTGTTCCAAAGTAATGGTCTCAGATGCATCTTGTATGGACAGCAGCTAAGAAAAGATGCAACGCATCAGTGAGGTAAGTGGGGAGGACGGGGCTAATTATTGATTTACATTTATATCTTGGTCTATACGGATGCAGACTGTACGGGCACATGCTTACTAGCAGTCACATTGAATAGAGGCACTTGATAGACTGTTTCTTTTATGCACTCTTTGCACATGGCACACTGGACTTTATTAAGGAAATATTCATAGCATACACTACTATTTTCTTAGAGCTGCGGCTCTTGCTTTGACACAAATTTGGTGTCCACTTTCATTTTTTCTTATCAACTTTTACATTATTTGCACTAGCACTTTTCTTCTTAGCTGCTGTCCATACAAGATGCATCGGAGACCATTAATTAGGGCACAATAATTGATTTATTATTAATTGGAATATTTATTAGCCCTGGAGTTCCTCCCCACTAAGCTTTTTTGGTTGTACATTGTCTTATATGTTTGTTTGTGTGTGTATATGTTTACTTGCATTGTATACACAATTTTCTAAATAAATTTGATTGGCTAGATTATGCTGTGTGAGGCCACTTGTGTGGGGATTGCAGTGGGTCAGCTCTAGAGTCCCATTGCCCAGGGGTTGGGAAGTGTGTTATAAGTCCCCCTAGGCCTGCACCAATTATCTATTAGGCCGTGCATATTTGGTTGTGGTGGTAACAGTTCCAATGCATGTTGGTCATAGTCCTTAAAGGAAAAGAGAGAAAAGAGGTGATACCGAATTTAAGGGTGTAGGTTCACTTTAACATGGCATCCTTTGCATAATATTTCCTGTTGTTATTGGAGTCTCTAAAATCATTTTCCCATGCTTAGATATGTGAGTACAAGCTTCAGTTTCTTTGTACATTAGACATCTTTAATATATTAAACTGGAAAGTCGCTTTTTAAGGTCTTCCATTCAGCTCCAGAGTATAAACATTACACATCATTTATCAGGGGGGAGTCTTGTTTGTGGACAGAAATGGAATGCTGTGATGTGATAAATGAGAAAAATGCTTGTACTGATGTTATCTATAGATCTACAACTTGCCAGCTCTATTCTAGTCCCAGAGACCTCTGGGAAATCTTTTTTGGGATTCCTGTAACCAAAAGTGAAAAGAAATTACATCATATAAACACTTTCTCGTTTAGCTAGCCCCTTTTCTCATAAAGCCCCCCCACAAAGTAAATGTATTAACAGGGCCCTATAGCAAACATCAGAGTGGGCCCCCCAAAGAAAACCCTACCCCCAGCCTTGTAAGCAGACTATCAGTCACAAACCTGGCTCAGACTGGCCCACTAGATTACCTAAGAATACCTCGGTGATCCCCTTAACTCAGGGAGACAAAATCTACAAACAAGATGGTGCACTTACGTGATAGCAAATACTGTGTTGTTTTCTATGATGGAGGCAGAGGGGAATGCTGGATATCGGTGTTTTATAGTAGGAGAGCAAAGGTTATCCCCTCACACACAATACAGTTAGATTTAATGCCTGTGTAGGTGATCCCAAAAAATAAGCCAGTACTCATTTTATGCAAGCCATGATTTCATGTAACTATAAGATGGGGCCCCCGAGATTCTGCTTTCCTGGTGGCCTTCCCAGTCCGAGACTGTGAGAGATTGGTCTGATTGGAGTTCTAGGTAGTGTTGACGCAGAGGGAAACTATAAGGTCAATACACAGCCGTTCTTAAACACACTTACACTTGAAAGATTGCGCATATGCGTACATTTTTCCATAATTTTCATTCAATTTTTGAGCTATTTCTGTTTGCGTAAGTACCTTAAGGCCTTTTCGTTATCGTGTCTACTGCATATCTTCTTTTTTTGTGTTTAAGCGTATAATACGTTATTATTAGTGATGAGCGAATCGATCCGGACGAACCCGGATTCGTTCCGAATTTCATGAAAAATTCGATTCTGAACGAATCCGAATTTCCCGGCGATTCGATCGATCGAAGTTTTCCTTTAAACTCAATGACAGGCATTCTAAGATGGTGGACGGACATGTTAAGAGATGTCCCCAGGGGCAAGTGACGATGGGACAGTCACATGCAGCCTATCAGCAGGCAGGAAGCCCGGTGACGTCACCGTGCTATATAAAGCGGCGGCCATTTTCCTTTTGCGCAGTTGAGACTTGCATTGCAGACAGAACGGACCTAGCTGCAGGGAGAGACAGACAGTCTTAGTTAGGTGAGAGTTAGCGATAGCTAGTAGAGACAGTTACAGATAGTTAAAGAGAGAGACAGATAGTTAGGGAGATTTAGAGTGGTAGACAGAGCTAGGGAAAGATAGGTTTAAAACCGGAACAATCCAGCAGCATACAAGTCACATTGACAGGGTGCCTAGTGCTGCCTATGATTCATATTTCATAATTACTGGGTTACTGTTAATATATTTGGTTTGGTTAAAATACAGCTGCACACTGTGCATGCAATGCACATGCTATTTAACCCTTTCAGCTATTTAGCCCTGAACGCTATTTTAACCCTATCTGTTCAACAAAAGCATTTCTCATTATTGGATTAGTGTTAAAAGTTTCTGTTCAGCTTAAAATACATTACTCCACACTGGCATCCCAAGGCACATGCTATTTAACCCTATCTGTTCAACAAAAGCATTTCTCATTATTGGATTAGTGTTAAAAGTTTCTGTTCAGCTTAAAATACATTACTCCACACTGGCATCCCAAGGCACATGCTATTTAACCCTATCTGTTCAACAAAAGCATTTCTCATTATTGGATTAGTGTTAAAAGTTTCGGTTCAGCTTAAAATACATTACGCCACACTGGCATTCCAAGGCCCATGCTATATAACCCTATCTGTTCAACAAAAGCATTTCTCATTATTGGATTAGTGTTAAAAGTTTCTGTTCAGCTTAAAATACATTACGCCACACTGGCATCCCAAGGCTCATGCTATTTAACCCTATCGGTTCAACAAAAGCATTTCTCATTATTGGATTAGTGTTAAAAGTTTCTGTTCAGCTTAAAATACATTACGCCACACTGGCATCCCAAGGCACATGCTATTTAACCCTATCTGTTCAACAAAAGCATTTCTCATTATTGGATTATTGTTAATAGTTTCTGTTCAGCTTAAAATACATTACGCCACACTGGCATCCCAAGGCTCATGCTATTTAACCCTATCTGTTCAACAAAAGCATTTCTCATTATTGGATTAGTGTTAAAAGTTTCTGTTCAGCTTAAAATACATTACGCCACACTGGCATCCCAAGGCACATGCTATTTAACCCTATCTGTTCAACAAAAGCATTTCTCATTATTGGATTAGTGTTAAAAGTTTCTGTTCAGCTTAAAATACATTACGCCACACTGGCATCCCAAGGCACATGCTATTTAACCCTATCTGTTAAACAAAAGCATTTCTCATACTTGGATTAGCGTTAATAGTTTCTGTTCATCTTAAAATACATTACGCCACACTGGCATCCCAAGGCACATGCTATTTAACCCTATCTGTTAAACAAAAGCATTTCTCATAATTGGATTAGTGTTAATAGTTTCTGTTCAGCTTAAAATACATTACGCCACACTGGCATCTCAAGGCACATGCTATTTAACCCTATCTGTTCAACAAAAGCATTTCTCATAATTGGATTGGTGTTAATAGTTTCTGTTCAGCTTAAAATACATTAGGCCACACTGGCATCCCAAGGCACATGCTATTTAACCCTATCTGTTAAACAAAAGCATTTCTCATAATTGGATTAGTGTTAATAGTTTCTGTTCAGCTTAAAATACATTACGCCACACTGGCATCCCAAGGCCCATGCTATTTAATCCTATCTGTTAAACAAAAGCATTTCTCATAATTGGATTAGCGTTAATAGTTTCTGTTCAGCTTAAAATATATTAGGCCACACTGGCATCCCAAGGAACATGCTATTTAACCCTATCTGTTAAACAAAAGCATTTCTCATAATTGGATTAGCGTTAATAGTTTCTGTTCAGCTTAAAATACATTAGGCCACACAGGCATCCCAAGGCACATGCTATTTAACCCTATCTGTTAAACAAAAGCCTTTCTCATAATTGGATTAGTGTTAATAGTTTCTGTTCAGCTCAAAATACATTACGCCACACTGGCATCCCAAGGCACATGCTATTTTAACCCTATCTGTTATACAACATAAGCATTGATCAGAATCAGCTTCATGAAGCTACTTTAGTTTGCACTTGTTTTTGACTGCTTTCAATAAACCAGGCCGCAGGGCACCCCAAAGCTGCACCTTGCACCCTATCTCTTATACAACATAAGCGTTGTTCAGCATCAGCTTCATTAAGCTACTTCAGTTTGCACTTCCATTTTGACTGCTTTCAATAAACCAGGCCGCAGGGCACCCCAAAGCTGCACCTTGCACCCTATCTGTTTATACTAAATAAGCAAATACATAAAAATGTCAGGCAGACAAGTGCCAGGATGTTCAAAGAGGAGTGGCAGAGGCCAAGATTCAGCAGGCAGAGGTCGCAGCAGACTAGGGGCGAGTGGCAGCAGGAGTCACGGTGAGAGACCTGATCTGCCAGTATCTGCTAGCGGTCGTGTCTCCACCAGTAACGCATCTGCCGTGGTAGATTGGTTAACGCGCTCATCAACATCATCACAAGTTACGTCTGAGACCCCCAGTCTAGGGTCGGTAGGTTCCTCTGACACAACCCTGAGTTGGCATGCCCCGAGAGCAGTCCCTGTCCTCCCATTGCCTCTGTCCTATGCCGTTCCTTCCCCCAGCGACGTATCCTATGCTTTGGGTTCAGCTCCACTCTTTAGTGAGGAGGACGATCAGATAGAGGACAGTCAGCAGCTACTGCCCAGCCATGAAATGGAGGTGGCTTCTTTAGCTCGGCAGACAAATAGTGATGTGGACAGTGTCGTGGGTGTTGCGAGATTTCCAGCTCCTGCGCTAAACACTGTTGAGGAAACCGAGAACATCAGTGACGTACAGCCACAACTTGGTGATGATGATGATGAAGCTGATCGCACTTGGGAGCCGGGTGATGAAGGGGCTTCATCGTCATCATCAGGAGAAGAGGGGCGCAGGTTGCCCCGGAGTCAGCAGCTCAGGCAGCAAGGTGTTAGCAGCATGGTTGGCAGTCAGCATGGGGGCACAATTGTAAAGCCTGGAGCCAAACGGGGCCGGGGTAGAGCACCTGCTGCACAGCAGGCTACCTTATCGGGTGGTAGTGGAGCAGGGGTTCCTGGAGTTGGTGACAATAGCAGCGAATCAGTGAGGCCTGTTGGTGGGAAAAGTAGTTACTCGGCAGTGTGGCAGTTTTTCCTGAAGCATCCGCAGGAGGGTAACATGGCCACATGCAAGATATGTAGGCAGAAGGTGAAGCGTGGCCAGGGCCCAAATGTTGGCACCTCGGCCCTGCGTCAATATATGATGCGTCACCATAAAGCGACCTGGGAGAACCGAGGCTCCCAAGGGGTGGTCCAGTCTGCTTCCTCACCAAGTGGCACGCCGCTCCCAATTTCTGCCAGCCAAGGCTCCAGCACCTCAGCCGAAGGCAGCTGTGCGTCATACCTATCCTCTGTCGCTCCTGCTCCTCCTCCTCCTCCTCCAAGTCATGCATCCCGCCAGCAATCCATCAGCGAAGCCATGTCCAAAAGACAGAAGTATGCGCCCACTCTTGCAGCAGCTGAAGCTGAATGTGCTCCTGTCCAAGTTGCTGGTGCTGCAGTCGCTCCCTTTTCAGGTGGTGGACTCTGCACCTTTCAGAGAACTGATGGCTTGTGCCGAGCCGAGGTGGAGAGTCCCAAGCCGTCATTTCTTTGCCAAGAAGGCAGTACCAGCACTGCACACTTTTGTTGAACAGAAGGTGGGCCAGTCCTTGAGCCTGTCGGTGTGTAGCAAAGTGCATGGCAGCGCCGACGTCTGGAGCTGTAACTACGGTCAGGGACAGTACATGTAGTTTACGGCCCACTGGGTGAATGTGGTCCCTTTGCAGCAGCAGCAGCAACTTGGACAGGTCACGCCGCTTCGGCCTCCGCGCTCCCTGCCCATTGGGCCTGTGACACTGTGCGACTCGGCCTCCTCATCCTCCGCCATCTCCTCACCCTCCACTGTAGGCTCAAGTCTCAGTGCCCCTCCAGTCTACCATGTGTGCAGGGCACGGATGTGTCACACAGTGCTTCACATGGTTTGTCTTGGCGAACTGAGTCACACAGGGGAGGAACTGCTTACATTTATTCATCAGGAAATCCAAACATGGCTTACTCCAAGAAAACTTAAAATGGGAATCATGGTTACCGACAATGGGAAGAACATTTTGTCTGCGCTGCGCCAAGGAAGGCTGACCCATGCCCCCTGCATGGCTCACGTCTTCAATCTGGTTGTCAAGCGGTTTCTGAAGTGTTCCCCCCATATGCAAGACATCCTAACAACTTCAAGGAAACTTTGCATGCACTTCAGCCACTCATACACCGCCAAACACACCCTTCTTGAGCTACAGTGTAACTTCAATGTCAACCAGTGGCAGCTCATACGTGACACCTGCCGTCAGCAGGATTACGGGATGAACGACGTGATTCCACTGCTTCATGTACTACAGCACATGTTGGAAACCATGGCTGGTCAGGGCACTGGAGACATGGCGTCTACATCTTATGGCCACATGAACCCCGTTGGGGGTGAACTGGAGGAAGAGGAGGAGGAGGGGCACAGTGAAGCACAGTTTAGGCTTGGCGAAATGGCTGGTTTATCTAGTCAGCGGACAGGAGAGGAGGAGCAGGAGCAGCCAGAGGAGCTAGAGGGTTGTGAGGAAGGCGAGACAGAGGACCCGGACACACCGTGGCAGTATGCAGTGGAGATGGAGACAGGTAGTCCATCCGAGTCACAAATGGCAGGAAGCATGCTCACGTGCTTGCGTAGTGACCTCAGAATTGTTTCCATTTGTCAGCGGGATGACTTCTGGCTGTCCACCTTATTGGACCCTCGCTTCTGGCACAAAATGGGGGCATTTTTTAAACCCGCCGAGAGGGAGGACAAACTGAACTACTACAAAGACATTCTACGTAGTCAGTTGGCCGATGCCTATCTGCGCCATGGTCCATACTCTCGCAGGTCTGACTCGAGGGGACCTCTGCGCTCACCTTCCACTGCCATGGCTGCTGGGGGGGTTGGCAGGAGCAGCAGCAGCAGCTCCATCAGCAGCAGCCTCAGTCTTCAGTCGCTAATGAGTAGCTTTCTACGCCCGCATAGTGAGGCTACTCATGAGCAGCAGGAAGACCTGGAGCAGGACCTCAACCAGCAGGTCATGTCATACCTTGACATGACCATGCCAACACACCTTGAGGATCCACTGGACTTCTGGGCAGCCAAACTTGGCTTGTGGCCGCAACTAGCAGAGTTTGCCCTGGAAAAGCTGTCCTGCCCGGCAAGTAGCGTGCCATCTGAGCGGGTGTTTAGTGCGGCGGGGGCCATAGTTACGGCGAGGAGAACTCGTCTGTCAACTAAAAATGTGGAGAGACTCACCTTTGTCAAAATGAATCAGGGATGGATCAGCCAGGATTTCCACCCACCAATGCCTGATGCATGCGACTAGATTCAGCATGGTGCCACGTTTTACACTTTCCAAATGGTGCAAAACATATTTATGTCTTTAGGCCAATTTTTGGGCTCCTGCTGATGCCAACTTCAGGGTGTGCCTTCCAACCAATTTTTGGCCTCCTGCTGATGCCAACTTCAGGGTGTGCCTTTCAGCCAATTTATGGCCTCCTGCTGCTGCTGTTTGCAACTCCAGGGTGTGATTCATCCAATTTTTGGGCTTCTGAAGCCAACTCCAGTGTGTCTTTCGAACTATGTTTGGGCTCCTGCTGCTTGCAACTCCAGGGTGTGATTCATCCAATTTTTGGGCTCCTGCTGCCAACTCCAGTGTCTCTTTAAAGTAATGTTTGGGCTCCTGCTGCTGCTGCTTGCAACTCCAGGGTGTGATTCAGCCAATTTTTGGGCTCCTGCTGCCAACTCCAGTGTCTCTTTCAGCCAATGTTGGGCTCCTGCTGCTGCTTGCAACTCCAGGGTGTGATTCATCCAATTTTTGGGCTCCTGCTGCCAACTCCAGTGTCTCTTTAAAGCAATGTTTGGGCTCCTGCTGCTGCTTGCAACTCCAGGTTGTGATTCATCCAATTTCTGGGCTCTTGCTGCCAACTCCAGTTTCTCTTTCAGCCTATGTTTGGGCTCCTGCTGCTGCTTGCAACTCCAGGTTGTGATTCATTTAATTTTTGGGCTCCTGCTGCCAACTCCAGTGTCTCTTTAAAGTAATCTTTGGGCTCCTGCTGCTGCTTGCAACTCCAGGGTGTGATTCATCCAATTTTTGGGCTCCTGAAGCCAACTCCAGTGTGTCTTTCAAGCTATGTTTGGGCTCCTGCTGCTTGCAACTCCAGGGTTTGATTCATCCAATTTTTGGGCTCCTGAAGCCAACTCCAGTGTCTCTTTCAAGCTATGTTTGGGCTCCTGCTGCTGCTGCTGCTTGCAACTCCAGGGTGTGATTCATCCAATTTTTGGGCTCCTGAAGCCAACTCCAGTGTCTCTTTCAGCCAATGTTGGGCTCCTGCTGCTGCTGCTTGCCATTCCAGGGTGTGATTCATCCAATTTATGGGCTCCTGAAGCCAACTCCAGTGTGTCTTTCAAGCTATGTTTGGGCTCCTGCTGCTTGCAACTCCAGGGTGTGATTCATCCAATTTTTGGGCTCCTGCTGCCAACTCCAGTGTCTCTTTCAAGCTATGTTTGGGCTCCTGCTGCTGCTGCTGCTTGCAACTGCAGGGTGTCATTCAGCCAATTTTTGGGCTCCTGCTGCTCCTGCTGCCAACTCCAATGTCTCTTTGAGCCAAATCCAATGTTTGGGCTCCTGCCGCTGCCAGCTCCAGGGTGTGTTTTTCAGGCAATATAGGGGCCCCTCATAGTGATGCCACCTCAACCCTCTGTAATTGTGCCGATCTGTGATTCTAATAGCGATGCCTCTGATCTGCATGTCCTAATTATTTACAGTATTATTTCACTAACCCAGCACGCATCCTATGCGTGTTACAGCAAGGCAGAATGGTTTACAACCCTATTGAGGCTCTAGGAAGCTCAGAAATAGGCATTTTTAATAGCGATTCGCCGTGAATAAATTCGGATCGAAACTATTTTTGTCGGAAAATTCGGCGAATCAGTTGAATCGAATTTTTCAAAAGTTCGCTCATCTCTAGTTACTATTATGGGCTTGCACGATTCACAGCCTTGATTAGACATGTTTGGCCCTTCTGGATGGGCCTATAAAATGGGTTCTTTCATGCTCCACAAACGGGCTCTATTTCCTGGAGGGATTGCAAGGGTGGGTTGTGCGTGAAAGCGGGATGGAGCCCTCTGAAGACTACCTTGCAGCGTCATGGCTTGCTTAGCGTGTATCTTTCAGACTTTCGATTGCGTCAGGCACATGTGGTTGTTGATCACATGCATGATATTGAGCTATTCGAGCTGACCCAACTTAACTGCATTTCCCTCAAGAAACTTTATTGTGGCCATTGTTGGCCCCCGCCACAAGCATGGGGCATGCAACTGAGGGTATGACCAAACTGGATGGCTGCCCTAAATTTTTGGCAAACGGATCATTCTAGAGGCTGGGTGCACTCTCTGTGGGCATGTCCCAACCTACGCTCAGCTGCACCCTCAATACGTCTTTGGATGGCATGGATACTTTGGTGGTAGTATATCTACATCTGTTTGGTAGTATATCTGGTGGTAGTATATCTGTTTCCCTGACACCATGGTAGCCTGGAATGCTGGTTGATATGCCCAACATCATGGGTGTGATCTACTGCACGCACGTTGCCCTGGTGCCTGATGAGTATCTCTACAGGTATGTCTTGTCCCTTGCATTGTATTGTCACTTATAAAGTGGGCCTCAATCTCCCTTTTCAACTAGTTGCCCCTTGTTCTCTGTAGCTGCTTCACTCTAAAGTAAGTCAATGTTAATGTTCATTTTTCTTTTGTTCACACTTGTTATGGCCTCCTACCTAACACTAACTGCCTACTGAGATTTCTAAACAAACCAAAAAATATCACAAATTGCTTTTCCTTATTGGTAGGTTGGGTGGCCTTGAACATCTGGTGATGCCACCAGGTATGCCAGGTTGTCATTTATCAGCAGCAATGGTGAAATCAGTGCCTCCATGTGCCAGTTGTTGTTATGTTGCTCCCCCACCATTGCTTAGAGGTCATGGTGGGGCTGCATTATGTTTCTCCCCATGGTTTGGAGGAGCTGGGCACTATTATCTGCCTCCATCAACTGCACATGCCTCAACAGGGGAATATGGCGATGTGCATGAGGCAGCATCCTCTTCCCTGGGTAGGGACACTTGCAGCTGGAGCTATAGTTGGCCTTTCCACATGTGTTTGATGTGGGTAATAGAAACACCTCGGCTGCATAGTTGAGCAATGGAGGTGATGACTGCAGCTGCTCTTCACACTTTAGCTGTTGGTCATGCCCGAGCTGTGGACCCAGCTGTGACAGCATAGGGATTGGGCTTGGGCCTCTGCTGCAGAGGGATTGGCAGAGGCATCTGCTCCCGCTGTTGTTGCAGAGGGACTGGGGGAGGCATCAGCTGCAAGGGGATTGGGGGAGGCATCTGCTGCTGCAGTGTCAGCTGCTGAGGCAGATGTTGTGTCTGAGGGTGTTGGGGAGGCAACTGATGTAGGAGAGGGTGGTGATGCTGCTGTTGTTGTAGAGGCAGATGCAGTGGATCCTCCTCCTCCAGATCCTGTATGGCAGCCAGTAGCGGGGGTGTCTAAAGGGCCAGACAAATTAGTTAGCTCACTGCTGTTTGATACACAGGCATTACACAAAAATAGTGCTGCATCAGGATTCAGGGTCCCCCCCTTTGGGCACATTACACTTACCAGCTTCAAGTCTTCCGCTGGTCCTGTTCTTGAAGACACAGTCCATGATGACGTAGCCCCAGTATTTGTTTTTTGGTGTGCTTGGCCATGTTTATTTGCTGATTTTTTCACCTGTAATGTGAATAGGGCATAGGCTTAGTCCAGCCTTTATACCTTGTGTGGCTAAGTAATGGCTAACCAAACTGCTTTCATGTTTTAAATGGTCCATGCATTAAAAGGTCAGTAATTGAATTTGATGTGGCATGTGGAAAAATTGCAAGTATTGACTTTCATGGTCCAGCAACAATATTTAGGCCCTGCTGCTATCCTGAAAATGCACTGAATGCCATTACAGTAAGTGGTACAGGTAAGCATTTTGAAGAAGAAAAGGCACTAGATGCCAATATAGTAAGTGATACAGGTAAGCAGTGAGGAGAAAAAAAGGTACTGGATGCCAATACAGTAAGTGGTACTGGTAAGCAGTTAGGGGGAAAAAGGCACTGGGTGGGACATCCTGAACTAAGACCAAGCAAGGAGAAGGAGCAATGCTGGAGAGAAGCATGTGTAGAGGTAAGCACTTAGGAGCAGAAGACACTTGGCACAGCAATATGTAAGTTAACGAAATACCAGGGGCTGAAGAAGAGAAAACACTAAAAATGAGAGGATTGCATTTGCACACAAGCCAGCGTACGCGTACACATTATGGAAATGCATTAAAAAAATGAACACGTAAAATTAAGGTTGGAAACAGTTCCTTTACTAGGGAATAAGTAGGACTTTGCTGGACAGTGAAACTTTGCGCAGTAGGGTACCCCAAAAAAGTTGAAGGATGGGACTTTCTGACTGCCTGTTCACTTCAATGGGCAGACAGCAGCATGCGCAGAGTGGGGGACATTACTGTGCTCTCTGTGTATTGTTTTTTTATTGTGGTCCCTCCATCCTGCCTCAGTGCCATTTTTTGATTTGCTTAAGGATAAAAGTAAGTGCCATGTTGGCATATCATAAAACCTATTATGGCACATGAACAAGTTCAAACTACATAAACTCCCCTTCTTGAAGACTTTTCACTAATCATCTGACTAGGTTTCTAAATTTGAATCTGAATCTAAACTGAGGAAAAAGGAATTGAAACATTTGTACTTTGTAAATTTGACATTGTAGATGATTTAGTTGCTTCAGCCTTGCAGGAATGAAAATAGATAGCTTATTTTAACACACCTTATGTAAACCAGCCCCCAAAAAGGTGGCAATTAAAGAGGACACATTCAAAGTGGTGGTAAACATTAAGATAACCAGTGGCACCCACTGGCAAGCAGAAACTGAATCAACAATGCTTTTGGCCTGTGGCTGTTTGGCCATGTAACCTCCCTCAAGCCCCACCAACTGACATCTGCCTAATGCCTACAGAAAATACATGATAAATGATCAGGAAACCCATTCAACACTTTGACACCACACTCTGTGTGAGGAAGCCACAATGGCTGTCCACTCTTTCATGTAATAAGTCACTGGTATACATGTGGGTCACTGGAACAGCAAAGGAGAATTTAATTTTCAATAAGGGGCATTGTCACATACCACTTGGTTCAATTGAGAGATATGTGAGCGATATATGTGTGCAGGCTGCTTCGAGCACATAGAGTAATTACACCAGAAACACCCCTATATAGGTACCACTAGCCACCACCACTGTCAAAATATAATTTAAATAATTAAATTGAGCAGATGGAACATCAATCACCATTCAATCAAACTCTGCTAAAGAGTAATCATGATGGTCAACACATACTTCAGAACTCCTATTCATATGCAAGCAGGGCACACTGCATCCCACGCTTATCACTGGGAGAGTCTGATGAGTACTGCTGTCAACTGATCAGATACAATCACCTTGCAATCATCTGCTGGCTCACATACATGGGCCACATGGCAATTGGGACCAAACTATGTGAATAATTTACCCTTTCTACATTTAATGGTTAGAGACACTTTTACAATCATTCAATAGATTAGGTACTATCCATCTGAGTCTATGGGTTCATACAACCATTAGAAATTAAGTTCATTTTTATAGCTTCAAGAGCACTAGCATTTTATTGAAGATAGGCCCATGAAGATAGGCCCATTCTTAGATAGAAAATTTGAATTACAGATCCTGAGAAAGGCAAGGAAGATGAAGTAAGAGATGAGATGAAGGAGATGAGAAGTTACCCAGAACCACTTCTCTCCAGTACCTTTATGCCAGATTCTGAGGAAGACAGACTGGAAGACAGATACCCCCCCCCCTCCAGGTGCTGGGGATGACTGATACTTTATTATGCTTTAGCAAGCATTGAGCCATTTACTATTTGAAACATAAATGGAGCTAGAAAGGTCCTACTGGTGAACAGGCCAAGGATATCTAAACTCATGTGGCTGGCTTGACATGGGGCCGAGCCAGGTGAGAATTCTCACTCCTTTTTTAGGAGAGAAAATTGTCATTCACTTTCATTGTCTACCTTGGGGCTGATTCAGAGCCAGGTGAAAATTTACACCCGGTAGATGATGAAAGTCACTGGTAGTTTTCTCTCTTAAAAAAATAAGTGAGAATTCTCACCTAGCACTGAATCAACCCCATGGTCAACAGCATTTTCTGAGTCTACTACAAGAAAGATATCAAATATGGGGTGCCAGTTTGATCCTGTGTGTTTATTTATCAATATATAAGAAATAAAGGCATAGCCCTGCTCTCTTTTGAAATGAAAGCAGTGGGAAAGGAAGAAAAGAGGGGCAAAAAACGTTGAAGAAAACATGAAATTGAATGTCACAGCCTGTCACAGGCATTTCCATGAGCTTTTATGTGGTTGACTACCCCACATTGGGATGTCCTGGGGAAGAGATGCAACAGTACCCAGGGTCACTGCAGTTATTTTTACCACAGCAGAACTTGTGTCACCAAGCGACAGGTGTTTCAGTGGTGCTCCGCTCATACTGAAAGCCATGACAGGCAAAATGTCTAGCGCCTTTAATAGTGTCAGTTAGCTTTCCATTCCACATCCTATCAGATGCTTCTATACACTTCCATTGATTTATGTTATCTGTACAACGTTTGTCACTTGCCCTTCAAGTGACAGTGGCTTTGCATGTCACCCACCAATGTCAGCTCATTTTTTTCACTGTGTGCGAGTCTCCTCTGGCTTTTTTAGAATGTTTTTAAATCCTGCATCAAGCGCTGTATGCCTTAGTGTCCAGTGCTACAGTGCCCATGCTAGCTCTGTGTTTTGTGGTCATAAATCTTTCCTCAAGATCCAGATTTTGGGCTTTTAGAAATGGTGCTAAGTGTCATCCTGTGCACCATTCTTCCTATGTTAAACGTTGCAGCTGCTTTCTAGCGTTCACACCTAGCGCAACCTTGCATTCTCCTAAATACAGCCAAATAGCGGCATTTTCATTGGTAAGAATGCTCTCATTGATGCTCTGCTATCACTGTTCTGCTTTCAGTGTCCCTTTGTGCACTTTTGGTTTGCCTCTGCAATGAAAAGATTGCTTCTGCGGTGAAAACTTACAGCCCCAGCAGCACTTCCAACAGACGTGGGCATGTCTTATTTTTAGTAGTGTTTCTTAGTTAAATACAGAGATCTTAGCGCTGCGCTTAGCATTTTTTCCTTTTTATCTGCATCTTTTATCACTTAGCGTGCAGAAAGGCCTTTTCATAGAATATTAACATATTGGTGGTTCATGTTATGTTATTTAAACATTTAATGAAAAGCCCAAACCTTTAAAAAAACATTCCCCAGCATCTAAAATTAATATATTTTACATTTTTACTCATTTAAAATGTATTATTCCCAGCACTTGGTTTCAGCTCTGTTCAGAACTTTGGGTGTCTGGCCATCGGCCCGAAGGGGGTTCACTGTGGCAGAGATTAGGGCGCTTTAACATGAAGCTCTGGCCAAAGTCAATATGTCAAAAGTGGTTGGACTTCAAGCGCCGGGACCCAGCATCAGTCTACAAGCTCTATGATGCCTATGCCTCCAGTAACTGAAGAATAGGCTCGATTCAGAGAGACAAAAAATACTTCCGTTTTAGTGCCGATCTGTTTTATTTTTTTTTTAAATGTTTCCGCTCTCGTATGAGTGTACGGGCGATTCTATGCATGCATTGCAATCCTTCTGTAAAGTTTCCGTCCGTTCGTACGGCAGATTACGAATACGAAGATGTCATTTTTCAGCGTGACTTTTCCGTTTCATTTTCACATGTTACAACGTAGGCTTTCGTTTTTTGCCCTTTTCCCATCGTATCCTCCCACGAATCCTTTATGTTTCCCGTTAGTTTCTTTTTCCCTTTTTCAATAAATAATCGTCCAGACAGAAATCCTTACGATCTTGCGCCTGCGCACTACAAACTTAAGTCATTAAAGTGCTCGCCTACATATTTGCCACCCTCACTTCTACTACAATGTTTAGCTAAATCACTTAGCACTATCCTCCATCTTCACTTTTGGACCCTTAAAGCTCACCCAAACCACTTAGCACTATCCTGCATCTTCCCTTTTGGACCCTTAAAGCTCACCCAAACCACTTAGCACTATCCTGCATCTTCCCTTTGGGACCCTTAAAGCTCACCCAAACCACTTAGCACTATCCTCCATCTTCCCTTTTGGACCCTTAAAGCTCACCCAAACCACTTAACACTATCCTCCATCTTCCCTTTTGGACCCATAAAGCTCACCCAAACCACTTTGCGGTTAGGTTCTTCTTCCATTTTAGCCCCCTAAAACTTACCCAAATCACTTCTCGGTCATGTGAATATTCATCTTTAAATATTTCTGGGCCCATTAGTTTTGTGTTAATGTATTTTGTAAATGAAATGACACTGTAACATTTTTTTTATTCCATCATAAAATATAAAATTTTTTACAATTTTGAAAATTTCAAATTTTTACAACTATAAAAAACAAAATACATAGCAATGGCAGGCCACAGAACATTATTCGTCATCTGTGGTCCCCAACGAGTTGCGCAGCTCCTGCATCTCGCCCACCAACTGAAGGACCCTGACACTCTGACACGTGTGGTCCCTGTTAAAAAACTTAAATTAAAATATTGGTATAACCTTGTTGGGGTCATACTGCAGTGCCCCCCCCCCCCCGTATGGTCCAAACACCTAAATCTGGACTTCAAAAGGAGTCCATGAGAGGGCCCTCGCCCCCACGGCCCGGGTTTTGCATAGTGCCCGATTAGAGAACCCCTGGCCCGCATTCTGCAGGCAAAGAACGGGCATCAGGAGCAAGGGCAGGAGTGGATATCCAGGATCCCCTGAAAGAATTTAAAAATACTAACATAACATACACATTCTAAGCTACAATATTGTTTAACATGTCATCAAGGGCTAAAAACAGCCATAGGTTAAGACATGAGTCATCAACTATATTCATTGCCATACAGTGAAAATGGATTGATGGAATGTGAGCAAACTTACCCTGGAGCCATACACCAGATAATTCTCCTGACTCAAACTGACGAAATAAGCCGGAGCTCTGCAATATATAAGCATCATGGTACGACCCTGGATGCTCTGCAAGAACGCTGAGGAATCGCATAGCTGGACCAAACACTGCTTGTATGTTGTGCGAGTGGCACATCTTGCGGTTCCTGCACCCAAATATAAAATAATTACACAAAGCAAAGGTAACCGACTAAAACAATAACTCCTACAACAAATTAAGATTCAAGTTCAACAATCCAAATATAATTCACAAAGGACATAAGTCTAAAAAAATATAGCAATTATATGGATGTGTGGGAAAATAAATGTTTACATGCTAAGGACTAATTAAGGTCAGCATTAAAATGCATCTATAGGGGCATACATGAAATGTATTGATTCAGGTATGCATTGCTATACAATTTATGGCCTTGGCCATGCTGATACATGCAATGCCTTGGAGCTAAAGGCGCGCAGACTCCTCCACATAGCCACAAAACATGTTCAACAATAGCAATCCGAGCCCTCAAAGGTCCCGTAAGTGGATCGGAAATGAAACGGATTTATAGGGTGGTGGTCCATCGGAAATCAGCTCTCTGAATCAGACGTAAGCCCATCCCAACAATGTAAGTTATCTGAACGAATGAAAAATATCAGATTTTTTGGGGAAAATGATCCGAACTAACAGGAATGATCCGATTTGCTTCCATTCATCGAAAGCGCATATACACATTTTCCCGAACGTTCGTACGAATGAAAAATGAACGAAAAAAAGCAAAAATATGAAAAACGCCCACTAAAACTTTCACAAACAGCTACGGAAGTTCAGACGAATGTGTCTCTGAATCGAGCCTAATGTCGGACAGCATTTGTTGGTGTAGGAGCACAATCAATGACTAGTCCTTATTGCCTCTTCTTGTTTTTGTCACAGATAGGCAGCCTTTCTTTCACAAGCATAGAACGGAGGTTCTCCCCGGCCCCCTAACCCCGATCCCAATACAGCTGTGGGGGGGGGGGGGGGTCCTTCACGCCATCGCAAGGTGGAAGATCCAGGAGAGGCTCAGGATGTCTTAGATGAGTCAGCCTGATGAGATGGGGACAGGGACAGCTCCTCCAATGAGGAAATGCCAACGTCTGGCTACCGGGAGGGTAAGTCTCAGGTGGGGAGTCCCGAGGTGGAGGAGGTAGTAGACTTCCCACCACTCCATGAGGTTGCAGTAGGGGAGTGGAGGAGTCTGGCCCCTCAGAGTTGGGCTCCCGTGCACCAAAGTGGGGAAGCGAAACCCACACTTCCTCCCCTCACAGCCCTCCCTGGTTTGAGGCCAGCAGCTCGTTCTTTGGTGAGCAGCCTTTCTATATATTATTTTTACTTTTTTGGAAGTGACAAGTGTGTGTGTAATTTTTTGTATTTTTTTATTCTTATTGTTTCAGGGCATCATATGCCTGTTTTCTCTGCCACACCCCTTCCATTTTTTTCTCCTGAGCCAACGTCAGGTAATTTTGCCATGCACATCCACACAGAAGCTAATCTTAAATTTTTATATGTTTCTAGAAGACTTATTCCATGGATAACTTTGTAATGTTCTTGTCTTGAATTCTCGCAGCTCCTCCTATTCACACTGGCACATGCATTGGCCTCCCCAAACCCGCCTTGTCCCCACCAGCATGAGTTTGGGTCCAGCAGCATGGGCCAAAGCCAGAGCTGTGATGGTAACATATACTCGTGTTGTAACTTTAGTTGCCTTGCTGATCTCTCTTTTTAATGAAATCAACAAAGGAATTATTTTGTTCCCTTAAGACTTATGTTGTTGTTTGTCACCTTTTTGTTGCTTGATGAATGCTTGTCTCCGTCCTACATTTTCTCATGTATGCAGGTAGGAGTGCTAAATGCTTAAACAAAAGTTTTACAGAAATCCTCCCCCTTAGTGTTTTATTGTTTTAAACTAACAACATCTGGATGTTTAGAGATCCATCACCATGTGTTGGCCCAGCTGGTATCTGGTTTCTGTGTTTCACAAACATTTAGCTACCTTCTGAACAGTTGTGAGCAGTCCTGTTAGTAGCAGTGTGCTATGTGTTGTAGAGTCCAACATGCATCCCTATTCCTGAGTTTTTGGATCGTAAAAATATTTAGTTCTAAATTAGAGCTTCCTTTAAAACCCACCCACAAATAGGTACAGATGGTAAACCCCCAACTTTTTTCTAGTGTTTACACTATTTAATTCAGGGAGGTACAGTGTTTATGTATGACTGTAGCTATCAACTTAACACTATGGTGTATGTACCATACATTTGTTGGCACATCTTAAATAACCCATAATCTGTTTATTTTACACCATTAATAACAGGTTGCTCATTACAGGATTGCAACATGTTTATAACATATAGGCACACAACATGCTTAGTGGCTAAAAGTGGCATGGTTGGGGTGGTTGTTTGGCCATTTTGCGCTTGTGGATTGTGGGCAGGTCCAGCACCCATCTATTTTTCACAATTTGTAGTGTTTTGTTGCAATAAAAAAATGTAAGTTTGTCAATGAAATGTTATTGGGTGTAAAAGCCCCATTTCTCCCGGTTACAACGGTACCATATATGTATTGGTAGACACCCTTTCCTGCCCAGGAGACTCCCCCAAACTGAAACAATGCTTTAGGAGATTTTCAGATAAAATACAACTATGCTATGCGCTATGCGCACCTTGCAGTTTTTCAAGAAAAAGGGAGGATGTGTAACATTTGTGCCCCCTCCCGGTGGGGGGGACCCCATTTTTGGGGGGAATTTTAAGGGTTAGGGTTAGGCTAACCTTAACCCTAAACCTTAAAAATCCCAAAAGAAATGACATAGGGTCCCCCCTACCCATCATAACCAGCCTGGGACAAGCTATGGGGGCTTGTAGGAACAGGGTGCAGGGCCAGCTTTTGTGGTCCCCCACCCTGCAGCCTACAAGCCCACATACCCTGTGTGGGCCCGGGCTCTTCTGCCCCCCCCCCCCGGGCTTTGGGGAGGCAGGAAATTGGGGGTGCGGGGGTTAATGGCCCCCAGCCTTGTGAACTGGTATAGGGATCTCATGGACCCCTTACCAGTTCACAAAGGCTTAACAGTAAAAAAAAAAACAGACACATAATTAAAAATGACTTTTATTAAAAAATAAAGACTTTTTTTTTACTTTACTTACCTCCAATCGTCAGCTCCTGTGTCCCTTGATGTGATGACAGATGCGATCATGCTGGCTACAGGAGCAGAGGGGCAGGCGATAATCTGATCACCTGCCCCTCTGCTCCTGTGGCCAGCATGATCGCATCTGAATGAACAACAGCCGGGAGCTAGGATGATACCCGGTGAGTGACGTCATAATCCCCACCCCAAAGGGGCAGGCTTAGCGGCAAGATGGCGGCGCCAGTCAAGAGAGGACTGCTGTTAGGCCCTCTCCTGAAGCTGAAGAGCAAGGGGGGGGCATAAAGGGAGGGAGTAAATGTCATTTTTATTTTTATTATTTTTATACAGGTAATACCGGTGGGGGTGGCTTTTCCGGGCCCTCCCCTGCACCCGGGGGGCCTGGGTGGGGGATCTAAGCCGGATTGAACAAGGGGTTAGGTGAGTGTTTTTTTTTACTGTACTGTTACTGCAGCAGGAGGGAAAGTCAGGCACGTAGATTCTATGTGCTTGGCACTTAAGTGGAGTGGAAGCGAGCACGTAGAGTCTACGTGCTTGGCACTGAAAGGGTTAAATAAGGACGCAGGGATGTGACCGTGGTTCTGCTGCTGCAGCTGGTGGTGGTCATGGAGCTGGTGCTTCTGGGGGAGGATGTGTAACATCTGTGCCTGCTACACCTTCCTCTGGTGCAAGCAGGCACCAGGGTTTGCAGTGTCTTCTTGAGCAGGTTGAGGCATTGATAGATTATATTGCACACAGAGCTTCATGTTCCTTCAGGCGCCAACAACTTATGTTGGAGGATGAGGATTTGGACAGTGGACCATCACAGGATAACTATGATAAGGATGAAACCCAATGGGTCCGCCATTGAATTTCTGGGCTGGTAAATTAGCCAGAGCTTTCCCTCTATGCCTTGGTGGTGCTGGCTTGCCCTGCAATAACGTGTGTTTAGCACCACAGGGGGTTGTCATCACCAATAAGAGGATCCATCTATCCGCAGCCAATGTGGACTTCTTTACATTTGTTAAAAATAAACGAGGCATGGATCCCATGGATCCCTACTAATCGCCCCTTGTTGCACACCACCTTGCCAGGCTTCAGGTGTAGCAGCAGCAACCGCTCATCTGTCTACTCCTGAATGCCAATCCACAGCTCCTGGGCAGTGTGTGATCTTTTGCCCAGGCAGATGAGTTTCAGCATGGCCTGCTGCCATTTTCCCAAGGCTGTGCTCATAATGGTGGCGCAGGTACTGTGCTGGCTGCATGAGGAAGAAGCATAGGAGGAGGCAACAGGAGGCATGGACTAATATCCAGGCAAATGTAGGTAGTGGAAGTATATACACCAAAGCGCTTCCTGCATCAGTCCCAACCACCACTACATTGACCCAATGTGCAGTTAGAGAGATGTAACATCCCTGCCCATGCTTACTTGTCCAGGTGTCAGTGGTCATATGGATCCTGGAACTAATAGTATTGCACAGTGCAAGTAGTAGTAGCTGGGAATGGCATATTTTGGGACAGCCACCTCCATCAGAATTTTAAAACTCTCTATCTCCACCAGGCAGAATGGGAGCATTTTAAAGGCCAGCAATTTTGAAATGCTTGCATTCGAGGCCAGGGCTTGTGGGTGAGATGGGCCAAACTTTGCTTTGTCTCTAATGTTTAAGGGGAGGAAAGATTTACGCTTCCCTGGAATGGTGTGGACAGGCTCAGTGATGGTGCTGCTGCTGGTGGCGGTGGTGGTTGTCTCACATCCTCCCTTTGGGGGAGACAAATGGCCTTGTTGTTGAAGAGGTGGTGGTAGAGGCTGAGCCAACCGAAACAGCAGAGGGAGACTCAGGTCCTTGCATGTTTTTTAGTTCTTTCTGCCCCTGCAGCTCGTGTTTGGTTTGCAGGTGCCTGGTCATGCATGAGGTGCTGCGATTATTAGCACTCGCTTTAGAGACTGTTGGCACAGCATGCACATGACCCGTGTCTTGTTGTCTGTGCACTGCTTTAAAAAATGCCATGCTGGTGTGATCTGTTGAGCTACCTTTGGCATGCTTAGTCCCTGGGAGTGGTGGGCAGTAGTAGCAATGGGCTGACTGCAGAGGGTTTGCACCCTTCTTTTCTGCTGGTTGCCTGTGGCACCACTTCCGAACTCTGATAACCTTTAGTCCACATTGGGTCTAGGACTTTGCCAGCACCCCTCGCATCGTTTTCCACCCAATTCTCTCTGCTAGCCTCCCTCTCATCCTTAATATTGCATAAAGCCACAACAGTCAGCACTAGGGTTTGCTTGTTATGGCCTCACCACTCTGGCAGCAGTATTGGGGCCTACAAAAATATGCTCTAAACTCTGGCACCTGATTGCACTAGAGGAAGGTGTAGAAGGCACAGATGAAACATGTCCTTTCTTTACAGCACCAGCTCACCAGCAGCAGCACCATGCCAATGTCCCTTTCCTTTATTTGCTGTTACAGTGACAGTGGCCTGAAATGGATAATCACAAAAAAACATTTTAACAGGAAAATTACCTTCGCATGGCCTGAAAAAGTGGACACACCACTAATATTTGTTATTAAATACCAATGCCCCTTATGTAGCATGAAAAAGAGGACACTCCACTACAATTTGTTATTAAAGTGGACCAAAACCCAGGATTTTGACTATCCTGGGTTTTGGTCCTTTCGACCTGGTCGGGGGTGCCCTGGTGCGTGAAAACCCCCAGATCGCCAAAGTCAACTCACCTCTTCCCGGTCCTACGGCACATGCGTGGCGCTGATGTCACGTTGTCTAAGCCTTTGTCTAAGGCCAGCGTGTCCGAGCATGCTGACAACCACATCCCCCGCTTCCCTCTAACAGGGAGCGTGCCTGCGCCGGCCATTCACAAATGCCTGGAGCGGGCACGCACCCTGCTAGAGGGATAGCGGAGATGCAGCTTGAACATACGCCGTTGGACTGGGAAACAAGGTAAGTGTATGGGGCGACCTGGGGGTTTCAGACAGGGAGGCATCCCGATTTTGGATGCCCCGGGGGGAGAGAATCGAGTCCTGGGCTGACCAAGGTGGGCTTTGGTCCACCTTAAATACAAATGGCCCTCACGTGGCCTGAAGAAGTGGACACTCCACTAATATTTGTTAGTAAACTCAAATGACCCTTAAGTGGCCTGAACAAGTGGACACTCCACTATCATTAAACCAAACCAGTTTTTACTCTAACGGGTGTTGGTCCCAGTGACAGCCCAAAGAAACAAGCTTGGAGGGGCGTGGCCTAGCGCACGGATGGAGTAGATGCAGTGGCGAGAGCTCCTGACCATACTTGGGCTTTCTATCAGATTTACCAAGCTTTCTGGTGACCAAATCTTCCTTCAAATGGCTGGAGGGAGGGCAGCTGGCAGGAAGGCTGAGCTCTCTTCATCCCCTGCTTCTGAGTCATCAGCGAGCGGGAAAGAGTACATGCCAGGTGGTGAGTGCAGCGAAGACTGGCCAGCTGACATGCCGACTGACAGGTCGGAGGTGGCGAAGTGCAGCGGGACGGCAAAGAGACCGCAGGATGCAGCGGTTCCGCCAGCTAAGATGGTGGGCGGCTCCAAGGAGGAGCGGACACCCTCGCCCTCCCCCAAGATGTATGCGACAGCGGGGAGCGAGCCAGCGGCCCTGGCCAAGTCTTGTGATTGCTCCGCCTCCCGGAGGAGCTTGTTAGTGGGGCCCTTCTGCCCCTTCACAGAAGAGGGCTAGTGAAGCAGAGGAGCAGCAAGATGGCGGCCGCGGCGATGATGAAGAAAGGGGGAGAATTTCCTTCCACGTCCAGCGAGGATTAAGGACTGAGGTACGAGGGGGGGAATCAGAAACCAAGCGAGGAGGGAGGCGAGTAACCCTCCGGCTGAGAAACAGGTGGAAAGTTTCAGAGGGAGAACTCAACATCTGCCCACTGAGACTGTCACACAGCTTCCACAGGGCACAGGCTGGAGAGATGTAGTCCTGGGTAAACTGGGGAAGTATGCATATGGATTCCTGGGGTCCCCCAACATGAAGCAGGGGCCGCCATACACCGTACGTTCACCCCCCAGGGGATGTCCTCCCGCGGAGGCCCCCACGCTTGAGAAGTCGGTCAAGGCCAGAGAAAGAGAAGGGATATGGAAGGGACGCCACAACCTACACCACTGCAGATCAAGTGGACAGCCCGTTATGATCACCCCGCGACCTCTCCATGGAATAGTCTACTCCAGGGAATGTAGGCACCCTTAGTCCTTCGTCCATAGTTCCCAGCATGCATGAAGAACCCCCCTTGCCTGTAGAGGATTTTTCCCCTGCAGACGGGGTCGCCCTCCCATCTCCGGCTGCCTCCTACACACCGGCTTCCCAAGACGTGAGGGAAGGCCTTGGCAATGAGTCACACGGGGGCAACATTCACAGAGAAACCCTCTCCTTCTTGAGATCCATCCCCACCAGAGCAGATTTTGAGGCGCTCATAGCCAAATATGAGGCGGCATGCAAGAAAGACATTGTAGAAGTGCATGGCCAGCTTCAAGCTCTCGACTCCATCTCATGAGTTTCATCTCATCAGTCAGTGAGTGATGCTGCTATTGCAGACCTGACGGCTCGCGTGGAGGCTCAGAACTCGCAGATCCTGCAGCTCCAGCTAAAACATGAAGACCTAGAAAATAGGCACAGAAGAAATAATATCCATCTTAGGGGAATACAAGAGGCTTCAGCAGGCGAAGATGTGAGGCTAATTATCACCACCATCTTTTTTCTAAGGGCTTGGAGACACGGTCCAGTGGACTTTGATGGAGCCAGTATACATATCCTTCCAGACCTCTCCAGACGTATGCTGCAGATGAGAAGAATGCTGAGGCCAGTGCTAGAAGTGATCAGGAACTCTGGGGCCACATATCATTGGGGTTTCCCCCTTTCACGTGATTCTCTCCAAAAATCGGGACACTTTTCTCCTCAAAACCTACCGGGACTTGGACGGCCTCTTCACCTTCTTGGGATGTGATCCGGTCCCGGCTCCTAACTGGCTTCTACCATCAGCAGAACCTGAACCGCAGAGACCACTTGGGGGTCTCCCTCGTCGGGTTAGACCTGCCAGACTGAGAAAGAGAAGCGAGAGGCGCCCTAGACCGACGAATAGTGAGCCCTGAGTGCCATCCTAATGGCTGACAGGCATTTGTTTACTCTCTGTTAAGCTCCAGAAAGATTTTTTGTCAGATACTATTGAACGTGGACAGGTCGGTCCAGTGCTGGTCTTTGGCGGGATGGGCTCGACATCACCCACAAAAGGCCGGGAGGACCACGTCGCCCAATTCGGGCCGGGTGGTCCCCTGCGAGAGCCGCTTCCATTTCTGCCCTGCCGATGTCCAGCGGGGACCGACGACTGGTCATAAGTCCCGATTGCTGAATTAGTTAGGTTTGCCTACAATTTATGTTCACTTATGTTGCTACGAAGTTTCTGGGAGTCGGTAGCCCAGGAGATCCATGGTGCTGGAGAGGTCCAGGTGGCTACGTCTCTCAGGTTCGTCGCTATTCACAGTCCCCCACATAGGCCGGTTTCTGATCTCATCCTTCTGGAGGAGATCTGAGCCCAAGAGCAATTGCTACTATGAGGCCTATTCATTAATAGCGGCAGGTAGCGACAGTTGAGCGACTGTAGCAGTATTTTCACAGCGCCCGCTAGTAGTCGCTGTGCTTGGCCGTTGTTCGGTTGTTGACAGTGACTCAGTCGGTGTGCAGTAATGTTGAATATTGGGTGAGGAGTCGCTATTTGACAGGTTCCGCGCTGTATGGGAGCGCATGATAGCGACTGGCCATAGCGACCGGCTCCCACCATATTCATTAACAAATCACGCTCAAAAAATTCTCGCGCTGTGAAATGCATGCTTAAACCCCAGAGCGCTGGCGGCGATGGGTTAAAAGTAGTTTTTTAACCCCCAAACAACCATATTTTTGGAACCCAAAAAAAACAAGTTTTTAAAATAATTTTGTAATATGAATACATTAATATCAGACCTGTAATATCAATTCTGCACAATTTTTTTTTTTTTTTTTTTTTTTTTTTAACCTTAAAAAAAATATCCAACATGGCAGAAGTGGTCACAGGATTTTTCACATTTAAAAAAAAAAAAAAAAAAACATTAACAATTATTAATATTTAAAGATTGTTCCACTGAAATGCATTGGAGAGCGCCAGGTAGCGAGAGGTCATACCTGTCGCTGTTCAAGGTCGGACGCTGGCGCTGTGGGCTGAGGCTGGAATAATGATGAATGAGTGGCTATCTGGCGCTATCTCAGTCGCTAAGCAGGATTACCTTGATAAATGTGTGATTGTGGTGGGGAGCCGGCGTTCTCGTAGCAGTGCTCATCATTACCGGTCGCTCACCAGTCGCTACCTGTCGCTATTCCTTCATAAATAAGGGCCTTAGTGTGTTTCCCCCTGAGTCCAGGTTTGGACACGTGTTTTGGTTACTTTGTTCCCTGTCCCTCTTGATCCCCTCCCCATTTTTTTAACCCACTTGGGAAGTCTCTCTCTGCTGTCTCTTTTCCTTCTTTCTCTAATTTTACCTTTTTCTCATCTCCCACCTTGGGGCGGCCGATGGCGGAAGCAAGTTGCCCGTGTTGAGGTGAGGATCTTCCTCTGTCTCCCGCTCTGACATCACTCTCTTCTAATTCTTAAATACTGTTGGCCTGCCTCCTCAATGATGTACGAGACTAATTTGGTTTCTTTCAATGTGAAGGGATTGAACACCCCAGAAAAAAGATCTCTGATCCTGAATAATCTCAAGGCTCTTAAGGCACAGGTGGCTTTTCTTCAGGAGACCAACGTCAAGGCCGCAAACCCTCCATCTCTCAGAAACAAGGTATTTCCAACCACATACCATAGCTATTCCCCCGGACTCTAGATCAAGGGGGGTGAGTATACTATTCTCCAGATCTGGTTCTCTGGGTGGTGGGGAAGGAAGATGGCTTTATGTTAAAGGTAGGATACGTTCCGAGATGTATACCTTCGTGAATCTCTATGTACCTAATACTGGTCAGGTATCCTTTCTTGAGGAGGTGCTGGACAAGATGGCTATCTTCCTTGAGGGCAAGTTGATAGTGGGGGGGCTTCCAACCTCACCCTGGAGCCCCTGGTGGACACGTCAAAGGGCCACTCTTATATTTCGTACCCCAAACTTAGGAGGATTAAGAAACCTTTGCATTCCTACCAGCTGATAGGGACTATTCCTACTTCTCCTCCCCACACAACATGTACCCGAGGTTAGACTTTTTCCTAGTGCAACACTACATGTTGGTGCAAGTGGCAGCTGCGTCAATTGGTAACATCACCATCTCCGATCACGCCCTGGTCTCGCTTAAGCTGGCCGCACATGACCAGACATCGCGACCCTGGTCTTGGAGACTAAACAGTGCCCTCATCCAAGACCCAATAATTAAAGAAGACGTGGGGAAAAAGCTACAGGAATACTTTGTGACCAATACCATCCCCAACACAAGCCTGCCCGTGGTTTGGGAAGCCCATAAGTGTGTAGGTCGGTGTTTAATGATCCAGCAAGGGGCCAGAGTGAAAAAGGAAAGAAATAAACAAATTGTCTTCTGGCGGAAATCTGTAGACTAGAGTCCCTACACAAACAATCATTGGCAGCAACACATTTGGCTACCCTGACCTCCCTCAGGGAACGACTAAAAGGGATTTACAATGACAGATCTAAACTCCAGCTTATAAAAAACAGGAAGGTCTTCTACGAATCAGGAGACAAGTGTGGTCACCTCTTGGCCTCGGCTTTGAGAGGGAAAGGGTCAAAACATACATCCCCAGGATTAGAGATCGAGAAGGGAACATGGTACACAAGGACAAGAACACAGCGAGAGTATTTAGGGGTTACTATGAATCTCTGTACAATATCCCCCCCAGCCACTCAGGGCCTAGGCAGGTGAAAATAGGCGAATATATTCGGCAGTCAGGAATGCCTGAGCTCCCTCAGGCGCTCTTGGAAGATTTAGAAGCCCCATTTACGCCAGAGGAGCTAGCTCAGGCCATCAAGGGGTCAGCCAATAGGAAGACACTGGGTCCAGATGGGCTACCCCTACTGTACTACAAAATGTTACGGAGACTCAGTCACCTAGGCTCTTAGAGGTGTTTAATTCCCTGAAAACAGACAACATCCTCCCAAATTATAGTCTCCGAGCACACATCTCGGTGATACCGAAAGAGGGGAAATATCCTACCCTGAGCTCCAGTTTCAGGCCAATATCCTTACTTAATGCTGACATAAAGCTTTTCGACAAAATTCTTGCCGGCAGCCTGTCCCCTCACCTGCACCAGGTGATACATTTAGATCAGGTTGGATTCATGCCCCATAGAGAAGCCAGGGATAACACCGCAAAAGGCACTAAATTTACTACAATCTGCCCTGGGGGGAAAGTTTCCCTCGATCCTCCTAGCAACTGATGCGGAAAAGGCGCTTGATAGAGTACAGTGGGACTTTATGCTTGGAGTCTTGGACCATATTGGTCTAGGACCCAACATGCGGTCCTGGATAGCAAGCCTATACCATCAGCCCACTGCTTCAGTGTGGGTCAATGGTCTCCTGTCGGAGCCTTTCAGCATCGGGAACGGTACGAGTCAGGGATGCCCCCTCTCTCCGCTAATCTTTATCCTGACCCTGACACCTTTCCTCTGCAGAGTGAGAGGGAATCCTAGCATACATGGGATCTCTCTCTCATCAGGGCACTACAAAGCTGTGGCATTCGCCGATGATTTACTTTTCTTTATAACCAGCCCTGAGGTAACACTTCCAAATCTTATCAAGGAGTTGGAGATATATAGGAGGCTGTCCAATTATAAGGTAAACATGCAGAAATCTGAGATACTTAACATTACCATAGCACCAGGGATGGAAGAGAACCTCAGAAAATCCTTCCCCTTTAAGTGGGCGACGGAGTACATCACATATCTGGGCATAAAGCTTGGCAGGTCCCTTGACAAGATCTACTCTCCGTTGCTCCAGGCATTTTCGAAGGACCTAGATACGTGGTCCCTCAAGAAGCTATCTTGGTTCGGGAGGTGCAACACCCTCAAAATGAATATCCTCCCCCGACTTTTATATGTCATGCAAGCAATACCGGTAGTTGTCCCCAAAGCGTTCTTGCAAAGGGTAAGCGCCCTCTTCTCCAAATTCATTTGGCTAGGGAAAAACCCGAGGATAAGCAGGAAGATTCAGGCTAGGCCCAGAGACAACGGGGGGATAGGCCTTCCCGACCCAAGCCTATACTACACTGCCTCACACCTGACTAGGATAGTAGATTGGTGTAGACACATGCACCATAAGCAATGGGTCCAGATTGAACAGGGGAGCTCCGCACTTCCCCTAGGGTTGCTCCCCTGGCTCGCAAAACAGGCCCTGAGTACGAATCTGAAACACCCAACAACTGGTGTTGAGTCTGCCATAAATACTTTCCGATTGAAGCAGTATCGCCGGCCTTCTTTTCCCTGTATCCAGTGTTGGGGAACCCCGTGTTCCCCCAGGGTATTTGGGCGGGACAGCGGAAAGATGGTTGGGGAAAGGGGTGGGTAGGATAAGACACTTCTGCAACCAGGAAGACTGGGAGGCTTTGGACGAGCTGAGACGCGGGACTTACCAGGGTGGGATAGTTGGCAACAGATGCAATTAAATCATTTCCTATCGACCCTGAAACAGCAGTCCCGGTGTCTAAGGGACCTGACAATATTCAAGGAGCTTTGCGAAGATAGGGGACCTGTCCAGCATGTACTCTCCTACACCTATAAAATCCTGGTCAGTCCGCAAGACCAGAACCCATTGCGTTCTTTTGCAAAATGGGAGGGTGAGCTGGGAGTCACCTTGTCAGATGAGCATAGGAATCAAATCGTTCGGCTGACTGTCCAGCATGTACTCTCCTACACCTATAAAATCCTGGTCAGTCCACAAGACCAGAACCCATTGCCTTCTTTTGCAAAATAGGAGGGTGAGCTGGGAGTCACCTTCTCAGATGAGCATAGGAACCGAAACGTTCAGCTGACACACAAAACTGCCACTTGCAGGAAATACAAAGAATGTAACTATAAAATTCTCACAAGATGGTATAGGGTCCCCACACTACTCCACAAATGGTTTCCCGGTGTCTCCCCTGTGCTGGTGGTGTAATGGGGAAAGAGGTGATTTCCTTCATATATTCTGGTCCTGCCCCAAGCTAACTGACTACTGGGCGAAGGTTAGGAGCACAAGGCAGTTAATGTCGGATGGGGAGATCCCTGAGGGCCTGGCCTTCTTCCTTCTCCACCACTCGGAGTTGCCTACCAAAAGATACCAGAGATCTGTTCTGAGCCAGATGGTAAATGCAGCTAAGGCGTGCATCCCTTCGCTTTGGAAGAAGCCAGAATCGCCCAGCATCTCTCTGTGGCTGGGTAAGGTGGCAGGGATTGAGAGATTTGAGGGCTTAATTGCGGCACAGAATTAATCTTCTGAGGACCATTTTCGTAAGTGGTCCAGCTGGATGACTTTCACATTCTTGCAGGAATTTAAAACACTGTTGGAGGCTGGTCAATAGCGGGTGTGGGCTTGCTCTTTCTTTCTCTTCATATCCCTCACCCCTCTTCTTTTTTCCTCCTTTTTCTTTGTTTTATTTTTCTATGCTAACCCTCATATTCTTAACTTCACCCTGAGCCTGCGCAGAAGACCCCCGATTGACTGCAAGACTGGACATGGTCGTGTCCTCGGCAATGTCCCAACCCCGCCACATCCACATGCGTGCTAGTGGCCACGCACGTAATTCCTTTACTGACGCAGGCTTGAATGTAAGACTATTGGGCGTTCTTGGGTGGGGTGTGTGTGGGGGCATGCAAAATGCTGGATTCCCCCCCCAGAGCTTGTTTTTATGGGCTGTCACTGGGACCAACACCCATCCTGTGTGGGTCCGGTTTGAATACAAATGACTCCTAAGTGCACTGATCAAGTTGACACTCCACTTATATATGTTATTAAACACAAATAATCCCCAGTGGCCTGAACAAGTGGACACTACCATAATATTTTTTATTAAACATGAATATAATCTGACTTATGCATATAAACTTATTTAAGCCTTGCTTTCTTGGCTACCCTTCTCTTCGGTTTCCCTTTAATTTGTGCCATGTCAACTCCCCTGAACTCCCTATCCCTCCCCTTTTTTTCCCAAAAAAGCTACGTGTAGATCTTCAACCGTATTTATTTCTTGATTCTATCCTGTTTATATCTAATCTATTCCCCCCGCCCCCATTGTGTGTTCTTAAATTTCCACTTCCTGGATTATTTTCAAACCTTCTGCTAGTTCCTTTTCATACTTGGTGTCTGTTGCTATAGTCATAAAGGCTCCCAAAGCTACATACAGCTCACCTCAAAAACACAGAATCATAGAGGGAGGCACTCAAAAAAATTGTCAAAAAAATATATTTTATTCAATATAACTAAATTAATCACTACAGGTGACCACTACACAAACCAACATGGAAGTGTGTAGGCGATGGGGAGAGCACTGGCATGCACAAATATCAATCAGCATCTATATATAAAAACACATAAACACAAGTGATCTAATCAGTGCAAATAACAATGTGCAAATCCTACCTATGATTTGTGCATGCCAGTGCTCTCCCCATCGCCTACACACTTCCATGTTGGTTTGTCTTATATGTATTGTCTCATTATGTGTTTTTTAAGGGATTTTAATTGTGTAGTGGTCATGTGTAGTGATTAATTTAGTGATATGGAATAAAATATATTTTTTTGACAAATTTTTTGAGTGCCTCCCTCTATGATTCTGTGTTGCTATAGTCATTTCATTCTTTATTTGAAGGGTCATGTGCCTTTTCCATTCAGTGAGGTCTAACGGTTTTGGTTCTTTCCACCTAATTATTATACTTTTTCTTGTGATCCACATGATTAGGGAAATCAGTCTTGCTTCTATATGAGATGTTGTGTTATCATTACTCTGGCTAACATGGGAGTATGGGGGGATAAGGAGAGCCTCCTTAGCTGTATTGGTTAGATCCACTTTTTTTATTGTTTGTATGATGAGATTAGTTATGTTCCAGAGGGGTTTTATGTGGATGCATTCCCACCATAGGTGTTTAAGTGTAGCCGGATGTGCTTTGCACCACCAGCACTCATATTTCTTGTAGCTTTGATTATAGTCTGAAGTGCAGTAAAATCTGGACCAGTATTTTAGACTGAATATTTTGAGTGCTTGGGATTTTATGTTATTAATAGAGCTGAATATATTTCCCTTTTCTGTTTGCGTGATCTCTGCTCCCAGATCATTTTCCCATTTTTTTATAAGTCTGATTTCCTGTGATTTGTTCGAAAGATTTAAGAGGGAATAGTAGTATGAAAGTGGTTTACATGTCTGTTTCTTTAAGAAAATTTGTTGAATTTCTGTTGGGATAAAAGGAGTCTGGGGTAAGTTGAGATTTTTTAAAAGATGTTGTGCTTGCAGAGCTTTTGTGAATGTTTTGCTTTGTTTTTTCATATGATCCAGTATTGTTACCATTGCCTTGACCTGATTGGCTTTCCATAAATGGTATACTCTAGGTTCAGTGTGTTCCTCTATTCCTAAATCGCTCGGTTCCCATTTCCCAATATTAGCATTGTCAAGGGATTTAATTATGTCCGTGAATGGAAAGTGCTCCTCATTCCCCATTAGTTTCTTCAGAGTTGCTAGTAGGGAAGAGGCAATTGGGTGTTTTGTTGGGTGCTTGCTATTATGAATTACCGTATTTTCGCCCTATAAGACGCACTTATTTTCCCCAAAAGTGTGTGTGTGTGTGTGTGTGTGTGTGTGTGTGTGTGGAAGCTAGATGAGCAGTGGGCTTTGTTCCCCTCCCCGCTGCTGCTATAGTTGTCTTTTCCCACAGTGACAGCAGTGGTAGAGACAGAGACAGTGCCCGCCGATCCTCCGTCTGCTGGAGGGCAGGAGAAGATGGAGGATTGTCTCTGATTGGCGGGCATTGTCTCTGTCTCTACCGCTGCTGTCACTGTGGGAAAAGACAACTATAGCAGCAGCGGGGAGGGGAACAGAGCAGTGTTCTCTTTAAGCTGAATTACTGAATCAATGCTGCTTACCACCAGCTTATATCCGCGCAGCAACAGCTGCTGATGTAACTTCTTTAACTTTTCCTCTCCCCTCTTATGATCGTCACTGTTCTCCTTTCAGCACAGAGAGGAGAGTGAATGAAGCAAGCCGCACTCTCCCCTCTCACTAGCAGCACACTGATAACTTTTAATTTATTCACTGCACTCTGAATACCCCCCTCCTTAACCCCCCTCTCTGCACGCCATCATCATGCTCCTTCTGCTGTGTCTTCGGGGCTGTGAAAGGAATCAGCAGTGTGCAGCGCAGGGGATGGAGCTGGGACATGAATGGATGTGTGCACAGTAAGTTTATTTACATGGGGGATGGGAACTGCTACTTGTGATGACGATCTTGACGCTGTGAAAGTCAGTGTTTCTGTTTAATCACCTCAAGCTACAGCCAGAATTATCTGTTCCACAGTCCCATGCTTGCCCAAGTTCTGTCCAAAACCTTGTAAAGCAGACCAAAACCCAGGAATATCAATTACCTTGGTTTTGGTCTGAATTAATGGGGCATCCCTATTTAGGAGTGAGTGAAACAGGCAATTAGATATAATGCCACACTGCCTATATGGAGAATGGGATAGGGGCATGTCACACTGCCTATATGGGAATGGGAGGGGGGATGTCACACTGCCTATATGGGGAATAGGATGGGGGCATGTCACACTGCCTATATGAGGAATGGGAGGGGAAATGCCACACTGCCTATATGGGAATGGGAGGGGGAATGTCACACTGCCTATATGGGGAATGGGAGGGGGAATGCCACACTGCCTATATGGGAATGGGAGGGGGAATGTCACACTGCCTATATGGGGAATGGGAGGGGGAAATGTCACACTGCCTATATGGAGAATGGGATGGGAGCATGTCACACTGCCTATATGGGGAATAGGATGGGGGCATGTCATACTGCCTATATGGGGAATGAGAGGGGGGAATGTCACACTGCCTATATGGGAATGAGAGGGGGAATGTCACACTGCCTATATGGGGAATGGGAGGGGGGGATGTCACACTGCCTGTGGGAATGGGAGGGGGGATGTCACACTGTCTGTATTGGGTGTTTTAGCACATTTCGTAATAATATTGGTTATTATTTTCCTCCTCCAAATCCTAGGTGTGTCTTATGGGCAGGTGCGTCTTATACAGCGAAACATACGGTAGTTGCGGATCTAATGTTAGGATGTTCTTGGTGTTTAGTGGGTATAGTTTGGTGTTTACCCCAACTGCCGCTTTATCTGTATGAATCCATTTGACTAGACATTGTAAGTGGGAAGCCATAATGTATTGATCCAGGTTTGGGGCCCCCCAACCGCCCTGTTGTATCCTTTTTATTATCGATTTGTATGCTACTCTATGTTTCCAGTTATTCCAATAAAAAATTGACAAGAGTTTATCTATAGAGTCTATGAGGGTCTTTGGTATTCGAATAGGAATATTTAGGATTTTGAAGATGAATTGCTTTAGGAAGTACATTTTAATGGAAGCAATACATGCGAGAATATTTAAGGGAAGTTTTGACCATTTAGTTATATAATTCTTCAATGTTTGCAAGAGTGATGGAAAGTTATCCAGATCAGCCAACATAAGTTATATGAGATGAGCTTATAGGGAGTCCGTATTCCTTCTTAATTGTTTTCATTTCTTTGTCATCTAATTCAAAGGGAAGTGTTATAGATTTATCAATATTTAGTTTAAAATTAGAATGTAATTTGAATTGCGTAAAGATCTCCATTATTCTGGTCATTGAGTTTATTATAGGCTCCCTTAACAGTATAAGGATGCCGTCAGCGTATGTTAGGTGTTTGATTTGTGTAGGCCCTATTCCAATTCCTTTAATCGATTGTTCTTTTTCTATCTGTGTTAATAAGGGATCTAAATATTAAAGAGTAGTGGGGATAATGGACAGCCTTGGCGAGTTCCATTGACTAATTCGAAGGATTCTGATAGGGCCCCATTTGTTTCTAGTTTTGCTCTTTGGTTGGTATATAAGGCCGTTATTGTATTTATGATTACGGGGCCAACCCCTGTTTGTTGTAATGTAGCTTCCAGGAAAGACCAGGACACCCTATTAAGCTTTCTGGGCGTCTAAGGCTAACACAATGGCTTCAGTTTTATTTTGCTGAATATGGTTGATTGCAGAAACCGCAAGGAAATGTTATGGTTTATGCCTCTTTTTGGGATGAATCCGGCTTGAAAAGTTGATATGATATTGGGAATTACTTTTAATCTTTTGGCTATTAATGTGCACATTTGCACATTCTATATTTATAAGGAACGGTTTAGTATATTACTTATGAGCTAACCATTACCATTATTACTGGTGGTCCAGTGTGTTTTTAATTGGGTTTTATTGCATAAACAGTCTGTAAGTGAATAGATATAATTTTTGTATACTCACTATATTGAATAAAGGTATATTGCTTTTACTTTGGGTAGTGCGGCTGAGCTTGTTTGTAGGATTTGGGTGGGATTATCTGGTGGCCCACATTGTTGTTGTTCTAATACATCCCCTCAATAAAGGTGAGGGATCCTGCATTTAGCCTGCACCCAATCATTGGAATTAAGGGTGGTGCGGAGTGCTTATGTTTTTTAGTGACCTTAATACCATCTGGGAATGCCATAAGTGCTTTATTAGAGGCCCAAGCTGCCGCTATAAACATCAGAAAATCCCAAAAAATAGAAATAACATCTATTAATGACCAAATTTCCAAACTAGAACAGATGCATAAATATAAACAAACAGATATAACACATAAGGAACTCACTAAATTAAGACGTGAATTAAAGACTAAAATTGCCGCAACTACCAAAAGCAATATAAGGAGACATCGAGAACAGAAATTAAAACTGGGCGGGAAAGAACTAGCAAATTCCTTTTAATGACAGAAGGGCTGTTAATTTTATAGAAGAGAAAATAACAAAAGATGGGGAAAGGAAGTTTTAAAACTGAAGATATAGCAAACGAATTTGTAACACTTTATAAAAGAATATGTAACCTTAATAAGGAGGAACAAGTTCACACAAAATATCTTGAGGAAATTAACACGTCAAAAATTAACAAAGAATTAGCTAAGAATTTGGACCATCTCTTCACGTTAAAAGAACTAACAGACGTTATCTCTAAACTAAAAGAAAAGAAATCATCTGGAGAAGATGGGCTACCGACAGAATATTATAAGACCTTCGAAATGCAGTTAGCACCATTTATGCTTAAGTGGCTAAACAAAATTGACTGCTTACACCTTCCGAGCTCTACACTTAACACAGCAATTATAAAAATCATACCAAAATCGGGAAAAGATACCACACAATGCAATAACTACCAACCCATATCATTAATCAATGTCGACCTGTAGATTTATGCTTCTATTTTGCAAATGTGCAAAATAATTCATAAGTGATCCAAAACGTGTATCCAACAAAGATTGATTCATATAAAATGTGCAAAGAATTAGCAGCAATACCACCTACATCTATAACTATGAACATCCACTAATGAAGGATAATAAAGTGACTAGTGCTTCAAAATCTTGTGCTCCTTTGTTCTCAGAGGTTGCCAATGCATAAAAGTATAAAACATATACAGCATCTACAATATATAGTGTCATGCACCAATGATGCTATCCATGTGCCAATGAAGGGCTGTGCGCCCGCCCATGAACAATTTGTAGTGCAAACAGGAACTAATAGAAATAAAAGAATGTATATCACCACTTATTAAGTCATATGCTGGCGTCCAGGCTAGACAGGGGACTCGACGCGTTGCGTGGTCTGCTTTAAACCACTTCTTCAGGATGTCCTATCTACGGTGCTTACCTCCATGCTTTTTATGCTATGTTTCCAGCGCGTCCTTCTAAGGACAACGTGAGGTCGGGCCGCGTCTCCACAGGCCCCGTTTCACATTATGACTTATTCACACACTTGCTTGTTGGTTTGTGTTATTTTCAGCACTAAAAAAAAATCTTTTATGCAAAATCCCCAGCCTTGCCCCCAGGATACCAAGTTAGATGAACAGAAGATGGAATGTGGACCTGACGAACAGGAAGAATGAACAGAGAACATGCTAACATGATCAATATAATCTGATCACTAAAAAAAAAATATTTTGCTGCAAAATCCCCAGCCTTGCCCCCAGGATACCAAGTTTGATGAACAGAAGATGGAATGTGGACCTGACGCACAGGAAGAATGAACAGAGAACATGCTAACATGATCAGCATAATCTGATGTGAATAGTATGCTTGATAGTATAATTTTAAACTTTGTTCATAGGTACCCATATATAGGTTAGAATACAAAGTATCTTGGTGTGACCCACATATCTATATTAATACCCATAGCCTATGCACACATACCGCATGGGGAAGGTATGCATGGTAAGAATAGGCCCAATAATCTTATGTGGATTTTGGGCCATAATTATCTGCGGGCCCTCTTTCCTGGCTTGAATTGTAGGAGAGAATACTCATGCCCCAATAATATGCATTCCAATATGAACCAGTTGTTGAGCGCAATACTAGATTGCATTGGTATAAAAATATATACTCTGTTTATGTTGTGAGTTTTAAGTGTTTTTTAACTTTAGCAGGGGTTAATCACACACTGAATGCCCCAGGGTGCTGGCAGGGACGCAGCGGGGAACGCGCATGACACCGGGCGCTCCGGCGCATGGATGCCTCCTACTGCAAGGGAGTGCGCCTGCACACCGGGCGCCCGGGCGCATGCGCTAACTCGTGCGTCCTCCTCTGAGGTGTGCATCCCGGGGAGGTGAGGTGGGAGTGTCATCACCCTTGTCTCCTCTGACAAGGGGGCGGGCAAGGGGGCGGGACGTCACGTTGTCCTGAGGGGGCGCACTGGAAACATAGCATAAAAGGCATGGAGGTAACCACAATAGATAAGACATCCTGACGAAGTGGTTTAACCCTTTAAGTGCCAGCCTACCTGGAGTTTTTGTCACCCTTTGTTGCCAGGCCATTTTGCACTATTTTGTGCTCCCCATGTTCAAATGTGATTTTTGAAGGGATTTCCAGGGATTTTCCAGGAAAATTATATATTGTTTTTTTCAGCATAGTCTGGGCTTTAACATGAAATGTCTTGTTTGTCATTTTTTAGGTGTATTCTCAATATTTTTGGGTGAAATATGTGCAAGAAATAAAAAAAATCTATTTTTTTACAATTTGTAGTGTTTTTTTGTAATAAAAAATGTAAGTTTGTCAATAAAATCTTATTGCATGTGAAATGCCAATTTCTCCCGGTTACAGCAGTACTACATATATAGGTAGACACCCTTTCCTGCCCAGGAGACTCCCTCAAACTAAAATAGCGCTTTAGGGGATTTTCAGAAAAAATTCAACTGTGATATGCGCTATGCGCACCTTGCAGTTTTTCCAGAAAAACAACCCTTTACATTTGAAATATCCCCAACAAACTATATATATTCCCTGGAAGTACACACCTCAAGCTTTCTAGGTGTACCAGGCTTGTTGATATGGCCATAGATTTCTGGAAGTAATCCCTCAATGTATTGTTTGGTTGCAAAGAGTTTCCCTAAAAAAAGGATAAAAAGCAGAATCAAAGCCACATTTTCCTAAAAAAACTATTTACAAACAAGAAAAAACAAGTTTAATCTGAAAAAGCAACATTCCCAGAACAGAACGATACCCAACATGCATTGCTACTGTCAAGGGAAGAGTTGCCAAACACCCCAAAGTAAAGCATGTGCGTAACGGTAATTTAACTTGAAAATTTCAGCTCTGCAGACAAAGTGCGCACCTTGCGATTTTTCAACTAAAACAACCCTTTACATTTGGAATATCCCCCATAAACCATATATTCCCTGAATGTACACATGTTAAGCTTTCTAATAGTACCCAGCTTGTTGTAGTGGGCTCATCTTTCTGGAATTAATCCCTCAAAGGGCAGGAGTGGACAGCCAGGTCCGTACAGCGGGTGGGCGTGGCCTGCGCCTACGCGGCTCTTCACTGGCACATGGATAGCATCATTGGTGCATGATAGCACCATTGGTGCATGACACTATATATTGTAGATGCTGTATATGTTGTTTAGAGCACTTTTTTGCATTGGCAACCTCTGGGAACAGAGGAGCACAAGATTTTGAAGCATTAAGCATTAAGATTTTGAAGCATTATTATCCTTCATTAGTGGATGTTCATAGTTATAGATGTAGGTGGTATTGCTGCTAATTCTTTGCACAATTTATATGAATTAATCTTTGTTGGATACACTTTTTGGCTGACTTATGAATTATTTTGCACATTCTATATTATAAGGAACGGTTTAATATATTACTAATGAGCTAACCATTACCATTATTACTGGCGGTCCAGTGTGTTTTTAATTGGGTTTTATTGCATAAACAGTCTGTAAGTGAATAGATTTTTGGTATACTCACCATATTGAATAAAGTTATATTGCTTTTAATTTGGGTAGTGCGGTATGGTATTAAGGTTCATATCAGGTGTGTCATTAAATAAAAAGTATTCTTGTATAGAGTCTTTACATTTTTTCCACTATGGGTTTTTGTTTTAAGATCTCAGTATCTAAGGACCAGCGATTATGCATTTGTTTTGTTTTCACCCACGAGATAGTTAGGATGACTGGGGCATGGTCGCTGCAGGTCATTCTCCCTATCTTGCATTTTTGCACTCTAGAAATTGAATGTTGTTGTAAAAAGATGTAGTCTATTCTGGAATATGTTTTATGTGCCCTATTATAGCAGGTATAATCCTTTGCATTTAAGTTTATAGTGCGCCAAGTGCAATTTCTTCAAATGCTGTCGTAATGTAGCATTATTTAGTGTGGTTTGTCAGTTTTCCGTTTTCCCTGTTGTATCCTGAACCTACTGACCAGGTTCAGGTCGCCGCCCCAGATAATAATGCCTCTTTTTAATTCTTCTATTTTTTGAATGTTTTTTTAAATGTATTCCTTTTGGTATCTGTTTGGGGCATATGAGTTAACGAGCATATTTCGCCGTTTATTCGACCGATTAATACTAGTAAGCGAGCTTCTTTGTCATTATATTCTGAAAACTTTTCAAACATTATCTTTTTACTTATCAGAATAGCGACTCCCCTCGATTTTTTGGTATATTGGTTACTAATAATTGTCCCAGATTCCTTAAAAGCATGAGGAGGGCTTTTGTTCTGTTTGAAGTGAGTTTCTTGCAGGAAAGCAATGTCTGTTTTATAATGTTTGAGGTCTTGCATTATTCTGTTTCTTTTATATGGTGAATTTGCCCCAGGAATGTTGTATGTTACTATTGTTAGGTTTTTGCTGTTGTGAAGTTCTCCTTGGATTACAGCTGTATTCCTATTTATCTCGTGGGATTGGGTGGCGGATATTTTTCCAGATTAGGATGTCTGTGATTGTGTTTCCTGTTGGGTATTATGAATTTATTTTTATTTAACTGGTCGGAAGTATGCACGTATATTTAGTTTTCCAATATTTCCCTCCCCTCCCTACCCATTCCCTTCGCCCACTCTAGTTTGGGTGTCAGAGAGATTTTGCTGTCTCTCATTCCAATCGACCTGAATTTTGGTCAACCCAAACTCCTACCACCACCTTGATCACCACACGCACATGTTTTGGTTATATTTTCTATTTTTTTTTCTTTATGTTATTTATATTACTTCTCCCCAGTTGTTTGTTAATTTATTTATTTTTCCTTCTTTCTTTCCTTTTTCCTTTCCCGCTACTCTGCTCCCTTACCATTTTGCCCTCTGTCTCCTCTTTATTTATTTATTTATTTATTTATTTATTTTTCTTCTTTTCTCCTTCTTCCTTCTCTTCCCATTTTACAGTCTCATTCTCTCCCTTTTATTGATTTGATTGATTTCTTTCCTTGCATCTGCTTTTATGTGTTCAAAGACCAGGATTCTACCAATAGATTTAGCGGTAGAACATTTCCGCTAGTATCGTCAGTTTCCTCCCATTCATTAATTGGAGGGACGTCGATTTCTAGGAGTTTTCTTATGTTATCTCCGTCTCTCAGGAGGAGCTGTTTGTCATCTTTTTGGATTTGGAAGTACAGGGGACTTATCCATCGCACTTTTAGATTTTTCTGCCTTTTCTGTCAGATAGTAATGGTTTAAGTTGGGATCTTTTATTTACCATTCACTGTGAATGGTCTTGGAAGATATTTACAGTCATTCCGTTTACCCTGTGCTCCTTAGTTTGTCGGGCTCTGTACAAAATCCCTAGTTTGTCGGGCTCTGTACAAAATTTCTTCCTTTAGAGCGTAATCAGGTATAAAGCAGATAACATCTTGGATTTGGCCAACTGGGGTTGTTTTTATTCTCCCTTGGCGGTGACACCTATCAATTTTAACAGCGTGATCTGTTTGTAAATGAAAGATCTTTTCAACCGTGTTTTTTAAGTAAGTTTTTTTTTAAATCTATTAAGTGGTTATCCAAAGTTTCTCTAAAGGATTGAAAGTCTGTTGAGAGAGATCTATATGATTTTTCCAGTGCCGTTATAGTTGCATCTTTCCTTTCTCTTTTTATTGGGCTAGCAATATTTTGTGTGCAGTCTGATCCAGATAACCGAATCATGTAGATCTTTTTTGGGCCTTCCTTGCATTGGGTACATTTGGGTGGTTTGAGGGTGCACTATGTCAGGGTTTAATCCCTTGTCTACTTGTGATATTAGTTTGTGTGCCATGTAGATAAAATCTCTATGGGTACCTATTTCTCCTGGGGTCCGTATTCCCGCGGAAGCTATGGAGGTGTTTGAGTTTGTTGCCGGGTTCATTTGCTTTGGGGTATCGTGTATATCCTGGAGTATTTCCCTGCAATCAATCGTGTTTGATGGGCTACCTCATCTTGATCTAGTATTGGGGCCGTGGCTATTGAGGTCTGCTTAAAATTTTTTTTGTGTTGTGCGACATCTATTTTTGGATATAAGGGCAACTGTACAAATCTCCAGTGCTTACACCAAGGCATATAAAACATAAACCGTTTAAAGAAAAAATATTGTTATACGACCTGTTCTTCGTCGTGGTTAAATGGTTGCCGGCTGGTAGCAGGGTAGTATGGTCGCCCATTGCCGGCGTCGAAATGATTAGCGTATCGCCTGTCGCTAGTTATTCCTGGAATAAGGATAGGCGGAGTGTAGTGGCCAGAGCAGGGACAAAGTTTCCTCTTGATGGTGAGAAGTTTATTTAAGGATATTCTTAGGATAAGTGGCAAGAAGAGCTGGCTTTGATTAATAGTGGCAGTTAGAGGGATTTCTCTCGCTGCTGGTAGCTGTGTGGGAGATGGGCAGGACAACTTGCCAACTATTTTTTCTTCCCCTCCCTTCTTCCCCTCCTCCTGATGCTGATGTAGCTACAGCTTTAAAAAAAAATCTTTTATAGCTGTACCATGTGCAGCCTGCGAAGAGAAAGTAGGTGGAGCTGTCTCGTGGCTGGCACAGATAAACACAAATGAACCTTAAAGCGGTCCTTCACTCTGAATAAGAGTCTATCTTATATGTTTCCCACACCCTGTATATACAGATGGCTCACAATAAAAATCATCCTTCCTGCATCTACTGCATGTTATGAGCCTTTAAACATCAGGCAGCCTGCAAACAGGAAGTGCCTTCTGACTGTGTTGCTCTGCATTCTGGGATTGCTGACCTTTTCCAGACCCCAGCTCTGCTCTGTCTGAGCAAAGCACAGCTATAACCTGCCCCCCTGTACTTTATCCCACTCTCCTCTCCTTAGTAAGTGTGATGCTTCTGAGTCAAGATGGTGGCGCCCATATCCTAAAGTAACAGTAACACCTACGTGCTGGCTTGGCTGGGCCTTAAGTGCCAAGCCCGTAGGTGTTACGTGCTTGACTTTCCCCGCTGCTAGTTAATAAAAATAAAAAATACTCACCTGACCCCTCGTTGGATCCGGCCGGGTCTCCTCTTTAATTTGGTGCCATCCGATGCCCCGTGGGGGCTCGGATGGCTCCAGGAGAGCCCCCGGAATAGCCCCCCCCCCGCTTCGGCAGCAGCAGCTGCTAACTGTAAAATAAAAAAAAATAAAAAAAAATGACATTCACTTACCTGCGTGTGCGCTGGCTCCCGCTGTCCCTCCTCTTCACCTGGGGGGCCTCCGATCCCCCCCCCAGGACTTTGGGGGCCGCCATCTTGCCGCTAAGTCCCGCCCCAAATGGGCGTGGCTAATGACGTCATCCCGGCTTCAGCTCTCAGCTGTCAGATGCCAGTGATCGGTGGCAGGAGATCCTCCCACTTCTCTGGATGCCGATCACCGGCATCTGTCAGCACAGTGGCGAGGGACAAGAGCTTACAATCGGAGGTAAGTTTTTTTTTTTAATAAAATACTTTTGTGTTGTGTGTTTTTTTTACAGTTAACCCTTTGTGAACTGGTAAGGGGTCCACGAGACCCCTTATACCAGTTCACAAGGCTCTGGGTCTGGCAAGTCACCTGCGGCTAGTGGGTGACTTGCCATTAACCCCCAGCCCCCCCAACGGCAGAGGGGGGGCAGAAGGGCCCGGGCCACTTAGTGGCTATGTGGGCTAGTAGCCTGCAGGGCCAGGGGCCACCAACGCTGGCCCCTGCGTCCTGTTCTACAAGCCCCCATAGCTGGCCCGGGTCGGTAATGCTGGGTAGGGGGGACCCTACGTCATTTTTTGGGGGGATTTTTAAGGGTTGAGGTCCCCCCTCAATTTTTTTTTTAATTAACCACTTATGTCCTGTTACACAGCAGGTGTGTTTGTGTTTTTTTTTTACATTTAAAGTGGACCAACACCCAGGATTTTGACTATCCTGGGTATTGGTCCTGTCCGCTCTGTGAAACCCCCCCGATCGCCCACAATAACTCATCTCACCCCGATCCTATGGTGCATGCGCGGCCGCTCCTCCAATCCGAGTTATGGACGTCTAAGCTCAGCCACTCTGAGCGTGCTGGAGACCGCATCCCCCACTTCCCTCTAACAGGGAGCGTGCCCGCGCCGGCCATTCATAAATAGCCAGCGCGGGCACGCGCCCTGCTAGAGGGATAGCGGTTATGTGGCCCGCGCATGCGCCGTAGGACCGGGATTCAGGTAAGTGGTAGCGGGTGTTCCGGGGGGTTTCACACAGAGGGGCATCCCGATTTTGGATGCCTCGGGGGGAGGGAATAGAACGGTCTGGGAATCTTATAGATTCCCGGGCCGATCAGCCCTGGGTGTTGGTCCACTTTAACCCATTGTGAACTTGTAAGGAGTCCATGAAACCCCTATACCAGTTCACAAGGCTGGGGGGCTGTCAAGTCACCTGCGGCTAGCGGGTGACTTGCCATTAACCCCGGCCCCCCTATTACCTGCCTCCCCGAAGCCCAGGGGGGGCAGAAGGGCCCGGGCTGATTTAGGTGGTGCGGGCTTGTACTTGGCAGGGCAGGGGGCCACCAAAGCTGGCTCCTGCGCCCTGTTCTACAAGCCCTGCATAGCTGATCCCCGGGCTGGTTATGCTGGGTAGGGGGGACCCCATGTCATTTTTATGGGAATTTTTAAGGGTTTTTAACCCTTAAAATAAAAAAAAAAATGGGGATTACCCCCCCCCCCCCATGCCAATTTTTTTCTTGATTTAACACTTTATAGTGTGGATTGTAGTTGTATTTTATTTTTACATGTTATAAAGTGTTCTTTTCAGTTTGGGGGGGTCTTCTGAACAGTAACAGGGGGCTACCGATACATATGTGGTCCCGTTGTAATCGGGAGAAATGGGCCTTTCACATGCAATATGGTTTTCTTTAAAAAAAAAAAAAGGTTTTATTTGAAATAAAGGAGACAATTTTCTAAAAAAGTATTTTTTTTATTTTGTTTTGTTTAATTTACTCAAAAATATTTTAAAAAACAGTAAAAAAATTACAAACAAGACATTTCATGTTAAAGCCTAAACTCTGCCGCAAAAATAAAATATATAATTTTCCAGGAAATACCTGCAAAAATCACAGTTAAGCATAGCGCATAATGGTTAAAAATGACCTGTCAAGAGAGGGTGACAAAACCTCAAGTAGGCTGGCTGTTAAAAGGGTTAAAAGTACCTATGCATGTTGGGTATCATTCTGCTCGGGGGACCTTGCGCTTCCAGATTTAGCTTGTTTTTTCTTGTTTGCATATTGATATTTTAGGAAAACTCATTTTTTATTCTGCTTTATTATACATTTTTTAAGGGAACCCTGTGCAACCAAAGAATTCTTTGAGGGATTACTTTCAGAAAGATGGGCCCACTACAACATACTGGGTACGCTTAGAAAGCTTATCATGTGTACTTTCAAAAAATGTATGGTTTGTGGAGGGTATTCCAAACGTAAAGGGTTGTTTTGGTAGAAAAAGCGCAAGGTGCGCACTTTGTCTGCAGAGCTGAAATTTTCAAGCAAAATTACCATTGTGCACATGCTTTACTTTTTGGTGTTTGGCAACTCTTCTTTTGACAGTAGCTATGCATGTTGGGTATCATTCGGTTCGGGGGATGTTGCTTTTTCAGATTAACTTGTTTTTTCTTGTTTGCATTTAGTTTTTTTTAGGAAAATGTGGCTTTGATCCTGCTTTTTTTTATCCATTTTTAGGGAAGCTCTGTGTAACCAAAGAATACATTGAGGGAGAACTTCCAGAAAACTGTGGCAACATCAACAAGCCTGGTACGCCTAGAAAGCTTGAAGTGTGTATTTCCAGAGAATATATAGTTGTTTGGGGGTATTTCAAATGTAAAGGGTTGTTTTTATTAAAAAAATTGCAAGGTGCACATAGCGCTTAGCATGGCTGTATTTGATCTAAAAATCTCTTAAAGTGCTGTTTCAGTTTGGGGGAGTCTCCTGGGCAGGAAAGGGTGTCTACCAATACATATGTGGTACCGTTGTAACCGGGAGAAATTGGGATTTGACACACAATAAGATTTTATTGACAAACTTACATTTTTTATTACAAAAAAACACTACAAATTGTAAAAAATAGATTTTTTTTATTTTTTTCACATATTTCACCCCAAAATATTAAGAATACACTTGACAAATGACAAACAAGACATTTTATGTTAAAACCCAGACTCTGCTGAAAAAAACAATATATAATTTTCCTGGGAAATCCCTGAAAATCCTTTCAAAAATCACATTTGAACATGTGTAGCGCAAAATAGTGAAACATGGTCTGGCAACACAGGGTGACAAAAGCTGCAGGTAGGCTGGCAGCGAAAGGGTTAAGTGGCCAGAACTACTGGACACTACACAAATATTTGTTTTTATTTTATTTTTTACACAAATGACCATCAAGTGGTCTCAGCTACAATGACCCTCACTCAGTTGCTGTTCCAAACTGCCCTAAAAAGAACAATTTTTTTAAACAACTCCCTCACTGTGCCTCGTTACAGCCACTGTTCCTTATTAACTACCCTGAAAAGGACAATTTATCTTTTTTAAACAATTCCCTTACTGTCCCTCATTACAGACGCTGTCCCTTACTAACTGCACTGAAAAGGACAATTCATCTTTTTAAACAACTCCCTTACTGTCCCTCACTCCAGCCACTAACCCTTACTAACTGCCCTAAAAAAGACTATTTTTTTAAAACAGCTTCCTCATTGTCTGTCACTCCAGACCTTCCCCTAACTGCCCTAAAAAGGACAATTTGTTTTTTTAAACAACTCCCTATACGTCCCTCACCCCAGTCACTGCGCTGACTGCCCTGAAAAGGTCGATTTTTTTATTTGACAAACCCCTTATCTGCCCCTCACTCCACAAACAACCTCTCCCAATCTAATGCAGAGCGCTCTGACAAAGCCAGGATGCATTTTATACAGTGGGGTCACATGTCCCACCTGGCCAATGTGGTTGCTAGGGCTTCAAGCTGGTTGATTGGATGCTATGAACCTGAACCTTTCTGGGTTCGGCTGAAAGCCAAACTAATACATGGTCTTCTATTCGAAATCCGTGTACGGGTTCGGGAACACAAACTCGCAAAGATCGGCATGGACCCGGTACCCCCACCTCTAGTAACTAAACCTGGTGCGAACACTGAACCTTTTTCCTGCCATTCTAACTAAAGACTGAACAGCTGAGACAAATTATGTTTTATTTTCTTTTGTACATGAAGCAGTGAGAGCATATATCTAATAAAAAGGTTGAGGAACCACAATGATGGGGCTATCTGACCTTATCACCTGAGCCCTGCAATGTGTATCTGTGATGTAGAAGGCCCCTTTTAGTACATTTTCTAGGCAAAATAGCACTCAGTACTGAAAGGAAAAATAGCTGCCGCCTTTTCACACACCCTATGGTGATGCTCCATTTTATGGTAGCAGAAGACAGTGCATCTTCACTATGACTAAACCCAATGTGGGGGGCTGAGGGGCCGTCTTATGGTCTGCACAATTAAATTGGACCAAAACCCAGGATTTCGTCTATCCTGGGTTTGGTCCTTTCCCCTGTGGAACCCCGATATGGGGTGCCCTGCTGCTTGAAACCCCCAAGATCGCTGAGCGCAACTCACCTCCTCCTGGTCCTACGGGGCATGTGCGGCTGCTCGTCCAATCAACGCATTCTGAGTCGGTGACGTCACGTTGTCTAAGCCTTCGTCTTGTGCCAGCGGCTCCGATTGCCGCATCCCCCGCTTCCCTCTAACAGGGAGCGTTCCCGCGCCGGCCACTCACAAATGACTGGCGAGTGCACGCGTCCTGCTAGAAGGACAACAGGGATGTGGCCATGGCTTGCGCATGTGCCATTGGACCCGGAAGCAAGGTAAGCGTATGGGCCACCTGGGGGTTTCACACAGGGGGACATCCCGATTTTGGATTCCCCTGGGGGGAGGCAATCGATTGGCCGATCCCACTGGGTTTTAATCCACTTTAGGAGTGGCCTCTGCAGAAAACAGGAAGGGCGGGATTAAAGTGCACCTAATGGCCTTGCCGCCAAGGGTAATCGCTCTGCTCACCCTCCCCTAAAAACAGCCATGTTCCCTTTGACCTAGTCCCACTTTGTATAATCCCTCTGTTGTATTTCAGTGTCTGCACTGCTGCCTAGATGGTGGCTATCTCCTCTGTGTAAGATTCCAGTACTGCCACCACAGTACAGGGATTATGCACAGAGAAAACAGCCAAAGTCTAGATAGCAAAATCCAGAGACGTCAGAAATGCCTAACGGTTCGCAAATTAGCCTGATTATTCCAAAATTAGCATATTCCAAAATTAGCATACCAATTGCCAATCCACGGCCGCAATAGTGTATGGGCAGCGAGGAAATATTTGCTCCCGGCAATAATAACTAACACTAGGCGATGCTCTCACAGATGAATAGCTTTCATTTAGTTCATTTCATTGCACTTCGCGTGATAAAAGGCCCACAGTTTTTTTTTTTTTTATAGGAGGAAGCTGTGAGAATTCACTGTGTACAGAAAGAATTAGCAGCATGGCGAAGAACCTCCCCCGCTCCCTTCAACGATGTTTGTCTGGAGCGGGAGCAGTGGAGAACGAGTCACGTGGTCCGTGTCTGTAAAGTCTCTTGTTAGACTTGGCTGCGCGTTGCAGCTACAGGGATTCGCTGTGGCTGAGGGAACTTTGCAGCGTGTGGCGAACGAAACGCGAGGCTGAAGAATTCACAGATAACAATGGGCTTTGTTAAGCGATATGTGTAATGATCTGCTGCTGTCAAGACTACATAAATACGGGAGCCATTTATTTCCTTACAGCAGATGTTTCAGCTCTCCGGTCTGACGTGGATGTTAACTTGCTACATAAATGGGAAAATGGACGCTGCTTCTATGTGTTTGACTAAATAGCAGTTCTCCGGCTGTGACAGTAAGTACAACAGCTTGTCATGCCGCCAGTACGAATAACAAGGAGCATTTTCTGACTCATATTTTGTGTACCTGGCTATAGAGTTGAGTGCACAGCAAGAAGCGGGAATGAAAAGGCAGGATGTCAAAGTAACTGGATAGCATGTTTTTTGGATTTTCTTTTGTATTTCAGTAATGAGTTTGTGCCCTTAATGTCACAGTGCTGCCACATTGGACTATGTGTTCTCCATTCTGGAATGACTCCCCATAAAAGAATATGTGACTTGCAGGCTCTTGCCTTATAAAGTACTATAAGAGGTGTTTTGTCATGATCATGTATGGAGAGTTGTTATTAAACTCAAGCACTGCCACCGAAGCACAGATCATGTTGCAGACCAACATGCCCTACCTGAGCAGCACCCAGAGACCCATCAGCTCCTCAGCCTTCTACATGTCCACTGCCAGGGTGCTCAAAGAAGGCGAGATCACCAAACCTGACTTCATGACTTACATTGTTCTCTTTGTCCTCCTTTTTTTAACGGTGACTGTAATCGTCCTTTTTATTAACTGTCAACTAAGGAACTCATTCTTTGCAGGTCTACCATATGACAGATCCTTAAGGGAAACCAGGAGCCCCTGGAAAACACAGTCTGTCTGAATCTAGCAGAAAAGCCATCATGAATGCACAATCTACGGCCCGGGGGCCGCATGCAGTCTTCACTGCCCTCACTTGTGGCCCACAGCACTCTTAAGGAGTTAGCTAGCAGAGCTTTTCTTGCAGTGCAAGCGGCTGACCACTAGAGAGCAGTATGTCTCTAATTTCCAAAGCAGTATGTAGGTCAGCGATAAACCTCTCTGTAGAGGTGGGTGACACACGTACTAGTGGAGTGTTGTTTGTGCTGGCTGTGTCACAAACTCACCTCTGCCCACCTCTTTCCTCCTTACCTGTGTTCATTTTACCTCTGCCTACCTCTACTCGCTTTTTCCTGCCTTGTCCCAACTTATCTCCGCTCACCTCTACCTATCGCTATCCACCTCTCACCACCTAACTTCTATCCATCACTTCTCTTACAATCTCACCTCTGCTCATCACACCTTAACTGTTCCTGCCTAGCTTCTTCTCAATTCTCCTTTCCCTTCCTTACCTCTGTCCACTTCTTCCCACCCACCTCTTCCTATCTCCCCTCTACCACCTCACCTCTGTCCATTACTTCTCTTAACCATCTCACTTCTGCCTACCTCTACCCACCTCACCTCTTTCTACGTAACCTCTGCTGAAATGTCCTTTCCCTGCCTTAACTTTGTCCACTCCTTCCTACCTCAACCCACCTTTGGTAACCTTACCTCTTCTCCTTCATTGCATGCCATCTCTTCCTGCTCACCTCTGCATATACAAAAAGGCATTCACAGCTTCCTTTTTTGTGGCCCCTTAAAGTGGAGCAATACGACAATGTGGCTCCAAGCCCGAAAGAGGTTGTGCACCCCTGACCTAGATGCGCCAAATGTGTCACATTTTATAGCTAAGCTGGAATGTTTCTTTTATTATTATAACACTATGTGAATGCCACTGAGTGCTTAGATTAGTATTTTTTAGAAGCGTTTATATGTATATGATTAATGTCTATGAAATAACCTTTACTGTCAGGAGAGACAGGATTGACATGTTTGTACTACTTAATGCTCAGGAAGGTTTAATATTTTACTCAGATTTTTTTTCTGTACAGGACATTTAGCACAACCAAGGTTCTCTGGATAGTGATAATCTATAGTGCATTCTGCCATAAAAGTTTGCCAAAACTTGTATACAGTATTAGTAAGTTGTTATAACCAGGGCTGTATTCGGTGTTCATACTGCCAGGTAGTGTAACTAAATGTGACAGGGCCCTGGTCCAAACATTAAATAGGGCCCTTTAAAGGCTCCTACAGTAAACTTTTTTTCTGTCTTTTATCTCATTTGGATGTAGCTAGACAACTAAAGACTGAAACAACAGAGGCAAATGTTGCTTCCTGTATCTAAATGATGCTAAGTGAGCACAAATATAAAAAAAGGTGAAGGAGCAACAATGATGGGGCCCGATGATCTTCTGGACATCGGTGCGGTCGCTTTCCCTGCACCCCCTCAAGTTACGCCCCTGATGCTTCCCCAAACTCTTTTAAGTGTGTGTTCCCCTTTTGTTAAAGAGGAACAAAACACAGGAATTTAAATTTTCTTGTGTGTTGTTCCTCCATGTGGCAGCATCCTGAATTGGGGTGCCCTGCTGTGTGTATTCTCCCAGGTTTCCTGATCAACTCACCTTCCAGACACCCCCACAGTGCAGACTCGAGCTGAAACCGTGCTCTGATTGGCTGAGTGGCCCGCTGACTTCTGAGCTGCCTGGACAGCTAAGCACCCGAGCAGCACTGAAGGAAGCTGAGTGCACTGCCAGCCACATCCCCCACTCACCTCACTACCAGGGCTTGGGAGAAGGTGAGTGGATCTGGGCATCAGGGGGGTTTCACACTGTCGGGCATCCCAATTTGGGAAGCCCCAAGGACAGGAACCCAGATGGCCCAGGAGTCTTTTAGACTCAGCAGTTCCTCTTTAAAGGGTAGGTGCACTTTCGTTGGAATTGTTGAGTGCCAAAAGGATGTCCTTAAAGTGCTGAGCTGCTTTAGTGTTTTTTAAATTTTTTCCTATGTGTGTTTTATGGAAGCAGTTTTCACTACCTGCAATATGTTGCTTTGGCAATGTACACAAAGGGGTTTATTTAAGCACTATCCCGAAAAAAAAGAAATTATAAAAATCCATATAAATATGCTGAATGTACGAATGTGAGTGGTTGGGCTGCATTGTGTTTTTCATCTGCAAGTGCGTGTCTGTGGTATACGCCTCTTCTGCTTTTTCAGCCTGATGAAAGGGGGGGAATCTGCTGCAGGGTTGCTAGGTGCTGCTGTGAGACCCAGCACTCTGCTAATCTTAAGTGTCTTATTCTGGCCTCCCTCTCATTTTACCATAGAGGGTTAAAAGACTCAGCAATTAGGGACCTCCCTGCGTGCATATTTATAGAGCTTGGCGAGGGGCGCCTCTAACCCACACCAGACTTCAGAATGGCGGACCAGGCAGGGGAATCCTTGCAAGTACCTGCTCCTTTATCATCTACGGTAGACTTTGCTGCGGCTCAGCATCCTTCCAACCCGATTGATCCAATTTCATCAGAAATTCTGTCGGACGCTCAGTCTGGGAAGAAGGGGTCCAGCTCTGCTCCGGTAAGTCCCTTTTTAATTTATAAGCATGCTCTTGCAGTTTTAAGGGTTACTTTGAATTATTGTTATGTTTTTGGAATGTTATAAAGGATCCTTACAGCCTACTACTCCTTCTTTTTTATTTTAGACCAAACCCTCTAAGGAAGTGTCCAAGAATAAAACTGGCTCCAAGTCTAAGGATAAAACTAGGAGATGCCCAATATGTGAAATCAAGCTACTAGATTTATATAGCAAGCTTCATTGCAAGCCCTGTGCCTATAAGGTCGTGATTATGGAACATCAGCCCAGCATGACAGATATGATGAGAGTTCTGAAGGCTCATATTTCCTTTTCCTTTGAAGATCTTAGCACCCAATGGGACTCGGCTCGGCATCCCCTAGAACCTCCCGTTTTTCTAGAGGGCAGGAGTCAAAGGTCTCTGAGGGCCCTTCCTCTTCCTCTGAGGAGGGCCCTTGTTTAGGTTCTGATTCAGTTTCACCAGTGAAATTCCTTTTTCCTCCAGAGGATTTAGCATATATCCTGCATGTGGTTCTATGGGCATTGAGGATAGGAGCTGCACCCCTAAGTCTAAACATGATGGGTTCTATCCTGATTCCCCATTTATAACTCAATTAAGAAGGCTATCCTTAACGTGTGGAAGGTTCCAGTTAAGAAGGGTAATAGACCAGGGGCTCTTAAGAGGCATTATCTGTTCATTGAGGAAGACTCACATATTTGGGGTAAATGCCCCAAATTGGATGCTTCCTTTTCTAAGCTCTCCAAGGGGGTGGATTTTGCCTTGGGGGGACTTTGGTATCGTCAAAGATCCTTTAGACAAGAAGATGGTTTCTCTTTTGAAAAGTGCATTGCAGGCTGAATATTGTATTATAAAACCAATTTTAGCATCTATTTGCTTTGCCAGGAATCTTAATCATTGGCTTCAGCAGCTTAAAGCATGTCTCTTGAAGCAAACGGATATTAATGAGATTATGAAGGCTTTACCTTCACAGTGGCCCCTTTTCTTTGTGATGCCACGGCAGAATCTTTGAGATTTTTTTGTCTAGGATTTTTTGTCTAGGATATGGCCCTCACCAATTTGGCACGCAGGACTTTGTGGCTGCATACTTGGTCAGGGGATACAGGTTCAAAGTTGTGCCTGTGTGTCATGCTCTTTAACGGGGAATTCCTCTTTGGTCCAGAACTAGAGAAGGTGTTAGACAGGTCTGCTGACAGAAATAAGTCTTTTCTAACTAAGCGCAGGGATTTCAGGAATAGAAAAAAATTCTAGTCAGTCCTCTTTTATACGGCCCTTTCTTAGTGACTCATTTAGAGGGGCTAGGGGGTCCCTCCTACTTCTAGGAGAGGCAAGTTTCGAGGATCCAATCTGTTTGGTACCCAACAGTCAGGATCTAAGAAGCAATGTTGCGGGGTCCTTAATTGGTGCCCGGTTAAAACAGTTCCACATTTGGTGGGAGAAACTATAAGGAAGGATTTTTCAATAGAATTCATGCACAGTTTTTTTGTTACTTCTCTCCCAGAGGGCAGGGGGGGAAGACTGGCCATTCGCAGCAGTCTAGATTCTATGTTGAATAAGGGGGGAAGGGTTCTACTCTAATATTTTTTTTGGTAAAGAAGACTTCTAGAGGATTCCGCTGCATTCTCAATTTGAAGATGCTGAATCTGATGGTATATCACAGATGCTTCCGCATCTCCAAGTCCATTTTCTCTGTGAAAAATTTGCTCTGGCCTGCAGCAAAGTTGGGGGACCAAATACTTCAATTCCAACTTTTATGTCTACCCCTCGGGCTGATGTCGGCTCCGAGAATTTCTACCAAAGTTCTGGCAGAACCTCTAGCTGCACTAAGGCAGAAAGGAGTTGGGTTCATAGCATATCTAGACAACCTTCTCCTCTTTGCCCCAGATCGGGAGATGTTGCTCTAGGATCTGGACTTGACAAAGGATTTTTATTATGATTGGGTTGGTCTAGTCTAGTCCCATCACAGATCATGACTTATCTGGGGTGAGATCAGAAAATCTTTCTGCCTCAGTCGAAGATAACAATCCTTCAAGAAGCCGTTCAGTCCCTGTGTTCCAGTCATTTGATTTTGGTTCGATTTTGGTTTGTCAAGTTATGCGGGTCTTGGGGCTAATGCCATAGTAGTCGCATTGTCTGTTCTGATTTGTATGTGATGACCAATCAGGTGGGGGGAGAAGGCTAGCAATGCCTCCTTCACAGCTATCAATACAGCTACTATGGTCGCTAGCACATGATCTTATACAAGTCCTGTGCTGTGCCCAGTTGCAGTGTGGTGCAAAGAGCGTCTCTCAAGAGATGCTCATCTTGCACCTGCAAGAATGTTTCTCCCTTCATCCTTCAGGACTGGCCACAGAGATAGTGAGCAGCTCCCACTATAGAGGAAAGACAGCTGGAACATGTTTAAAAGCCCCGCCCCTTCTCCCAAGTCCTCAGCCGCTGGAACAACGGACAGTTTATTTTTTTTAGTTCCTTGTTTTTACACCCCAGGAGTTGCCTGGGGAGGCGATCACCAACCACTTGGCCTTACCCCCACAGGACAGTGTACCTGTGGCCAAGGGGTTCACTTGAGCACCACAACACTTGGCAGTACACGAGAGCTCTGCACCGCTGGAAATGCTGGCTGGATACTGCAGATAGCGCAGGCTGCATCTCCAGACGTGGGGGGTGGATCCACAGGTCGGGCACCGTCCGTGACAACTTCTGGCCCGGGGCGGGGGTCACTTCCAGCCAGAATCACATGCATTCTAGCAGACCAGCAGCAGCAGGCTGGTGCTATTTCAGTGGATGGTGTTCCTCGCCAGGATGACCCATTAGGATAGGACAGTTAGACTTATATATTCTCTGGCTTTTGGGGGATACACCGGCTTTGTGCCACTTATATGTATCTAAGTCAAGTTATGCGGGTCTTGGGGCTAATGACCTTGTCTTTCCCCACTGTAAGAAAGGGTCAGCACTCAAAGACTCTACAGCTGCATATTCTAAACTTTTGGGACTGGTCTCAGGAGTCCATAGACAGGATACTCAATGCCCCAGATTTAGTGAAGGAATCTCTGAGTTGGTGGAAAGGCAAGCACAGGTTTGTCAGTGGAATATCCTGGTCAGATACCAAGGACATGGGAGTGATGACAGACACCTCTTCATGCGATTGGGGGGGCCCATTGCGGATCCCTGACCATTCAAGGGAAATGGTCCAGAAGACTGAGCCTATACTCATCGAATCTCAGAGAATTGATAGCTGTGAAGGAGGCATTGCTAGCCTTCTCCCCCCACCTGAATGGTCATCACATACAAATCAGAACAGACAATGCGACTACTATGGCATATCCATCGTCAGTGAGGCACTGACAAGGTCATCTATTCTGCAACAAGCAGCAAAAGAAACTCTGATCTGGGCAGAACCTGAAGGGTAGCAGATTTTTGAGTGGGTCTCTGCTATCAGAAGCAGAATGGTCACTTAAAGTGGACCAACACCCACGGGTGATCGGCCCGGGAATCTATAAGATTCCCGGGCCGATCACCCCCCACCCCGCGGGACATCCGAGATCGGGATGTCCCGCGGGGTGTAACCCCCCCAAAACCCCCGAAAAACCCTACCTGATCTTCGGCGGCGGCCGGCCGCCGCCACCTCCCTCGCGCCCCTGCAGGCGTGCGCGCGCCCACGCCGGCCGTCTGCGAATGGCCGGCGCGGGCGCGCGCGCGTCAAAAGGGACGCGCGGGAGGCGGCGGCGGCGGCAGCCGCTTAGACGTCCTTGTACGTTGGCGCTGGGAGCGCGGAGAGGTGAGTTTTTTGGGGGGGTTGGGGGGGTTTCACACAGCGGGGCACCCCGATCGGGGGTGCCCCATCGAAGTGGACCAAGACCCAGGATAGTCAAAATCCTGGGTGTTGGTCCACTTTAAACAGGTGATATTCAATCAGATTTGTATCCTGAGGAGAATTCCAGAGGTGGATCTTTTCTCCTCCGGTTGAAACAACAAACTGAGTAAGCTCTTCTCCCTTGATCCCTCCATTTAAGTTCTAGGAATTGATGTCCTGGCTCACCAGTGGTGTTTCAGTTTGGTTTGCACTTTTCCTCTATTTCGGATCCTCCATCAGGTTCTAAATAAAATAGCTAGCCAGTCAGCTATGATCCTATCGCTGTCCCCATGGTGGCCGATGAGACCATGGTTTTCAACTCTGAAGATGCTCTCAGTCTTGGGAACTCCTGGTGAGACTAGATCTTCTATCCCGGGAACCAGTACTTTGGACCCTGAGATTGTGATGCTCCTGAAAAGGGTTTTTCGAGGGAGGTGATCAAGACTGAAAATTTTGAAACTTTCAACACCTGGAAAGTGTGTAATCAAATATCTCCTTGTATTCAAGTCATGTTGGATTTCCTTCAGGAAGGAGTCAAACTGGGTCTCCGCATCAGTACCCTGAAGGTTTAATTAGCAGCCCTTTCAGTTTTTTTGGATAAGAAACTTTCATTTTTCAAGTTGGTCAGGCATTTTTTGCTAGCTGTCAGATAGTCCAGATCGGTCTATTTGAAGTTAGGTTATTACATTTCTTACATGGAAGGCTCTCTTATTGGTGGCAATAACTTCATCCTGCAGAATCAGTGATAATCAGGCTCTGTCCTGCTGTCACACCTGTCTTCAAGTCTTTCCAGGGTTGTATAATATCCTTACTACCCTCCTAAGATTTCTTTTGACTTTCATCGGACCCAAGAGATTATCTTTCCATCCGCTGGGGATTGTGATCACTCCACAGGTTCTGCAGATAAGTCTTTGGATGTCAGGGCCTTTTTGCTAGAATACCTTCAACAAAGGATTGGAGGAAGGCCAAAAGCTTCTTTAAATATTGGCCTGATGGATGAAGAGCACTCTCAGTTTCGCTTACAACCGATCTCCATCTCCAGGTTGGATTACAGCTCATTCAACAAGAAGTATTTCTACATCTTAGGCGGAGCAAGCTGGGACCTCTATTGAACAAAGCTGTAGAGCGGCAACCTGGTCTTCAGCTAAGATGTTTGTTAATCGTTACTGCCTGGATCTGCTCACCTTTCAAGAACATTCCTTTGGCAGGAGTGTGTTGCAGGCAGTCTATCCCACCCAGTAGAGGTAGTATCTTGCGTATCCTTAAATCTGTAAGGGCAGCATACAACAGCATACAGCTTTCCTCCCTAAGGCTCCAATATTTTACACAGCAGACTTGCAATTTGCGCCATGCAAAACCTGTGTCGTGTCATTCAAGTGTCCCCAATGAAATTCCTTGTGTTTCCACCGTGAAAATGTACAACCATCTCCCCAAAAAAATAAAATTAGGGATCGCAACAGGTGCTGTATGCCTGTTCTCCCTTTTCTACAGTCCCCTTGTAGGCACTGTGTGTTTGCCGAGTTAAATGTGCTATCATTCCGGCCTTTCCAGCTGGCAGTGGTGGTCGCCAGCACATGATCTTATACAAGTCCTGTGCTGTGCCCAGTTGCAGTGTGGTGCAAAGAGCGTCTCTCAAGAGATGCTCATCTTGTACCTGCAAGAATGTTTCTCCCTTCATCCTTCAGGACTGGCCACAGAGATGGTGAGCAGCTCCCACTATAGAGGAAAGACAGCTGGAACATGTTTAAAAGCCCCGCCCCTTCTCCCCAGCCCTCATGCGCTGGAACAACGGGCAATTTATTTTTTTAGTTCCTTGTTTTTACACCCCAGGAGTAGCCTGGGGAGGTGATCACCAACCACTTGGCCTTACCCCCACAGGACAGTTACCTGTGGCCAAAGAGTTCACTTGAGCACCACAACACTTGGCAGTACACAAGAGCTCTGCACTGCTGGAAATGCTGGCTGGATAATGCAGATAGCGCAGGCTGCATCTCCGGATGTGGGGGGTGGATCCACAAGTCGGGCACCGTCCATGACAACTTCTGGCCCGGGGCGGGGGTCACTTCCAGCCAGAATCACATGCGTTCTAGCAGACCAGCAGCAGTAGGCTGGTGCTATTTCAGTGGATGGTGTTCCTCGCCAGGATGACCCATTAGGATAAGACAGTTAGGCTTATATAATATATATTCTCTGGCTTTTGGGGGATACACCGGCTTTGTGCCTCTTATATGTATCTAGCAGCCTCAGAGTTTTGACTAATTGGGATTCCCTTTCTTCTGTTATCTCTTAGCATCCTCCCTCTAAAAAGGAGTGAAAGAAAAGGATGAAGACCCTCAAGCCTTAGTTAGACATTTTTAACCCTTCTAACGCCAGCTACATAAAATTGACATAGCTGACTCTCCTTTGTTAACTGCCAGCTACGTACATTTTACATACCTGACTTTCCCCCCTGCTAGCGGGCCGAAAGAAAAAGATACTCACCTGACCCCCTCGATGAATTCAGCCAGGTCTTCTCTGCACCGGGGGGGGGGGTCTGATCACCCCTGGGCTTGTCTGGCTTCAGGAGAGTGCTTGGAATAGACATTTCCTTAACTGTGGCTGCAAATTCTTTATCGGGGGGCCTCCATTTCCCCCGGGCTCATCCGTGGTGAGGAGAGGGACCGAAAGATGCCCCTTCCCCGTCTCCGACATTGTTGCTGCTAGCCCCACCTCTTGTGGGCGGGGTGGATGATGTCATCCCGATCCCAGCTTGAAACTGACAAGATGCCAAGGACGATCATTGGTTGGAGGGGTAGGGGGCTGCTACCCCTGGTAGCTGTCATCATGTCGCCGGGGAACAGGATTTCAATGGGACACAAGATCGGATATGAGTGTTGAAAAAAATATAAAAGTCATTTTTTTCTGTGTGTCTGTGTGTTTTTTTTTACACTTAATCCTTTGTGAACTGGTAAGGGATCCATGAGACCCCCTAAACCAGTCCACAAGGCTTATGGGGCTGGCAAGTCATCTGCGGCCATTGACTTGTGACTTGTCATTAACCCCTAAAGCCCAGGGGGGGGGGGGGGGGCAGAAAAGCCCAGGGCCATTAGGCTTTGCAAGCTTGTAGCCTGCAAGGTGGGCGGCCCACCGAGGCTGCCCCCTGAACCCTGTTCTACAAGCTCCCATAGCTGGTCCCCAGGCTGGTTGGGGGGACCCCACACCATTTTTGGGGATTTTTAAAGGCTTTTAACCCTTCTGGGAAGGGGGACCCCATGCCATTTTTTAAATGTAACCCTTTATAATGTGGATAGTAGTTGTAAATGTTGTAAAGCGCTCTTTTCAGTTTGGGGGGTCTATTGAAAAAACATTGAAAACATTTCAAACAAGACATTTCATGTTAAAGCCTAAACTATGCCCCAAAAAGCAAATATGTAGTTTTCCTGCAAAAATCACGGTTAAACATAGCGCATTTAGGAAAATGTGTTTTTTATTCTGCTTTGTTATACTTTTTTAAGGGAAACCCTGTGCAACCAAAGAATTATTCAGGGGATTCAAAGATGAAGCCGATACCATAATCTGTGTATGCCTAGAAAGCTTAACATGTGTACTTATGGTTTGTGGGGGGTATTCCAAATGTAAAAGGTTGTTTTGGCTGCAGAGATGAAATTTTGTAGTAAAAATACCCTTATGCGCATGCTTTACTTTGGGGTGTTTGGCAACTCTTCCCTTGACGGTACCTATACATGTTGGGTATTGTTCTGATCGGGGGATCGATTTTTAAAGAAAATGTGGCTTTGATTCTGCTTTTTTTATCCTTTTTATAGGAAAACCCTATGCAACCAAATAATTATTGAGGGATTACTTCCAGAAAACTTCGCCCACATGAACAAGCCTGGCACATCTAGTAAGCTTGAGGTGTGTAATTCCAGAGAATATATAGCTTGTTGGGGGTATTTCAAATGTAAAGAACTGAAAGGTGCACATAGTAGTTGTATTTTATCTGAAAATCCCCTAAAGCACTGTTTCAGTTTGGGGGAGTCTCCTGGACAGGAAAGGGTGTCTACAAATACATATGTAGTACCGTTGGAACCAGGAACCATTTTTATTACAAAAGAGCAATACAAATTGTAAAAAACATATTTCACACCAAAATATTGAGAAATAACAAGACATTTCATGTTAAAGCCCAGACTCTGCTGAAAAAAACATTATATAATTTTTCTGGGAAATCCCTGGAAATCCCTTCAAAAATCACAGTTGTCAAAATAGTGAAAATTGGTCTGACAACAGAGGGTGACAAATACTCTAGGTAGGCTGACAGTAGGCATGGCCTCTACTCTAGAGGTCTGTTGGTCTACAGTCAGGGCTGGGGCATCTTCTTCCATAAACCCTACCTCCTCTCAGTCCCAAGGGGTGACTAGTTAGGTTCCCACAGACCCTGCACAAGTCTGCATTTCTACCCCGAGTCCCTCTCCCCTACAAAGTAGCCACTAAGTCAGTGGATAGTAAGGGCTTGGTTTCCTCGGATTCCCTTAATATAAACTATGGGGGAGGATCCAATGTTGAGATTGACCCCAGAGGTTTAAGCAGTAAAATTGCAAAAAAACCTTGTTAGTTCTGGAGGACATTTATGATACTATGCAGATTTGCTCTGACGAGGAGCCCTGCTCAAGATTAATTATACCAGAAATTATTGGTTAAGAAAAGTAAAGCTTTTCCGGTTCATTCAATTTAAAAACAAATCCAAGTTCAATCCTAGATCCCCACAACCCCTCCCCTCTAGTAGACAACCTAAGAAGGACCGGCGTCAGTACAAGGGGGGCTGTAAACCCAACCCTATCTGTGCACCCCCCACTCAATTTGATAGACCTTGGTCTTGGCACAAGATACCTGTGGGGGGCAGACTAACTTTCTTTCAGGACGCCTGGCAGTCAGATACAGAGAACTAGTTCATTCTGGACCTCGTTTCCATCGGGTATCAGCTGGAATTCTCCCAAAGACCACCAAAGAGATTTCTCCTCACCAGGCTTTCCCACAATACATAGAGGTTAACATTCTCACTAGCTATCTCAGAACTCTGGCAGAAGAGAGTTATAGAATCGGTCCCACTACATTGTCAGAGAAAGGGATTCTATACCCACATTTTCTAGTCTTAAAACCATCTGGGGCCTATATTTTGGATGGAGTAAAAAATCTCCTGGCTCGGGTTGATTGGATGAGCATCAGTATCAATCTCCAAGATGCCTTTTTATGCTTCCCAATTTGGCCAGGTCCCCACAGCTTCCTAAGATTTGCAGTATTACTAGGCAGAGAGACTCTTCACTTCCAGTACAGGGCACTGCCCTTCAGCATTTCTTCAGCACCCAGAATTTTTACAAAAATTTTGGCAGAAGGGATGTATTTTTCAAGATCTCAGTCTTTCCATATATGGAAGACGTAACAGAGAGACAGAGAGATCAGAGTCAGTCTTATAGAACCTCAGTCACTCCTGCAGAGTCTGGGGTGGATTATAAACTGGGACAGGTGTGTTCTGTTGCCATTCAGAACCTGCAAATGTCTGAGATACATCATAGACTGCTTGTGGCAGATGATTTTTCATCAGAACGGCAGACCGAAAAGCAAGAAAAAAATGGTCAGAGAGGTTTCCTTGTGGAGGATCAGGTCTCCTTCAGAAGCATCGTAACAATCCTAGGATTAATGACCTCCACTAGAGATGATCGAATTTTTGAAAAATTCAATTCGGCCTATTCGCAGAATTTTCCGGAAAAATTTGTTTCGGTCCAAATTTATTTGCACCGAATCACTATTAAAAACGGCTATTTCTGGCCTTCCGAGAGCCTCAGTAAGGTTGTAGAACATTTTGCCTTGCTGTAACACGCATAGGGTGTGTGCTGGGTTAGTGAAATAATACTGTAAAGAAGTATGACATGCAGATCAGAGGCATCGCTATTAGAATTGCTGTTGCAGAGCGACACAATTACAGAGCCTTGAGGTGGCATAAGCATGAGGAGCCCATATATTGCCGAAAGACACACCCTGGAGTTGGCAGCAGCATGGGGGGTATATTGCCTGAAAGAAACACCCCTGGAGTTGGCAGCAGCATGGGGAGCCCATGTATTGCCTGAAAGACACACCCTGGAGTTGGCAGCAGCATAAGGAGCCCATATATTGCCTGAAAGACACACCCTGGAGTTGGCAGCAGCATAAGAGGCCCATATATTGCCTGAAAAACACATTAGAGTTGGCAGTAGCATGAGGAGCCCATAGCTTGCCAGAAGGACACACTATGGAGTTGGCAGCAGCATAAGGAGCCTATAGATTGCCTGAAAGACACATTAGAGTTGGCAGCAGCATGAGGAGCTCATATATTGCAAGAAGGACACACCCTGGAGTTGGCAGCAGCATGAGGAGCCCATATATTGCCTGAAAGACACACTGGAGTTGGCAGCAGCATGAGGAGCCCATATATTGCCTGAAGAACACACCCTGGAGTTGGCAGCAGCATGAGGAGCCCATATATTGCCCAAAGGACACACCCTGGAGTTGGCAGCAGCATGAGGAGCCCATATAAAGGTGAGTCTCTCCACATTTTTCGTGGACAGACGAGTTCTCCTTGGCGTTACTATGGCCCCCGACGCACTGAACATCCGCTCAGATGACACACTCCTGGCCGGGTAGGACAGCTTTCCCAGGGCAAACTCTGCTAATTGCGGCCAAAAATCAAGTTTGGCTGCCCAGAAGTCCAGCGGATCTTCAAGGTGCGTTGGCACAGTCATGTCAAGGTATGACACGACCTGCTGGCTCAGGTCCTGCTCCAGGTCTTCCTATGCCTCATTATGCGGGTGAAAAAAGCTACTCATTAGCGACTGTAGACTCAGTAGACTCAGGCTGCTGCTGATGGAGCTGGTAGTGCTCCTGCCACCCCCCCAGCAGCCATGGCAGTGGAAGGTGAGCGCAGAAGGCCCCCCGAGTCAGACCTGCGAGAGTATGGACGATGGCACAGATAGGCATCGATCAACTGACTACGTAGAATGTCTCTGTAGTAGATCAGTTTCTCCTTCCTCTCAGTGGGTGTAAAAAACGCCCCCATTTTGTGCTGGTAGTGAGGCTCCAATAAGGTGGAGAGTCATCCCTCTGACAAATAGAGACAATTTGGTGGTCACTACGCAAGCACGTGAGCATGCATCGTGCCATTTGTGCAAGTGACTCGGGGGGACTACCTATCTCCATCTCCACTGCATACTGCCATGGTGTTTCTGGGTCCTCTGTCTCGCCTTCCTCACAACCCTCTAGCTCCTCTGGCTGCTTCTGCTCCTCCTCTCCTGTCAGATGACTAGATAAACCGCCCATTTTGCCAAACCTAAACTGGGCTTCACTGTGCCCCTCCCCCCAATCCTCCTCCTCCAGTTCAGCTCCCACGGGGTTCATGTGGCCGTGAGATGTAGGTGCCATGTCTCCAGTGCCCTGAGCAGCCATGGTTTCCAACATGTGTTGTAGTACATGAAGCAGTGGAATCACATCGTTCATCCCGTAATTCTGACAAATAAAGTGGGTTCCTCAAATGGCAGGTGTCACGTATGAGCTGCCACTGGTTTACATTGAAGTTACACAGGGGAGTCCCCCTATCCGCTTGGATCATCAAGAAATCAGTGATGGCTTTTCTCGTTCGTATAGTCGATCCAACATATGGAGGGTGGAATTCCAACAGGTGAAAACATCGCAAATCAGAGATGTTGGGGGATATCGTTCTGACGCTGTAGCTCAAGAAGGGTGTGCTTGGCGTTGTAGGGGTGGCTGAAGTGTAAGCAAAGTTTCCTTCCCGTTGTTAGGATGTCTTGCAGGTGGGGGGGAGACTTCAGAAAATGTTTTGACAACTAGGTTGAACACGTGTGCCATACAGGGTGCATGGCTCAGGCTTCCTTGTCGCAGCGCAGACAAGATGTTTTTCCCTTTGTCAGTCACCATCATTCCCATTTACAGTTTTCGTGGAGTAAGCCATGTTTTGATTTCTTGATGAATGAATTTTAGGAGCTCTTCCCCTGTGTGACTCCGTTCGCCAAGGCAAACCATGTGAAGCACAGCGTGACACCACCATGCCCTGCGCACATGGTAGGCTGGAGGGGCACTGAGACTTGACTGTACAGTGCAGGCTGAGGAGAGGGCAGAGGATGCTGAGGCGGAGTCTCACACTGTCACATGCACATCGGCCTGGAACCTACCGACTGTTGACTGGGGGTGTCAAAGTGAAGTCACGTGATGAACCGCGTTAACCAATCGAGACACGACCACTAGCATATACCGGGAGATCAGGCCTCTTACCGCGACTCCTGCTGCCACTCACCCCTAGTCTGCTGTGACCTCTGCTTGATGAATCTAGGCCTCTGCCACCCCTCTGTGCACATCCTGGCACTTCTCTGCCTGACATTTTTACTGTGTTTAGGAGGGGAAAACAATATGCTACACTACAGTTAAAACAGTATTTTTTGAACAACAGCAGGTGTGTAAAAAAGCTATAGCCAAATAGACAGACACTGCAGCTAAAAGCTAATACAAAAATACACTGTCAGATTGCCTTAAATAGGATGCCCCTGGTCAGAGTTAAATGCACTACAGGCAGTTTTAAACGTTGTTTTGTTTGAAAAAGAAAAGCGATATAGGCAGACGCTCTAGCAAAAGATAAAGGCAAATACACAATCAGATGGCCTTAATTAGGATGCCCCTGGTCAGAGTTAAATGCACTATAGGCAGCTTTAAAGTGGACCAACACCCAGGATTTTGACTATCCTGGGTTTTGGTCCACTTCGGCGGGGCACCCCGATCGGGGGTGCCCCGCTGTGTGAAACCCCCCAGAAAGCCCCAAAATCTTCCTTGTCCCCGCTCCCACGTGACTGGACGGTCCAATCCCCGCCAACGTCCAGGCGGGGGTCAGGAACGTCCAAGCGGCTGCCGCCGCCGCCGCCTCCCTCGCGTCACTTTCGGCGCGTGCGCGCCCCCGCCGGCCATTCGCAGACGGCTGGCGCGGGCGCGCGCACGCCTACAGGGGCGCGAGGGAGGCGGCGGCGGCCAGCCGCCGCCGAAGATCAGGTAAGCGATTTGGGGTGTCTGGGGGGGTTTCACCCCGTGGGACATCCCGATCTCGGATGTCCCGCGGGGTGGGAGGTGATCGGCCCGGGAAACATAGATTTCCGGGCCGATCACCTCTCGGTGTTGGTCCACTTTAAACATGGTTTTGTTGGAAAAACAAGCGCGATATAGGAAGGCGCTCTAGCAAAAGATAAAGGCAAATACACTGTCACATCATGGGCTGCTATGAAATTGAAGCACTACAGAACTTTTAAAACGTGGTTTTCGATGCAAAAGGAAAACCTAAATAGGCAGGTTCTCTTAAAGACAAAAGCTAGCACGCTGTCACATCATGGGCTGGCATGGGATGTCCCCGGTGAAAGTGAAGCGCTACAGAACTTTTTAAAACGTGGTTTTTGTTACAAAAGGAAAAGCTAAATGCGCAGGTACACTTTAAAGACAAATGCTAGCACGCTGTCACATCATGGGCTGGCATGGGATGCCCCAGGTGAAAGTGAAGCACTACAGAACTTTTAAAACGTGCCTTTTGTCACAAAAGCTAAAAAGGCAGGTGTGTGTGACCTGTATTAACACTAAATAGGCTTGAAAGCTAATGCAAACACACTGTAAACTGTCTCTCTCTGTCACTGTCTCTGTCATTTTCTCTGCCTCTCTCTCTCGCCCTGTCTTTTTCTTTTACTGTCTTTTTCTCTCCCTGGCTCTATCTCTCCCTGACCCGTTCTCGCTACAATACACCACCAAAATGAGCCCCCACAAGATGGCCGCTGCATATATAGGGCCGTGACATCATCGGGGAGCCTGGCTGCTGATAGGTAGCATGTGATGCCTACCCAGGATTCTTTGCCCCATGGGACATGTCCTGACATGTGGATCCACCATTTTAGATGGCCTGGACCGCAGTAAATGAAGTTTAAGGAAGCGATTTGAGTCAGTCGTTGATCAACAGGTTCTTTATGTCTATAGCTCGGAAGAAACGAATACTTTGTAACCGTTGTCCTTCCTGGGACTTAGTCCTGATTAGGGATGAGCGAATCGATCCGGACGAACCCGGATTCGATCCGAATTTCAGGAAAAATTCGATTCGGATCGAATCCGAATTTCCCCGCGATTCGATCGCTCGAAGTTTTCCTTTAACATCCATTCATTTACATTACAGGCATTCTAAGATGGCGGACGGGACATGTCCAGACATCAACCCCGCGCCAGTGCAAGCTGGGACAGTCACATGCAGCCTATCAGCAGCCAGCAAGCCCGGTGACGTCACAGCTGTATTTAAGGCCGGCCATCTTGCTTTCCAGCCTTCATTTCTCTATTGCATTCGTGAGAGACAGAACGCTGTGTAGCTGAGGGAGAGACAGTTAGACAGTTAGACAGGCAGGGACAGGCTGGAGACAGGCAGGAGACAGACAGGAGACAGACAGAAAGTCAGCGGAAAACAGGGAAAGGAATGGAAAATCGGAGGCTGTCAGTTTTTTTTTTTTTTTCATCCAGCCTGACAGGCTTTGTTAGTGTTTTCAGGCTGCTTATACTAACTAACTGTGCATATATACTGAACTGATCTTAAGTCTGCTGTGAGGCATCCCATTCTGTGACTAAAGCAGCCTCTGTTTAAGACCATATAAGCATTTCCTCTTATTATATTTGAAATTAGCCTGATAAAGACACTTTTGCTGGGCATAGTACTATTGGATCTTTTTTGGGGGCATCCCATTCTGTGACTAAAGCAGCCTCTGTTTAAGACCATATAAGCATTTGCTCTTATTATATTTGAAATTAGCCTGATAAAGACACTTTTGCTGGGCATAGCACTACTTGTCCCTGCCAGGGCATCCCATTCTGTGACTAAAGCAGCCTCTGTTTAAGACCATATAAGCATTTGCTCTTATTATATTTGAAATTAGCCTGATAAAGACACTTTTGCTGGGCATAGTACTACTGGATCTTTTTTGGGGGCATCCCATTCTGTGACTAAAGCAGCCTCTGTTTAAGACCATATAAGCATTTGCTCTTATTATATTTGAAATTAGCCTGATAAAGACACTTTTGCTGGGCATAGTACTACTGGATCTTTTTTGGGGGCATCCCATTCTGTGACTAAAGCAGCCTCTGTTTAAGACCATATAAGCATTTGCTCTTATTATATTTGAAATTAGCCTGATAAAGACACTTTTGCTGGGCATAGTACTACTGGATCTTTTTTGGGGGCATCCCATTCTGTGACTAAAGCAGCCTCTGTTTAAGACCATATAAGCATTTGCTCTTATTATATTTGAAATTAGCCTGATAAAGACACTTTTGCTGGGCATAGCACTACTTGTCCCTGCCAGGGCATCCCATTCTGTGACTAAAGCAGCCTCTGTTTAAGACCATATAAGCATTTGCTCTTATTATATTTGAAATTAGCCTGATAAAGACACTTTTGCTGGGCATAGTACTACTGGATCTTTTTTGGGGGCATCCCATTCTGTGACTAAAGCAGCCTCTGTTTAAGACCATATAAGCATTTGCTCTTATTATATTTGAAATTAGCCTGATAAAGACACTTTTGCTGGGCATAGCACTACTTGTCCCTGCCAGGGCATCCCATTCTGTGACTAAAGCAGCCTCTGTTTAAGACCATATACGCATTTGCTCTTATTATATTTGAAATTAGGCCTGATAAAGACACTTTTGCTGGGCATAGCACTACTTGTCCCTGCCAGGGCATCCCATTCCTTGACTAAAGCAGCCTCTGTTTAAGACCATATAAGCATTTGCTCTTATTATATTTGAAATTAGCCTGATAAAGACACTTTTGCTGGGCATAGTACTACTGGATCTTTTTTGGGGGCATCCCATTCTGTGACTAAAGCAGCCTCTGTTTAAGACCATATAAGCATTTGCTCTTATTATATTTGAAATTAGCCTGATAAAGACACTTTTGCTGGGCATAGCACTACTTGTCCCTGCCAGGGCATCCCATTCTGTGACTAAAGCAGCCTCTGTTTAAGACCATATAAGCATTTGCTCTTATTATATTTGAAATTAGCCTGATAAAGACACTTTTGCTGGGCATAGTACTACTGGATCTTTTTTGGGGGCATCCCATTCTGTGACTAAAGCAGCCTCTGTTTAAGACCATATAAGCAATTGCTCTTATTATATTTGAAATTAGGCCTGATAAAGACACTTTTGCTGGGCATAGCACTACTTGTCCCTGCCAGGGCATCCCATTCTGTGACTAAAGCAGCCTCTGTTTAAGACCATATAAGCATTTGCTCTTATTATATTTGAAATTAGCCTGATAAAGACACTTTTGCTGGGCATAGTACTACTGGATCTTTTTTGGGGGCATCCCATTCTGTGACTAAAGCAGCCTCTGTTTAAGACCATATAAGCATTTGCTCTTATTATATTTGAAATTAGCCTGATAAAGACACTTTTGCTGGGCATAGTACTACTGGATCTTTTTTGGGGGCATCCCATTCTGTGACTAAAGCAGCCTCTGTTTAAGACCATATAACCATTTGCTCTTATTATATTTATATTATAAGACACTTTTGCTGGGCATAGGCTTACTGCTGCCTGCCAGGTGCACTTCTGTTGAGGCATCCCATTCTGTAACATAGCATACCCCTCTTTATTTACACTAAGCAGCTCTCTTATTTACACTAAGCAGGCCTGTTGGAGGCTGAGTGTTACTGCTCACTTTTGGTGTGCATTATATTCTGTTTCATATAGACCCACCGCTGCCCGGGGGATCTTAAAATATCACCTACTACCACGCCAGTTAGACTATGTCGGGCAGACAAGTGCCTGGAAGTGAAAAGAGGAGTGGCAGAGGCCAAGATTCCGCAGGCAGAGCTCGCATCAGACTGGGGGCCAGTAGCAGCAGGAGTCACGCTGAGAGACCTAATCTGCCAGTATCTGCTAGCGGTCGGGTCTCCACCAGTAACGCATCTGCCGTGGTAGATTGGTTGACGCGCTCATCAACAACATCATCACAACCTACGTCTGAGACCCCCAGTCTAGGGTCGGTAGGTTCCTCTGACACAACCCTGAGTTGGCATGCCCCGAGAGCAGTCCCTGTCCTCCCATTGCCTCTGTCCTACGCCGTTCCCTCCCCCTGCGACGTATCCTATGCTTTGGGTTCAGCTCCACTCTTTAGTGAGGAGGACGATCAGATACAGGAGGACAGTCAGCAGCTACTGCCCAGCCAAGAAATGGAGGTGGCTTCTTTAGCTAGGCAGACAAATAGTGATGTGGACAGTGTCGTGGGTGCTGCGAGCGTTCCAGCTCCTGCGCCAGACACTGTTGACGAATCCACGAACATCAGTGACGTACAGCCACAACTCGGTGATGATGATGATGATGACGATGAAGCCGATCGCACTTGGGAGCCGGGTGATGAAGGGGCTTCATCGTCATCATCAGGAGAAGAGGAGCGCAGGTTGCCCCGGAGTCAGCAGCTGAGGCAGCAAGGTGGTAGCAGTCAGCATGGGGGCTGGAGCCGGTCGGGGTAGAGCACCTGCTGTGCGGCAGTCTACCTTATCGGGAGGTAGTGGAGCAGGGGTTCCTGGAGTTGGCAACAGCAGCAGTGAATCAGTGAGGCCAGGGGGTGGGAAAAGTAGCTACTCGGCAGTGTGGCAGTTTTTCCTGAGGCATCCGCAGGAGGGTAACATGGCCACATGCAAGATATGTAGGCAAAAGGTGAAGCGTGGCCAGGGTCCAAATGTTGGCACCATGGCCCTGCGTCAACATATGATGCGTCACCATAAAACGACCTGGGAGAACCGAGGCTCCCAAGGGGTGGTCCAGTCTGCTTCCTCACCAAGTGAGCTCCCAATTTCTGCCAGCCAAGGCTCCAGCACCTCAGCCGAAGGCAGCTGTGCGTCATACCCATCCTCTGTCGCTCCTGCTCCTCCTCCTCCAAGTCATGCATCCCGCCAGCAATCCATCAGCGAAGCCATGTCCAAGAGACAGCAATATGCGCCCACTCATCCTACGGCGCAGAAGCTGAATGTGCTCCTGTCCAAGTTGCTGGTGCTGCAGTCGCTCCCTTTTCAGGTGGTGGAATCTGCACCTTTCAGAGAACTGATGGCTTGTGCCGAGCCGAGGTGGAGAGTCCCAAGCCGTCATTTCTTTGCCAAGAAGGCAGTACCAGCGCTGCACACTTTTGTTGAACAGAAGGTGGGCCAGTCCTTGAGCCTGTCGGTGTGTAGCAAAATACATGGCAGCGCCGACATCTGGAGCTGTAACTACGGTCAGGGGCAGTACATGTCGTTTACGGCCCACTGGGTGAATGTGGTCCCTTTGCAGCAGCAACTTGGACAGGTCACGCCGCTTCGGCCTCCGCGCTCTCTGCCCATTGGGCCTGTGACACCGTGCGACTCGGCCTCCTCATCCTCCGCCATCTCCTCACCCTCCACTGTAGGCTCAAGTCTCAGTGCCCCTCCAGTCTACCATGTGTGCAGGGCACGGAGGTGTCACGCAGTGCTTCACATGGTTTGTCTTGGCGAACGGAGTCACACAGGGGAGGAACTGCTTAAATGTATTCATCAGGAAATCCAAACATGGCTTACTCCGAGAAAACTTAAAATGGGAATCATGGTTACCGACAATGGGAAGAACATTTTGTCTGCGCTGCGCCAAGGAAGCCTGACCCATGCCCCCTGCATGGCTCACGTCTTCAATCTGGTTGTCAAGCGGTTTCTGAAGTGTTCCCCCCATCTGCAGGACATCCTAACAACTTCAAGGAAACTTTGCATGCACTTCAGCCACTCCTACACCGCCAAACACACCCTTCTTGAGCTACATCGTCAGAATGGTATCCCCCAACATAGTCTGATTTGCGATGTTTCCACCCGTTGGAATTCCACCCTTCACATGTTGGACCGATTATATGAACAGAGAAAAGCCATCACGGATTTCCTGATGATCCAAGCAGATAGGGGGACTCCCCTGTGTAACTTCAATGTCAACCAGTGGCAGCTCATACGTGACACCTGCCGTTTGCTCAGGCCCTTTGAGGAAGCCACTTTATTTGTCAGTCGGCAGGATTACGGGATGAACAACGTGATTCCACTGCTTCATGTACTACAGCACATGTTGGAAACCATGGCTGGTCAGGGCACTGGAGACATGGCGTTTACATATTACGGCCACATGAACCCCGTTGGAGCTGAACTGGAGGAGGAGGAGGAAGAGGAGGAGGAGGAGTTGCCCAGCAAAACACAGTTTAGGCTTGGCGAAATGGCTGGTTTATCTAGTCAGCGGACAGGAGAGGAGGAGCAGGAGCAGCCAGAGGAGCTAGAGGTTTTTGAGGAAGGCGAGACAGAGGACCCGGGCACACCGTGGCAGTATGCAGTGGAGATGGAGACAGGTAGTCCATCCGAGTCACTTGCGCAAATGGCACGAAGCATGCTCACGTGCTTGCGTAGTGACCCCAGAATTGTTTCCATCTGTCGGCGGGATGACTTCTGGCTGTCCACCTTATTGGACCCTCGCTTCCGGCACAAAATGGGGGCATTTTTTAAACCCACCGAGAGGGAGGACAAACTCAACTACTACAAAGACATTCTACGTAGGCAGTTGGCCGATGCCTATCTGCGCCATGGTCCATACTCTCGCAGGTCTGACTCGAGGGGACCTCTGCGCTCACCTTCCACTGCCATGGCCGCTGGGGGGGTTGGCAGGAGCAGCAGCAGCAGCTCCATCAGCAGCAGCAGCAGCCTCAGTCTTCAGTCGCTGAGTAGCTTTCTACACCCGCATAGTGAGGCTACTCATGAGCAGCAGGAAGACCTGGAGCAGGACCTCAACCAGCAGGTCATGTCATACTTTGACATGACCATGCCAACACACCTCGAGGATCCGCTGGACTTCTGGGCAGCCAAACTTGATTTGTGGCCGCAACTAGCAGAGTTTGCCCTGGAAAAGCTGTCCTGCCCGGCAAGTAGCGTGCCATCTGAGCGGGTGTTTAGTGCGGCGGGGGCCATAGTTACGGCGAGGAGAACTCGTCTGTCAACTAAAAATGTGGAGAGACTCACCTTTGTCAAAATGAATCAGGGATGGATCAGCCAGGATTTCCACCCACCAATGCCTGATGCATGCGACTAGATTCAGCATGGTGCCACGTTTTACACTTTCCAAATGGTGCAAAACATTTTTATGTCTTTAGGCCATTTTTTGGGCTCCTGCTGCTGCTGCTGCCAACTTCTGCCAACTCCAGGGTGTGATTCATCCAATTTTTGGGCTCCTGAAGCCAACTCCAGTGTATATTTGGGCTCCTGCTGCTGCTGCTGCTGCCAACTCCAGGGTGTGATTCATCCAATTTTTGGGCTCCTGAAGCCAACCCCAGGGTCTCTTTAAAGTAATATTTGGGCTCCTGCTGCTGCCAACTCCAGGGTGTGATTCATCCAATTGTTGGGCTCCTGAAGCCAACCCCAGGGTCTCTTTAAAGTAATGTTTGGGCTCCTTCTGCTGCTGCTGCCAACTTCTGCCAACTCCAGGGTGTGATTCATCCAATTTTTGGGCTCCTGAAGCCAACTCCAGTGTATATTTGGGCTCCTGCTGCTGCTGCTGCCAACTCCAGGGTGTGATTCATCCAATTTTTGGGCTCCTGAAACCAACCCCAGGGTCTCTTTAAAGTAATATTTGGGCTCCTGCTGCTGCCAACTCCAGGGTGTGATTCATCCAATTTTTGGGCTCCTGAAGCCAACTCCAGTGTATATTTGGGCTCCTGCTGCTGCTGCTGCCAACTCCAGGGTGTGATTCATCCAATTGTTGGGCTCCTGAAGCCAACCCCAGGGTCTCTTTGAAGTAATGTTTGGGCTCCTGCTGCTGCTGCTGTCAACTCCTGCCAACTCCAGGGTGTGATTCATCTAATTGTTGGGCTCCTGAAGCCAACCCCAGGGTCTCTTTAAAGTAATGTTTGGGCTCCTGCTGCTGCTGCTGCCAACTTCTGCCAACTCCAGGGTGTGATACATCCAATTTTTGGGCTCCTGAAGCCAACTCCAGTGTATATTTGGGCTCCTGCTGCTGCTGCTGCCAACTCCAGGGTGTGATTCATCCAATTTTTGGGCTCCTGAAGCCAACTCCAGTGTATATTTGGGCTCCTGCTGCTGCTGCTGCCAACTCCAGGGTGTGATTCATCCAATTGTTGGGCTCCTGAAGCCAACCCCAGGGTCTCTTTGAAGTAATGTTTGGGCTCCTGCTGCTGCTGCTGCCAACTTCTGCCAACTCCAGGGTGTGATTCATCCAATTTTTGGGCTCCTGAAGCCAACCCCAGTGTCTCTTTAAATTAATATTTGGGCTCCTGCTGCCAACTCCAGGGTTTGAATCATCCAATTTTTGGGCTCCTGAAGCCAACCCCAGGGTCTCTTTAAAGTAATATTTGGGCTCCTGCTGCTGCTGCTGTTGCCAACTCCAGGGTGTGATTCATCCAATTTTTGGGCTCCTGAAGCCAACCCCAGTGTCTCTTTAAAGTAATATTTGGGCTCCTGCTGCTGCCAACTCCAGGGTGTGATTCATCCAATTTTTGGGCTCCTGAAGCCAACTCCAGTGTATATTTGGGCTCCTGCTGCTGCTACTGCCAACTCCAGGGTGTGATTCATCCAATTTTTGGGCTCCTGAAGCCAACCCCAGGGTCTCTTTAAAGTAATATTTGGGCTCCTGCTGCTGCTGCCAACTTCTGCCAACTCCAGGGTGTGATTCATCCAATTTTTGGGCTCCTGAAGCCAACTCCAGTGTATATTTGGGCTCCTGCTGCTGCTGCTGCCAACTCCAGGGTGTGATTCATCCAATTGTTGGGCTCCTGAAGCCAACCCCAGGGTCTCTTTGAAGTAATGTTTGGGCTCCTGCTGCTGCTGCTGCCAACTTCTGCCAACTCCAGGGTGTGATTCATCCAATTTTTGGGCTCCTGAAGCCAACCCCAGTGTCTCTTTAAAGTAATATTTGGGCTCCTGCTGCTGCTGCTGCCAACTCCAGGGTGTGATTCATCCAATTTTTGGGCTCCTGAAGCCAACTCCAGTGTATATTTGGGCTCCTGCTGCTGCTGCTGCCAACTCCAGGGTGTGATTCATCCAATTGTTGGGCTCCTGAAGCCAACCCCAGGGTCTCTTTGAAGTAATGTTTGGGCTCCTGCTGCTGCTGCTGCCAACTTCTGCCAACTCCAGGGTGTGATTCATCCAATTTTTGGGCTCCTGAAGCCAACCCCAGTGTCTCTTTAAAGTAATATTTGGGCTCCTGCTGCTGCTGCTGCCAACTCCAGGGTGTGAATCATCCAATTTTTGGGCTCCTGAAGCCAACCCCAGGGTCTCTTTAAAGTAATATTTGGGCTCCTGCTGCTGCCAACTCCAGGGTGTGATTCATCCAATTTTTGGGCTCCTGAAGCCAACTCCAGTGTATATTTGGGCTCCTGCTGCTGCTGCCAACTCCAGGGTGTGATTCATCCAATTTCTGGGCTCCTGAAGCCAACCCCAGGGTCTCTTTAAAGTAATATTTGGGCTCCTGCTGCTGCTGCTGCCAACTTCTGCCAACTCCAGGGTGTGATTCATCCAATTTTTGGGCTCCTGAAGCCAACCCCAGTGTCTCTTTAAAGTAATATTTGGGCTCCTGCTGCTGCCAACTCCAGGGTGTGATTCATCCAATTTTTGGGCTCCTGAAGCCAACTCCAGTGTATATTTGGGCTCCTGCTGCTGCTGCTGCCAATTCCAGGGTGTGATTCATCCAATTTTTGGGCTCCTGAAGCCAACCCCAGGGTCTCTTTAAAGTAATATTTGGGCTCCTGCTGCTGCTGCTGCCAACTTCTGCCAACTCCAGGGTGTGATTCATCCAATTTTTGGGCTCCTGAAGCCAACTCCAGTGTATATTTGGGCTCCTGCTGCTGCTGCTGCCAACTCCAGGGTGTGATTCATCCAATTTTTGGGCCCCTGAAGCCAACCCCAGTGTCTCTTTAAAGTAATATTTGGGCACCTGCTGCTGCTGCTGCCAACTCCAGGGTGTGATTCATCCAATTTTTGGGCTCCTGAAGCCAACTCCAGTGTATATTTGGGCTCCTGCTGCTGCTGCTGCCAACTCCAGGGTGTGATTCATCCAATTTTTGGGCTCCTGAAGCCAACCCCAGGGTCTCTTTGAAGTAATGTTTGGGCTCCTGCTGCTGCTGCTGCCAACTTCTGCCAACTCCAGGGTGTGATTCATCCAATTTTTGGGCTCCTGAAGCCAACTACAGTGTATATTTGGGCTCCTGCTGCTGCTGCTGCCAACTCCAGGGTGTGATTCATCCAATTGTTGGGCTCCTGAAGCCAACCCCAGGGTCTCTTTAAAGTAATGTTTGGGCTCCTGCTGCTGCTGCTGCCAACTTCTGCCAACTCCAGGGTGTGATTCATCCAATTTTTGGGCTCCTGAAGCCAACTCCAGTGTATATTTGGGCTCCTGCTGCTGCCAAATCCAGGGTGTGATTCATCCAATTTTTGGGCTCCCGAAGCCAACCCCAGTGTCTCTTTAAAGTAATATTTGGGCTCCTGCTGCTGGCAACTACAGGGTGTGATTCATCCAATTTTTGGGCTCCTGAAGCCAACCCCAGTGTCTCTTTAAAGTAATGTTTGGGCTCCTGCTGCTGCTGCCAACTCCAGGGTGTGATTCATCCAATTTTTGGGCTCCTGCTGCTGCCAACTCCAGTGTCTCTTTAAAGCAATGTTTGGGCTCCTGCCCCTTATAGTGATGCCACTTCAACTCTCTTGAATTCAACTGTGCCACCCGCGATTCTATTAGCGATGCCTCTGATCTGCATGTGATATTTCTTCAAAGTATTATTTAACTAACCCAGCACGCATCCTGTGCGTGTTACAGCAAGGCAGAATGGTTTACAACCCTATTGAGGCTCTAGGAGGCTCAGAAATAGCCGTTTTTAATAGCGATTCGTCGCGAATTTATTTGGGTCGAAACGATTTTTGTCGGAAAATTCGGCGAATCAGTCGAATCGAATTTTTCAAAAGTTTGCTCATCTCTAATCACGGTGCCCCTGCCTGGGCCTGTGTTTATGATTGTGTTTATATTGCAGCGCATGAATGGAATATGCGGTTCCGCCCCACCCGGACAAGAGCCCGCAGCCTAGTGTTGGGAGGTACTGGTGAAGGTGTAGGTGGTGCCCCGCCAGTGCCAACGCCCACCCCTTCCTCTGCCAGTGACTTTGAGAAACCACTGGACCTGAGGATACGGGGGGGGGAGGGAAATTGCACGGCAGGGAGTCAATCCAGCCACAGCAGCAACCTGACTCGTGTGAGACTCTCAAACCTACATATGTCCGGATACATGCAATAAAGACATATACTAATGTGCATTATTGTTATTTTTAGATGATGACATCGCAGGACCATCACAAAGGAGAGTGGAGGAAGCAGCCCAACCTCATGAGGTGCCTGGGGAAGGTGAGTGATTGGATGCATAGAAGCCAAACCTAATCTGACATTCAGGAGGCACAAACAGTCAATAATATCCTTGTGTTTTGGAACCCAACAGCTTCACAGCAGGACGAGATGGTGGACCCAGGGAGGAGGCTGGGCCCCAGATGCCCTGTTGGCCCCAAGCCTTGTAAGTTTTTAAAAGATATCATACATGTAGTTTAAACTCCGTCCCAAAACACCAAAAACATGGTCCAAGGCACATTAATGTAAATACTTACAAGGCAAAACTGATGATGTTTTTCATTCACAGATCAAAGAAAAGGGCAACAATGAACCCCAGGAAGAGCCTCCTGCCTCCTGTTGTTTAAAATTTTTTAAAAATTGCAAAATGTATACAATTAAAAAAAGAATTTAAATTTTCTACCCAAAAGTTTAAGTAAACAAAAAAAAAAAACAAATGTGTGGTGTGTTCTCTTACCTGGCACTGTACGTTCTCACAACATAACCATATAGTTACATGTCCCAATAGGTAAGTACATGAGACAAGGAATAGGAGGAAGAAGAAGGAGAAGAAGAAAAAGAAGAAGGAGAAGATATTCAGGTAAGCATTAAGCACAGGGAAGAAGAAGGAGAAGAGATTCAGGTAAGCATTAAACACAGGGAAGAAGAAGAAAAAGGAGAAGAGATTAAGGTAAGCATTAAGCACAGGGAAGAAGAAGAAGAAGGAGAAGAGATTAAGGTAAGCATTAAACACAGGGAAGAAGAAGAAGGATAAGAGGTTAAGGTAAGCATTAAACACAGGGAAGAAGAAGAAAAAAGGAGAAGAGATTAAGGTAAGCATTAAACACAGGGAGAAGGAGGAAGAAGAAGAATATTTTTTTAAGGTAAGTTTTGGTGTGGGTAAAAGTGTCAGTTTGATGTATGGTGAAAGCTTGAGGGAGGACTAGGGATGTGCGCTTGCGTGGACCCAGATTGACAACAGGAAAACCATGGAAATGTAAGTATACACGGGAAAACAGTCGGAATCGGGGTGAAAAGGGAAACAGATGGCACGAAGCTACGTTTGGAAACGCAAGAAAAAGGACCCAAAAACGGATCGTCCGTGTGAACGGCAACGGAACCCACGACCACACGGAAAGCACCCGTGAGGGGAAAAAACACTTCCCGATTGAAGACACATAAACGGAACAGTAACAGAGCTCTCCCGATGGCGGCTCTGAATCACATTTGGACCTCGAGAGGAAAACGGGCCATAGGAAAAACAGAACAAAATAAGGTAAGATCGGGGGAGGCTCTGCATCAGGCCATATGAGCTGGGGCTGTTAAGCCTGACATGCGTCATGAGCCGATGGGGTAGTGCGAGACAGAACAATTATACTGCCCGGGTAGAGAGGGTGCCTGCAGACAACAGCTATTCAATGCTGTGAGTATCATGACAGAAACATGAGATCATTGTTCTCAAAATATTTTTTATACAACAAGAAGTAACTGAATAGGGTGTAACATATTAGAATTGCGGCCAGTGCTGATAGGCTTACCTGCTGGCCGCACTGATAGGATCCTCACGGTAACGTGGGAGCTGCACAGTGAGCAGTCTATCAGCACGGCCAGCAGGCGAGCCTATGAGTGCTGGCTGCAAGGCTGATTGGCTGCGCTGCTGCAGCCACAAAAGAGGCCCGGAAGTGGTGAGTATCCCAGCACCCATTTTTTTTATTTAAATAGCAGCAATATGCAGTGGGGTAGCCAAGGTTGTGCTGACCCACTGCTAAGTAATACTGCAGATCTGCAGTCAGAAACTTCAGTCTAGTTACAATATGTTTTACTAGATAACGTTACTTTTGCACTTTATTGACTTATATAGCATACCTAGTGCCAAGATTAGATATGGAGGAATATGTTTGGAATAATTTGAGCTGAGAAGGGGCATGCATCAAAGGTATCCCTTATAACCCATATTATTTGCCCTGGCTGACCTATTGATGAGTATCACGTCCCCTGTAATTTTTATCCCTAGCTTGCTTGGGGCTTTGGGAGAATTTAGTTGCATATCCAGCTTGAAAATCAACCAGGGCAAACCAAAAGGTCTTAACATATGATTTAAAGTGGGCCAAACCACAGGATTTTCCAAGTCATCTTTCAGCTTGACCACGTGGAGATATCATGCTCCACCCCCTGGGAGGAAACACAAAACAGGAACAGAGTTTAAAAGCCCCACCCCTTCCTCCCCACTTCAGTTCTTTGTGTTTCCACCCTGGGAAACCTTGGGACAGAGTGTGTGCTGATGTTTTTAGTACAACTGCCATTTTATTGTTTTAATTTATTGTTTTTATACCCTCCATAGTTTGGAGTTAGCCAGCTGCACCAGGTATAACCCACAGGAGACCCTGTTGGAGACTGGATGCACCTGGGGCTATATCCCTCATAGTCTAATGGGAATAACACAGATAGTGCAAAATTCCCTGTTTTAAATCCTGTTCCGTTTTGGAAGCAGGCATGCTGGGTGATGTGCCGCTCTGGTAGTAATCCCTGAGAAAGGTTACGGTTTTGGGAAATAGTTCGCTATTTGCGAACTATTTCCCTCCGTTTTTTCAAATGCGGAGGTGTGGCGGTGACGTCATTTGTGTCTTCTTCCAGTTGTCGGCAGGAAGCCGGAAACCGGAAAAAAAACCCAGCATGTTTAAACTGAACCGGCGCGGCTAGCGTCGGATCAGCTTTAATAGCAGGGACAGCGGCAGCAGCATTCAGCCGAGCTCCCACGGACCCCACCAACGCTGAAGCAGACACTGCGGTGAGGCAATCATGTTGGAGACAGCCAACGGAAGCTAGCACGCGGTAGGAGATATCTACCACTTATTTTACAGTTATATGATGTATTTGTATAATGCAGAGTTAGTATGCGTTTTTGCCTTCTATATATATATATATATATATATATATATATATATATATATATATATGTGTAAGTATGTATATGTATATCTATATGTGTATGTATATATATATTTATATATATATATATATATATATATATATATATATATATACACATAAATAAATATTTTTTAGCAATTATTTTGCTTAAAGTGGACCAACACCCAGGGGGAATCGGCCCGGGAATCTATAAGATTCCCGGACCGATCAGATCCCTCCCCGCGGGATCGGGATGTCCCGCGGGGAGGAACCCCCCAGGAGGCCCACAATCCTTACCTTACCGGCGATCCAACGGCGCATGCGCGAGACGCGGCCGCGTCTCTCGCTTCCCTCTAGCAGGGCGCGCTCCCGCGCCGGCCGTTTTGTGAATGGCCGGCGCAGGCGCGCTCCCTGTTAGAGGGAAGCGAGAGACGCAGCCAATGACATCGCTCTGGTATGCGCGTCCAAGCGGCTTTGGACGCGCATACCAGAGCGGCTCTGAGCGCTGTCATTGGCCGGACGAGGTCACGTGGGAGCGGGGAGAGGTGAGTTTTTGCGGCAGGGGTGCCCCGCTGTGTGAAACCCCCCCCCGATCGCCGCAAAAACTCACCTGGGGGTGCCCCACCTAAGTGGACCAACACCCAGGATAGTCAAAATCCTGGGTGTTGGTCCACTTTAAGTGCTATAAATGCATTGTATAAATATTGGTATATCACTATATTTTACATATCTATGAGTATACATGGATATGTATGTGTATGTGTATATATATATATATATATATATATATATATATATATATGTATATATATATATATGTATATATATATATATATATATAATTATCTGTATATGTATTTATATATTTATGCATATTTATATATGCTTCCAGTAGAAGGGGTCCGGCTAAAATATGCTATTTTATCCTATATTTTAGAGAGAGTCTAAATCTGAAGATAAAAAACATGTTGAATCTACCAAGAAAACTAAAAGATGTGAAGTCTTTAGTACCACACTTCTGGATTCTTGGCAGTTGGCTCTGTGTATGGGGTGCAATAAAGCCAAAAGAGAAAATGATTCGGCTGCTATCCTCAGGGAAATGTTTTCCTTGAAGCAACAATTAGCTTCAATGGAAAATGCCCAAAGGGGATTTGTAACCCATGATCAATGGTCACTTGCTACTGCACCCATTCCTAATATCGGTACAGAGAGCCAAGATAGGGGAGTTTCATTAGTGGGGCTAAATAATGAAACTGTTCCCTTACCCCCTATACAAATTGAAGTTACTTCAGATCCGGGGGAAGAAGGGGAAGACCCAGATTCCTCTCAGGATTCATTAGATGAGGAAAGCCAGTCAGAAAGGGGGCATGTTAGTTCAAGCTCTTTTTCTGAGGACTTAGATTTATTATTGAAAAATATTTATGACACATGGGGCATCCCGCAGGAGAAGACAACCCTTTCACAGCAGGATGAAATGTATAGAGAAGTATTGATTAAAAAATCATAAAGAGCTTTTCTAATCCATTCAGTTTTAGAGGATATGGTTAAGACAGAATGGGATAACCCGGAAAGAAAATTTTTCCGGCCTAGAGCCCTAAAAAGAAAATACCCTTTCAAAGATCCCATTATGGATCTGTGGACAAAATGCCCTTAAAGTGGACGCACCTGTTGGTCAAATGTCTAAAACCTCAGACTTAAGTTTTGAGGATATTGGTTCGCTACGTGATCCTATGGATCGCAGAGGAGAACATATTTTAAGAAGAGCTTGGGATGCTACTCTTTTTCAATTTAAACCAGCAATGGCATCAGATGTAGTCCTGAGAATTATGTCCAAATGGATAGACAATCTTAAAGCTCATATTGGGAATAGAGTTCCACCGCAAGATGTTATGGCAACTCTTCTTACTTTATACAGAGCTATGTCTTTTCTTACACATGTTTGTCAAGAAATCATCAGGGCCTCAGCCAGAACTTCGGCTTTAATAGCCTGTGCCCTCATTTAGGCCAGTTAATAAGGGCAGAACAACTACTAGTCAGGCCCACAGAAAGGTGGACACAAAAAAACGCTGGGTGCAACCTAGGCCACAAAGGAAATATTCCTTGGTGAACAAGGCTCCGGAAGGGCCTAGGCAGCATTCCTGACAACCCTCTTCAGGTGGGGGGAAGACTTTCCAAGTTTGTACCCGCTTGGAAAGACATTACCCTAGATCAGTTTGTGTTAAAAACACTGGCAGAAGGCTATCGGTTAGAATTCTCTTCCCTTCCCCCATTTACCTTCTTAGTAACAAAGTTACCAAAAGATCCCAAACAAAGGAGTGCTTTCCCTTTAGTGTTGCAGGAACTCTTACAGAAAGAGGTGATAGAAAGAGTTCCACCAAGTCGATTTCTGGAGGGCTATTACTCTCATGTTTTTATGGTAGTAAAGCCATTAGGAAGGTACAGGATGATTCTAAATCTGAAAGGATTGAACAGATTCATTCGGTACAAAAGATTCAGAATGGAATCAATCTACTCGGTGAGACACATCCTGATTCAGGATGCCTTAATGACCAATCTGGATCCTCAGGATGCATATCTGCACATTCCAGTTCTGGAAGCTCACCGCAAATACTTGAGGTTTGCAGTACAGCTAGGCCACACAACCTTGTATTGCCAGTACAGGGCACTTCCTTTCGGTCTGTCATCCTCCCCCAGAATTTTTACGAAGGTACTAGCAGAACCAATGGCCTTCCTGAGGCAATTGGGTATCAACATCATACGGTACCTGGACGATTTGCTAATTCTAAGCAACTCCAGAGAGACTCTGTTGGTGCATTTGGAAAAAACGATGAAGGTTTTAAGAGATCTGGGTTGGATAGTAAACCTGGAAAAATCCAGGCTAGAGCCCTCACAGCAGTGCATGTTTCTGGGGTTCCCGATAGACAGCACGCAGGGGAAGATATTTCTGCCAGAAGAAAAGGCTCTAAAGATAAAAAGCAGAGTGATAGCATTGGTAAAAGAACCAAAGACATCTCTAAGAGAAATATTCAAAGTACTAGGGTTAATGACAGCAACAATCCCAGCAGTAAGCTGGACTCAGTTACACATGAGATCACTGCAGAGATTCCTGGGACAGAAATCAAAATTCACTGGACCAGTTAGTAAAGTTAAACTGAACGGTCCTGAGAGAACTACTCTGGTGGACGGAGACCTCAAATATAACAAAGGGAAAGGAATGGAGACAGACCAATCCAGTGGTATTAACCACGGATGCGAGCAGCTGGGGTTGGGGAGCCCATTTAGGAATTCACCAAGCCCAGGGGAAATGGTCAAAGGTCATTTCAAAAAGATCCTCAAACTTCAGGGAACTTCTAGCTGTAAAACTAGCATTAATCCTTCTATTGCCAGCCACGTAAATTTTACGTGGCTGCCTCGCCAACCGTTAAACGCCAGCCACGTAAAATTTACGTGCCTGGTTTGCCCCCTGCTAGCGCCTGCAAAATGTAAAAAAAAACACTTACCTGACCCCTCATTTGAACCGGCCGGGTCTCCTCTTCACCCTGGGGGGCTCCGATCCCCCACCGGGGCTCCTCCGGAGGAAGGGGAGAGCCCGGAGTAGCCCCCCCCCCCTCCCGTTTTTGCGGATGCTGGCTTTTCCTGTAAAAAAAAAAATAAATAAATAAAAATGACATTTACTCACCTCCATGTGCGCTCGATCTCGCCGGCCCTCCTCTTCACCCGGGGGGCCTCCAATCCCCCCCCCCCCAGGGCTTTCTATCTTCAGGAGAGAGCCTTTCAGGCTGAATATAGTTTTTTTTAGGAAAATGTGGTCTTGATTCTGCTTTTTTATACTTTTTTTAGGGAAACCCTGTGCAACCAAAGAATATATTGAGAGATTACTTCCAGAAAACTGCACCCATGTCAACAAGCCTGGTACGCCTAGAAAGCCTGAGGTGTGTACTTCCAGAAAACCTATAGTTTGTTGGGGGTATTTCAAATGTAAAGGGTTGTTTTTCTTGAAAAACTGCAAGGTGCGCTTAGCGCGTAGCATAGTAGTATTTTATCTGTAAATCTCCTAAAGCGTTGTTTCAGTTTGGGGGGAGTCTCCTGGGCAGGAAAGGGTGTCTACCTATACATATGTGGTATCGCTTTAACCGAGAGAAATTGGGGTTTCACGCGCAATAAGATTTTATTGACAAACTTACATTTTTTATTACAAAAAAACACTACAAATTGTAAAAAATTGTTTTTTGGGGTTTTTTTTGCACATATTTCATCCAAAAATATTGAGAATACACCTAAAAAATGACAAACAAGACATTTCATGTTAAAGCCCAGACTCTGCTGAAAAAAACAATATATCACTTTCCTGGGAAATCCCTGGAAATCCCTTCAAAAATCACAGTTGAACAAGGGGAGCGCAATATAGTGCAAAATGGTCTGGCAACAAAGGGTGACAAAATCTCAAGGTAGGCTGGCAGTTAAAGGGTTAAACCATTTTCAGAAGGAAATATGGGGAAAGGAGGTACAGGTAAGATCAGACAATTCAACGACAGTGGCTTACCTAAACCATCAAGGGGGGACAAAATCAAAGTCAATTAAAATCCCTGGAAGCAGCTCATTTGAAGGGAACTCTAAACACGCTAGCAGACTCCCTAAGTCGGGGAAAACTGCATCAAACGGAATGGTGTCTGAAGCAAGACATATTCGATTTGATCACAAGGGTTTGGGGTCATCCTCAAATAGACCTGTTTGCAACCAAGGAGAATACCAAATGTCAGAGGTTTTTCTCCCTAGTGAAGGAGGAAGGTGCAGTAGCAATAGATGCACTTGCTCAAAAATTGAACTTTCACCTTGCCTTTGCTTTTCCACCCTTCAGAATCCTGCCGCAAGTGATCCGGAAGGTGGCTCAAGAAAGAACAAATGTGATATTCATAGCCCCATACTGGCCAAGAAGAGTCTGGTTTGCAGAGCTGATCAGAATGGCGGTAAAAGGTCCTTGGAAATTGCCGGAAGTACCAGACATCCTACATCAACAATCTATACTTCACCCAAACTCGAAGAAGCGTCAAATGACAGCTTTGATTTTGAAAGGGCACTGTTGAGAAAAAAGGGATGTTCTCACAGAGTAATAGAAACATTACTTCAGAGCCGTACGTTGACTACAAGAAAGATTTACAGAAAGGTATGGAAAAAATGTTCTTCTTTTTGTGAAGTTAACAATCTGAAGGAAAAGGATATAGCTTTGGTGCTAGAATTTTTGCAAAAAGGATTTGAAAAGGGACTGACAGTAAGTACCCTGAAGAGTCAAGCCTCTGCGATATCAGTTTTCCTGGAATATAAACTTAGACAAAATGAACTTGTTAACCGTTTTTTCAAATCTATTGTATGTAGAAGGCTGGCTACATTTAAAGGCTTTCCTACCTGGGACTTGTCAGTAGTTCTCAAAGGCTTGTTGGAACCTCCGTTTGAACCCCTAGAAGAGGTTTCAGAGAAATGGTTATCTATGAAATTTTGTTTCTTGATAGCGATAACTAGGGATGAGCGAATCGATCCGGACGAACCCGGATTCGATCCGAATTTCAGGAAAAATTCGATTCGGATCGAATCCGAATTTCCCCGCGATTCGATCGCTCGAAGTTTTCCTTTAACACCCATTCATTTACATTACAGGCATTCTAAGATGGCGGACGGGACATGTCCAGACATCAACCCCGCGCCAGTGCAAGCTGGGACAGTCACATGCAGCCTATCAGCAGCCAGCAAGCCCGGTGACGTCACAGCTGTATTTAAGGCCGGCCATCTTGCTTTCCAGCCTTCATTTCTCTATTGCATTCGTGAGAGACAGAACGCTGTGTAGCTGAGGGAGAGACAGTTAGACAGTTAGACAGGCATGGACAGACAGGGACAGGCTGGAGACAGGCAGGAGACAGACAGGAGACAGACAGAAAGTCAGCGGAAAACAGGGAAAGGAATGGAAAATCGGAGGCTGTCAGTTTTTTTTTTTTTTTTTCATCCAGCCTGACAGGCTTTGTTAGCGTTTTCAGGCTGCTTATACTAATTAACTGTGCATATATACTGAACTGATCTTAAGTCTGCTGTGAGGCATCCCATTCTGTGACTAAAGCAGCCTCTGTTTAAGACCATATAAGCATTTGCTCTTATTATATTTGAAATTAGCCTGATAAAGACACTTTTGCTGGGCATAGTACTACTGGATCTTTTTTGGGGGCATCCCATTCTGTGACTAAAGCAGCCTCTGTTTAAGACCATATAAGCATTTGCTCTTATTATATTTGAAATTAGCCTGATAAAGACACTTTTGCTGGGCATAGTACTACTGGATCTTTTTTGGGGGCATCCCATTCTGTGACTAAAGCAGCCTCTGTTTAAGACCATATAAGCATTTGCTCTTATTATATTTGAAATTAGCCTGATAAAGACACTTTTGCTGGGCATAGTACTACTGGATCTTTTTTGGGGGCATCCCATTCTGTGACTAAAGCAGCCTCTGTTTAAGACCATATAAGCATTTGCTCTTATTATATTTGAAATTAGCCTGATAAAGACACTTTTGCTGGGCATAGCACTACTTGTCCCTGCCAGGGCATCCCATTCTGTGACTAAAGCAGCCTCTGTTTAAGACCATATAAGCATTTGCTCTTATTATATTTGAAATTAGCCTGATAAAGACACTTTTGCTGGGCATAGCACTACTTGTCCCTGCCAGGGCATCCCATTCTGTGACTAAAGCAGCCTCTGTTTAAGACCATATAAGCATTTGCTCTTATTATATTTGAAATTAGCCTGATAAAGACACTTTTGCTGGGCATAGTACTACTGGATCTTTTTTGGGGGCATCCCATTCTGTGACTAAAGCAGCCTCTGTTTAAGACCATATAAGCATTTGCTCTTATTATATTTGAAATTAGGCCTGATAAAGACACTTTTGCTGGGCATAGCACTACTTGTCCCTGCCAGGGCATCCCATTCTGTGACTAAAGCAGCCTCTGTTTAAGACCATATAAGCATTTGCTCTTATTATATTTGAAATTAGGCCTGATAAAGACACTTTTGCTGGGCATAGCACTACTTGTCCCTGCCAGGGCATCCCATTCTGTGACTAAAGCAGCCTCTGTTTAAGACCATATAAGCATTTGCTCTTATTATATTTGAAATTAGCCTGATAAAGACACTTTTGCTGGGCATAGTACTACTGGATCTGTTTTGGGGGCATCCCATTCTGTGACTAAAGCAGCCTCTGTTTAAGACCATATAAGCATTTGCTCTTATTATATTTGAAATTAGCCTGATAAAGACACTTTTGCTGGGCATAGCACTGCTTGTCCCTGCCAGGGCATCCCATTCTGTGACTAAAGCAGCCTCTGTTTAAGACCATATAAGCATTTGCTCTTATTATATTTGGAATTAGCCTGATAAAGACACTTTTGCTGGGCATAGTACTACTGGATCTTTTTTGGGGGCATCCCATTCTGTGACTAAAGCAGCCTCTGTTTAAGACCATATAAGCATTTGCTCTTATTATATTTGAAATTAGGCCTGATAAAGACACTTTTGCTGGGCATAGCACTACTTGTCCCTGCCAGGGCATCCCATTCTGTGACTAAAGCAGCCTCTGTTTAAGACCATATAAGCATTTGCTCTTATTATATTTGAAATTAGCCTGATAAAGACACTTTTGCTGGGCATAGTACTACTGGATCTTTTTTGGGGGCATCCCATTCTGTGACTAAAGCAGCCTCTGTTTAAGACCATATAAGCATTTGCTCTTATTATATTTGAAATTAGCCTGATAAAGACACTTTTGCTGGGCATAGTACTACTGGATCTTTTTTGGGGGCATCCCATTCTGTGACTAAAGCAGCCTCTGTTTAAGACCATATAAGCATTTGCTCTTATTATATTTGAAATTAGCCTGATAAAGACACTTTTGCTGGGCATAGTACTACTGGATCTTTTTTGGGGGCATCCCATTCTGTGACTAAAGCAGCCTCTGTTTAAGACCATATAAGCATTTGCTCTTATTATATTTGAAATTAGCCTGATAAAGACACTTTTGCTGGGCATAGTACTACTGGATCTTTTTTTGGGGCATCCCATTCTGTGACTAAAGCAGCCTCTGTTTAAGACCATATAAGCATTTGCTCTTATTATATTTGAAATTAGGCCTGATAAAGACACTTTTGCTGGGCATAGCACTACTTGTCCCTGCCAGGGCATCCCATTCTGTGACTAAAGCAGCCTCTGTTTAAGACCATATTAGCATTTGCTCTTATTATATTTGAAATTAGCCTGATAAAGACACTTTTGCTGGGCATAGCACTACTTGTCCCTGCCAGGGCATCCCATTCTGTGACTAAAGCAGCCTCTGTTTAAGACCATATAAGCATTTGCTCTTATTATATTTGAAATTAGGCCTGATAAAGACACTTTTGCTGGGCATAGCACTACTTGTCCCTGCCAGGGCATCCCATTCTGTGACTAAAGCAGCCTCTGTTTAAGACCATATAACCATTTGCTCTTATTATATTTGAAATTAGCCTGATAAAGACACTTTTGCTGGGCATAGTACTACTGGATCTTTTTTGGGGGCATCCCATTCTGTGACTAAAGCAGCCTCTGTTTAAGACCATATAAGCATTTGCTCTTATTATATTTGAAATTAGCCTGGTAAAGACACTTTTGCTGGGCATAGCACTACTTGTCCCTGCCAGGGCATCCCATTCTGTGACTAAAGCAGCCTCTGTTTAAGACCATATAAGCATTTGCTCTTATTATATTTGAAATTAGGCCTGATAAAGACACTTTTGCTGGGCATAGCACTACTTGTCCCTGCCAGGGCATCCCATTCTGTGACTAAAGCAGCCTCTGTTTAAGACCATATAAGCATTTGCTCTTATTATATTTGAAATTAGGCCTGATAAAGACACTTTTGCTGGGCATAGCACTACTTGTCCCTGCCTGGGCATCCCATTCTGTGACTAAAGCAGCCTCTGTTTAAGACCATATAAGCATTTGCTCTTATTATATTTGAAATTAGCCTGATAAAGACACTTTTGCTGGGCATAGTACTACTGGATCTTTTTTGGGGGCATCCCATTCTGTGACTAAAGCAGCCTCTGTTTAAGACCATATAAGCATTTGCTCTTATTATATTTGAAATTAGCCTGATAAAGACACTTTTGCTGGGCATAGCACTACTTGTCCCTGCCAGGGCATCCCATTCTGTGACTAAAGCAGCCTCTGTTTAAGACCATATAAGCATTTGCTCTTATTATATTTGAAATTAGCCTGATAAAGACACTTTTGCTGGGCATAGTACTACTGGATCTTTTTTGGGGGCATCCCATTCTGTGACTAAAGCAGCCTCTGCTTAAGACCATATAAGCATTTGCTCTTATTATATTTGAAATTAGCCTGATAAAGACACTTTTGCTGGGCATAGCACTACTTGTCCCTGCCAGGGCATCCCATTCTGTGACTAAAGCAGCCTCTGTTTAAGACCATATACGCATTTGCTCTTATTATATTTGAAATTAGGCCTGATAAAGACACTTTTGCTGGGCATAGCACTACTTGTCCCTGCCAGGGCATCCCATTCCTTGACTAAAGCAGCCTCTGTTTAAGACCATATAAGCATTTGCTCTTATTATATTTGAAATTAGCCTGATAAAGACACTTTTGCTGGGCATAGTACTACTGGATCTTTTTTGGGGGCATCCCATTCTGTGACTAAAGCAGCCTCTGTTTAAGACCATATAAGCATTTGCTCTTATTATATTTGAAATTAGCCTGATAAAGACACTTTTGCTGGGCATAGCACTACTTGTCCCTGCCAGGGCATCCCATTCTGTGACTAAAGCAGCCTCTGTTTAAGACCATATAAGCATTTGCTCTTATTATATTTGAAATTAGCCTGATAAAGACACTTTTGCTGGGCATAGTACTACTGGATCTTTTTTGGGGGCATCCCATTCTGTGACTAAAGCAGCCTCTGTTTAAGACCATATAAGCAATTGCTCTTATTATATTTGAAATTAGGCCTGATAAAGACACTTTTGCTGGGCATAGCACTACTTGTCCCTGCCAGGGCATCCCATTCTGTGACTAAAGCAGCCTCTGTTTAAGACCATATAAGCATTTGCTCTTATTATATTTGAAATTAGCCTGATAAAGACACTTTTGCTGGGCATAGTACTACTGGATCTTTTTTGGGGGCATCCCATTCTGTGACTAAAGCAGCCTCTGTTTAAGACCATATAAGCATTTGCTCTTATTATATTTGAAATTAGCCTGATAAAGACACTTTTGCTGGGCATAGTACTACTGGATCTTTTTTGGGGGCATCCCATTCTGTGACTAAAGCAGCCTCTGTTTAAGACCATATAACCATTTGCTCTTATTATATTTATATTATAAGACACTTTTGCTGGGCATAGGCTTACTGCTGCCTGCCAGGTGCACTTCTGTTGAGGCATCCCATTCTGTAACATAGCATACCCCTCTTTATTTACACTAAGCAGCTCTCTTATTTACACTAAGCAGGCCTGTTGGAGGCTGAGTGTTACTGCTCACTTTTGGTGTGCATTATATTCTGTTTCATATAGACCCACCGCTGCCCGGGGGATCTTAAAATATCACCTACTACCACGCCAGTTAGACTATGTCGGGCAGACAAGTGCCTGGAAGTGAAAAGAGGAGTGGCAGAGGCCAAGATTCCGCAGGCAGAGCTCGCATCAGACTGGGGGCCAGTAGCAGCAGGAGTCACGCTGAGAGACCTAATCTGCCAGTATCTGCTAGCGGTCGGGTCTCCACCAGTAACGCATCTGCCGTGGTAGATTGGTTGACGCGCTCATCAACAACATCATCACAACCTACGTCTGAGACCCCCAGTCTAGGGTCGGTAGGTTCCTCTGACACAACCCTGAGTTGGCATGCCCCGAGAGCAGTCCCTGTCCTCCCATTGCCTCTGTCCTACGCCGTTCCCTCCCCCTGCGACGTATCCTATGCTTTGGGTTCAGCTCCACTCTTTAGTGAGGAGGACGATCAGATACAGGAGGACAGTCAGCAGCTACTGCCCAGCCAAGAAATGGAGGTGGCTTCTTTAGCTAGGCAGACAAATAGTGATGTGGACAGTGTCGTGGGTGCTGCGAGCGTTCCAGCTCCTGCGCCAGACACTGTTGACGAATCCACGAACATCAGTGACGTACAGCCACAACTCGGTGATGATGATGATGATGACGATGAAGCCGATCGCACTTGGGAGCCGGGTGATGAAGGGGCTTCATCGTCATCATCAGGAGAAGAGGAGCGCAGGTTGCCCCGGAGTCAGCAGCTGAGGCAGCAAGGTGGTAGCAGTCAGCATGGGGGCACAATTCCAAAGGCTGGAGCCGGCCGGGGTAGAGCACCTGCTGTGCGGCAGTCTACCTTATCGGGAGGTAGTGGAGCAGGGGTTCCTGGAGTTGGCAACAGCAGCAGTGAATCAGTGAGGCCAGGGGGTGGGAAAAGTAGCTACTCGGCAGTGTGGCAGTTTTTCCTGAGGCATCCGCAGGAGGGTAACATGGCCACATGCAAGATATGTAGGCAAAAGGTGAAGCGTGGCCAGGGTCCAAATGTTGGCACCACGGCCCTGCGTCAACATATGATGCGTCACCATAAAACGACCTGGGAGAACCGAGGCTCCCAAGGGGTGGTCCAGTCTGCTTCCTCACCAAGTGAGCTCCCAATTTCTGCCAGCCAAGGCTCCAGCACCTCAGCCGAAGGCAGCTGTGCGTCATACCCATCCTCTGTCGCTCCTGCTCCTCCTCCTCCAAGTCATGCATCCCGCCAGCAATCCATCAGCGAAGCCATGTCCAAGAGACAGCAATATGCGCCCACTCATCCTACGGTGCAGAAGCTGAATGTGCTCCTGTCCAAGTTGCTGGTGCTGCAGTCGCTCCCTTTTCAGGTGGTGGAATCTGCACCTTTCAGAGAACTGATGGCTTGTGCCGAGCCGAGGTGGAGAGTCCCAAACCGTCATTTCTTTGCCAAGAAGGCAGTACCAGCGCTGCACACTTTTGTTGAACAGAAGGTGGGCCAGTCCTTGAGCCTGTCGGTGTGTAGCAAAATACATGGCAGCGCCGACATCTGGAGCTGTAACTACGGTCAGGGGCAGTACATGTCGTTTACGGCCCACTGGGTGAATGTGGTCCCTTTGCAGCAGCAACTTGGACAGGTCACGCCGCTTCGGCCTCCGCGCTCTCTGCCCATTGGGCCTGTGACACCGTGCGACTCGGCCTCCTCATCCTCCGCCATCTCCTCACCCTCCACTGTAGGCTCAAGTCTCAGTGCCCCTCCAGTCTACCATGTGTGCAGGGCACGGAGGTGTCACGCAGTGCTTCACATGGTTTGTCTTGGCGAACGGAGTCACACAGGGGAGGAACTGCTTAAATGTATTCATCAGGAAATCCAAACATGGCTTACTCCGAGAAAACTTAAAATGGGAATCATGGTTACCGACAATGGGAAGAACATTTTGTCTGCGCTGCGCCAAGGAAGCCTGACCCATGCCCCCTGCATGGCTCATGTCTTCAATCTGGTTGTCAAGCGGTTTCTGATGTGTTCCCCCCATCTGCAGGACATCCTAACAACTTCAAGGAAACTTTGCATGCACTTCAGCCACTCCTACACCGCCAAACACACCCTTCTTGAGCTACAGCGTCAGAATGGTATCCCCCAACATAGTCTGATTTGCGATGTTTCCACCCGTTGGAATTCCACCCTTCACATGTTGGATCGATTATATGAACAGAGAAAAGCCATCACGGATTTCCTAAATGATCCAAGCAGATAGGGGGACTCCTCTGTGTAACTTCAATGTCAACCAGTGGCAGCTCATACGTGACACCTGCCGTTTGCTCAGGCCCTTTGAGGAAGCCACTTTATTTGTCAGTCGGCAGGATTACGGGATGAACGACGTGATTCCACTGCTTCATGTACTACAGCACATGTTGGAAACCATGGCTGGTCAGGGCACTGGAGACATGGCGTTTACATATTACGGCCACATGAACCCCGTTGGAGCTGAACTGGAGGAGGAGGAGGAAGAGGAGGAGGAGGAGTTGCCCAGCGAAACACAGTTTAGGCTTGGCGAAATGGCTGGTTTATCTAGTCAGCGGGCAGGAGAGGAGGAGCAGGAGCAGCCAGAGGAGCTAGAGGTTTTTGAGGAAGGCGAGACAGAGGACCCGGGCACACCGTGGCAGTATGCAGTGGAGATGGAGACAGGTAGTCCATCCGAGTCACTTGCGCAAATGGCACGAAGCATGCTCACGTGCTTGCGTAGTGACCCCAGAATTGTTTCCATCTGTCGGCGGGATGACTTCTGGCTGTCCACCTTATTGGACCCTCGCTTCCGGCACAAAATGGGGGCATTTTTTAAACCCACCGAGAGGGAGGACAAACTCAACTACTACAAAGACATTCTACGTAGGCAGTTGGCCGATGCCTATCTGCGCCATGGTCCATACTCTCGCAGGTCTGACTCGAGGGGACCTCTGCGCTCACCTTCCACTGCCATGGCCGCTGGGGGGGTTGGCAGGAGCAGCAGCAGCAGCTCCATCAGCAGCAGCAGCCTCAGTCTTCAGTCGCTAATGAGTAGCTTTCTACACCCGCATAGTGAGGCTACTCATGAGCAGCAGGAAGACCTGGAGCAGGACCTCAACCAGCAGGTCATGTCATACTTTGACATGACCATGCCAACACACCTTGAGGATCCGCTGGACTTCTGGGCAGCCAAACTTGATTTGTGGCCGCAACTAGCAGAGTTTGCCCTGGAAAAGCTGTCCTGCCCGGCAAGTAGCGTGCCATCTGAGCGGGTGTTTAGTGCGGCGGGGGCCATAGTTACGGCGAGGAGAACTCGTCTGTCAACTAAAAATGTGGAGAGACTCACCTTTGTCAAAATGAATCAGGGATGGATCAGCCAGGATTTCCACCCACCAATGCCTGATGCATGCGACTAGATTCAGCATGGTGCCACGTTTTACACTTTCCAAATGGTGCAAAACATATTTATGTCTTTAGGCCATTTTTTGGGCTCCTGCTGCTGCTGCTGCCAACTTCTGCCAACTCCAGGGTTTGATTCATCCAATTGTTGGGCTCCTGAAGCCAACCCCAGTGTCACTTTAAAGTAATATTTGGGCTCCTGCTGCTGCTGCTGCTGTCAACTCCTGCCAACTCCAGGGTGTGATTCATCCAATTTTTGGGCTCCTGAAGCCAACTCCAGTGTATATTTGGGCTCCTGCTGCTGCTGCTGCCAACTTCTGCCAACTCCAGGGTGTGATTCATCCAATTTTTGGGCTCCTGAAGCCAACTCCAGTGTATATTTGGGCTCCTGCTGCTGCTGCTGCCAACTTCTGCCAACTCCAGGGTGTGATTCATCCAATTTTTGGGCTCCTGAAGCCAACTCCAGTGTATATTTGGGCTCCTGCTGCTGCTGCTGCCAACTCCAGGGTGTGATTCATCCAATTTTTGGGCTCCTGAGGCCAACCCCAGGGTCTCTTTAATGTAATATTTGGGCTCCTGCTGCTGCTACTGTCAACTCCTGCCAACTCCAGGGTGTGATTCATCCAATTTTTGGGCTCCTGAAGCCAACTCCAGTGTATATTTGGGCTCCTGCTGCTGCTGCTGCCAACTCCAGGGTGTGATTCATCCAATTTTTGGGCTCCTGAGGCCAACCCCAGGGTCTCTTTAAAGTAATATTTGGGCTCCTGCTGCTGCTGCTGCTGTCAACTCCTGCCAACTCCAGGGTGTGATTCATCCAATTTTTGGGCTCCTGAAGCCAACTCCAGTGTATATTTGGGCTCCTGCTGCTGCTGCTGCCAACTTCTGCCAACTCCAGGGTGTGATTCATCCAATTTTTGGGCTCCTGAAGCCAACTCCAGTGTATATTTGGGCTCCTGCTGCTGCTGTCAACTCCTGCCAACTCCAGGGTGTGATTCATCCAATTTTTGGGCTCCTGAGGCCAACCCCAGGGTCTCTTTAATGTAATATTTGGGCTCCTGCTGCTGCTACTGTCAACTCCTGCCAACTCCAGGGCGTGATTCATCCAATTTTTGGGCTCCTGAAGCCAACTCCAGTGTATATTTGGGCTCCTGCTGCCAACTTCTGCCAACTCCAGGGTGTGATTCATCCAATTTTTGGGCTCCTGAAGCCAACTCCAGTGTATATTTGGGCTCCTGCTGCTGCTGCTGCCAACTTCTGCCAACTCCAGGGTGTGATTCATCCAATTTTTGGGCTCCTGAAGCCAACTCCAGTGTATATTTGGGCTCCTGCTGCTGCCAACTCCAGGGTGTGATTCATCCAATTTTTGGGCTCCTGAGGCCAACCCCAGGGTTTCTTTAATGTAATATTTGGGCATCTGCTGCTGCTACTGTCAACTCCTGCCAACTCCAGGGTGTGATTCATCCAATTTTTGGGCTCCTGAAGCCAACTCCAGTGTATATTTGGGCTCCTGCTGCTGCTGCTGCCAACTCCAGGGTGTGATTCATCCAATTTTTGGGCTCCTGAGGCCAACCCCAGGGTCTCTTTAATGTAATATTTGGGCTCCTGCTGCTGCTGTCAACTCCTGCCAACTCCAGGGTGTGATTCATCCAATTTTTGGGCTCCTGAGGCCAACCCCAGGGTCTCTTTAATGTAATATTTGGGCTCCTGCTGCTGCTGCTGCTGTCAACTCCTGCCAACTCCAGGGTGTGATTCATCCAATTTTTGGGCTCCTGAAGCCAACTCCAGTGTATATTTGGGCTCCTGCTGCTGCTGCTGCCAACTTCTGCCAACTCCAGGGTGTGATTCATCCAATTTTTGGGCTCCTGAAGCCAACTTCAGTGTATATTTGGGCTCCTGCTGCTGCTGTCAACTCCTGCCAACTCCAGGGTGTGATTCATCCAATTTTTGGGCTCCTGAGGCCAACCCCAGGGTCTCTTTAATGTAATATTTGGGCTCCTGCTGCTGCTACTGTCAACTCCTGCCAACTCCAGGGTGTGATTCATCCAATTTTTGGGCTCCTGAAGCCAACTCCAGTGTATATTTGGGCTCCTGCTGCTGCCAAATTCTGCCAACTCCAGGGTGTGATTCATCCAATTTTTGGGCTCCTGAAGCCAACTCCAGTGTATATTTGGGCTCCTGCTGCTGCTGCTGCCAACTTCTGCCAACTCCAGGGTGTGATTCATCCAATTTTTGGGCTCCTGAAGCCAACTCCAGTGTATATTTGGGCTCCTGCTGCTGCTGCTGCCAACTTCTGCCAACTCCAGGGTGTGATTCATCCAATTTTTGGGCTCCTGAAGCCAACTCCAGTGTATATTTGGGCTCCTGCTGCTGCTGTCAACTCCTGCCAACTCCAGGGTGTGATTCATCCAATTTTTGGGCTCCTGAAGCCAACTCCAGTGTATATTTGGGCTCCTGCTGCTGCTGCTGCCAACTCCAGGGTGTGATTCATCCAATTTTGGGCTCCTGAGGCCAACCCCAGGGTCTCTTTAATGTAATATTTGGGCTCCTGCTGCTGCTACTGTCAACTCCTGCCAACTCCAGGGTGTGATTCATCCAATTTTTGGGCTCCTGAAGCCAACTCCAGTGTATATTTGGGCTCCTGCTGCTGCTGCTGCCAACTTCTGCCAACTCCAGGGTGTGATTCATCCAATTTTTGGGCTCCTGAAGCCAACTCCAGTGTATATTTGGGCTCCTGCTGCTGCTGCTGCCAACTCCAGGGTGTGATTCATCCAATTTTTGGGCTCCTGAGGCCAACCCCAGGGTCTCTTTAATGTAATATTTGGGCTCCTGCTGCTGCTACTGTCAACTCCTGCCAACTCCAGGGTGTGATTCATCCAATTTTTGGGCTCCTGAAGCCAACTCCAGTGTATATTTGGGCTCCTGCTGCTGCTGCTGCCAACTTCTGCCAACTCCAGGGTGTGATTCATCCAATTTTTGGGCTCCTGAAGCCAACTCCAGTGTATATTTGGGCTCCTGCTGCTGCTGCTGCCAACTCCAGGGTGTGATTCATCCAATTTTTGGGCTCCTGAGGCCAACCCCAGGGTCTCTTTAATGTAATATTTGGGCTCCTGCTGCTGCTGTCAACTCCTGCCAACTCCAGGGTGTGATTCATCCAATTTTTGGGCTCCTGAGGCCAACCCCAGGGTCTCTTTAATGTAATATTTGGGCTCCTGCTGCTGCTGCTGCTGTCAACTCCTGCCAACTCCAGGGTGTGATTCATCCAATTTTTGGGCTCCTGAAGCCAACTCCAGTGTATATTTGGGCTCCTGCTGCTGCTGCTGCCAACTTCTGCCAACTCCAGGGTGTGATTCATCCAATTTTTGGGCTCCTGAAGCCAACTTCAGTGTATATTTGGGCTCCTGCTGCTGCTGTCAACTCCTGCCAACTCCAGGGTGTGATTCATCCAATTTTTGGGCTCCTGAGGCCAACCCCAGGGTCTCTTTAATGTAATATTTGGGCTCCTGCTGCTGCTACTGTCAACTCCTGCCAACTCCAGGGTGTGATTCATCCAATTTTTGGGCTCCTGAAGCCAACTCCAGTGTATATTTGGGCTCCTGCTGCTGCCAACTTCTGCCAACTCCAGGGTGTGATTCATCCAATTTTTGGGCTCCTGAAGCCAACTCCAGTGTATATTTGGGTTCCTGCTGCTGCTGCTGCCAACTTCTGCCAACTCCAGGGTGTGATTCATCCAATTTTTGGGCTCCTGAAGCCAACTCCAGTGTATATTTGGGCTCCTGCTGCTGCTGCTGCCAACTTCTGCCAACTCCAGGGTGTGATTCATCCAATTTTTGGGCTCCTGAAGCCAACTCCAGTGTATATTTGGGCTCCTGCTGCTGCTGTCAACTCCTGCCAACTCCAGGGTGTGATTCATCCAATTTTTGGGCTCCTGAAGCCAACTCCAGTGTATATTTGGGCTCCTGCTGCTGCTGCTGCCAACTCCAGGGTGTGATTCATCCAATTTTGGGCTCCTGAGGCCAACCCCAGGGTCTCTTTAATGTAATATTTGGGCTCCTGCTGCTGCTACTGTCAACTCCTGCCAACTCCAGGGTGTGATTCATCCAATTTTTGGGCTCCTGAAGCCAACTCCAGTGTATATTTGGGCTCCTGCTGCTGCTGCTGCCAACTTCTGCCAACTCCAGGGTGTGATTCATCCAATTTTTGGGCTCCTGAAGCCAACTCCAGTGTATATTTGGGCTCCTGCTGCTGCTGCTGCCAACTCCAGGGTGTGATTCATCCAATTTTTGGGCTCCTGAGGCCAACCCCAGGGTCTCTTTAATGTAATATTTGGGCTCCTGCTGCTGCTACTGTCAACTCCTGCCAACTCCAGGGTGTGATTCATCCAATTTTTGGGCTCCTGAAGCCAACTCCAGTGTATATTTGGGCTCCTGCTGCTGCTGCTGCGAACTTCTGCCAACTCCAGGGTGTGATTCATCCAATTTTTGGGCTCCTGAAGCCAACTCCAGTGTATATTTGGGCTCCTGCTGCTGCTGCTGCCAACTTCTGCCAACTCCAGGGTGTGATTCATCCAATTTTTGGGCTCCTGAAGCCAACTCCAGTGTATATTTGGGCTCCTGCTGCTGCTGCCAACTTCTGCCAACTCCAGGGTGTGATTCATCCAATTTTTGGGCTCCTGAAGCCAACTCCAGTGTATATTTGGGCTCCTGCTGCTGCTGCTGCCAACTTCTGCCAACTCCAGGGTGTGATTCATCCAATTTTTGGGCTCCTGAAGCCAACTCCAGTGTATATTTGGGCTCCTGCTGCTGCTGCTGCCAACTCCAGGGTGTGATTCATCCAATTTTTGGGCTCCTGAGGCCAACCCCAGGGTCTCTTTAAAGTAATATTTGGGCTCCTGCTGCTGCTGCTGCTGTCAACTCCTGCCAACTCCAGGGTGTGATTCATCCAATTTTTGGGCTCCTGAAGCCAACTCCAGTGTATATTTGGGCTCCTGCTGCTGCTACTGTCAACTCCTGCCAACTCCAGGGTGTGATTCATCCAATTTTTGGGCTCCTGAAGCCAACTCCAGTGTATATTTGGGCTCCTGCTGCTGCTGCTGCCAACTTCTGCCAACTCCAGGGTGTGATTCATCCAATTTTTGGGCTCCTGAGGCCAACTCCAGTGTATATTTGGGCTCCTGCTGCTGCTGCTGCCAACTTCTGCCAACTCCAGGGTGTGATTCATCCAATTTTTGGGCTCCTGAAGCCAACTCCAGTGTATATTTGGGCTCCTGCTGCTGCTGCCAACTTCTGCCAACTCCAGGGTGTGATTCATCCAATTTTTGGGCTCCTGAAGCCAACTCCAGTGTATATTTGGGCTCCTGCTGCTGCTGCTGCCAACTTCTGCCAACTCCAGGGTGTGATTCATCCAATTTTTGGGCTCCTGAAGCCAACTCCAGTGTATATTTGGGCTCCTGCTGCTGCTGCTGCCAACTCCAGGGTGTGATTCATCCAATTTTTGGGCTCCTGAGGCCAACCCCAGGGTCTCTTTAATGTAATATTTGGGCTCCTGCTGCTGCTACTGTCAACTCCTGCCAACTCCAGGGTGTGATTCATCCAATTTTTGGGCTCCTGAAGCCAACTCCAGTGTATATTTGGGCTCCTGCTACTGCTGCTGCCAACTTCTGCCAACTCCAGGGTGTGATTCATCCAATTTTTGGGCTCCTGAAGCCAACTCCAGTGTATATTTGGGCTCCTGCTGCTGCTGTCAACTCCTGCCAACTCCAGGGTGTGATTCATCCAATTTTTGGGCTCCTGAAGCCAACTCCAGTGTATATTTGGGCTCCTGCTGCTGCTGTCAACTCCTGCCAACTCCAGGGTGTGATTCATCCAATTTTTGGGCTCCTGAGGCCAACCCCAGGGTCTCTTTAAAGTAATATTTGGGCTCCTGCTGCTGCTGCTGCTGTCAACTCCTGCCAACTCCAGGGTGTGATTCATCCAATTTTTGGGCTCCTGCTGCTGCCAACTCCAGTGTCTCTTTAAAGCAATGTTTGGGCTCCTTCTGCCCCTCATAGTGATGCCACTTCAACTCTCTGCAATTGTGCCGCTCTGCGATTCTATTAGCGATGCCTCTGATCTGCATGTGATATTTCTTCAAAGTATTATTTAACTAACCCAGCACGCATCCTGTGCGTGTTACAGCAAGGCAGAATGGTTTACAACCCTATTGAGGCTCTAGGAGGCTCAGAAATAGCCGTATTTAATAGCGATTCGTCGCGAATTTATTCGGGTCGAAACGATTTTTGTCGGAAAATTCGGCGAATCAGTCGAATCGAATTTTTCAAAAGTTCGCTCATCTCTAGCGATAACATCTGCAAGAAGGGTGAGTGAGCTTCAAGCGTTGTCTATGATAGAACCCTATTGTGCGATACTACCAGACAAAGTAATTCTTAGGCCCAATCCAATGTTTTTACCTAAAGTAGCAACTTCAAACAACAGGTCGCAAGAGATAGTTCTCCCGACACTGCCTAATGCAGCCGGAAAGGAGGAAGATCTTTCGCTGCTTGATGTCAAAAGAGCATTGATCATATATCTGGAAAGATCAAAAGACTGGCGCCTAGCAGAACAAATGCTAGTAACTTTTAGTGGGAAAAATAAGGGTTCAGCAGCCTCTAAGGCTACTATTGCAAGATGGATAAAACAGACTATCGCAAAAACATACAAAATTAAGGGAGTGACGCCTCCTGAAGTGTTAGCTCACTCAACAAGGGCTATGGCCGCATCCTGGGCAGAAAGAACTGGGGCTTCTATTGATGAAATATGTAAAGCTGCCATGTGGTCTTCACCCCACACCTTTCTACACTATAGACTTGACCTACTGTCTGCAAAACATCAGTCCTTTGGAAGAAGTGTACTCCTTGCAGCATCCCATCCCTAAGGTATAATTACTTGCCTAATCCTCTCCACGTGGTCAAGCTGAAGGATGACTTGGAAAAACCTCCGTTACTTACCGGTAACGTCCTTTTTAGGAATCCTTCAGCTTGACCGCTGATAACCCAACCAGCAGTCAAGGGTTGGAGTACGGTTACTGTTCTATAACTGAAGTGGGGAGGAAGGGGTGGGGCTTTTAAACTCTGTTCCTGTTTTGTGTTTCCTCCCAGGGGGTGGAGCATGATATCTCAACGTGGTCAAGCTGAAGGATTCCTAAAAAGGACGTTACCGGTAAGTAACGGAGATTTTTCACAATCCCAGGTTTTGGTTTATTCTCCTGGGGCATTCTCATTTGACATGCCCTGCTGTATGATACCCTGCCGTTCAGCTGCTGTACATACCTCACCGCCGCAGGCATGGCTCTTTTTCTTTGGCCACGCATGTTTGAGAGTCTGAATGGAATACTAGCCACACTCGCAATTAGTGCTGCACTTCCTGCATCTGTTTGTGGCCATGCCAGTCATCCAGCTATAGGCGACACAGCCCAAGAAACATGTGAGAAATGCAGACGCCTGCCACACATGTGCTGTGGGCTCATTGGCAAGGTAAGAAAATCGGGTGACTGGCGGGTTTTCACGCAGTGGGCCATCCTAATGCCCCAGGGTAGATGGCTGAACAGGCCTAGCATCTTTTTATTTAAGACGAAAACTGAAAAAAATATGGGTTGAGACCCTTCCATATTAAATTGGATGCTGATTTTACTTGCTTATATCAAGTAATCAGATCATTAGATGTTTAACTTGCTCACTGACCCTTCTTTCTATTTTCTTTGATATGTATGGCTTTAGGGGTCTTTAAAGGGCTGAAGGATGCACACCACACAATAGAGAGTGTATTAAATGAATACACATTAGTTAACACTTTGCAAAAATTATACATATAAAATATTCACTGAAGCAATCAATCCCAATGAAATCCACAGGAGAATCGTGCACCTTAAATACACCAGTAATAAGATTGAGAATAACATAGTGATAACATCTAGCAATAGCCAAAAACCATATATAGGTAAAAATGATTGCATAAAGACTAGCTAAGGTTGCACTCAGATTCTCCTGTGGGTTACCCACCAATGCTGGCTGTGCATGATATGTTAACAAATATACATGAAACATGACGTTTACATATACAGCAGATATGCAGCATGTAATAGTCAGAATAATGCAGTACATACCATCTTACCATTGTGCCAGCAATGAAAGGGTATATATAGAGGGAATACAGTTGTATACATTTACCAAAACAATAATCATGCTGGGCATATTAAGATAGTAACAAAAATGAAGTTACCTTTATACTTAATCATTTCAGTTTACTGTCCTTGAGAACTGGAGGTCATATATTAATACATTATGGCTCACTATTTATATATTTACAGTTTACTGTCCTTGAGAACTGGAGGTCATATATTAATACATTATGGCTCACTATTTATATATTTACAGTTTACTGTCCTTGAGAACTGGAGGTCATATATTAATACATTATGGCTCACTATTTATATATTTACAAAGAGTAGAATTGTGTCCTCTTTATTCACCCCATATTCAAGCGGCTTATGGCATGCCATATAATCATTAATCTTGCCTTGTAGTAGTCACCTACTATTACTCTGACACCCCTGATAGATATGTGCAAGTGATCTCTTTGCTTTTACATGCTTTTAATACTTTTTAATCTATTTCTTTGGAACTGCAGGAATTCTCCCGCAAACAACCAACTCAGTACTCCCAGCTCTTCCTGAAGCAGCTCGCCTGTTATCGGTTTCAATAAAGTTTCCTCTAAGAATCAAAAAGAGAGCACTGGGAAGACACTGCCCCCCAGCATCTGACACTGACGTCGCTGGTTGGCAAGGTCAGCCAGCCATCATCCTATTGGCTACAGTTCGGATTGGGTCACTAGAAGTGACGTAGCTGGAGGTGCAGATTGAGTGCTTCCATTACACCACACTGGCCAGCCAGACGCGGTTCTAGCTTTCACATATATGGTATGCCTTTTCTTTCCTATCGCTGTATTGAGAAAGGGGCTTGATGCCTTGAAATGTAGGCTGACACCTATAGCGATCATTGCCATATCTCCCAGAGGGTACATCTGTTTTTGTTACTATCTTAATATGACCTGCACATCATGAATCCTGTCCGTTATTATTTATACAATTTTATATTCTTTCTATATATACCCTTTCATTGCTGGCACAACTGTTATTACTGCATTTTTCTGACCATTACATGCTGCATTTCTGCTGTATATGTAAACTTCATGTTTCATGTATATTTCTTAAAGTGGACCAAAGACCACCCTAGAGTCTTTGAGACTCCAAGGTATGCTTACTCCCTCCCCGGAGGCATCCCGAACTGGGATGCCCCACTGTGTGAAACCGGCCAGAGCACCCAATATTCTTACCTTTCCTGCTGAGCCCACAGTGCATGCGCCACTAGCATCACTCGCCTCCCTTCTTGACTGTGCATGGCCCCACCTGTCGCGTCTAAATGACTGTGGGGCAACACAAAGCTGAAGGGAGCCGAATGATCCCACATACCGCTTGCAAGAATTTCATTGGTATTTTAACTCTCTATTGTGTGGTGTGTGTACACTTTTAGAGGTCAGAGGCAGGAAAGTATGCGTCAGACTGGATAGCACCCCTCATTACAGTCAGGGGTGAGCCTATGGGGTGGAGGAGCTACCCTGGGCCTTGACCCCTTCAAAAAGAATGGAAAATATTTTGTTTAAATTCCAATCTCCTACCATTAAGTGGCAAGCATGTAGAAACTACGGGCTTGGCATTTTACCCTGCTACTGTAGAAATAAATTAAACAACTCACCACCGGCCTGGATCCAATGCTGAGGGTCTCACAGCTTCAAGAGAGTTTCTTCTGTTGTGCTGTACACTGTATAATTAAGGATAGGGTAACACATACAGTACAAGGACCATTACAAACTAGATGCTACAAAGTTTAGACCAAATGTTTTGAGAAAAGGAGGCAAAAGAAGAGAGAGCCCTGACATTGTAAGCTTATATTCTAAAGAATAAACTCAAGGCTCGGGGCCAGATGTGGCCTTCCAATCCATTTTATGTGGCTCCCTGACAAGTGCCAGACATTGACAGCTGGGCGGCACCCCTTTTGTCTGACCCAGTCACTAACAGAACATCTTTACATTTGCATTTGGTGCTTCACAGTGATGTGCTGGTATGCTGTGCTCCCCTGTAGAGTGCAGTACCACCTCTAACCCTGCCCCCAGACATTGCCTATAAAAGCAGCTGGCGTCACCTTGTTTAACATTTTGGGGGAGAAGAAAGCAGTTTCTGCAACTGTTCAGAGACTATGTGCTACCAATTGCCACTACACAAAGGGCCGCCTAACCCACCTAGCTTACTATTAGAGATGAGCAAATTTCTCAAAAGTTTGGTTCGGCGGTTTGGCAAACTTTTCCGAAAACTTTTCTGAACTAGTTTGGGCCGGACTTTCATCTAAAATGCATGGAAAACAATGACTAGTGACCCTAAAAGTCCTTTATGATCATGGATAATTAGCATATGACTTAGCATGCAACTTAATTGGCTTTTTAATAGCCCTCGGTTGTCTTTGATATTTTAAAGCACATAAAAAAATTGGGAGAAGCAATAAGGTTTCTGGCAAAATGAAAAGAAATTATGGCTTTTTGCAAGCATAAAAAAATACTCATTTTTGGCATCACAGGGGGTAGACCTGCGGTTGTGTAGGCCTGACAGTAGCGGGCAAGCCCTCAAAAAATGATCCGATTTTTATGGCGGTAGCAGCGGGATTGGCATCCTGACAAGATTTAATTGAAGACGATGAAACAATGTCTTTTTTCTACAAGCCTTGATAAATGTACCAATTTTGTGCATCACGGCGTAGATCTTCAGTTGTGTAGGCCTAGTAGCAGAGGGTGGCAGCGGAGGTGCTGTTGCTGGTAGTTGTAGCAGTAGCAGGCAAGCCCTTAAAAACTGTCCCACTTGTAACGGGGGTGGCAGCGTGTCTGGCATCCTGATAATTTCATAACACTCATTTCTGTGCCACCAATACAAAGCTTTAAGATAAGCAATTTATTCTTGCAACATATCTATGTCAGTTACTCTTGTTGTGTTTTTGTATATCTGTGAACATTATTGCAGGGGAGCAGCATAATCTGCGAAATCGCAATTTAGTATTCTGTGTTTGAGGCGCGGTCTGGTTAACAGGAGCTTAAGTGCTGGTTCCATTAGGGTGCCAACAAACCCTTTCTTTGTGTCTGCATTAGATTTGTGCACTAGCCCGTTACCACACCAGCCCTTTGTTTAGGCCGTGAGGGAGACCTCTCTATCCGGCCTTTTATTTATTTTTATTTTTTTTATTTTTTTTTATTATTCCCAATTAGATCTAAGGTGGGTCACAGACATTTGGGTTCTGTTGAACCGTTAGCTTGTGCATCCTGATAATTTAGTTGAAGAAGAAGCAATGGCTTTTTGCAAACCTTGAAAAATCGGCCCATTTTGGCCATCACAGGGTTGACATGCATGTGTGTTGGCCTGGCAGTAGTAGAGGGTGGCGGGCTGGCAGGGGAGGCGCTATTGGTGGTAGTAGTCGCATGCTAATCAGTGGCATCAGGCATAGGACTTTTAAAATCGTCACCTATCCATGCTTGATTCACCTTTACAAACTTTAGTTTTTCAACGCTTTTGGCAGACAACCTTGTCCGGGTGGCGACACCCCCTGCCATGCTGAAAACCCTTTCTGACGCTATGCTTCAGGGTGGACGAGACAGGACCACCATGGCAAACTATGCTAGCTCTGGTCAATGATCCAAACTGCTCACCCAGAATTTCAAGGGGTCTGAGCTAAGTGTATCTCCTGGAGAAAGGACACAGTCGAGGTAGGAGTGTACCTGGCTGTTCAGGTGGTGATGGTGTTGCAGGTGATGAACATTCTTTCCGTGATGATGTGTGCCAGGTGGGCTTATGGTATGTAAAAACTTGTACATCACATTCTCAAGAGCGAGCGAGGTGCTACCACCGCCTGTTGGAGAGGTAGTGCATCGGCAGGGAGTGATGAGTGGACATCAGGTCAGACATGCTTGCAGCAGGTGTCTGCCGTTTTAAAGCCATGGCTAATTGGCTGCATGTTTTCTATTAGTAATAATCCATTTTTGCCTTCCTCTCAGAAGATTCATCCATTTTGGCTTTTTACCGAGGGTCTAAAAGTATAGCGATCTAGTACTCATCTTTTTGCTTCAAGCTAACAATGCAGCTGTCAGCGCGTAAGAACCAGAGAATACAGCTCGCCATCCTCGCCAGCATTTCCGACGGTCCAGTTGGTTCCAGCTCTGATCCATATTGCAATGTTTGTTCATCATCATCATTATTGTCAACACCACCACCATCTTGATGGCCTTGGTCATCATCATCGTAATCATCATGTGCCTCCTCCCCTATCCCTTCCTGTGTTTGTTGGTTGTTTTCATCGCCAAATCCACCTCCTGGGGTCTTATTTCCTCCTACTCCACCCTTCTTATAGATCCAACAGCCTGGTATCATTCATTCCGATGCTGTCCCTGCTGCCAAATCTTGTCACCTCTTAAAAAGTCCTCAGCATGCGACACACATCTCTGATCATCTGCCAATGCTGGAGCTGAAACTCACACTGGCTGGAAAGCTGACCGTTTGCTGCATGAAGAAATCATTCACCATTGGAATTCCAGCTTGTGGGGACATTACAGATTAGGTGTTGTTCAGAGAAGACCATTCTGGCGCTGCAAGTCTAGGAGAGCGTGTTTGGGCATATGATCGGCTATAGCGAACACATACCCTCCTGGACATGGCCAGAACATTTGCCAGACCAACATATGTTTTTAAAAAGCATTTGACGATCAGATTGATCACATGTGCCAGGCATGGGGCATGTGTCAGGTGACCTAGACGCAGAGCAGCCACAATGTTTGCCCCGATCTGCTGCCACATTGGCCAATCTAAGTTGACGTGGAGACAGCCAGTGAGAGATTTCCTAATGCATGCACGGCAGCAAAAGCAGCATCAGTGTCACCGTCACCTGCTCCTGAGTGGACCATAACAGCAGTCCTAGCCCTGTGCCATTTTGCAGATGATCTGGCCCTATCATGTCTCAGCTCTTTGTCGCTGCCAGTGCCAGAAGTACTCTCCTGCTCTGACAATGTCCCTTCTATGTTGCCTGGTTCCCTCGTCCTGTCCAACACTACATCATCATACTTCTCCTCCTGATTCCCACCACTTCCCTGTTCTGATGTTTTATCAAGGTCTTCTTACCTCCCCACACCACAAATTCCTCCATAACTGCCATGTCTACCACCACCCCCACTGCCACAGTTATTCGTCTTGGACACCGCTTCCACCTCCACCACCTCCGCAACACACTCCGAAGGCTGACTGTTGTCAAACAAATTCTCCACACCACTATCCACATCAACTGGGCTGCTGAGAAAGCTGGTACCCCACTAGAAGTGGGCAGTAAAGAGACAGATGATGCCCAGTTGGCATGAAATACCTTGTGATCAGACTCTATTCATTTCCCAGTTTATTCTAAGGGAAGGTTTTGATTAAAGGAAAATGAAAGATTTTATATGTTACTAGAATGAATGGGAAACGTTAAAGTGGACCAACACCCAGGGGTGATCGGCCCGGGAATCTATAAGATTCCAGGGGCCGATCACCTCCCTCACCGCGGGACATCCGAAACCCCCCAAAAAACCTACCTTATGGGCGGCGGCGGCAGCCACCGCCTCCTCCCGTGCGCCCCTCTAGGCGTGCGCGCGCCCGCGTCGGCCGTTTGTGAATGGCCGGCGCGGGTGAGCGCCCTGTAAGAGTGACGTGCGGGAGGTGCCGGCGGACGCGCTGTCTTGTCCGCCGCTGTCACCGGCTTGTCCGTCGGCGGGGATTGGTCACGTGGGAGCGTGGTGAGGTGAGTTTTTGGGCCTTTCTGGGGGGTTTCACACAGCGGGGCACCCCCAATCGGGGTGCCCCCCGAAGTGGACCAAAACCCAGGATAGTCAAAATCCTGGGTGTTGGTCCACTTTAAGGGATTCAGAACAGCAAAAAGTGCTCATATGCATGCCTAAAAGTGAGGGATGGTATCAGTGAGATAGGGGTATTAGGTATAGTGCCGGTATTCATAATAATCAGCTGAAAATATTACTGCCCATGCATATAGTGTGAGTATAATGGCCATTTGAGTATAGTACTGTGAACTAGGAAAAATACCTCTTCAATTGTGATCAAATATGTAAAACATGGGGATTCAGCAAGAGTGTGAATAAGAATAGTTATAGGTAAGGTCTTACCTGGTCCCCAGCTCACTGATTGTGAGATGCCATATTAGAGCAACTGTCGCACAGGGGCCAAGGATGGCTGGCCACGAGCGCGGTTGGTAGCGCTGTCCGGCGCTTGATCGCTGTGTGCGTAGTGCTCAAATATCGTAAGTCTGTCGATCCATCCCATCACACAGCCGCTGGTAGAATGCGGCTGTGTCTTTTATTGGAGGGAAGGAGCGTCTATCAGCGCGCCTTGTCGCCCTGTTGTACAAAGTGGGCGGGGAGGTGAGACGCTAGTGTTGCTTCCGCAATGGCGGCTGGAGCGCACCCGCACTCCGGGAACTTAACCCGGAGCGCATATGCGCTCCAGACAGCAGCGGAAGCGGCGTGACACCAAGCCGCCTGTCATCCTATTGGGCCTGGCGGACTCCATCAAAATGGAGGATATGACTGTACAAATGTGTGTGACTGTTAAAATCAAAGGAATTTAATTGTTGTATAGGTCTGTAAGAAAAACCAATGAAGACAAAATAACATATAGAGTATTGATTTTGTGTTGTAAGTGTGTTGTTCAGATTAGGTTAGTTAGAGCAAGTCATTAATTATCTAAGGACACTAAAAATAGTGAGGGATAAACATACATAATGTTTACAAGACAACGGAGCCAGATAAAGCTCCAGGAGATGATTGGCAACCATCCCCTATGAAAAGTAGGCATGCTCAGAGTTAAAGCTGAGTCTCAATAGGTAATTTGGAATTGTGGACCTAATTGGTCGGATTATTATGTGCCTATGGGGATAATACAAAATAAAGTATCCCTTTGGGGGAAGAAGCCTGACAAATTTGACAACAGATAGATAGACTAACATACATATTAACTGTTAAATTGAATGAAATTGTAATTGATGATGTTCACCCGACATGGATCCAGACTAATTAAATAAGCCGTGTATCAAATAGTTAGAAAAGAATGAGGTCATTATCATATCATGCATACAAAATGGCTAAATTGAGTCGTGCTGGAAATGTTTAGAGACAGTTAATGATTAGTGATGATGATAAGGTCTATTCTACAAAAGGCCAATTGAGAATGCATTGAAATTTATGTCTGATTAGATAAGGATCCATGTCGTTTTCCATTATAAAAAAAAACAAATGGCCAAAGATTATTCTAGAAAGGGGACGAAACTGATAGATTCATTGAGGCCTGGAGGGTAGTGGGCCTTAAAGTGATTGATCCACCTTGTTTCTCGCTGAATAGTAAGTCTCTCTATATTTCCACCTCTGCTATGGGGATGTATCCGGTCTAGACCGACTACCTGCATACCTTTTGGATTTTTTTGGGTGATGCAATAAAAATTGTCTGCCCATGGGGGTTTTGTCATTTCCTGAGTGGATGTCGTATGTTTGTTCATATATTGTTCTTTTCAGGTGTCTATTTGTATTTCCTATGTAAAATCTCCTACATGGGCAGATCACGGCATATATAACATTTTTTGTTTTGCAATTGACAAAATGTCTGAGACTGACTGAGGGTTTATCTCCGAGGGTCAATGTCTTGATTTGACATTTTTTTGGAATAAATTTCGATATCTCATTGTCGTTAAAATCAGCCAATGCCGAGACACTATTCATTTGATTTCCGAGTAATGTTCGGTATATGTGATATTCAGGGACAGGGGAGGGTCTGATGCCCTTAGTTTGGGTTTATATAATAGTTCCTGTCGTGATCTCTGTTTGGCTTTGTTATACGCTTTCCGTAGGGTGTGTGAACTGTATCCCCTGTTGGCTAAGCGGGTCCGTATATTGTCCGTTTCCTTTTGGAAATCCGGGTCCAGCGAACAATTTTGGTGGCCCGGATGTACTCCCCATAAGGTATGCTAGAGAGCAGGTGTTTGGGATTACCACTGGAGGCCCATAATATTGTGTTGGCCGCTGTACTCTTTCCAAAAAAAGTCAGTCAAAATTTGTCCAGATGAGTCAAGGACTATAGTCAAATCTAGAAATTTTACTTTAGGCTGGCTAAACTCCAGAGTGAATTTAAGATTTAATGTATTGTTATTTAATTCTGTCACAATTTGGGTCAGTTCCATTTCTGAACCGGTCCAAACAATAAAAATGTCATCAATATACCTGTGCCACATGTCCACGTGGCACAGATATTTGGAAATGCCGTCCTCACTCCACAACCCTCTCTCCCAACCACCCAGATACAGGTTAGCATATGATGGGGCACATGTGGTCCCCATCGCTATTCCCTGTATCTGGTGGAAGAGTTGATTATCGAAGAGAAACAGGTTGTGGGTGAGGACGAACTGCAGAAATTTTCTGCGTCAAGCCAATATTTTCTAAAGATGTATACAAATGTTATGGATAAGTGACATTTTATATATTTGTCTTGCATTATATATAGTCGATCTTGATAATCCAAGCGGCACCGAGGAAGCCTGATACGGCAAAACTAGTCTGCCCAGCAGGATACAGAATTTACTGCTGCTGTTGTAAACAACCAAAAGGCGCTACAGCTATTATTTTAATGTTCTGATGTAAAATTATGAATATGTTTTTTATAGAGGTAAATCTGAATAAAGTGATACAATTATATGTTAGCCATTTTGCATTTTTTGCATGAAGGCGAGGTTGGTTTTTAATGGTGAGCCCCGTTCTAATCCCACTAGGCAAGGGAGAAGGTCCAAAACTCCCTTTCCTAAAAAAATTTGTATCTGGCACCAACATCCTTATTCTTAGTGGCAGAAGGAATTGCATGTGTGCACACTGCCCCCCCTCCCCTTTTGTTTAAACTGTATTGCACACTGAGGCAACGTGGACCCCAACTTTGAGAGAGACGTGCCTGCACACTTAAAACAGAGCTGCCCCCTAGTTTTTTTTTTAAACTGTATTTAACAAAGCGGCACAATGAACCCCAACTAAGAGAGAGACTGTGCCTGCACAACTAAAACAGAATTGCCCCCCCCCCCAAAAAATTCCTTGGCAGGTGAAAAAGATTTTTTAATAGCACTCTGAGGTACTGTGTACCCCAAGTTCCCCAACACAGTGTCCGGGGCCAGATAAACCAGACAGATAAGGCCAAAAATAAAGAAAACCCCACTGAATTTTCAGACTTTACAGGGTGGACTACAATGACCAGTAGATCCCAGCACAGGCAGATGCAGTTTTTCTGTGCAGCACACTGCGCCCACTTCCATTCCTGTCTCTTTTATTCTCCTATGCTATGGTTCAGAATGCCCTAAAGTGTCCCTAATCTGTCCCTGCTTTAACCCTTTCAGTGCCAAACACGTAGATTCTACGTGCTCGCTTCTACTCCACTTAAGTGCCAAACACATAGAATCTACGTGACTGACTTTCCCCCCCTGCTACAGCAAGACTAAAGTAAAAAAAACACTCACCTGACCCCTCCTTCAATCCAGCCGGGTCTCCTCCTCATCCTACATGTAAAAAAAATAAATAAATAAAAATGACCTTTACTCACCTCCGTGTTTGATCACTCCCACGGGTCTCCTCTTCACCAGGGGGGCCTCCGATCACCCCCCCCCCCTGGCTCTTCAGCTTCAGAAGAGAGCCTGACAGGCCCTCTCCCCCTCCTCTCCCGATGGTGTTGTCCTGGCTCCGGGCTGTTGTTCTTTCACTTGATCTGATCGCCTGCCTCCCCCCTCCAATGGCCAGTGATGACCTCATCTGCAATCGGAGTTGTGAGGGACACAGGAGCTGACGATCGGAGGTGAGTAAAGTAAAAAAAAAGTTTTTATTTTTTAAAAAAGTCATGTTTAATTATGTGTGTGGTTTTTTTTTTTTTTTTTTATAAATTTGTATTTATGCTTTTAAATTGTACAGTAAAATAATACAATTACCACTATTGTACTACAAGTACCATTACAATTATAACCTCCCACAACAACATACGCACATACACCAGCCATTATACACTCCACATTCACTCTCAGTCTCACCTGCTTAAATTGAGCTCATGTTGTGGAGGATAAATTATAGCCCTGGAGGGTGAGCCACCGGTAGTCTCTAGCCACTAGTGGAGTTAGGGGCATTAAGCCACATTCCCCAAACTCGCTCAAACTTGTCCGGACATCCCCTAGCTTGGTAGATCATCTTATATAGAATCAGTTTACCATTTATCAAACTCTTCCAACCTGAGAGACTCGGTTTGTTTGGGTGCTTCCAGTTTAAAAGAAGGCATTTCCTTGCATAAAACATTAGTAAGCGCAGCAGGATTTTTTGCGGGCCATCGTCCAACATGGGTTCTACCACACTCAATAGACAGAGGGACGCTGACTTCCACACAGGGAGACCCATGGAGATCGAAATAAAGTTGGACACCCCATCCCAAAATGCAGAAATAATCGGACACTCCCAGATCATATGCAGCAAAGAGCCGATGCCGGTGTTGCACCTAGGGCAGAGGTCTGTTTCTGCCAGACCCATCCTTTTCAACTTAACTGGGGTCATATATACCTGGTGAAGCCATTTGGCCTGGATCAGCCTATCTCTGGCATCTATAACAGAGGAGTATAGGTTATCCACCGCTTCTTCCCAATCCTCCTGGTCCGCACCTGGGATCAATTCCTCCCATTTCCTCTGCGTTTTTTCTAAAGGGGATGGTTGGCTTAGAAGTAGGGCATTATATAGCGTAGAGGTGGGTTTGCTTATGTCCGCAGATCGTATCAGGGACTCAATCAGTGATTCCACCAGCTGCAGTCCCACTACAGGAAACTGGGATCTTAGGGCGTGCCGTAGCTGTAGGTACCGGAAGAAGTCCCTGGGTGACAGTGCAAACGCATGGCACAGCTGCTCGTAGGTCATCAGAGTCCCCCCAGTGAATAGTTGCGCCAAGGAGATTATTCCCCGCTTTTTCCAAAAAATCGTGTCAGGAAGGGCCCTCAGTTCTGGTAGATTAGGGTTATCCCAGAGAGGGGTATTAGGAGACCACTCAGAAGGGGATCGGGGGGGTCTCCTCATAGCCTGCACCCTCTGCCACACATATAACGTCGCTCTCATACATGTAGTGGCGCGCGGCAGACCCTTCGTCCCCCTGTACACCAGATTCTGCAGAGGGAGCACTGGGCCCAACAGAGAGGACTCAAGAGCCACCACCGGGTTACCAACGGGGGGGGTTCATCCACCATGTAGTGTATACCAACTGTGCAGCATAAAAATACAGCATCATGTGCGGTGCAGCCAAGCCATCCAATCCCGACGGGGCTTTAAGGATGGTCCTGTTCATTCTGGGGGGAGAGACCCCCCATATGAACCGGAATATGATGGAATCCAAAAGTCGAAAGTGTGAGGCCAGCAGCACCACAGGCGACGCCTGGTACAAATATAGGAACTTGGTGAGAAAAATCATTTTAATTATGTTAATGCATCCAATTACTGATAGAGGAAGAGTCGCCCACTGGGCCACTCTTCTCCTTAGGGCGCCAACCATTGGGCAGTTATTAAGTTCGATAAATTTAGAAGGGTCCGCATGCATGACAACTCCCAAATATTTAAAGTTGTCCACTCTCCGAAGCGAGGAGACCGGGGAGATTTGGGCCCCCCCCGGTTCATCCACCACATATAAGCTGGACTTCTCCCAGTTGATTTTAAGGCCTGAGAATGAACCAAATTTTTTTATTAATTCTAGTAGCGCCTCAAGAGAGTCCTTAGCATCAGCCAGGTAAACTAAAGTATTGTCTGCATACATGGAGACCTTCTGGACCACCCGTCCCATTCTCCACCCCTGAATCTCAGCAGAGTCTCGAATTAGTGACGCCAGGGGCTCAATAGCCAGCGCAAACAGCAGTGGGGAGAGTGGGCATCCCTGTCGCGTACCCCGACCCAAGGCTAACTCAGCCGTTATGACTCCGTTTACTCTGACCCTTGCCTTAGGATTCCTATAAAGCAATTGGACGTATTTGACATAGGTTGGGGGGAGGCCAAATTTCATTAACACTGCCCACAAATAGTGCCACTCGACAGAGTCGAAGGCCTTTTCATTATCAAGTGAGACCACCACTCTACTCCCCGCATTGTCATGCCCAATTTGCAGATTGCTAAACAGCCGTCTTAGATTAATGCTTGTCGTTCGGCCTGGCATAAAGCCCGACTGGTCATTCCCAATGAGAGAGAGTATCACCTTATTTAAGCGGAGTGCCAGTATTTTGGCGAGAATCTTGGCATCTTGATTTAAGAGAGAAATCGGTCTATAAGAACTGCAGGCATCCGGGGGCTTCCCATCTTTATATATAAGGGTGATAGTCGCCTGTGCGAAGGTTTCAGGAAGACGCTCTGATTGCAGGGCCCCCAAGAAGACCTCCAGCAGCCTTGGCGCAATGGTTTCACTATTTTTCTTGTACCACTCGGAGGGAAGTCCATCTGGCCCAGGGGCCTTCCGGTTAGACATTAGGGCTATTGCCTTCACTACTTCATCATAGGTTATTGGACTATCCAGCATTTCCCTGTCTGACTCCGAAAGAGAAGGGAGAGTTATAGGAGCAAGATAAGAATCCAACTCTTCTAGATCATAACTGACCTTAGAGGAGTAGAGGTAGCTGTAGTAATCATAGAATTGTCTAGAAATTCCCTCCGAGTCAGTGATAAATTGGGTCTGATTGGTGATACCCGCAACCAGTGTTTGTGGGCTTTCTGCTCTGGAGAGGTACGCCAAGGTTCTCCCATTTTTATCCCCTTTCTCAAAAATTATTTGCTGTTTAAAGAGGACCAACACCCAGGGGTGATCGGCCCGGAAACCTATAAGATTCCCGGGCCGATCACCTCCCACCCCGCGGGACATCCGAGATCGGGATGTCCCGCGGGGTGAAACCCCCCAGAAACCCCCAAAACATCTTACCTGATCCGCCGCCGCTTCCGCCGCCTCCCGCGCGCCCCTCCAGACGTGCGCGCGCCCGCGCCAGGCCTCTGTGAATGGCCGGCGGGGGCGCGCGCGCGCCGAGAGTGACGCGGAGGGAGGCGGCGGCGGCAGCGGCGGAAGCGGCTTGGACGTTCCTGATCCCCACCTGGACGTTGGCGGGGATTGGCTGCGGCGTTCACGTGGGAGCGTTGAGAGGTGAGTTTTTTGGGGTTTCTGGGGGGTTTCACACAGCGGGGCACCCCCGATCAGGGTGCCCCACCGAAGTGGACCAAAACCCAGGATAGTCAAAATCCTGGGTGTTGGTCCACTTTAAATAATAAGCTCTTTCTTGTGGACTCTGCTAGTGCCAGATTATACTCCCTCTGCAGGGCGTTAAGTAGATCATGATCTGAGGGGCTAGTCGTCTCCACAAACCTCTCCTCCGCTCTGGCTATTTTCTCTTCCAGCTCTCGGACGCCTCCCTCTTCTAACCCTGACCCCCTTTATGGCGCTGATGGCTCTGCCTCTAACCACCGCCTTGAAAGCGTCCCATCGTATGTTAGTTGAGGTCTCCCCCCCATTGCACTGCCAGTATCTTCCCTGTTCACTAAGCATTGTACCATAAACCTCTTCATCCTCCAACCATAGGGGGTTTAATGTCCAGGGCCTCAGACCCTCCCGTTTCCCAGACATGCAAATTGTCACCATCAGCGGTGAGTGGTCCGAGACACCCCGCGGTAGGTACTCACAGGCCACCACTCTGGCCAGTAGGCACTTAGACCCGAAGGCCATATCTATGCGTGAGAGGGACTTATGGGGGATCGAGTGGCAGGAGAAAGTCCTCTCCGCAGGGTGTTTCCACCTCCAGATTTCGATTAGGCCCAGGGCCTCCGCCCATCCCACTAGTGGAGTAGGCGGGCCTGTCCCAGGCAACAACCGGTCTAGAGCTCTATCCAGGATCATGTTAAAATCACTGGTCAGCAATAGGGGATCTGGCGGGAAGGTAGCCACCCTTTCCATGATCTCTCGGAGGATCCCAATGTCAAATGGGGGTGGGATGTACAATCCCACCATTAGAATCTTAACATCATATATCTTTGCGTGTATGATAACAAATCGGCCTTTAGAGTCAGAGTGCATTGAGAGAAGAGCGAAGGGCAGATGTTTGGCCACTAGCACTGAAACGCCCCTGGCATAATTAGAGTAGTGAGAATGAAATAAATGCATGACCCATGGTTTTTTTAAGGACATTGATTTCTGCCCCAGTAGGTGGGTCTCTTGCAGAATCATAATATTGGGTTTATGCTTTTTCAAAAATTGGAGAACGGAGGATCTCTTAATCTTGTCGTTGAGACCACGCACGTTCCACGAGATCACTTTACACTCCATACCAATTTAGTCTGAAACTCATATATGCCAGGTACACGCCCAGGGCCCAGTGGCTCACCCCCCCTCCAAGAGCTTTAGAGCAGCAGGTCACACCATTCACTCCATCACACACATCCCAGTAGCACATACAGCCAAACCACATATATAATTGAACATTAACCATTAATCTTACCCCTGTTCCGAGCAACAGCCCGTACTGGAGCAGCACTCCCACCCAAGAAAAGAACACTAGATATGGTTAACGGCCGTACCGGAATAACTCTACCCTACCCTCCCACAAAACTTTATTAAACCTTACCCAATCCCACCCTGAGCACCTAACTGTGGTGAGCCTATTCCCTAAACCAAACTAGTAACTCTTAACACCGGTTAATCTTAGTGTTACAAGACGTGTTCCCTGGAGGCAGGCACCATGGGGCATGTGTCGGATGCATGTACCCCAGAGAGTCTGACCAATCCAACTTAGTAGGAGACCGGGGAAAGGAGGGGATGGGACCCAGGAGTAGGCAGAGGGGGGAGGAATGGGCAGCACGGAAGGGACCCACCGCCAAAACCCCGGCCAGCCCCCTCCGTCAAAATAGTATAACATTCCCAAAGATAAATCCCCACCCGGGCAATGCCTCCCCGGCAGTCCCAGTCCCGCCAAGCTATTGGAGACAGGCGTTCACACGCACGGGACCCCGGCCCAAACAGAGTCAAGAGGGAGAATCAGGCCGCCGGAAGTGAGTCGATCCAGTTGCTGGCATCTTGTGCCTTGAGAAAGAATCTTGTGGTGTTTCCATCTTGTACCCGCAGCTTGGCAGGAAATAGCATGGCGTATTTGATATTATGCTTCCTAAGGCGCGCTCTCACATCATTGAAGGAACGACACTGCTTCTGTACTTCAGATGTAAAGTCCGGAAAGAAAGACAGCCTTGCACCATTATACAGGATGTCTCGCTGTCTCCGGGCAGCCGCCAGAACAGTGTCCCGGTCTCTGAAGTTCATTAGTTTCAGGATAAAGGTACGCGGGGGGGCTCCCGGAGGCGGGGGCTGAAATGGAATTCGATGCGCCCGCTCCACCACAAAGAAGGACGACAGACCATCTGGCGCCAGAACATTCCGGATAAGAGTTTCAGCAAAGATTTCTGGGGTATCACCCTCCGCCCTCTCTGGGATCCCCAAGATTCTGATATTATTCCGGCGGTTCCGGTTCTCTGAATCCTCCGCCCGGTCCGTGAGGATCTTCACCTGCCGTTTTAGGGATTCGACCGCAGAGGCGACTGACGACAGGTTATCCTCCGCCTCACCAATACGCCTCTCTGATTCAGACGCCCTATCCCGCACCTTATCAAGGTCATGTCTGAAGTGATTGAGCTGCTCTTGCAGGTTATCAAACTTCGCCATAAGGACACTTTGACAGTTATTTATAGCTGCCATTATTGCAGCATTATCAGGAATAGCAGTAGTAGAGGTTGAGCTCCCTTCCGACGTCTCGGCCATGGTTTGTGTGCTGCAGTGTAACACCACTGTGCGCCTTTTTTTGTTGCCTTTCATATAGGAATACAGGTATTCAGGACAGTCACCCACACTGCCCCTCAATTTCCAGAATGGCTGCAGCAATGGGGAGAACCACCTCAGGTAAACAGGATCAGAGGCCACCAGGGAAGTCCCTTCATACACTGACAGAGGGTTGGCAAGATGGGGAAGGGAAGCCTCCCATGTGGTCTTGTCACAGCACTGTGGATGTGGTTACAGCAGCGAGGCTCCCTGTCAGATCAGCCCTGTCTCCCCTTCTGTACTGATGACAATAGGCAGGGAACAGGGGACAGTTCCTGCAGCCCCAGACCCCTGGCACTAGATAGGGGTAGCCCCCCCCCGGGCGGAGTGTTCAGGATAGGGTGAGGTGCTCGGGGTGAGATGTTCAGGGTGAGGTGTTCAGGGCAGGGTGGGCGCACGACCAAGCCTCCCTTGCTGGGGCCGCTCACCCCCGCACCGCTCGCAAATGAAGCCGCCGGCTAAAGCACCAGCAAGCCCCAGAGAATGACGTCTGCCTGGAGGGGGAGATCAGGCCGGCGGGGGACGCTGACAGTCTTTAATGCAGCCGGAGGATCGGGCGGGTCAGTCACCGCTCTGGGCGGGTGGGTCAGTCACCGCTCCGGGCGGGTGGGTCAGTCACCGCTCTGGGCGGATGGGTAAGCCTCCGATGCCTCCCGCTCAGTTGCTCCCTTACTCAGATGGGGCGGCCAGAGCCGCAGCGAGCACGCACCTCAGGGAACCGGCAGGGTGCTTCTCAGAGTTCCCCTCCTCATCAGCAATGGCGCCGAGGCAAGTTCTGACGGAGGCCCCCGGAAACACCAGGGGCTCTGGACAAGCCGGATCCACACAGCAGTCACCACCAGGTACTCCGGACACCAATGTAAAGGGTCACCCTCTCCTGGGTCAGCAAATTCGGTTCTCTGTGGGGTTTTTCAGGATTTTATTGCAGGAGCCCTCGTGCCACACGTCCTGTCCGCTCTACTACATAGCCACACCCCCGTGGTGTGTTTTTTATTGTTAACCCTTTGTGAACTGGTAAGGGATCCATGAGACCCCTATACCAGTTCACAAGGTGACTTGCCGTTAACCCCCGGCACCCCAAATTACCAAAGGCCGGGGGGGGGGGGGGGAGAACGGCCCAGGCATCACAGAGGCTATGTGGGCCTGTAGCCTGCAGGGCCAGGGGCCGCCAAAGCTGGCCCCTGCGCCCTGTTCTACAAGCCCTGCATAGCTGGCCCTGAGACGGTTATGCTGGGTTGGGGGGATCTCACACCAATTTTTTGTGTATAGATGGGAGGTAAGTATTACATTTTTTTTTTTTTTAATTCTGTGTGTGTGTGTGTGTGTGTTTGTTTTGTTTACATTTAACCCTTTGTGAACTGGTAAGGGATCCATGAGACCCCTATACAAGTTCACAAGGCTCTGGGTCTGGCAAGTCACCTGCGGCTAGCGGGTAACTTGCCATTTACTCTGAGCACCCCCATTACCTGCCTCCCCAAAGCCTAGGGGGGGGGGGCAGAAGAGCCCATGGCCATAGAATATGCCAGTTTGTAGCCTGGAGGGCCACACCACAGCTGGCCCCTGTGCCTTGTGCAAGCCCCCATAGCTGGTCCCAGGGCTGGTTATGCTGGGTAGGGGGGACCTCACACCATTTTTTTGGGGGGGGATTTTCGACCCACAACAATTTTTTTAAATGTAACCCTGTATAGTGTGGATAGAAGTTGTATTTTATTTGTAAATGTTATAAAGTGCTCTTTTCAGTTTGGGTGGTCTCCTGGACAGAAACAGGGGGCTACCGATACATATGTGGTACCGTTGTAATCAGGGAAAATGGGGATTTCACATGCAATATGGTTTTCTTTAGTAAAATAAATTGTTTATTTAAAATAAATAAGATAATTTAAAATAACTAATAATTTTTTATTGATTTCAGTTTTTTTACTTAAAAATATTTTAACAGTAAAAAAATTACAAACAACACATTTCATGTTAAAGCCTAAACTCTGCCTAAAAATATATAACCTTTTCTCTGGAAATTCCTGCTAAAATCACGGTTAAATATAGCACAAGATGGTGAAAAATGACCTGTCAACAGAGGGTGACAAAATTTCAAGTAGGCTGGCAATTTAAAGGGTTGAAAGTAGCTATGCATGTTGGGTATTGTTCTGTTCAGGGGATCTTGCACTTTCAGACTTAGCTTGTATTTTCTTGTTTGCATATTGATATTTTAGGGAAAGGTGTTTTTTATTCTGCTTTTGTATACATGTTTTAGTGAAACCCTGTGCAACCGTCCAGAAAGATGAGCCCACTACAACAAGCGGGGTACGCTTAGAAAGCTTAACATGTGTACTTTCAGGGAATATATGGTTTGTGGGGGGTATTCCAAAAGTAAAGGGTTGCTCTGGTAGAAAAAAGCGCAAGGTGAGCATTTTTTCAGCAGAGCTGCAATTTTCAAGTAAAATTATTCTTACACACATGCTTTACTTTGGGGTATTTGGCAACTTCTGTTCGGGGGGTGTTGCTTTTTCAGATTTAACTTGTTTTTTCTTGTTTGCATATTGTTTTTTAGGAAAATGTGACTTTGATTCTGTTTTTTTATTCTTTTTTTAGGGAAACCCTGTGCAACCAAATAATTAATTGAGGGATTACTTCCAGAAAACTGCACCCATGTCAACAAGCCTGGTACGCCTAGAAAGCTTGAGATGTGTACTTCCAGTGAATATATAGTTTGTGGGGGGTATTTCAAATGTAAAGGGTTATTTTTTTTTAAAAAACTGCAAGGTGCGTATAGCATAGTTGTATTTTATCTGAAAATCTACTAAAGCGCTGTTTCAGTTTGGAGAAGTCTCCTGGGCAGGAAAGGGTGTCTACCAATACACATGTGGAAGAAATGGGGCTTTTACAAGCAATAAGATTTTTTGACAAACGTACATTTTTTATTGCAACAAAACACTCCAAATTGTAAAAAATAGATTTTCTTTATTTTTTTGCACATATTTTACCCCAAAATATTGAGAATACACCTAAAAAATTACAAACAAGACATTTCATGTTAAAGCCCAGACTCTGCTGAAAAAAACAATACATAATTTCCCTTCAAAAATCACAGTTGAACATGTGGAGTGCAAAATAGTGCAAAGTGGTCTGGCAACAAGGGTGACAAAATCTCCAGATAGGCTGGCAGCAAAAGGGTTAAGAGCAATGCAACAGCCAATTTGAATCCTACAATAGCGTCTCCTGATGGTCCCAGCTACCCTGACCTCTAAAACTGAGACCATGTGACCCTGTCTTTCTGCTTCGCTTTTGCTGGCCATGTGACCTGTGGGGTGGGCCGGTGAAATCCCATCAGGTTTGCCTTCTGGGTTTTGTCGCAAGGGCGTGAAGTTTGGGTTTGTGGTGAACCAAACTTTTCCTGAAATTCACATCGAAACTGGGTTCTACTGGTTTGGTTCACTCATCTCTACTTACTATCACAGCAGAAAATGCTACATCTACTGCAGGTTGTAGGGCTACTGTTTTTAGGGCTGCCTTAGACAAAATAATTCTGTAGCTGTCCCAGGCAAAGAATGCACCTGCATATGTCCTTCAAATAAAACATTAGCATCAGCCCTGCCCAAAATAATTGTGTGGTTTTTCTGGGGAAAATAATTCAGCATCTGTCTTGGGCAAAATAATTCTGTGTCTGTAACTACATTTGACATGGCCATGTTTGCATGTAATTGTGTTTGTTATTAACTGGACATTTAAAGGTAACCAGAATGTTCATCTAAGACACCAGTGAAAGTTTTAAAAGTGCTAGAGGGGAATAATTAGATTTAGTGAAGTAGGCCCTCATAGGGACTGAATAGGGAGCATCTGTACTGGGCTATGGAGATAACCTATTTAGTAAGGGGAGCCAGTAAGGAATTGAAAAATGTAAATAGCTAAGCTAGTACCTAAACTCTTCAAGAAAGTTTTGTTTATGGATAGTCATGTGCCTGTTATGTGAATGTTATGTTTTGTACTATGCAATGTATTTTGTACTTATGCAATGTTTGTACTGTAGATGACAGGGAATCACAGTAGATACAGTAGAAGAGTATTTTAGTTAAAGCCAACTGATGATTTCTCCTGGCAGCGGAACCCAGAATCAGTTAATGTAGGAGAGGAAACGTAGTCATGATGAAACCAGGTGCTGGAACTACTCCAGGATGGCAACTACAGAAGCTACAGAAGCTTTGCAGAGGAAGCTTTGGGCCAAGGGCTCACTATGGGTTTTGACCGTTACCTCTGTGAGTTGAACTTTTGTTGAAGAAAAAGTGTTCTAGATTGTACCTAGTACTGGAAACTGGGATTAGCCTAAAAAAGGGGGAACTTCTTCATGGGAGTCATATGTTCCATTTACAGACGACACTGTAACTGCAGGGGGTGCACATTCCACTCCCAGCCAGCTTTAGGCCACTTTCAGGAATACTCCAACGCAAATGAAATTGGAAACAGAATCCTGCAAATTGAAAACAAAAGGCACATCTATGTCCTGCACTGCAGCATGTTTTGGAAACCTCTGCATGTGGCATATATATAATCATAATGTACAACATAGATGGTTATGAGTAGCAGAAGTAAAATACATATATATATATATATATATATATATATATATATCACACTTTAACTGCATGTTTAATGAGGTGCACTGCTTCCCAGTCCATCACTGGCCCTCTGGTCTGTCCCTCCCCACTGTTACTCAGACATTCAATGAAGCCACTTGTGGGTCCTGCCAGGGTCCTTCCTGCTCTATTGCTGCCATCTCCTACAGGTCTCTTGCTGCCACTTCCCAAGTCTTCCCGTCTTTTGCTGCACCTCTGGTGCCTGCTGGCCTTGTTTAGTGTGTTGCAGAGCAGCACAAAGGGCCACCACCGCATTGCATCTCAACAGAGGCACAGAGCAGTACACAATAGCGTACTGCGCAATGCTGCAATTGTGCATTACCCATAATGCGGTGGAAAGGCATAATATGAAAGAGTCGTTAGGAAAATAATAAATACAGTGATAATTGCCCATGGAAATGTTCTTTTTTATCTGAATCTACATACAGAAAGAAACACAAAATAAACACAGCAACCACTGTCTGTATGCATGTTCCTTTGATTACAGTGATTTGCTATTTTTATTTTCACTTAATTCATGATGAAATTATTGGTCAATTTTATTAGTTTTCCAATCATTTATTAACAAACAAAATGTCTTTGTGGGGGTAGTTACTTTTTAAGATACACATAAATACATAAAATGTATGTGAAAAAGAAAAAACAACAGTTAGACCTTAAAGTATGGATCTGCTATTTCATTTGTTCTTAAGTTAAACATTATTGTAATTAAAATGTTTCACTTGAAAATATACTTTTTTTTTGCTATCCTGGCTGCTTTGCCTTATTGAAATGTGATCCCAAGAAATAAACATTTCACTGTTACCATGCATGTTTTCTTGGCTGATCATATGCATATCCATCACACTAGACTTAAACAAGTATAATTAAGATATTTTTACTAGATCACAGTATTTAAAAGAAGAACATGAAGTTACTTTTAAAGAGTCAGTGTACTGTAGCAAAACATGAATCATGTTATTAAAAACAAGGAGCTGGTCTGTTTCTATTGTTTCATTCTTGACATTAACTGAGACTGTGAAGGCGCTGAAAGATAAGAAAGGTAGATTTCAGTAATGCAGTATACTTGACATTACATTCCCAACATGTTTTACTAAGGTTTATCACTGCAGTTATGTCTTTAGACCAAACTCATGAACAAATGTGCAGATTTTTGTCTTATATTGCACACAAGCCTGATGAATTGTCCCAGGTGGGCTGTATAAACTTAGGACTGGGATGGGCCAAGCTTTCCACTAAGGCTGCATTCTACCTCCTAACATTCCATAAACACACAGCCAAGTGGAATACACACAACTGTTTTTGTTTTAATAAACTAATAACCTTCCTTACAAAAAACAAAGTCTTTTGCAGGGCTGCTTTTTTCATAATACATTCCTAAACTAAAAATGTACTGTATTTGTATTATTCCACTAAATACTTAAACACACTTACTTCTCTAAATTAAATAAAAATAGTGAACTAGTAATGGACTTAATTTATGGTAGGCCTGTAAAAAATCCGATTTCCTTTGTGCTAAATAGTCTCATCGGGCACGGCAACCTATTGTATATTGCACATTATACAATTCATTAAAAATGGAGTACTGTATGCTGGATGTGTTTGGTATCAATCAACTAAAGCTTTAGCAAGTATACTGACATAATTAATAATTAAAGTAAGGAAAACCCTCAGCCTTAATTATCCAGCATTTTATTAAGTCAGGAGCATTCTTATCCTTAATGCACACATCATTATGAAAAAACTTTGATTATGAGGTGAGGTTATTCGGGGAGGGTGCATAAGATTAGGTAAAGTTTATGTCTTCAAACTAGTATATACGTATAGTATATAGACCGGATATATGACATATACCATTTTGTACCATTTAGCATAACTTTGCCGACATTAGCATCTGCAGTGGTGAACCCAGGATTTTGCCCGGGGAGCGTGAGGGTGGAGAGTTTAAGTAAGTTGTAGAGGACAGCGGCAGGGGCGGAGGGGTTAGGTGAGTGGTAGAAGACAGCAGCAGGGGGTGGTGGTAGAGGACATCGAGAGAGGTGGATAGGTTAGGTGAGCAGTAGAGGACAGTGGCAGTGGGTGGAGGGTCTAGGTGAGTGGTAGAGGGCAATGGCAGGGGGTGGATCGGTTAGGTCAGCGGTAGAGGACAGCAGAAAGGGGTGGATGGGTTAGGTGAGTGGTGGAGAGCAACAGCAGCGGTGAAGGGGTTAGGTGAGCAGTAGAGGACAGCAGAATGGGCTGGAGAGGTTAGGTGAGTGGTACTTGACAATGGCTGGGGCAAAGAGTTTAGGTGACTGGCGGAGGACAGCAGCAGGTGGTGGAGAGGTTAGGTAAATGGTTAGAAGACAGTGGCAGGGGGTGGAGCAGTTAGGTGAGCAGTAGAGAACAGCAGCAGGGGCAGAGAGGTTAGGCGACCAGTAGAGGACAGCGGCAAGGGGTGGAGAGGTTAGGTAAATGGTAGACAACAGTGGCAGTGAGTGGAGGGGCTAGGTGAGCAGTAGAGGACCATGGCAGGGGGTGTAGAGGTTAGGTGAGCGGTAGAGGACAGCGGCAGGGGTGGAGAGGTTAGGCAAGTGGAAGAAGACAGCAGAAGTGGTGGAGGGGTTAGGTGAGTGGTAGAGGACAGCAGCAGGGGTGGAGTGGTTAGGTGAGTAGTTGCATAAAGTGGCAGGTTCTGGAGAGGTTTGGTGAGTGGTAGAGGACAGCGGCAGGGGTGGACGGGTTAGGTAAATGGTAGAGGACAGCTCCAGGGGGTGAAGAGGTTAGGTGAGCTGTCGAGGACTGCGGCAGGGGTGGATAGGTTGGGCGAGTGGTGGAGGACAGCAGCAGAGGTTGGAGGGCTTAGTTAAGTAGTAGAGGGCAGCAGCAGGACGTGGAGAGGATAGGTGAGTGGTTACACGGCACAGCATACAACACAGCGCTGGTGTAGAGAATACAGCACCTTTATAACTTTAACCAGAATAAATATTTTGTTCAGTGTTTCAACCCCTAAAGACATGCAATATATATTGTTATCATATCCTAGTATGATAGTTGGAATTGCTGGAAAAGCTATTATACTGCACACTGGAACATACAGTTTCCACTTTACTTGTACCAGTATTTGTGCACTGTCACTGTCACTGTCATGACACTGTCAGTCATTTTACTGCAGCCCAATACTGATCATATTAACCTAAAATTATCGTGTAGCTTACCAGGATACTTTGATAAACTTTTAAGTAGACAGAAAAGGATTATCTTACCCTCTGCAGCCTGGGAGTGCCACTTACATGGGGCGCTTCCAGGCAAGTTTGAAGTGCAGAGCTTTCCTATAAGTATGGGGTCGTATCCAGCTGCCTCTCACACTCCTTATCCTTGAGACGCAGCTAGATACGACCCCATACTTATAGGCGATCCCACATCATTATTCCTCTTGCAGCAGCTACAATCAGTGACTTCCTTGTCGGGAACCACTTTTGTCAGCGCAGCCTTTTGCCGCTGCTCCCGTGCTGCAGAAGAGGTTCATGGGCACAGAAGAGGTTCATGGGCACAGACTGATACAGATTATATAAAGAACCAGCACTCCAAAAGTTTCTAAGAACTCCAGTGTAGTCAAAAAATCCACAAATTCCACAAACAAGTGCATAACACGGCTGAGGTCATCGGTCAACGTTTTGGGGTGCGCTGCGGCCCCCTTCCTCAGGACCAACCACAACCAAGAAGAGTAAAAACAGATGCCAAGCATTATATGAGTGACATGGTAAGTATGGGCCAATCAGGCCTCAAACATTCGAAAATTCACACCTGACGTCACCCATGACGTCACCGGCATTTACAGACCTTGTATAATGTAATTACACAGTATGAAAAAAGTATAAGTAAATATGTAATAAAATAAATAATAAACTGCATACTTACCACTCTCGCAGACGCCCCCTCTCCATTCGGAGAAATCCAGAGGGAGCAGCTATCGGCGGGGAGGTTGCTAGGTAACATCTCTCGCCGTTCCCCAATAGGGGGAGATCGAGGCTTACGTCACCCATCCCCGGAGCTCTCCCCGGTGACAGGTGACGCAATGCCCAGCCGCTTTCTGTTTAGCACTTGGGCGTAGCAGAGCTGGAGGTCTGTCTCCAGTCACTGACAGGCTGGAGGAAGCTCGCTCGCTGCGTCTCGGCCACAGTGGTGGTGTTCACGCCTGGGGGGGGGGGAAACACAGCACCGAAAATGGCAAAAGAGGAACGTATACCGTTCACGCAAACTTTTTGTCATACCTCTGCACACATTGAAAGAATTACCAAGAGACACCAGGATGTACTGACTTCTGACAGAAGTTTGGCACCCGTTATCAAACGATCACCCCTGCGGGTGTCTAATAGGGGCCGTAACTTACGGGATTTATTGATTACAGCTGATCCAGTGGAGAAGCATATACCACAGCAGAAACCATTTTCGACGGGCAGTCGCTATTACAGGGCACCTCAGTCGATATATTAACCTGGCCACCATTGGTGAATCTGATGTTTTTCAGTCGCTATAAAGCCATTCGCTCACCCAAATCTAATGGTGTCTGGGCATTTTAATGCTGCTTTTATGCTTAAATTTAATGTTATTTTGTCAATGATCACATTGGCAATATAACTTTAGATTGTCTTTGGTTTTGTTTGTGTGTGTGTGTGTGTGTGTGTGTGTGTGTGTGTGTGTGTGTGTGTTGAATAAAAATCAGATACAAACTTTTGTGAAACAAGTTAAAAATGTTTTTAAAACGTATAAAAACATGGGCATAAAACTATGCCGCACAGCAGTAACCCTAATTCCCCCCAACCTATGTCTTTTTCTTCTTCCCCAGCAGCATCAGTCTTGTCCTTCGGACATACTGCCACAGTCTGGGATGCTCTATTGTGCAAGCTGTAGGGATTAGAAATATAAATTAGTTCCGCAGTTCAAAAAATACAGTATATACCTATAAAAAGGGACAAATTATTTTTAGTAAGTAATATGATTCCAAACTATGTTAACCCTTAAACAAGAGGCAAGTTTGTCTAAATAATAGATGCCAAAATAATCAAATCTGGCCCACCATTCTGTATTATGCACCTAGTCTCCCATTATAAACTACCCTAACTAACCAAATAAGGCCTACTTAAGCAGCGGAAGACTGTACTTCCTGTCTTGCTCAATTACTCCTGTCCCTTTTTAATTTAAAATCCTTCACCTATCCAATTTATAGATTGTGAAGTTAAAATAGTAGGAGAATTAAATCCACAACATAATCACCGGCTGCCTGTATAATGTTTTGTCAAGTAACATTAGCAGAGCCACCAAACTTGCATGCTTACATGCAATTATGACTGAGGCTTGTAAATATAGCATCTCTATGTCTGGTAATAAACAGCAGACTGTCACTAACATTTGTACATGGTCACGGACACAGACATATTTGTGTAATCAATTATTAAATTAGAATTTAGGGTACTCACCATCGCAGCTGTGGCTTGGGCCCATGCTGCTGGAGGTTCCCAGAGCTGGGGTGGGGAGAATTAGGGCTCCGTCTGTGTGGAAACATCTGTTATGAGAAAAAACAAAACAGAAAAAATCCTAAGATCTATGTATTTGATGTTGTTAATAGGCCTCAACATGTATTAGTTTGAATGATAACATAAACATACTTGTGGGTATATACTTGGCCATGTGTTTATTTAAACAAACCACCTATGGCTAACACATGTTCTAGGCACATTAGATTTAGGGGTATGACCAACGAGCAGCTACTGTGAAATAGGCCACATGGCCCCCTCACCACCATATAAGGTATTTGGGCCTTAAACATTGTATATATATTTAGATATATATTTGCATATAAATTAATTTAATAACTAAAGCAACTCTTACCACGACTATGCCCCAGTGCCTCATCTGCAGCATAGCTGGTGGAGGTGCTGGCTCTATGATGCCCTGTAAAAAAGTTATAGGTAGAAAGGCATATTTTAGTAACAATAAGGTACCAATGGAAATAATAAGCCTCAATAATATATCCACTCACCAGGGTATGAGATGCTGCTGGTATCCCAGGGAGGGCTATGAGGTGGAGGTGTGGAGCCTCCACTCCTCACAATGGGCCCAGCAGATGCCAAACCTGATAGGCCACCCTCCTCCCTCTCACTCCCTGATCCTAGAGGAAGTGTGGTGGAGTCCCTTGCCTCCTCCCCACTGGGACTTCCCATTTGAGAGTGGCCACAGGGGGTTTGGGACTCAGCTGAGTCCGATTGTGAGGAGCTGAGGCTCCATACTGCCCTCACCCCAGCAGCACTCTCCCCTGGGACGTCATTCCCTTCCTCCCCTGGGTCCTCAATATGGGATCTCTGAGAGGGACCCTCCCCCGCAGACTCATCCGAACAACACGTGTGCGGGGGATGATCCCCTTCCCCTTCTACCCAGGGGAGCACGCTTATCTGTTGGGAGGAAACGAAACAAAAAAAGGTACATTACACTCAAAGACATTACTGTGCACACATGACATTAATTTGGAAATGTATGTGTGTTGGACTTACCAGATGCGTAGGCATCATAGAGCCGGTAGACATCCTCATTGTCCCGGAGCTTAAAGTCGGACCACTTCTGTATGATGGATCTTTTGGTCAGTTTTGTATTAAAGCGCCGGTACATGGTGGCTTGCACCTCCGCCGCTATGCTGTGCTTGGCACTCAGGGCATAGTCGTACTCCTAAATGCAAAAATCCTAGAAAACAAAAATCCAAACAAAAATCTAATTCTATTCTTATGAGAAATGCTAATCAACATGTAAAAAATGACAGCCAAAGTCACTATAACATATTTTAATATTTAATAATACAAATATACAATATTGATCTATTGACAGTTATATGGATTTAGTTTTAAATGTAATCAATCCAAAAAAATATGATTAATGATTTAAAAAATAATAATTATTATTATAAATATTTATTGAAAAATAATAAAAAAAAATGTTAATACTAAAAAGTGATTTGATTACATAAAAATTGCTACTTTGGCCTGTACATACAATAAAGCTTTACGTATTTAAACATATTATACAATATTTTTTAGCATAATAAAAAAACAGTACAGAATACATTAACACACTATGCACATGTACACTCACTTTGACCACTTGGCCATTGACCCGAGGATCCACCCTCTGTCTCTTCTTCTTAGGGGGGGCAGGGGAGGCATCTTGCAGGTCTCCTGGGGCGCATGGTGGATCTTCGTAGGTGTAAAACTGGAAGTGCACAAAACGAAAGCAAAAGCAAAAACTTTGACCCTCCTTGCAAACTAACAACGCAATGAAACGCCAAATATCCCGCTATGAAACGCAACATTAAAACAGCATACGCAATGCATGCTGCGAACGGCAGCAACTGCTTAGTACGACTGAATCTCAGCGACTCAACCCATATTCATTAAAACTTGACAGTGAGCGAACGCAGGCATTCTAGATTGTGTGGCTGGAGTCCATAGCGCTGGATGCTGTGTGATTAAAGTGCATTTTTAAAGACATAAACATCAGTAAGCAAGCGAAAAAGTATGGAATGACATTGTTGGAGAAGTGTGACATTAACATTAGAGATGAGCGAACCTCTTGAAAGTTCGATTCGGGCGATTCGCCGAATTTCCCCAAGAAATTCGGGTTCGCACGAATCGACAGCGTCGCCCGCCGCCCGCTGACAGCGTAGCCGGCCTGCCCGCTCCCACCATGCCGCCATTTTTTTTTTTTTATTTCAGGGAAAATTCGATCGGCACGAACCAAAAAAAATTCAGGTTCGTGCCGAATCGAATTTTCCCTGAAATTCGGAGCGAATTCCGGTTCGTCCGAACCGGTTCGCTCATCCCTAATTAACATTTTAGTGGCAGACATGGATTTACATTAATGCATAAATATACAAAAAAAAATTACAAAAATTACATTTTTTGGGCCAGGATAAATAAAAATAATAATAAAAACTAAAAACTAAAAAATAAAAATGGGATCAGGAAAAGGATTTAAGGATCTACCATAGAAATGTATGGGAGAGCGCCAGGAAATACGTAGCGGTCTGCAAGGCTGAATGTCAGCGCTGTACAATGAGCCTGGGATAATGATGAATCGTGCGCTCACCAGATTCGGCTTCATAAATGTGGAATTGCATGCCATGCCCGGCGTTATAGGTAGAAAGGCATATTTTAGTAACAATAAGGTACCAATGGAAATAATAAGCCTCAATAATATATCCACTCACCAGGGTATGAGATGCTGCTGGTATCCCAGGGAGGGCTATGAGGTGGAGGTGTGGAGCCTCCACTCCTCACAATGGGCCCAGCAGATGCCAAACCTGATAGGCCACCCTCCTCCCTCTCACTCCCTGATCCTAGAGGAAGTGTGGTGGAGTCCCTTGCCTCCTCCCCACTGGGACTTCCCACTTGAGAGTGGCCACAGGGGGTTTGGGACTCAGCTGAGTCCGATTGTGAGGAGCTGAGGCTCCATACTGCCCTCACCCCAGCAGCACTCTCCCCTGGGACGTCATTCCCTTCCTCCCCTGGGTCCTCAATATGGGATCTCTGAGAGGGACCCTCCCCCGCAGACTCATCCGAACAACACGTGTGCGGGGGATGATCCCCTTCCCCTTCTACCCAGGGGAGCACGCTTATCTGTTGGGAGGAAACGAAACAAAAAAAGGTACATTACACTCAAAGACATTACTGTGCACACATGACATTAATTTGGAAATGTATGTGTGTTGGACTTACCAGATGCGTAGGCATCATAGAGCCGGTAGACATCCTCATTGTCCCGGAGCTTAAAGTCGGACCACTTCTGTATGATGGATCTTTTGGTCAGTTTTGTATTAAAGCGCCGGTACATGGTGGCTTGCACCTCCGCCGCTATGCTGTGCTTGGCACTCAGGGCATAGTCGTACTCCTAAATGCAAAAATCCTAGAAAACAAAAATCCAAACAAAAATCTAATTCTATTCTTATGAGAAATGCTAATCAACATGTAAAAAATGACAGCCAAAGTCACTATAACATATTTTAATATTTAATAATACAAATATACAATATTGATCTATTGACAGTTATATGGATTTAGTTTTAAATGTAATCAATCCAAAAAAATATGATTAATGATTTAAAAAATAATAATTATTATTATAAATATTTATTGAAAAATAATAAAAAAAAATGTTAATACTAAAAAGTGATTTGATTACATAAAAATTGCTACTTTGGCCTGTACATACAATAAAGCTTTACGTATTTAAACATATTATACAATATTTTTTAGCATAATAAAAAAACAGTACAGAATACATTAACACACTATGCACATGTACACTCACTTTGACCACTTGGCCATTGACCCGAGGATCCACCCTCTGTCTCTTCTTCTTAGGGGGGGCAGGGGAGGCATCTTGCAGGTCTCCTGGGGCGCATGGTGGATCTTCGTAGGTGTAAAACTGGAAGTGCACAAAACGAAAGCAAAAGCAAAAACTTTGACCCTCCTTGCAAACTAACAACGCAATGAAACGCCAAATATCCCGCTATGAAACGCAACATTAAAACAGCATACGCAATGCATGCTGCGAACGGCAGCAACTGCTTAGTACGACTGAATCTCAGCGACTCAACCCATATTCATTAAAACTTGACAGTGAGCGAACGCAGGCATTCTAGATTGTGTGGCTGGAGTCCATAGCGCTGGATGCTGTGTGATTAAAGTGCATTTTTAAAGACATAAACATCAGTAAGCAAGCGAAAATGTATGGAATGACATTGTTGGAGAAGTGTGACATTAACATTAGAGATGAGCGAACCTCTTGAAAGTTCGATTCGGGCGATTCGCCGAATTTCCCCAAGAAATTCGGGTTCGCACGAATCGACAGCGTCGCCCGCCGCCCGCTGACAGCGTAGCCGGCCTGCCCGCTCCCACCATGCCGCCATTTTTTTTTTTTTATTTCAGGGAAAATTCGATCGGCACGAACCAAAAAAAATTCAGGTTCGTGCCGAATCGAATTTTCCCTGAAATTCGGAGCGAATTCCGGTTCGTCCGAACCGGTTCGCTCATCCCTAATTAACATTTTAGTGGCAGACATGGATTTACATTAATGCATAAATATACAAAAAAAAATTACAAAAATTACATTTTTTGGGCCAGGATAAATAAAAATAATAATAAAAACTAAAAAATAAAAATGGGATCAGGAAAAGGATTTAAGGATCTACCATAGAAATGTATGGGAGAGCGCCAGGAAATACGTAGCGGTCTGCAAGGCTGAATGTCAGCGCTGTACAATGAGCCTGGGATAATGATGAATCGTGCGCTCACCAGATTCGGCTTCATAAATGTGGAATTGCATGCCATGCCCGGCGTTCACCTGCTGCTACTTGCCGCTTAACAGGCACTACTTGTTGCTATCCCTTCATGCATAAAGCCCTTAGTTGGGATGCTATAAATGCTTTAATTGCAATATCTGCAACTCACTTATCAGAGGACCACAATTTTCACATCCACATACCGGGTCCCAAATCAAACTAAGGGGATACTTTAACTGCAATATAGATTACTGTGTGTACATTTTGAAATGCCACATGGACAAACCAGTTGCAGTGCATTTCTTTAGTCATGGTCACCAAACCCATGAATTGAGGGGCATGGTTATAGAACAGGTGCCCAAACCTTTGCGAGGGGGAGACAGGAACCACCATCTACTACAAAGAGAGACTTTTTGGATACATAGACTGGATACCGTACACCCACGAGGATTAAATACATCTTTTGGGTTTAGCAGCTGCTTGGACACTCGATGGTCATGAACCCTTGGGATACCCTGGTACCTTCAACTCCCTCTTTCAGGAACCCCCCAGAAAAATGTTTTGGGGTGCTAAATTAACCAATTCTAGCGGGACCCTCAATACGTTTTTGTGGTAGACTCTCAATTAGCAATGAATTCCTTGGGACCCATAATAATATTTTTTTGGAACTCTCAATGTCCTTTTGTGACTTCAATTATTGATTTCCATAATTTTTTAATCTGCAATAAGTTTTGATGCTCCTTTATTGGTGTCCACCATGCTCAATTGTTCCTCTTCTTCCTCCCCCCACCCCTGTTTTCTTCCTCTCCACTGTTATCCCTTCTCCCCCCCCCCCCCTTAGGCTGGACCTCTCCTGCTTTTTTCCTCTCTGGCTTCCCCTTTTACTACCCCTTTTTTCTCTTGTCCCCCTCTTCAGCCTGGTCCCTTTTCTTGTTCCACTTTTCAACCTGGTCCCTTTTTCACTTGTCCTCACTCTTGTCCCCCTTTTCAACCTGGACCTGTGTTTTCTTTTTCCTTCTTGTTTTCCTTCTATCACTGCTTTTGTCCTTCCGCCTCTGTCCATCCTTTTATTCCCCCCCTTGTGTTCCTACCCCTGTCCCCCTCTTCCCACTATCCCAGTTCCCCCATCTATAGCATTGTGGGCTGTGTTTTTCCCTCCCAGACGTGAACAACACCGCCTCGGCCGAGACGCAGCGAGTGAGCTGCCTCCAGCCTGTCAGTGACTGGAGACAGATTGCTAGCTCTGCTACGCTCAGGCACCAATCAGAAAGCGCCTGGGCATTGCGTCACCTGTCACCGGGGAGAGCTCCGAGTAAGCCCCGATCTCCCCCTATTGGGGAACGGAGAGAGAGGTTGCCTAGCAACCTCCCCGCCGATACCTGTGGCGGTGCCCGACTCCCACGAATTTTCTCCGAATGGAGAGGGGGCGTCTGTGAGAGGGGTAAGTATGCGGTTTATTATTTATTTAATTACATATTTTCTTTCTTTTTTCATACTATGTAATTACATTATACAAGGTCTGTAAATTATGGCCCGATTGGCCCATACTTACCATATCACTCATATAATGCTTGGCATCTGTTTTTATTCTTCTTGGTTGTGGTTGGTCCTTAGGAAGGGGGCCGCAGCGCACCCCGAAGCGTTGACTGATGACCTCAGCCGTGTTATGCACTTGTTTGTGAAATTTGTGAATTTTTTGAATACACTGGAGTTCTTAGAAACTTTTGGAGTGCTGGTTCTTGGATATTTGCGGCATCTCCGCGAACCACGCACGCACATATAGTTGGACTAAGGTGAGGTAAGAGCTAAGGCCCCCCAAAAAACTGATACAGATTATAAGTATGTTTCCCAGCAAGCTCTGGGACAGAACACACTCTGTGATTGGCAGATTACCATAAGCAAGCAGGAGATTGAAACTGTGAAAATTTTATTGATTGTTCAATGAGATGAGAGCCCCGAAAGACGTCATTGAGATAAAACAGGGCAACAAGATGGTGGCAGAGTACAGCCATTATGCATCCAGTGGGCCTGGTGTCCATAGGGGTCAATGCTTCGCCCTTGTCAGGCTTGGCCTCTGGGGTTGTAATTGGGTACACCTGTTCAGGCTATATTTTCATAATTAGTAATAATATCTAGATCTAGTTTATTGTTATGGTTCTCTTATTTAACAAACACATGTGATAGCCCATTGGATACCTATGGCCGTCCTGTACCTTATGGTTCAAGATGGACCTATGACTTGTTATTGGCTCTATAAATGTATCCTAGGAGTCAGTGCTTTGCAGTTGTCGGGCTTGACCTCTGGGGATCTCTGCTGTGTTGTCTGCACAAACATTTTATAAAGCCTTCTGCCAACAGGTGTAGTGTCCCATGGCAGACTTGGGTCCAAGGTATGGGTGCGGTCCCCTTTCACATGATGGGTACTGGCAATATATGCTTTCTCTACCTATAATGGACTGTTAGTAACTTACTCTATGATTACTTGGCTGTTAGCTATGTGGTTTATTTATGTTCCCTCATGGATAGTAGACCCCCAAAACTTATGGACTTCTACTATCAACTACCTTGGTTAGGTTCTTGGTAGTCTTATATTAGTCTTTCTCTCTCTTTCTACTTATTCTTATTCCGTCTTTTTTATGCATTTTTGTTTTGGACTTCATCTTCTGTGTACTTGATGTCTGTGTACTGCTTACCTACCTCCTCCTATTTTTATCCCGCGCCTGCTCCATCGTCATTTTCCTGGGTATATTGGTTTGCTCCATAGTTTCTTTGAAAGCACAGGGCCTGAATTCCCTCACAAAAGATCAACTAAAAGCCCTCACAAAAGGTCACTAAAAGCAGAAATATTTTGTTTCCAGGAGACACATTTTTCTAAAATTTGTGACCTCAGTGGCCTTTTACTGTGCTCCAGATGTAAACCAAATAAAGTTGTTATCTGATTTTTTCAAGAGTGTAGATCACTCTCAGAGTACACTGTTACTTTGTGGTGATTCAAGTTTGCTTCTTTACCTCCACATAGACAGGTAGTCAGCAAAAGACCCATAGGCTACCAGTTCTGCTCTTAATACTGCTCATAGCTTTCGCAATCTACTTGACCAATATTCTTTAGTTGACTGTTGGCATGAGTCCCACCGAGAGATGCAGCATTTTACTCTTCTGCACCCCGCCATCCAAAATGGGGGTGCAGGTAATTGGGTGGGGTACCGCTAGGTCCCCTGCCAATGTCAGCAAGTGACAGGGCAGCCAACTACCCTGTGAACTTATATAGAGTTCCCCTGAAGGGGGAGCATGTATTTTTTTTACATTTTTGGGGGTGGGAATATTTTTTTAAACTGTGCCCCTCCCACTCCATTTTTAGAAAACAAAGAAAAAAACATTTGTGCCCCCCCCCCCCAAAGCTTGAAAACAAGGTTTAGTTATGCACACTCTCCTCTATTCAGAGTAACCAATAGAGTAATCATTTTATCAGAAGAAAGGATGCAACTAACACAACTGGGCCTCCCTATTGTGTGGGCTCCAAACAACACTTTAAATTGGTGTGCGCTACTAGATATATTTATTTAAAGTCTTGAATAATGCTTATATTGTATTTATAAAAATATATTTACATATATAAACTATATAACTAAGGCATGCCCCATACATTCATGTGAATCAATAAGCTCAGTTGTCATCCAGCATTTTAATTAGACAAGTGCCAGGAGCAAATAGACATTATTATTACAATCTCTTTTGAAAATTGATACATATAGATTCATCTCAAATGCAGCAAATGTACAGATTCACATGAACAAACCCCAGCTAGGCTGATAATGTTTGAAGAAAAGCGCAACAATATATTAGCTCAAATAGCAGTGAAATAACATACCAGGAAAGTCATAAAATAGAAGCACAAATAGTGACACAGATAGAGCAGAGAGATAGAAGTTAAGAGATTGTAAGGTGTTTTATGGCCTTTTTGGACAATAGCATGCCCTTCATCAGAGGCGCCTCTAGAAGGGGACGCCATTGCCCGAAACGGCGAAAACACCTTACTGCCTCCTAACTGCTATCTCTTTGCTCTATCTGCATTTCTATTGGTGCTTCTATATTATAGTAAAAACATTTTAAAAAGTCTGCCTTTCATTCCTTAAAAGTCTGCCTTCCATCATAAAAACTATGACAGCTATAGCAGCATGGCTTTTATTAATTTCATTATTTATGACTCGCATTACATTGATTCAGTAAACTGTTATGCAAGTTGTGAAGTTTCGTATGTAAAAACTCTCCCAAATCTTTTTTGCATGCTACACGCACATGCAGGATTGTCTTGCATGTGTCCCTGAATCATGCCAGAGCATGGGAATTACCATGTGCGAGCCTCAACGAGTGCTGAATTGACCCTATTTTGTAGACACAGATGATATTATTTTCTTTGCCATCTCTGCAATTAACACGCAAGTTACCTTTCACTTAAGTGTTATTAAGATTAAGCTCTTTTTGCAAACTTTGGTAAAGGACAAAAATTATGTAGGAAAAATGGCCACCTTTGGTTCCAGATTCCTCAAATGTCCTATAGATCTGGCAACCAATACTGCTGGCTGTTAGTCAGGGAGTGGGGAGCACCCTCCTCAGTCTTCTTGAAAACAGAGAGGTTTCTGAGTGGTGGACAGGGCTCCAGCTGCTGTGTGGGAGCCAAGGTTTGTTTTTTTTGGGTTCAGTAACACTTTAAATCTCAATATGTAGTTTTTGTACAATATAGTTTGGCCCAGGCCATTTCATTTCATTAACTTCATTAGTTGGGATAGGCTTGGTAAAGGCTTAGTGCATTAGATTTTGTACATCACTTGACTTTGTGGGTAATGTGCTGATATATTCTATTATGACATTAATATATAACCTACAAATTTAAAGAAAAAAGAAAAAAAAACTGGTGTGATCAAACTTTGTAGAGTGCTTAGGAACATTTTAATTGTTGAGGTTAGATGATGGCATTGGTGTGAAAATAAGGAGTAAAAAGTTATTTTTGATCATTTAGTAAAGAAAAGCATTTGGCCACATCTAAGTTATGTGTTTCTATTCTTGACAAACTGCACAAACTATTTCAGGATTTTATAATTTGATATAAATATTTACGATTTGAAAAATATAAATTTTTCGCTTTCCTGCTATTGTGCTCTATGGTAGATTAAAGTGAGTCCAACAGCAATATAAAGGCACCAAGCTCGCCTGTTGCCTGCCCCTTGTCTGGCAGTGCAGGGTACAAGCCATAGCAGTGTAGTGGGAAAAAAACTTGCCCATACCACTTTATTCTTTAAAAGGGGATTTATTTAGGGAAACAGGAGGGTAGGGTGGGTAGGTTGCAGGCAGGATAGGGTTAACAGGGTCCATCAGGGTTTTCTCTTCTGAGTTTGGTGAAGGGATGAGGGATGCATGTGCCTACCATGGGAAAGAAAGTGATGCAGGATTCAGTTATTAGGAAACTGGGTTTAGTGTCCCACCCAAGGGCATCCCCAGAATTCTAATTCAGAATGTAAATATCCACTTTCTAGGTGGATGCAGGAACATTAACATGTTCCCAAAAGGGGGAGCTGTATACCTCAGCGATGGGAGAACAATTATTCTTGTCTTTCAGAGAAGCCTTGTGCCTTTTAGGGCCATTCTTCCATTCCATTGAATAGACCATTCTTCTATTCAATAGTTACACAAAAAAACAGGTTTAATTTTCCTTCTCGTGAAGCACCTCTATCTTTTTAAAATTAGCCCCCTTTTTACAATTGCGACTGTGTAAAGTATTTAACCCTTTAAGTGGTTGCCTCTCCGACCCTTAAGTGTCAGTGTAAGGAACTTACCTGCGGGCCGTTCCCACGGCGTGGCTATGGGCGTCTGGCGGCCACGTGGGGCGGCCGCCTCCCTCCCGTCCGTCCATGCCGGGGCTCCGGCTTCCGCCTCCTCTCCTGCGGCGGCGGTTGGGGCTCCTGGTGGCGCCAGCGCCGCTGCTTCGGCCGGCGCGTCCTCCCACTCCTCGGGGGGCGCGCCTGGCAGGGTCTCCCGTGCACGCGCCCAATTGTCAATTATGTCCCCCGCGAAGGAACATGTATGTGATGCACCACTAATAATTAACAATGATGGCGTGCTCACCAATAACTCTGAATTAAGCAATTAAATGAAACCTGGGGTAAACTATTCCCCCAGGAATCACAGAAAAGGAGGAAGCACAACCAGGAGAAGAAATCTAGCAAATATTTATTCAAAATGTTACAACACTACACACATTTAAAACCAACATAGAAGACACATTAAAATGCCCATGCTAACCCTAATATCCCCTTTTCCTCTAAATGACCCCTATAGTGTAGGGCTATGGCCAATGTGAAATTTATTTGAATAAATCCTCACTATTTTTAATTAAATACAACAAACAATCATAAGTACACCAACAAAAACCCTAAAAAGGAAAATAAATATAGATAATATATACACCAAACCAACCAATAATACATTAACAGTAATCATGTATGATTATAAAGTGCATTGTGCCAAATACTAACAGGTGACATGGTATAAATCAACACCAAAAATAAACAAAATAAGCAAGGATATCAAAATGAATAAAGATACTCAGCTATCAAGTAATTGAAGAGGTCACAGCCAGGGGAGGAAAGTCTAGGGCAGCCGGGGAAACCACCTGCGCTTCGCAGTGTAACAACTGCTTCTTGCTTGGGTGAGAAGGCTGGGAGATGGCAAGTCACGCCCTGCACCTTGTTCTACAGGACCCCATAGCTGGTTCCGAGCTGGTTATGCTGGGTAAAGGGGACCCCATGTAATTTTTTGGGGGGATTTCTAAGGGCCAAAAAAATGACCCCCCCCCCCAAAAAAAAAGGGGTCGCCGTATTTTTTTATTGTTTTGCTTTTTTTCTTATTTGCATATTTATATTTTAGGAAAACATGTTATTATTCTGCTTTTTTATACATATACATATATTTTTTAGGGAAACCCTGTGCAACCTAAGAATTATTCAACTGATTACTTCAAGAAAGATGAGCCCACTACAACAAGCTGGGTATGCTTAGAAAGCTTAACGTGTGTACTTTCAGGGAATGCTTAGGTTGAAAAAGCGCAAGGTGCGCACTTTGTCTGCAGAGCTGAAATATTCAAATAAAACTACCCTTACTCACATGCTTTACTTTGGGGGTGTTTGGCAACTCTTTCCTTGACAGTACCTATACATGTTGGGTATTGTTCTGTTCGGGGGACCTTGCTTTTTCAGATTTAACTTGTTTTTTTCTTGTTTGCATATAGTTTTTTTTAGGAAAATGTGGCTTTGATTCTTTTTTAATTCTTTTTTAGGGAAACGCGGCAAAATAATTTATTGAGGGATTACTTCCAGAAAACTGCACCCATGTCAACAAGCCTGGTACACCTAGAAAGCTTGAGGTGTGGACTTCCAGAGAATATATAGTTTGTGGGGGGGGGGGGGTAGTTCAAATGTAAAGGGTTTTCTTGAAAATCCACAAGGTGCACATAGCATGGTTGTATTTTATCTGAAAATATCCTAAAGCGCTGTTTCAGTTTGGGGGAGTCCCCTATGCAGGAAAGCTCCTGGAGGCTGACTCTGTAAGTGGCTGCTTGATAAGTGGTGAGTTAAAGCAGGATCTCCTGTGGTAAGCTTTGGCAAACTGGGCTCATTTGGTAAGTAAAATATAACAAACTGTAGTTGTTTTATTTTTGTGAATCTGTGTGTTAATGCTGGCACAAATTTAAACAAAAGAAAAAAAAAGTTTTTCTTTTTCACTTTCTCTTTCCTGCTAAGGCCTAATTGAGGCCTAATTGAAGCAGGTGTGTTATAAGCCATTGTACAGCTCGTGGAGCTTGCTCCTGGAGGTTGACTCTATAAGTGGCTGCTTGGTAAGTGGTGAGTTAAAGCAGGATCTCCTGTGGTAAGCTTTGGCAAACTGGGCTCATTTGGTAAGCAAAATATAACAATAATAAGGGGTGAGTTAAAGCAGGAGTTAAAAGCAGAAGTTACAAGCAGAAGTGCTGAAGCTGTAAGTATCTACCTTTGATTTCAGATTGTTATTTTAAGTGTTGTAAATTCTTCACTCGGTGTTCCAACAAATTGATACAATGGGTTCCATGCCTAACAATGTGTACATCTTGTGCTATGTATGCACTTTTTGATCAATCGGTCGATGGTGGATATTTATGCCCCGGATGTCTGCGAATTGCTGATTTGGAAGCCGTCATTCACGATCTAAATAAGCGACACCGAGAGACATTGTTGTCATGCAAAAGTGTCTGGATCTCACTGATCTGGCACTACATGGGTCAGGGGAGGGGGAGGGTGGTAGTATGGGGGGAGAGGAAAAGCAGGAAAATGAGGCAGCTAGCTGGATAACAGTTAGAAGGCGGGGTAGGGGTAAAAGTTATAGGGAGGCTAGCCCTGAACAGGCACCTCCAAACAAGTTTGCCCGGTTGGCAGATGAGGAGGATGTTAGCTCAGGGATGGCACAGCTGCTGCAAGACACATCTGTCGGCTCCAGTAAGAAAGGGAGGGGAAATGGGAGAACAGGACAGGCAAGACAGGTGCTGGTAGTGGGTGACTCTATTATTAGGGGAACAGACAGGGCAATCTGTCACAAAGACCGGGATTGCCGAACAGTGTGTTGCCTTCCTAGGGCAAGAGTACGGCATGTAGAGGAGCGGGCTGACAGATTATTGGGAGGGGCTGGCGTGAACCCAGCGGTCATGGTGCATATTGGCACAAATGACATAGGAAGAAGTAGGTGGAAGGCCCTTAAAAATGATTTCAGGGACTTAGGCCGTAAGCTTAAGGCAAGGACCTCAACTGTAGTATTCTCAGAAATACTACCAGTACCAAGAGCCACACCAGAGAGGCAGCGGGAGATTAGAGGGGTAAACAGGTGGCTCAAAAATTGGAGTAAAAAGGAGGGGTTTGGTTTCTTAGAGAACTGGGCCAAATTCACAGTGGGCTACAGGTTCTTTGGCAGGGATGGGTTGAACCTCAATGGGGAGGGTGCATCTGTTCTGGGGGAGAGGATAGCTAAAAGGTTGGAGGAGTGTTTAAACTAAGCACTGGGGGGGAGAGTAATAGCAGTTACAAAGGGGAAGTTAGGAAAGAAAGTGACAGTGGGTGTAGCCATGAAACTGGGGGTGGAGAGGGGGGAGGGGTTAGCACATCTAGGAGGAAAAAGCGCAATATACAAAATTATCAAAATTATGATAAGCATTTGAAATGCATGCTTACAAATGCTAGAAGCTTGACTAATAAAATGGATGAACTAGAATTGATAATAACGGAAGAGCAATATGACATAGTGGGGGGTAACAGAGACCTGGCTGGATGAAAGCTATGACTGGGCAGTAAATCTACAGGGCTACTGTGTGTTTAGGAGGGACCGTAACAAACGCAAAGGGGATGGAGTCTGCTTAATTGTAAAATCCTATCTACAACCTACTCTGCGGGAGGATATATGTGAGGGGAATGACCATGTGGAGTCTGTATGGGTAGAAATACATGGAGGGAGAAACAAAAATAAAATACTGATGGGAGTTTGCTACAAACCTCCAGATATATCCGAATCCATAGAAAATATGATGCTAAGGCAAATTGATATAGCCGCTAAACTAAATGAGGTAGTGATTATGGGGAACTTTAACTACCCAGATATACCGATCGATTCAAAGAGCAAAAGTTAATTGATTTCGTATCGAGAATCGTAAGTTTGGGTGGGTGTTTGTCATTTTTTCTTGTTTTTTTGCCCATTTCGTATTCGCACGATCGTTCGCGCATAGACGTATATGAACATACGCATTTCGTACGAGAATCGTATATTTTGCGTTAGTTCGTGTGTTTTTCCCGTCCAAATCGTATTATTTGCGTCCGATCCTATTTTTTACGTCCTTCACATGGGCTTGCGACCAATTCAGAGAGGTGATTGCTAATTGTTTTGAAGCCCATTAAAGAGCTGCTTTACGAAATGTTTGCCGGCAGCTATTTGGCCTCGGGAGTAGGATGGAGAGGAGCGAGTTTGTGGCACATCAAGGGCTTATGCTTTTTGGCATTGAGTTGATCGAGATGTCTGAGAGCAGATTGCCCCTGCGTCGTCGCATGAACATCGATAGCATGAATGATGTTGAGCTGTTCGAGCTGACCAGGCTTAATCGCGCTTCCCTCCATAAATTATATAGTGAGCTGCGGCCATGGTTAGCCCGCACCACAAGGAAGGGGCATGCAATTTCAGGTATGACCAAGATGCTTGGCTGCCTGCAATTTTTGGCGAACGGCTCGTTCCAGAGGCTGGGTGCCCTCTCCGTGGGGATGTCACAGCCTACGCTGAGCCGCGCACTATCTAAATTTTTGGAAGGCATGGCTGCCATAACTCCAAAATATATTTATTTTCCGGATGATATGGCAGCCAGAAACGCCATTAAGCTTGGGTTTTATAATGTGGCCGACATGCCCAACGTTATTGGTGCTATTGACTGCACACATGTGGCACTCGTACCTAGGGCTGCCGACGAGTATATATATAGGTATTGAGATTGGTTATTATGTTGGCCAACGTGTAATGTAACCTGTTTTCCTTTGCGGCAGCATATTTGTTTATCCCTCATTTGTGTAGCTGCTTTATCTAGGCTTTTCATTAGTCTTTCCCAATAGAGTGCAGACATGTATTTTTTTTAGTAATTTTATTTCTTCAAATATCAATTACCCTTTTTGTATGTTTTTGCCTTAAGGAATCGAAAAATGGGACACTCCCTTAATGTCCAGGCCGTGGTTGGTCCGGACATGCGTTTTATGAGTGTCCTTGCCGGCTACCCAGGATCGTCGCACGACTCGTATATCCTCAGGCGATCTGGGTTGTTTAGGAGATTTGAGGCAGGTGAATTTTCGGGTGCATGGCTGCTTGGTAAGTGTGTCCTATTTGTGTGCTATTAAATGTGGGATTAATCTTGTATTTGTTGATATTTTTGTATTTGAATTCTTTACATAAGGCAGAAACTGCCTTTTTGTTGGGTCATATATTATGAACTCCAAACCAAAATGCTTGCCTCGCTTTGTCCTTCAGAATGTTTTCCCTTTAGTTAGGATGTCTGTAAGTTCCATGTCCCTAAATATATTGGTTGGGAGTTTATACCCAAGGATCTGTGAGCTTTTGCTCCTTTTGTAGTATTGGTCTTTAAATGTCAAAGTGGACTTAAACTGCATACATTGTAGTTTTCATATAAATGTTGATAGCCCCTCAGCAGCATCCTAATTGTAACATGTCAGAAACCTCAAAATATATTTAAATTCCAACTACCCTTGGCTGTGCAGATGTTTGTTAATTAATTGGTATATTGAAGTGCCATTTTTAATTATGTACTACATTAGTGGCAATAGTTATTTTGCTAATGTGCCCTGGGTGTTTTTTTGGGCCCTTTACCTTACATCATTATGATATATGTAAAATTCTTTGTGTTTGTTGTGTTGCCTTTTTAATTTTGATTACATTTAATTGTCTGTTTAAGGTGATTCCGGGTACCCACTTCTACCCTGGCTCATGACGCCTGTGCTGCGGCCCCAGGATGCCTCTCAGGAAGCGTACAACCGTGCGCACCGCAAGACCAGGGCTGTTGTGGAGAGGGCCTTTGGGCTGTTGAAGACCCGTTTTCGTTGCTTGGACCATACTGGGGGCGCCCTGCAATAAGATCCAAAAAAAGTGATCGACATAATCATGGCATGTGCTGTTTTGCACAATTTTGCGATACTGGAACGTGTCCCACGTTATGTGGATAGCCTGCCCTCTACAGCCCTAGAGGATGATGGAGAGAATTTTGTTGGGCCACCCAGTGAGTCTGCCCAATCAGTTAGAGCAAACTTGATATTGCAGCATTTTAGTTAATTTTATTTCGTGTATCAACATTCTGTGTGTCTGTGTTAGCCTTTTTGTTAAATATGTTGTTTTGCCGTAATGTGGCATTACCTCAAAGTAAAACATTTTTACCTTAATTGTTGCCTAATGTATTTCATGTAGTTTCCTTAGCTTGATATTTGCATTGTTACACCTCTTAAAACCAAAATTATCTGGTTTAGCCCAAGCTGTTTAAAATGTGTTCCCACTAAAAACGCCACAAGTATTGTAAGTGAGAATATTTTTTTACTTAGGAAAGTTAAAATTATTGTGCTTAACAGAAAACATTCCACATACATCTGTGGTTACAAATGGATGACATAACAAAAAAAACATCGAGCACATCTACACCTGGAAGTGAGTGGCACAACCAAACAAGGACACCCAGTCCAAAGGCCAGCCTAGTCCAGTCATTAATATTGCCTGGGCCCAGGGATATTTGGGCATGGCCATAATGTCACACAAACATGTCTGCAAACAGGAGGAGCACCAACCAAATACATATTTAAAGCCATAAGTGGCCAGATACACTCCACATAGACCTATGGCATTGGCTAGTGGCCTTAATCATTACTCTAAGGAGCTATATGGGAGCAAATACAAAACACAACCTGCATGAGCAACACAAAATGGATTGTTTGAAACCTCAAAGGACAAGTAAATACAGTGGGGGTTAAGAGAAAAGATGTCCCACACAACCATGGCTTAATAGGGTGGCTGCCCATAATACCCAGGTGGAGGTCCAGGTGGAGGTCCATGTGAATGGGACCTAGCCTGGGCCATGGCAGCATTGTGAATTTGAAACTGCTCCACAATGTTTCTCTGCATATTGGTCATCTCAGCCATGGCTGACTGGATGCCATTACTTGCAGTTACCACGTTGCTGTTGAGGGTACGCAACTCCGCGAGGATGCCCTGTAAACTGGTATTGATGGTGACCATGTCGGCATGCCTTTCCTCACGCTCTGTAACGAGCTGTGCCTCATAAGAGTCCCTTTCTTGGGTCCATAATTGAAGCAGGGCACTCTGCCTCCCCTGGGAAATTGTGGGGCGGCGTAATGGAGTCCGCCGCACAATTACCCTGGCTCTTGGGCGTGCCCTGCCGCGTGGTGTCGTCCCCTCAACAGCAACAGGCCTGCTTTGCAAATCCTCAGCAGCAGAGTGAACACTGGGGACTGTTGTGTCAGTCTCCCCATGTGCATGCACAATGGATGGAGATTCACTCTGCTGCTGAGGATTGGCCAGAGAAACATTATGGAGCAGTTCCAAATTGGGACCCAGGGGGAGGTCATCCGACGTGCCCTGCATGGAGACATCAGCTTCCTCCAATTCCTGGATCTCTTCCATGAGTGTGCGGGTCTGTAGGGACATATAAAAAAAAAAGTGTAAGTTGGCGTCCAAATTTGGGATTCCCACAGTTTAACACATTCTTAAGCACTTGGTAGTATTTATGGTACTACATTAACTTACCGGAAATCTCGGATCTGGGCTCCTATGCTGTACGGACCTGGTAGGCATAACCAAACTGGGGGGTGAGTTTACCCTTGCTGAGGGATCATGCTGGGCTGAAGAAGAGAAAAACAAACAAGGTAAACACACACATAACCATTTTTTTGATAGGTAATCAAATAAACCACTATTTGTAATATTAAGCAACTCTACAGCAATGGGGACATTTGTTAAAAGACACGCAAGTTTAGATAGGTGCAATGCCTCGCGAAAACTGCTAACTGACCTCAGTTCTAAGTCAGGAAGTGTACCCAGTCAGCATACAACTTGCAACGCAAATTTTTGGATTAAGACTACCATTCGCTAGGTCCGGGGTACTCAAACACTTCTTGTAAAGGTCCATTTAAAGGTATGTGGTAAGAGGTGAATGTCTGGCCATGGGGCTGACGCAGGGGGTGTCTAGTTAGAAATAAACACACTGGTGGAGGGGCTTGAGATTTCAAAGTGCAAACTAATAAAGGCTGCTTGCCCTTGCTGGGCCGGATGGGGCAGAGCTGAGGGGACAGGGATTGGATGGCTAAAGGGGGGAGTTCACGAATTGATGGTGATGGGATGGATGGAGCAAATCTGTTACAAATGTATGGGGCTTATGTGGGGGGGGGGGCATGGGGGGACTGTGGCAGATGGGGCAGAGCAGGGGCAGCGGGACACGATTGTGCCAAGAGAAAGATGTACCAAGTTACTGTGTACCTTGCAATGCCACTTCCTGTGCAGTACTTCATATTGCAATGCTATGTTTCAGGGAGCCATGACATTGGGCAGGAGAACAACCACTACATCGCCGATCAAGGGGGCAGCTCTGAGCACGTCAACACAGAAGTAACTGAGTGCAGGGCTGTCTGGGCAGGGGTCCTGGAATCTGGTGCCAAGGTCCGCATTGGGACCCCGGCCCGCCAGTTGAGTCTCGCTGCTCTAGGTCAGATATGTTTGGGGGTGGGTAATTAAATTGTTAACTCAAACACAACTCACACAACAAATAGCCAACCCATCCATAATGATGTGTGTTTTGTGATTGATTCAAAATATATCACTTTTCATGAGAAACTTCATGACTTGACCAATACAATTGGAAATTTGATCTTTGCCATAATGGATGTGGTCCTAAATGTGTGATTCACAGGGACCAAAAAAGGACACAAACAGGCACAGTAGTGCGAGGCCAGGCAAGGCAAACCATAGGGCCATCCCGTCATCTTGTTACTAGTGAACTTTAGATTATTTAGCAAACAGGCAAACATGCAGATTTAAGAGTACTCACCGTGGGTACGGGTCGGTGAGTCTGTGTCCCTTAGACCAGCATGTCCACCGACCGCGACCGGATGGAGAAGTCCCAGCACAATCTCCTCAGCAGGGGTAAACTCCAATTTTGTAGGAAAGCCACCTCCAGTTTTCAGGCTGAAAAGAGAAAATCGTTTGGTACTCAGAAAAGGTGCATACAGTACATCCGAAACCTTATATTTGGAGACATCATTTATTTACCTGTAATTATGCCTTTTAATTTCTTTTTGCCGTACAGCATATTTCAGATCCGAGATTTTCTTCTGAATTTGGGACACATCTTTCCTCTCTTCCCCCGCTGCATTTACTTGTCGTAGGATGGTTTCAAACAATTCCATCTTGCGCTGCTTTGTGGTGTGTTTGGATTTGCTCCCATAGAGCTCGTCATAGTATAATGTAAGGCCACTAGCCAATGCCATATTTTGATCATGGGAGAATCTCCCACTCAACTGGCCGCGGCGCAATGTGCGGCCAGATGGTTGGCTTGGCTGCTCCTCCATGTGTGCAGACACATGTGGTGACATTATGGCCTGGGGCTGGGTAGGGGAATGGCCGGATTGTTGGCTTCCCAATGACTGGACTGGACTGGCCAAGGGACTGGGTGTTCTTGCGTGGCTGGCCACCGAACTTCCAGGTGTAGATGTGGTCATGGTGGACATTCTGGGCCCTCTTGGGGGGCTATGTTCCCGGCTGGTGCGAGGTCGGGGGCTCTGTTCCCGGCTGGTGGCAGGCCGTGGGCTTCTGGCCCTGCTGCGGGGCCTGTAGGGGCTTCTGGCCCTGGATGGGGTTCGGGCCCTGGATGCTCTTCTGGCCCTGGATGGGGTTCGGGCCCTGGCTGGGCTTCTGGCCCTGGATGGGGTTCGGGCCCTGGCTGGGCTTCTGGCCCTGGATGGGGTTCGGGCCCTGGATGCTCTTCTGGCCCTGGATGGGCTTCTGGCCCTGGATGGGGTTCGGGCCCTGGATGCTCTTCTGGTCCTGGATGGGCTTCTGGCCCTGGATGGGGTTCGGGCCCTGGATGCTCTTCTGGCCCTGGATGGGGTTCGGGCCCTGTATGGGCTTCTGGCCCTGGATGGGGTTCAGGCCCTGTATGGGCTTCTGGCCCTGGATGGGGTTTGGGCCCTGGATGGGGTTCGGGCCCTGGATGCTCTTCTGGCCCTGTATGGGCTTCTGGCCCTGGATGGGGTTCGGGCCCTGGATGCTCTTCTGGCCCTGGATGGGCTTCTGGCCCTGGATGGGGTTCGGGCCCTGGATGCTCTTCTGGCCCTGGATGGGGTTCGGGCCCTGTATGGGCTTCTGGCCCTGGATGGGGTTCGGGCCCTGGCTTGGCTTCTGGCCCTGGATGGGGTTCGGTCCCTGGCTGGGCTTCTGGCCCTGGATGGGGTTCGGTCCCTGGCTGGGCTTCTGGCCCTGGATGGGGTTCGGGCCCTGCTGCGGGGCCTGGGTTGCCGAACTGCCCTACTTGAACCCATGGGCGGTGTGGGCTCCCTTGGGCGGCCTCTTCTGGGGGCAGAGGTGGTGGGTGCTGCTGTTGCCTGCTTTTTGGCGGCAGGGGCACGTGCCTTGGGGCCCCTTTTTTGGCTTCCAGAGGGTCCAGTGTCCCTTGGTGGGGCAGAGGTAGTAGTCTTGGATCGCAGCTTTTTCCTACCTTGCTGGGACCTGGTGGTTGGGCCCTCCGACGTCTGGCTTTGCTGGGGTCGTTTGGAGCTTGCCTTTTTAGGTGCCATCTTCCACAAATGCTCAAAGAGAATGAGCTTTGGGTGCAGGGACCTTTAAATAATGAGCCCAGCGTGTGACGCCTATGCGCACGACTACGCGCTCGTACGGACGTACGTTCGAGCGGAACCAGGAAACCGCTGGGGTTTCACTTATCTGCTGCCTTGAAGAAGCATAAAGATGGCGCCCACTATCTTCACCCGTCAACAGGAAGAGATCCTCATGCTGGTAAGTGCCTGCCTCTGCATTTTAATGTAATAGTCAATGATGGCCTAAATGTAAATGATGCGTTTGGAACTAGTTTGGGGTCTCTTAATGTTTAATAACTAGCTCCTCACACTTCATCCTCAAGGGCCGAGCCTGGCCACGTTTTCACATGTCTATGCTGATGTCCTAATTAGGGAAATTGCTCAGGCTTAGCAACAGTTAATTAACCTGTGGAGTAGCGGGGCTAGCTGTCAAACCTGGCGTGTCTCGGACCTTGATGCGAATGTTTGAGGAACACTGTTTTCCTAAGCCATAAAAACACAACGGGAAGCCACACACGTGGTCCAAAAGCCTAAGCATAAGCCTACATCTTGGATGTTTAAACCATCCTAACATGCCATAGATGCAGGTGGCCTGATTCTTGATGTTGGCTATTATCTGTATGTACATGGTGTGTGATACATATAACATAAGACCAGACTCTCATTCACAGTCAACGTCCTCTTTAAGGCACTCCCCAAAAATGGCTGCCACTCTAAATGTGTGTGTTAATGACATGAAATTCTCAACTTGTGATGCAACACATATGGGTCTGTGTGTAAAAGTAAAAGCTCTGTGTCCATTATGTTTTTCAGATCATGCTTCAGCGCCGGTATGACTTTGCGCCCAATGTGTGCGAGAAAAGGGACATCGCCCGGGAGATCATCGCGGAGATACACCGTGTGACTAGCACCACCTTCACTCACACCCAGATAATGCAGCATTGGTCGGACCTGAAACGTCTGCACATGCCCCGGGTGCGGAGGTTTTTTGGAATCCATTTCCCAAGTAAGTACAAAGCAATTGCATGGTATATGTTCCAAATGTATAAGTTGTGCCTTTATTTATAATGACTTTTCTTTGGTAGTGTTGGAAATGGATTTCAGAATTCGCCGCACCCGGAGGCGTACAGGCCGACCAGTGCTGCATGAGTCTGCATCTGTGAGTGAAGGTGGTGGATCTCCCGGGCGACGGACCTACCCCTCCTCTGTGGCCTCCTCAGACCAGCCCCTGGACCTTACCACAGAGGAGGGGCCCAACCGCGTGGGCGTGGAGTCATACCTGGCCAGGCATGGGGAAGGCTCTGGTATGTCACTCTTCATGTATAGGCACAAAGATATACATGGCAGGCCAAAAACTAAGTTATCCTTTATTATGTATTTGTAGAAGCTTCTGGTGCGGGTGAGATAGTGGAGGAGGAGGCAGCAGAGATGCTGGAAGTTGATCCTGGCGAAGGTGAGTGATGTCAGCCAGACTGGGAGCCAGATATGTTGGGAATAGTGACTCTATACAAATACTAACCAAATGTCACATGTTTCTCCAGGGACTTCTTCACAGCATAGCCAGGACCAAGGGCAGCCTGTTGGCCCCAACCAGCCATCTGTCGGCCACCAACTCCGTAAGTCTCCATGCCATTATTCATATTAATGTTTTGTTAGCTAATAACACACACATAACTAAAGGCGTAGCCAATGTGTAGTTCACACTTTCATGTGGGCACTTCGTTAGCTTAAAGCGGACCCTAACTTGTATTAAGAACATAATAATTAGCCAACACACTGTACCTACAGATTTGAAACATGGAAAAACAACCTTCAGCCATCTAATGCATGTTATTAGACTGAACAAAACCAATATTGCGGAATATGGAATGCGCAATATTTACAGGCAGCATGGGATACAGATTGAAAAAAGTAAGGTGCTGCCATGCATTGTGGGACTGATGACCTTTCCCTCAACCCAGCTATGCTCTGGATTCCCAACGCACCACTGTAACCTACTCCCCTGTACTTTATCCAACTCTCCACTCCTCATTAAGTGTTATGCTTCAGAGTCCAGATGGCGGCGCTGTAATCAAAAAACCTCCCAAATGTACTTTGAACTGGTGCAGAATCATTTGGGAATAGTTATTGGTTTTCATTAAATAATGTTGAAGGTCCGGTTTAAGGAGTTTAAAGACTTACCTGTGGGGAATGCATTAACTTTATCCCTTGGAAGAATGACATATGTCATGCATTTACATGTATTTGATTAACCCCAAATCTATTTCCAGCATACAAACCGGTCTGGGACTCCTATTTATGTTTATTTCTCTATTGGTTACAGGGATGATCCCAAAAACATTGGCTGGGAAAAAAAAAAGAATGAAGGAGTTGGTGGCCGAGCTGCTGGCCATACAGGCGACGTTGGGGCCAACAGATGAAGAAGAGGAGGAGGATTAGTGCCCTTGGTCCTGGCTACTTTTGATAAATGGTTTTACGATTTTAGACTTGTTCCTTATTTTTAATTTTTTTGGTAAAAAAAAAACAAAAAACATTTTATCTATGTTTTTAAAATACAAAAAAAATAATTTTAATATGTTTAGAAAACAAAAAAAAAATGTTCTATCTGTTTGTAAAACCAAAAAAAACAATTTTTAATGTGTTTGTAACACCAAAAAAAAAAAAAAACAAGATGTTTTAAACAAAACCCAAAAAAATAAAAAATATGTTTAAACGAAAAAAAAAAAACAAATTCCAAAGAATGTAAATAAATTATATTTTAAGACTTCCTAAATGTGTCTTTTCTAATATGCGCACCCAAAAACAATTACACAAACACGAAAAAACACGCTTAGAAACATATAGACATATGTACATTATGTGGTTTGTGTAAGTTTTAGGGTCGTCAACATGAAGTTGGATGCAAGCGCTAAGGGGTTTAGGTAAGTTTTAGGGACCGAGAAATGAAGTTGGATGCAGGCGCTAAGGGGTTTAGGTAAGTTTTAGGGACCGAGAAATGAAGTTGGATGCAGGCGCTAAGGGGTTTAGGTAAGTTTTAGGGTCGTCAACATGAAGTTGGATGCAAGCGCTAAGGGGTTTAGGTAAGTTTTAGGGACCGAGAAATGAAGTTGGATGCAGGCGCTAAGGGGTTTAGGTAAGTTTTAGGGACCGAGAAATGAAGTTGGATGCAGGCGCTAAGGGGTTTAGGTAAGTTTGAGGGACCGAGAAATGAAGTTGGATGCAGGCGCTAAGGGGTTTAGGTAAGTTTTAGGGACCGAGAAATGAAGTTGGATGCAGGCGCTAAGGGGTTTAGGTAAGTTTGAGGGACCGAGAAATGAAGTTGGATGCAGGCGCTAAGGGGTTTAGGTAAGTTTTAGGGACCGAGAAATGAAGTTGGATGCAGGCGCTAAGGGGTTTAGGTAAGTTTTAGGGACCGAGAAATGAAGTTGGATGCAGGCGCTAAGGGGTTTAGGTAAGTTTTAGGGTCGTCAACATGAAGTTGGATGCAAGCGCTAAGGGGTTTAGGTAAGTTTTAGGGACCGAGAAATGAAGTTGGATGCAGGCGCTAAGGGGTTTAGGTAAGTTTTAGGGACCGAGAAATGAAGTTGGATGCAGGCGCTAAGGGGTTTAGGTAAGTTTTAGGGTCGTCAACATGAAGTTGGATGCAAGCGCTAAGGGGTTTAGGTAAGTTTTAGGGACCGAGAAATGAAGTTGGATGCAGGCGCTAAGGGGTTTAGGTAAGTTTTAGGGACCGAGAAATGAAGTTGGATGCAGGCGCTAAGGGGTTTAGGTAAGTTTTAGGGACCGAGAAATGAAGTTGGATGCAGGCGCTAAGGGGTTTAGGTAAGTTTTAGGGACCGAGAAATGAAGTTGGATGCAAGCGCTAAGGGGTTTAGGTAAGTTTGAGGGACCGAGAAATGAAGTTGGATGCAGGCGCTAAGGGGTTTAGGTAAGTTTTAGGGACCGAGAAATGAAGTTGGATGCAGGCGCTAAGGGGTTTAGGTAAGTTTGAGGGACCGAGAAATGAAGTTGGATGCAGGCGCTAAGGGGTTTAGGTAAGTTTTAGGGTCGTCAACATGAAGTTGGATGCAAGCGCTAAGGGGTTTAGGTAAGTTTTAGGGACCGAGAAATGAAGTTGGATGCAGGCGCTAAGGGGTTTAGGTAAGTTTTAGGGACCGAGAAATGAAGTTGGATGCAGGCGCTAAGGGGTTTAGGTAAGTTTTAGGGTCGTCAACATGAAGTTGGATGCAAGCGCTAAGGGGTTTAGGTAAGTTTTAGGGACCGAGAAATGAAGTTGGATGCAGGCGCTAAGGGGTTTAGGTAAGTTTGAGGGACCGAGAAATGAAGTTGGATGCAGGCGCTAAGGGGTTTAGGTAAGTTTTAGGGACCGAGAAATGAAGTTGGATGCAGGCGCTAAGGGGTTTAGGTAAGTTTGAGGGACCGAGAAATGAAGTTGGATGCAGGCGCTAAGGGGTTTAGGTAAGTTTTAGGGACCGAGAAATGAAGTTGGATGCAGGCGCTAAGGGGTTTAGGTAAGTTTTAGGGTCGTCAACATGAAGTTGGATGCAAGCGCTAAGGGGTTTAGGTAAGTTTTAGGGACCGAGAAATGAAGTTGGATGCAGGCGCTAAGGGGTTTAGGTAAGTTTTAGGGACCGAGAAATGAAGTTGGATGCAGGCGCTAAGGGGTTTAGGTAAGTTTGAGGGACCGAGAAATGAAGTTGGATGCAGGCGCTAAGGGGTTTAGGTAAGTTTGAGGGACCGAGAAATGAAGTTGGATGCAGGCGCTAAGGGGTTTAGGTAAGTTTGAGGGACCGAGAAATGAAGTTGGATGCAGGCGCTAAGGGGTTTAGGTAAGTTTGAGGGACCGAGAAATGAAGTTGGATGCAGGCGCTAAGGGGTTTAGGTAAGTTTGAGGGACCGAGAAATGAAGTTGGATGCAGGCGCTAAGGGGTTTAGGTAAGTTTGAGGGACCGAGAAATGAAGTTGGATGCAGGCGCTAAGGGGTTTAGGTAAGTTTGAGGGACCGAGAAATGAAGTTGGATGCAAGCGCTAAGGGGTTTAGGTAAGTTTTAGGGACCGAGAAATGAAGTTGGATGCAAGCGCTAAGGGGTTTAGGTAAGTTTCTGGTTGAGGGTGCGCATGCGCAAGATCTTATACACATACGAACGCACGAATCTAAGAGGCCAAAAACCAATGAAAACCAGAGGCAAACGCAAGTAATTGGAAGAGGTGGACGATGGAAGCAGCAGAAAAAACAGGCTGCCGCCGCAACAGGTGAGCACATGAACGTGATTTTTACGATTGACAACTGACTGAGGCAAGTTCGGGAGATATCATACGAACGGACGTATATTTTAGGATAGAAACGTATTTGCTTATTGAATCACTCGCAAGTTCATACGAACGCACGAGCGGACGTAAAAAATAGGATGATCGTGACCCAAATCCAAGCTGTTACATGTTTCTTTGAATCAACCCACTAGACTGGGATGCTGAAACATGTGTTTCGCATAAAAGTAATAGTTTTTTATCTAAAACAAAAGATGGCTACCTTTCCCAACAAGTACAAGCTCCAACAAGGGGGAAAGCCATATTGGACCTAATACTAACCAATGTATCAAACAAAGTAGTAAAGGTTCAGGTTGGGGGACACCTTGGAAGCAGTGAACATAATATAATTAATTTCCACTTAGCAATCACTAGGGTGCCTTATCAAGGAGCCACAAAAATGCGGAACTTCAAAAAGGCAAAGTTTGACCAACTTAGAGATGCCCTAAACGGCATTAACTGGGAAAATGTTCTTAAAAACAAAAGCATGGACACTAAATGGGATACTTTCAAAGGAATCCTTAATTTTTATTTTGACAGATATATACCTTACAGGAATAAAACTATTAGACACACATGTAAACTGATGTGGCTAAACAAAAAGGCTAAGGGGGCAATAAACAACAAAAAAAAGGCATTTAAACGTTTAAAGCAGGAAGGGACAGCGGAAGCGTTAACTAATTATAAAGAAGAAAATAAACAATGTAAACTACAGATAAAGGCAGCTAAGCTGGAGACAGAAAGACTGGTCGCGAAAGAGAGTAAAACTAACCCCAAATTATTGTTTAGCTACATAAACCGTAAAAGGTACAAAACTGAGGGCATGGGCCCCCTGAAAAGCAAGGAGGGGACACCTACAGAGGGAAATGAGGAGAAAGCAAATTTACTAAACAACTTCTTTGCTTCTATATTCACAAAAGAATGTGACATGCCGAGTGAAATGCAGGGGAATAACCGAAACCCTCCATTAAATGTCACTGGTCTAACCAAGGAAGAAGTCCAGAACCGTCTCAAGCAGATAAAAATCGATAAATCACCGGAACCAGATGACATACATCCTCGTGTTTTAAGGGAGTTATGTACAGTAATAGACAAGCCATTATTTCTAATATTTGTGGACTCAATAACTACAGGGTCTGTTCCGAGGGATTGACGCTTGGCAAATGTGGTGCCAATATTCAAAAAGGGATCTAGGGGGGAACCTGGGAACTACAGCCCGCTAAGCTTAATATCTGTGGTGGGCAAGCTGTTTGAAGGTTTCTTAAGGGATACTATCCTGGAGCACCTTGGGGGAAATGACCTTATTACTCCATATCAGCATGGATTTATGAGGAATCGCTCCTGCCAGACATATCTAATCAGCTTTTATGAGGAGGTAAGTTCAAGATTGGATCAGGGGGAGTCATTGGATATCATATATCTTGACTTTTCTAAAGCATTTGATACTATGCCACTTAAAAAGCTGGTACAAAAGATGAGAATGCTTGGACTAGGGGAAAACCTGTGAAGATGGGTGGGAAATTGGCTTAATGATCGGAAGCAGAGGGTGGTTATCAATGGTACACACTCAGATTGGGTCGCTGTTACTAGTGGAGTACCACAAGGGTCAGTTCTGGGACCAATTCTCTTCAATATATATATAAATGACATTGGGTATGGATTAAACAGTAAAGTCTCAATATTTGCAGATGATACTAAGCTGTGTAAAGTAATTAAAACAAAAGAGGACAGCAGGCAGCTACAAACAGATTTAGATAAATTGGAAGCATGGACAGTTAAATGGCAAATGAAGTTTAACACAGATAAATGTAAGGTTATGCACATGGGAAGGAGAAATCTATATCATGATTACACACTAAATAAACAAACACTTGGTAAAACAACAATGGAAAAGGAACTAGGGGTTTTAGTTGACAATAAGCTCAACTGTAGTAATCAATGCCAGGCAGCTGCTGCCAAAGAAAATTGGATCATGGGGTGTATCAGGAGGGGCATAGGTGCTCATGACCAGAGCATCATTTTACTCCTGTACAAGTCACTGGTCAGACCCCATATGGACTACTGTGTACAGTTCTGGGCACCTGTGCTTAAGAAGGACATATCAGAACTGGAGCGTGTTCAAAGTAAGGGCAACAAAGGAGTGCGGGGACTAGAGTACCCTGAAAGATTGTCAAAGTTAGGTTTATTTCGTTTAGAAAAAAGACGATTGAGGGGTGATCTAATAACTATGTATAAATACCATTTTGTCAGTACTCAGTGTCAGTGTGTCACACACCCCGCTTCCCCTTTAATTCTGATGATAGGGTTATCCTCCAGCAGGAGGCGACGTTGCAGAGAGAAGTCTTGAAAAACGAGCCCCTTCCGGTCTACATATACCTGGGACCTCCCACTTAACACCCAGTGAATTCAAACAGCAGTAAGACAAGGTACCAGGAAATCCAACAGTAACCCTCAAAATAAAATAAAGGAAAGCTTCACCATATAGACAATCCAAAAAAGGGCGGGTGAAGCGGGGTGTGTGACACACTGACAATATCCATTTTACAGGTGAGTACTCACAAAATGGTATTATTCTCAGTGTGTCACACACCCCGCTTCCCCTTTAATTCTGACGATAGGGACATCCAAAAGCAGTGTCCACAAGGGGTGGGTATCCGACAGCAAAATGAAGCATAACTTAAACGACTGCAGTCTGCAGAACCTTGCGGCCAAACACAGCATCCACTGAAGCCCGCACATCAACCTTGTAAAACTTAGAAAAAGTATGAACGGAAGACCAAGTAGCAGCCTTACAAACTTGTTCAACAGAAGCTTGGTGCTGAAAAGCCCAAGACGCTCCAACAGCATGAGTAGAATGAGCAGTGATACAAAAAGGGGGAACCTTCCCCTTGGCCGAATAGGCCCCAACAACCGCCTGACGAATCCATTTGCTAATGGAGGACTTAGCCGGAGCCAAACCCTTCCTAGGCCCACAGGGCACAACAAAAAAGGCATCAGTTCTGCGAAAAGGAGAAGTAGCAAGCAAATAGTACTTAACACAGCGTACCACATCCAAACAATGCAAAATCCTCTCCTTGTCATTCTTAGGCTTAGGACACAAGGAGGGAAGAACAATATCCTGATTCAAATGAAAAGCAGAAACAACCTTAGGAAGAAAGTCCGGTTTGAAACGAAAAACCACCTTGTCCTGATGCCTCTCAAAGTAGGGCGCCTGAATCGACAAGGCCGCCAACTCCGAGACACGCGAACCGAAGTGATAGCCACCAAGAAGGCAATCTTCTGAGTCAAGGTAGAAAGAGCAATATCCTGCAAGGGCTCAAAGGGAGGAGCCTGAAGAGCAGAAAGAACCAGGTTCAAGTCCCAAACAGGGAGCAATGGCTTCCTGGGAGGCCGCACATGAATAACCCCCTGGAAAAAGTTTTGATTAAAGGATGAAGCGCAAAAGGCTTCTGAAAAAAGATAGACAAGGCAGAAACCTGCCCTTTCAAAGTACTCAGCTGGAGACCAGAGTCCAGCCCTGATTGCAGAAAACCCAGCGTTGGTAAATTGGGGTAACACAGCCGACCCTGAGTGAGCAGATCGGGCCGAAGAGGCAGAACGACCTGATCCACCGCCAGCTGAACGATGTCTGCGAACCATACTCGCCTTGGCCACCTTGGAGCCACGAGAATGGCGGACACCCTTTCCAGAGCCAGCTTCCGTACCACCTTGCCTAGCATGGGTATCGGAGGAAAAAGGTACAGAAACCCCAGTTCCCCCCAGCTCAGAGACATGCCGTCCACCGCCAGAGCCAGAGGATCCTGAGAGAGCGACACGAAGGTCGGAAGCCTGCAATTGTGACGAGAGGCAAACAGGTCCACCTCCGGTGTCCCCCACCGGAGACACAGAGACCGAAAAACTTGAGGATGGAGAGACCATTCCCCCAGACGGGAAGAGCACCTGCTCAACAGATCCGCTTCCCTGTTTTCCACACCCCGAATGTAAACTGTCGAGACACAAGGAACATGGGCCTCCGCCCAGGTCAGGATCAGGGACACCTCTCTGAGGGCACCCAGACTGCGAGTCCCTCCCTGATGATTGATGTAAGCAACCGCTGTCTGATTGTCCGAGCGAACCTGAACCGGAAGGCCCAGAACATGTCAGTCAAGTGAAAAAGAACCAGACGGATGGCTCTCAGTTCCACAACATTGATGGGCAAGTGGGCCTCCTGAGGCCCCCACTGCCACCGAAACTGAAGATCCTTCCAGAATCCCCCCCATCCCGAAAGCCTGGCGTCCGTGGTGACGATTTCCCAAAGAGGAGTCAGAAAAGACCTGCCCCTCAAGAGATTGGTCGAGACCAGCCACCATTGAAGGGACTGCCGGACCCGGGAGGACAATTGGAAGGGCCGATCCAACGACCGTGGTCGCCGGTCCCAAGACGCCAACAGATGAAGCTGAAGCGTCCTTGTGTGAAATTGAGCAAAAGGAACTGCCTCGAAAGAGGCAACCATCAACCCTACCAGTCTCATCCCCAGACGGATGGACGGTCGAGGATTGGAAAGAAGGAACCAAGCCAATTCCTGAATCATAAAAATCTTGAATTGAGGCAGAAACACCCTGTGTTGACAAGAATCCAACCGCATTCCCAGAAAGGACACCACCCTGGCCGGGGAGAAGGAGGACTTGGGATAGTTGATCACCCAACCAAAGCTTTCCAGCGTGGAGACCACCGTCCTGGTGTCCGTCTCCGATTGATTGAGAGAAGGAGCCATGATGAGAAGGTCGTCCAGATAAGGTACGATGCGAATGCCTTGAGTTCTGAGAAAGGCCATCACCCCTGCCAGCACCTTGGTTAACACTCTTGGAGCCGAGGTAAGGCTAAACGGAAGTGCCACGAATTGAAAATGCCGATCCTTCATCACGAACCGAAGAAAACGTTGATGAGCCTGGCAGATGGGAACATGAAGGTAAGCATCCTTGATGTCTATGGACGTCATGAAGTCCCCCTGCCGAAGAGAACTGATGGCCGATCGCAGAGTTTCCATGCGAAACTTCCGTGTACGGATGAACCTGTTGAGAAACTTCAGATCCAGAACGGGGCGAACCGACCCATCCTTCTTGGACACTGTGAAGAGATTGGAGTAATACCCGAGGCCCACTTCCAAGTGCGGCACTGGCCGGATGACCGCCATTTCCAGAAAATTCTTCACTGACGCCAGGAGCCCCTGCGCGGCCAAAGGATCGGCACCCGAGACCGGAAAAACCGTGAAGGAGGACGAGACTCGAACTCCAGCTTGTAACCGGACGACACCACCTCCCGGATCCATCTGCCGGAACCTCCTGGTCCCAAACCAGGGAGAAGTGTCGCAATCGTCCCCCCACCGACACGGGTGAGGGCACCCCCTCATTGCTGAGCTGGCTTGCCAGCAGGCTTGGGCTTGGCGCCCCAGGACTGACCGGGACGGCCACGGCCCCTCCCCCAGGTCCAACCTGCACCCCTGGTAGCGGGAAAGGAGGCCCCTCTGCCTGCTCTGGCTCCCCGAAAGGAGGGACTAAAAGCAGCCGCTCCCCGAAAGGAACGACGCGGCCTCTTGCGTTGAGGCAACTTACCACCCTTGGTAACCGAATCCAATTTGTCGCCAAACAGGCGCAAACCCACAAAAGGAAGAGCTGTAAGCGACTTCTTAGAGCTAAAGTCCGCCGTCCACTGACGTAGCCATACCGACCGACGAATAGCAACCAACAGGGCCGCGGTCCTGCTACACATCGCAAGTGCATCGTCCTGGTCGGTCATGACAAAGGAAATAAACGACTCACACTGTTTGAGAGAAAAGAACTCATCACAAGTGGGATCAAGATCTGCATACAAATCTGTAACAATGGACCTGACAGCCATCAAAAGACGCGCCGAAGCGCAAACCGGCCGCAGTGCCGATCCAGCACTGATAAAACCATGGCGAGCCAATTGATCAATCCAACGATCCTCACCATCCTTAATGGTAGTAGTGTCAGGGGAGTGCAACACAGCCGTGTTAGACAGCCCCAACATGGGGGCATCGACGTCAGGGGGAACAGACCAAAGCTTCACCAAATCCTCCGGAAAGGGATAACGCTTATCCCAACTAGGAGGAACTCCAACAAGGCGCGTAGGCTGTTCCCATTCCTTAAGGACAACCCTCACAAAGTGTTGTTGTCTGGGAAACACCAAACGCGGCTTGCGCACATCAAACAACTCACCCTTTGGTGGGGGGGCCGCCTCAGGCGGATCCAAAGCCAAAATCTTAAACATTTGAGCCAAAATGGAAGGAGTGTCAAGGAACACCCCCGCAGCCTGATCGCCAGCGGCACCAAACAATTGCTGGTCTGCCGGCTCGTCCGACTCCTCTAGGAGCTCCCCCTCCTCAGCCGGGGGACAATCGGACCAATCCAACACTTCCAACACCTCATCCTCCGGAACAAGCGACGCCGGAGAAAGGTGCTTCCGCTTAGCCATAGCCTTCTGAGCCACCGCGGCGGAAAACATCTTCTCGAGGCTGGCCAACCATGCGCACACCTCGGATTGCGAATCCCCACCTTTGACAACGTCACACGGGGTCCGGAACAGGTGGGGGGTGTAGGAGATGACGGAGGATGCGAGGAGCCAGAAGCCGGAGTGCCGGACTGGCGCGCAATATTCTGCTGTGCACATGGAATACCACACAGCCTGGATAGCCCCGAAGAGCCGTTTCCGGTAATGTAGGAAGCCTCCATATGGTGAAATTATGGTATTCGCAACAACCCAGGGAATTACGCAGTATGCAACCCGGGATGCCCCCTTATAATTAAAGTCCCGGGAGTGGGAGGATTTTAAGCCTAGAAGAATCCCAATTGGAAAATAAGACTAGCCAGGTATATCAGACCGGGAGACCCACTGCAGCGAGGGGATCCCAGGATCTGTAAGGGGAAGAGTCCCAGTGAAAACAAGACACCCAAGAAACTACAAAAAGAGTTGCCAGCATGCGCACACACACACACACACCAACACAACCACTCAGAATGTAAAGGCAAAATATATATACAATATATACAAAAGCAAGAGAAGTATATACAGCCAATAAAAATATATATATATATACATGTATAATTATATGTACATCCAGGAGGGGAAGAAAAAGAGCCATAAATATATATGACAGGGATAACTGCGCAAGCGACTGACCACCAGCACACACTGCACAGTCACATAAGCAAGGCAATCAAGCAAACACCAATACTTGCAATGACGGCGCCCTCCTCAGCCAAGCCAGGGACCTGTGTAAGCGACAACTCCGGAATGAGGGAGAAGAAAGGCGGGCCGGGCTCAGCGCGCGAAGCGCTCCGGCCCCGCCCCCCCCGCCGGACATCCATACAGCGTGGGCCGCGAAGGAGCGCGGCCCCGCCCACCAAACAACAAGCACTGCGGCCCGCCAAATGGCAACGCCGCGTGAAGTAAACGGGCGCCAACAGACACCCCACCATAGGCTAAAAATGCATTTGCCACAATAAAATACAAATGGAACACAAGAGAAGGAAAAGTTTGAATAAGCTAAACAGAGCCCCAGCACCTCGGAACACGCGCCCACACGTCGCGGCGCCAACCCCGCCAGCTGCCAGCACTCGCACCAAACACACAGTGAATCACACACAAAAGTGTAAAGCACCCCACACAAGCCACCCCCCCAACGCGAAGGGAGAAGGGACCAAGCGGGAGAAGGTGGGGCCAAGGGGAACACCGGGACGGGGGCATCCCAAATCCGGATCACCGTGCTGGATAACCACGTTGCCCCACGCGTGGGGTCGAGCGGAGGAGATAAGCTCCTAGGCACCATGGGGTGCCATCTACCATCGCCCAGCCAGCAGCCTAGGCTGGGAGGCTTCCTTTATCTATCTAGGCATACAAACAATGACTGGGCAGAAATAGACCAAGAGGGGGGTGCCGGGGTTTGCCCCGGCTACCTGCAAGCAGGAGACTTCTTTCTTAGAAACATAGAAACATAGAAGGTTGACGGCAGAAGGAGACCATATGGTCCATCTAGTCTGCCCTTATGTGTATACTGTATGTACTCTTTATCTTAGGATAGATGTGTGCTTATCCCAGGCATGTTTAAATTCAGTGACTGTTGATTTTTCAACTACCTCTGCTGGAAGTTTGTTCCAAGCATCTACTAATCTTTCTGTAAAATAATATTTTCTAACATTGCTCCTGATCTTCCCCCCGACTAGCTTCAGGTTGTGCCCCCTTGTTCTATCATTAAGCTTCTTCTTAAAAACACTTCTCTCCTGAACCTTATTCAATCCTTTCACATATTTAAAGGTCTCAATCATGTCCCCCCTCTCCCTTCTTTCCTCCAGACTGTACAAATTAAGTTCTTTAAGTCTCTCCTGATAAGTTTTAAGTTTAAGTCCTTCCACCATTTTCGTTGCCTTTGGACCCGTTCTATTTGAATAATGTCTTTTTGCAGGTAAGGTCTCCAGAACTGCACACAGTAATCTAGCTGTGGCCTCACCAGGGCTCTATACAGCGGCATCACAACCTCCCTCTTCCTACTGGTGATGCCTCGAGCTATGCAGCCGAGCATCCTGCTTGCTTTTCCCACTGCCTGGCTACACTGTCCACTCATCTTGCAGCTATCAGTAATCAGTACCCCTAAATCTCTCTCCTCCGAGGTCCTGGCTAACACAGTACTGCCCATTCAGAGCAGGGATTCCTTCTACCCAAGTGCATGATTTTACATTTAGAGACATTAAACTCTAGTTTCCACAGTTTTGACCATCTATCCAGTAAAGCTAAATCATTTTCCATGTTGCAGACACCTCCAGGAATATCCACCCTATTACTAACCTTTGTATCATCAGCAAACAGACAAACTTTTCCTACCAAGCCTTCTCCTATGTCACTTACAAATATATTAAAAAGAATGGGGCCCAGGACAGAGCCTTGCGGCACACCACTTGTAACTCGCCTTTGTTCAGATTGCACACCATTTACAACAACGCTCTGATACCGATCCCTCAGCCAACTGGAAATCCACTGAACTATCCAGGGATTGAGTCCTACCTTCAATAACTTATCTATGAGCTCCTTATGTGGTACAGTGTCAAAGGCTTTGCTAAAATCCAGATAGGCGATATCCACTGCACCACCTTCATCTAACACTTTAGTGACATTGTCAAAGAAATCAATAAGATTGGTCTGACATGATCTGCCCTCAGTAAAGCCGTGCTGTTTTGGGTCCAATAGGTCATTAATTTTTAGATGGGAAATTATCTGTTTTTTTAAGAGTGTTTCCATTAATTTGACCACTATAGATGTTAAACTAACTGGCCTGTAATTACTGGCTTCTTCTCTATTCCCCTTTTTATGGATTGGTACGACATTGGCCATTCTCCAATCATCTGGAACCTCACCAGTTGAAAGGGAATGGTTAAGTAAATCAGTCAGAGGGGCTGCAATCACAAACCTAAGTTCCCTTAGAACTCTGGGGTGGATTCCATCTGGACCCATCGCCTTACTTACCTTTAGATGTGCCAGCTCGGATAGGACATCAGCCTCCAGAAACTCCGGAGCTGTGCCCTCCCAGCGGGATGCTGTGCTATGGCCATGCCTGCTACTATCTGAAAATACCGAACAAAAGTAGCTATTCAGATGGTCAGCCACAGCCTTATCTCCGTCAATATATTTATTTTCCCTATTTCTAGATTCTTCTGTCTTGTCGCATCTTGCAGAGAGAAAACACTGGGTGTTAAGTGGGAGGTCCCAGGTATATGTAGACCGGAAGGGGCTTGTTTTTCAAGACTTCTCTCTGCAACGTCGCCTCCTGCTGGAGGTTAACCCTATCGTCAGAATTAAAGGGGAAGCGGGGTGTGTGACACACTGAGAATATATTCAGGGTCAATACAAAGATCTGTCCCACAATCTATTTATACCTCGGAGTGTAACTATAACCCAAGGGCATCCACTAAGGTTAGAGGAAAGGTGCTTTCTCCACCGACATAGGAGGGGATTCTTCTCTGTAAGAGCAGTGAGACTATGGAACTAGCTGCCAGAGGAGGTAGTTATGAAGGATACAGTAAAAACGTTCAAAAGTGGCCTTTCCAGCTATGGCTGCTAGACCACTGGAAGGAGTTAAACAGGCTGAACTGGATGGACTAAAGTCTTTATTCAGCCTTACATACTATGTTACTACGTTACTATGTAACTATGAAAGGGTGTCTCTCAATACATATGTGGTACCGTTGTAACCGTGAGAAATGGGGCATTTTACATGCAATACGATTTTATTAACAAACCTATATTTTTTTATCACAAAAAAACACTACAATCTGTATAGATTTTTTTTTTGCACATATTTCACCCAAAAATATTGAGAATATACAAAAAAGGCCAAACATTTCATGTTAAAGCCCAGACTCTGCTGAAAAAAAAAACAATATATAAATTTCCTGTGAAATCCCTGGAAATCCCTTAAAAATCACAGTTAAACATGTGTAGCGCAAAATAGTGAAACATGGTCTGGCAACAGAGGGTGACAAATACGGTATGCTGGCACTTAAAGGGTTAAAGCAAACAAAACCCAAGGGGCCAGCCTTCCCCTGGGGCATCACAAAATAGGATACCCCTCTGTATGAACCCCCCCAGGGGCCAGCTAAGCCCATCTCCTTCCTGGCTCCCTCGCTGATATAAATATCAGGGGTCACATGCCCAGGGCTTTGGGCTGTACATGAGCGTTCCCAACACCAAGCCTATCTAAATGGCTGGCAGTAGGAGTGCACATGCATAGCCCAAAGATGCTGGGTATGGGGCCACTTTGCTCCCAATTTCCATAAACACAGATGTTTACTAAGTATTAAATGGCTTGGATTAGACTAGAGCCCACACATGTGCCATTTGTCAGGGGAATCTAAGGGGGAAGGCTTAATCCCCCGGGCAGGGAACAAAACCCAGGGTTTTGGATTTGGATTTCTTGCAGTTCAAAAATTATTTCTGTTTACAGTTTCACAAAAAATATGCTTTTCAAAATTATAACCATAAGCATACACTTAAATTCATAAATTCAATGAAAAAATTCATGTTCATACATACCGTATTTTTCGACCTATAAGACGCACCTATTTTCCCCCAAAAGTGGGGGAAAAATGAAATGTCCGTGCGCCTTATCGGGCGAATGTAAAAAAAAAAAAAAAAACGTTCCCAGTGCAGGTCAGGGCAGCGGGTGGGGGCGTGCAGGGCATCAAGCGGCCGGGCAGAAGAGCCTGAAGCGGCACTGGATGTGGAGGCGGGGAGCGGCGCTGCCCACGTACGCCATCGGCCTCCGCGCTGGAGGCACTGAAGTGGAGGTGTGACCGGGAGGCATGAGCGGTCCTTCACCCAGCACAGGGGGGGGGGGGGGCAAGGTGTCCAGCCGCCCCCCTGGAGCCAGCAGCCGTCCAGCGTCCGGTCGACTGGGGCAGAAGAGCCCCCCCCCCCCCCGACAGGCCAGCTGCGGAGGCGACGGCGGGAGAGGATCTCCAGCTCCCGCAGCAGAAAAGTGCGGTGCGGCGGGAGTCGGACTGGGGACCCGGGAATGAGGAGAAGACCCAGCGGCAGGTGAGAGTTGAGCACCACAGAGGGAGGGGAGGCGGGGAGCCTCTTGTAATTAAGGCCCCAATAAGAGGCTGCAGTTGGAGGAGCGGCGGGGGCGTTGTCTCTGCCAGTAAAAGACAGCGATCGTAGCGGCGGGGCCGGGACAGAGCTTCTTACTGGCCGTCTCTGTGAATAGGGTGGGCGTGGCCTGCGCTGACGCTGATGCTAATGGGGGGAGGGGGATGCCACACAGCCTATACTAATGGGGGGAGGGGGATGCCACACAGCCTATGCTAATGGGGGGAGGGGGATGCCACACAGCCTATGCTAATGGGGGGAGGGGGATGCCACACAGCCTATGCTAATGGGGGGAGGGGGATGCCACACAGCCTATGCTAATGGGGGGAGGGGAATGCCACACAGCCTATGCTAATGGGGGGAGGGGGATGCCACACAGCCTATACTAATGGGGGGAGGGGGATGCCACACAGCCAATACTAATGGGGGGAGGGGGATGCCACACAGCCAATACTAATGGGGTGAGGGGGGATGCCACACAGCCTATACTAATGGGGGGAGGGGGATGCCACACAGCCTATACTAATGGGGGAGGGGAATGCCACACAGCCTATACTAATGGGGGGAGGGGGATGCCACACAGCCTATACTAATGGGGGGGAGGGGGATGCCACACAGCCTATACTAATGGGGGGAGGGGAGAATGCCACACTGCCTATATGGGAATGGGAGGGGGGATGCCACACTGGGTATATGGGGAATGGAATGGGGGCATGCTACACTGTCTATGGAATGGGGGCATCCCACACGGCCTATGGGAATGGGATAGGGGGAATGCCTGTAATGTCTGTAATGGTGCGTTTTTGGTTTAAAATATGTTTTTTCTTATTTTCCTCCCCCAAATCCTAGGTGCGTCTTATGGTCAGTTGAGTCTTATAGGCCGAAAAATACGGTATATGTTTTACAGCTTTTATTATTGAGTAACTGGTAGAATAAAAATATATATTTAATATTAAAATGTAAATGTTTTACCTAATCTGGCTCTTCTTTGAGTCACCTGAAAGAGAACACATTTCTGATAACAAATGTATTTGACAATCAAGACAAATGCCCCCTTGTGTACAGCAGTTTAAACATTTTGCAATTTGTTTTGTAGAACTAAACATAAAAGGTACCAAGCTGGGAAAAAAAATACTTAGTTCAGGATTTTCACTATCCTGGGTGTTGATCCACTTCCCCGATGGGGGGTGCCCCGCTGTGTGAAACCCCCCAGAAAGCCCCAAAAACTCACCTGACCCCGCTCCCACATGACTCGCTCCACCAATCACCGCCGCCGGACAAGCGAGACGGACAAGGTGAGAGCGCCCGCCGCCGCCTCTCGCGCGTCCCTCTTACAGGGAGCGCGCCCGCGCCGGCCATTCACAAACGGCCAGCGCGGGTGTGCGCCCTGCTAGAGGGATGCGCGAAAGGCGTCATCGGCCCGCGCATGTGCCATTGGAATGAGGAACAGGTAGGATTTGCGTGCGTCCTGGGGGGTTTCACACAGCGAGGAGATTCCCGGGCCGATCAGCGGTGGGTGTTGGTCCACTTTAATGGCAAATATAAACACCTATCATTTACTTGGCCCCACACAACTACTACTATTAAATAATTTCCTTTTTGTACTTTTACAAGCTAGGCCTATGTGACCTATTTTTTCCTAGATCAGTACACTCTTTGACATAAAACAAACAATTTCAGTCCCACATGGAATATACTATGACTTGACATTAATTGTACCTTTGAATATGCAGCAGCTTGTCTCAATATATCAAGTCCAGAATCAGAGAGCTCATCTCCTCGTTCCTGGGTCTTTGCTAGGAACAGATTATGAGAACATTATAATATGTATGCATGATAAAAGTTGTGACAAAATTGTTTATCTTTGTATTTTAGCAGGATTGACGCAGTTTAACACATAACATTTATTTTTTAATGTCCATGTCTGGGAAAAAACAATAAAGAACATACACTCACCTATATTCCCACACAGCTGAATAGCACAATGCTGTTAGTTTAAAATGGACCAAACCCACCCTGGAGTCTACGAGACTCCAGGCCAGACATACTCGCTCCCCCGGGGCACCCCAGGTCGCACAAGAACCTATATCCGAAGTTCAATGGCGCATGCGTGAGCTGCGGCGGCATCCTCGCTATCCCTTTAGCAGTGTGCTCTGCCACTGTTGTCACTGACAGTCAGAGAGATCGGTGGCTAGGTGTAGGGCTGAGCTTCCTCACAACTAGCATCCGCTGATCTGTCTGGCTTCTGACATCTTGCTTCCTGCTGCAGGGAGTGGGCTTTTATACCAGCAGAGTGAGCTGACATCAGCTCATTCCCAGTATAAATAGCCCCTCTCTGCGATGCGGAGCAAGATACCCAGCCAGGCCTTGAACTTCTATGGAGAGCAGTATGGGGCAGCAAACAAAGGATGAGGACATCATCCGGCACTGGAATGGGGACAGAGCTAAGCTTACTATTCTATTGTTCTATGAGTGACTTTGTTAGAAGTTTGGATTGAATGAAACCCAAATTTCTTGGGAAATTCAGTGACTTGCCTAAATTGGAAAGTTCACGCATCTCAAATATGAATACATAAAATGTTGAATACAAGTAAGTATGTCTTTAAAGTGGCCCAAAACCCAGGATTTTAACTATTCTGGGTGTTGGTCCTTGCCCTGTGTGAAACCCCCCAGGTCACCGAAACAAACTCACCTCTTCCCGGTCCTATGAGGCATGCGTGGCTGCTCGTCCAATCAGCGTGCTCGGATCTACTTATGTCCCGCCATCTAAGGCGAGCGGCTCAGAGCGCGCTGACGACTGCATCTCCCACTACCCTCTAACAGGGAGCGTGCCCATGCTGCCCATTCACAAATGCCTGGTTCCCATGACCAGGCAGGGACACAGCCCCTGAGCAAATGGAGGTACAGCAGTGCAGGCACCCAGAAAAGTCACTCAGGTCAATCACTGGCCCTCAGGTACACCTGGATCCCATGACCAGGCTGATTTGGGCCAATCAGGGAAACTCTGGCCCTTGTGGTAAGGTGCAAGGTGCCGTCATTGACGGTAGGTATGTGGCACCAAGGTACCTGGCCTTGGTGCAGTAAAGCTGTATAGTTTTATCCAGCATCAGCTGCTAATGGCAGTCTGCTGCTAGAATGTTAGTATAGCTGAAACGCTAACCCGGGACGGCTTTACTGGGATGGAGTAGAGCAGGGTTGGACTCCATCCCCTACCCAGGTCCGGGTTTTACAGGCCGCATAAATAGCCTGGGGAGTCAGCTGTGCACTGGCTGTGTCTAGAGCTCACTTGTGGAGTGAGGCTCTGTGTGCCAGACTGGAAGCTCTTATACAGGCTACTTCATGTGGACCCGAGGTGGATTCGGCTACATGTGTGCAAGCTTGGACAAAAACTAAGAAAGGCCGTTGCCTGTCTGATGCAATACTATGGCATTTTTCCTGAAAAGGTGATGTAACCCAAAAAGGATATTTTATGTTATGGACTTTATGTGTGAATAAACGGACTTTACTTTGAACTTTTCGCCTCTGAGCCTCTATACTGCTAACATCCTGCTGTCTACCAGAGTTGATCCTCACACCCTATATAGAAAATTCTCAGATGGCAGTTTCCTATGCAGTTCTTCCTGTGCTGTCTGTGAGATTTGTTGCTAGTGAAAATACTGAAACTCTCATATATGACTCCTGGCTCCGCTACCGACCTAGCTTCCGGATTTATCCCTTGGACCTGAACCTGCCATGTATGACCCTTGCATGGCCTCAGGACTTTTGTATTAACACTTTAGTGACTGTCTCCCTGTGTATGATCTCTGGCCTGACTTCCCAAATTACTCTCTTGGATTACCCCTTTGGCTCTGAACTGATACCATGTATAATAGCTTGGCTTACATTCTTGACTCTGCATCCTTGCTTGGGACATTTGACCCCGGCTTTACTCATAGTCTACCTCTTTTTGCTCTGTCTGGTAACCATTGCTGTCTGCTCAGGCCCTTGTCTTCCTGGAGAGTGACCTGGGACAACCCAAGAAGCAAACCCATCCTCCCTTGCTGGGGGCTTTTGAGAAGACCAGGGTGACCTTAGACTCTGTTCCTGCACTGCCAAGCTTTGGTACTAGGCAGTAGTCTCCAAGTGCCATCCTTAGCAGTGGAAACTGGGACTCTCCGCCAACAGTGCTCTCTCATGACCCCTGACTGTGATACATGCAGGTAGAGCTGCTGCAGCCATTTCCGGGGCCTTTATCTTACAGACCACTAGGAATGGTCAGTGAGTAACAGCAAATCTGTATATGGTCCCTGTGGACCAGAACCTATTTAATAATTTATGCTTATGTAGACCCACTGTAATCTCAACTATTCTTAGAAGCTGCATTTAAAAGGGTTGTCCTTACAGGCAACACTAAGTCACAGGAAACACATTTAAAATTAATTGTAGGGGTTACACATTAGTGGTACAGAACACATCTTTATGTTACAAGCCTACCAACGACTTTTCCTTTAGGTTTTCCATACTACAGTCAGGCAGGGAGGTTCATGCTAATTATTTGTTAAAGCAAGGTACAGTTTGGTTTCCATAGGAAATCCTCAATGCTCCGCAACCATGCTGGTGTGAAACTTAGCACATTTTAGCAAGCTGATGGGATAAAACTGATCAAGTTTTTTTTGTTGTAAACCTTGCCCACAACAGTTTACTTATAATGGACTTGATGTGTCGGTTTATGTAAAGATAATGTGAGCAAAACTATTTCAAAATGCCAATGAAGGTAATAAAGGAAATGAACATAAAAAATATGACATCGAACAAAACACAAACAAAATGATGTGCATATATTTTCCTATTTAAGAATTGAAAATCCTTTCATCTTGTTGCCAGACTAGCCAAGACTAACTGGTGAAGGGAAGTATTGCTTTGCTATAAATAAGATTGTTGAACGCAAGTTTAGGAGCTTTTGTGAGTTCTGATTGTATTTTAAAGTGAGGTTGTATTTTAAGTGAATGGACTTTTTATTAAACTGGACCAAACCCCACAGAGATTGGCCAAGGAATGTATAAGATTCCTGGGCCAATTGATTGCCTCTCCCCGGGACATCCAAAATCAGGTGCCCTGCTGTGTGAAACCCCCCCAGGTTGCCCATAAGCTCATCTTTTCTCCGGTCCAACGGCACATGCGCGAGCTAGGCTGCATCCCCATTATCCCTCTTGCAAGGTGCCCGCTCCAGCCATTCGCAAATGCCTGGCACGGGCACACTGCTTGTTAGATGGTAGCAGGGGATGTGGCTGCCAGGGCGCATGGATCTGCTCATATTAGACGAGCTTCTGGATGAAGGGTCTTGAGTGGATTTGAGTGCGCTGCTTGGAGGAGCGGATCCGAGTGAATTTTATGGGACCGGGAAGGTGAGTTTGTTCGGGGAGGTTTCACACAGCTCTCGGGGGCAAAGACCAAAACCCAGGATAGTCAAAATTCTGGGTTTTGGTCCACTTTAAGGGACTTTATATTGGCGGACACTAAGTGTTTTAAGTGTTTATTGCCTAAGTGTTATAGAGCTAAAATATGAAGTTAAAAGCCAAAGTTGCTGCAACTGCAAGCAATAAAAATACCATTTTGTGATTACTCACCTGTAAAATGGGTATTATAAGTATGTCACACACCCCGCTTCCACAATTCTTGACATATGGGTTATGGTCCAGTAGAGGGCGAACTTCTGCAGAGATGAAAGCAAAAAAGAAGCTCCTCCCGCACATTCCCCAGTATATGACAGCGGGGGGACCAGGAAGAGACAATAAAACATTCTTAACAATAAAAGGTTCACCATATAAAGGATCCAGAATACCAAAGGGCGGGATGAAGCGGGGTGTGTGACATACTTATAATACCCATTTTACAGGTGAGTAATCACAAAATGGTATTATTCCAAGTATGTCACACACCCCGCTTCCACTACTCTTGACATATGGGACATCCAATAGCAGTGTCCGTCATGGGTGGGGACCCAAATACAGCAAAAAATGCACCAATTTAAACCGCTGCAGCTTGCAGAACCTTGCGGCCAAAAACAGCATCCGCTGAGACCCGCACATCAACCTTATAAAACTTGGAAAAAGTATGAACGGAAGACCAAATAGCAGCCTTACAAACTTGTTCAACAGATGCCTGGTGCTGAAAGGCCCAGGAAGCCCCAACAGCACGAGTAGAATGAGCAGTGATCTGAAAAGGAGGAACCCTCCCCTTAGCAGAATAGGCCCCAATAATGGCCCGACGTATCCATTTACTAATGGTAGACTTGGCAGGCGCCAAACCTTTCCTGGGCCCAGAGGGCACCACGAAGGCGTCTGTGTTACCAAAAGGAGAAGTAGCGACCAAATAGTCCTTTACACAACGAACCACATCCAAGGACACAAGGAAGGGAGAACTACATCCTGATTGAGATGGAAAGCAGAAACCACCTTAGGAAGGAAATCTGGTTTAAAGCGAAAAACCACCTTGCCCTGGTGTCTCTCAAAGTAAGGGGCCTGAATAGACAGAGCCGCCAACTCAGAGACACGCCGAACAGAGGTAATAGCCACCAAAAAGGCAACCTTTTGAGTGAGCACAGAAAGTGCCACATCCTGCACCGGCTCAAAAGGAGGCCCCTGGAGGGCCGAGAGAATCAAATTTAGGTCCCAAACTGGAACCAAAGGCTTTCTAGGGGGCCGAACATGAGTGACCCCTTGGAAAAAAGTCTTGACCAGATGATGCAAAGCAAAGGACCTTTGAAAAAAGACAACCAGGGCAGAAACCTGACCCTTCAAAGTACTGAGCTGGAACCCCAGATCCAGGCCGTGTTGTAGAAACTCCAAAATCCTAGGAATCGAAAACACCCTGCAAGGTAAGGCCCTAGCCTCACACCAGTCAATATAGGACCGCCAAGTCCTATAGTAAATGATAGAGGAAGACCTCTTCCTAGCTCTAATCAAGGTCTGAATAACCGCCTCAGACAAACTTTCCTCCCTCAGGATGAAGGTTTCAACAGCCACGCCGTCAAAGCAAGCGTTTGTAAATTGGGGTAACGTAGTTGACCCTGAGAGATCAGATCCGGAAACAGGGGCAGCCTGTACTGATCTACCGCCAGTCTTACGATGTCTGCGAACCAAACCTGTCTTGGCCATCTTGGAGCCACCAGAATTGCTGGTGCCCCCTCTAGAGCCAGCTTGTGCACTACCTTGCCTACCATGGAGAAAGGAGGAAACAGGTACAGAAACCCCAGATCCCTCCAGGCAAGGGACAAGGCATCCACTGCCAGGGCCAGAGGATCCTGAGATACAAAGGATGGAAGCTTGTGATTGTGCCGAGAGGCAAAGAGATCCACCTCTGGAGTCCCCCACTTGTGACACAGGGCCCGAAATACCCTGTGGTTGAGAGACCATTCCTCTCGGCGAGGAAACCCCCTGCTCAGGGAGTTCGCCTCCGTGTTCTCCACTCCCGGAATGTACACTGCCGAGATGCAAGGAACATTGCTCTCCGCCCATGTTAGAATCAGAGAGACTTCCCTGAGGGCACTCCTGCTGCGAGTCCCTCCCTGGTGATTGATGTAAGCTACAGCAGTTCGATTGTCTGATCGAACCTGAACCGGTAAGCCCTGGAGGTGAAGTGTCAGACGTGACAGAACCAAATGGATAGCTCTGAGCTCCAAGACATTGACGAGGGTGTGAGCCTCCTGAGTACCCCACAACCCCTTGAACTGATGATCCTTCCAGAAACCTCCCCAGCCTGTCAGGCTGGCATCTGTGGTAACCGTCTCCCAACAGGGGGCCAGAAAAGATCTGCCCCTCATTAGATTGCTTGGTTCCAGCCACCACTGAAGGGACTGCCGAACCCTGGGAGACATCAGAAAGGACTGATCCAAGGACTGTGGACATCTGTCCCAGTTCAGCAATAGATGGAGTTGGAGCGACCTCATGTAGAACTGAGCAAAGGGGACTGCCTCGAATGAAGCCACCATCAAACCACCAGTGTCATCCCTAGCCGGATAGAGGGGCGAGGAATGGCCAAGAGAACACGTATCAGATCTTGAACCCTCTGCACCTTTGGGTGAGGTAGGAACACTCTGGCCTGACTGGTATCCAGATTCATGCCCAGGAATGAGATCTCCCTTGACGGGGAGAGAGAAGACTTGGGGTGGTTGATCACCCATCCGAACCTTTCCAGCGTCGTCCCCACCATCCTGGTGTCCAGCTCCGCCTGACATAGAGAAGAAGCTGTAATGAGTAGGTCATCCAGATACGGCACATTGCGAATGCCCTGTGCTCTGAGCAGGGCCATTATGCCCCCCAGAACCTTGGTAAACACCCTTGGTGCCGAGGTCAGCCCGAGCGGGAGGGCCACAAACTGAAAATGCTGATCTCCCACCGCAAACCTGAGAAACCTCTGATGTGCTGGGAAGATTGGTACATGTAGGTAGGCATCCTTGATGTCTATGGATGTCATGAATTCCCCTTGACGAAGGGAACTGATGGCAGAGCGCAGAGTCTCCATGCGGAACTTCTTGGTTCTGATAAACCTGTTGAGAAGCTTCAAATCCAGAATGGGCCTTATGGAACCCATGAGATAGGCACTGGGCATATGACCTCCATGTCCAGGAGATTCTTCACAGCCAACAGGAGCCCCTGCCCAGCCCAGGGATCCGAGGGCACCGAGACCTTAGAAATCTGGGAGGAGGCGGGTACTCGAACTCCAGTTTGTAACCGGATGATACCACTTCCAAAATCCACTTGTCTGTAAACTCCTGGGCCCAGACCTGGAAGAAGAGCCGCAGCCGCCCCCCCCCCCACCCATAAGGGTGAGGGCGCCTCCTCATCGCTGAGCTGGCTTGGCAGCGGGCTTGGAATCCCAGGTAGAGACTGGACGGGCACGTCCTCTGCCTCTATTCCAGGAAACACCCCTGAAGCTAGAGTAGGCAAGACCTCTGCCCGCTCTGGCACCGCGAAAGGAAGGATTGAAGGAGCTTGCCCCCCGAAAGGAGCGACGCTGCTTCTTACGCTGAGGTAGCCTTCCACCTTTCGCCACAGAATCCAATTTGTCTCCAAACGGCCGCGTACTCAGGAAGGGCAGAGCTGTAAGTGATTTCTTGGCCGCAATGTCAGCCGCCCACTGGCGTAGCCAGACCGATCGGCGCATGGCCACCAGCAGAGCCGAAGTTCTACTACACATGGTAATAGTGTCGTCCATAGCTGACAAAACAAAATTCATGAACAATTCACACCTCTTAAGGGCTGTGAATTCAACGCTGACCGGGTTGAGCTGGGACCCATTTAACATGTCCCTAATCTCAGACCTGGTAGCCACAGCCATGAGTGCTGATGCACAAACAGGCCGCAAGGCTGAACCCACACTGGCAAAGGCATGACATTCCATCTGATCAATGCGCTTGTCATCGCCATCCTTAAGGGTAGTGGCATCAGTAGTATGTACAATGGAGGTGTTGGACAATCCTAAAATGGGTGCATCAACCTCGGTAGGGGAAGACCAGCGCTTCACTGCGTCAACCAGAAAGGGATACTTCCTATCCCATCCCTGAGGAGCACAGTCTGCAAGCAATATTGCAATACTTACCGACGAAAGCTGAGCTTAAGGCTGACCTAGAGGCGGTGGCGACCAGAATCGAGAGGGCTCTGCGAAGGGAGATTGAAGATATCCAACAGAAATCCTCAGCCCTGGAGACTAAAGTTGCCACTCTTGAAGATTTCCGGGCAGACCACGAGACGCGGTTAACAAATCTGGAGAGAATGCAGGAATCGTACCAGCGGCAGATGACCGATCTCAGGCTTCAAGTTGATGATCAAGAAAACAGAAATAGGCGTAATAACTTGAAGATTTGTGGCGTCCCTGAATCGGTCCAAACAGATAATCTGCGCACTTCTGTAACGGAATTATTCAACTCCCTACTAGGGAGACCTCTGGACGCGGAGCTGTTAATTGATCGGATCCACAGAGTGGTGAGCCGTCCGGCTGGGGACCCTCAAGCCCCCAGAGACGTACTGTGCAGAGTGCATTTTTTCACCGTTAAGGAGGATGTCCTGCGGCGGGCCTGGGAGCGAGGTAGAATTGAATGGAGGGGCTCGCAGATCTTGATACTACCTGACGTGTCTCACCGCACCCTGATGATGAGAAGAATGCTCCGACCTTTGCTCGACAGGTTCAGAGAAATGGGGGCCTCCTATAAGTGGGGGCACCTGTTCCATCTTATAATCCGCAAGGACAACGCTGCCTTTGCCCTGCGTAGTAAGACGGACTTGCCAGATATGTTTGCTTTCCTGGGCCTGGATCCCTTCCCGGTCCCAGATTGGCTGGACTTTGGCCCGCCCCTGCTCCCGCAAAGGGCCCCTAGGCGCCCTAGATGGGTCCGCGAGCGAGGGGGGGGAGACCCGGAAGGAACCCAGAACAGTAAGATTGCCTTGAGATTCTTATATGGCTCCGTGGTTATTCGGTAAATGTTTTTGTGTTCTCTCTGTTTTACCTCTGCTATTGCCTATGCTAGTGGGTGAGTTGTATCGATTTCTAGGTTGAGGGGGGTGCGTAACTGGCCGGAACCGATTTGGTGGGACACCTCCCGCCCCCTCCCTGGTCTACTGCCGATTTCGCTGGGGGCTGGGGATGCGGGGCTGAGTTGCTCCCCCCCTAGATCTTGTGTTTCCCCCCCCCCCGGGATCTCGTGTTTCCCCCCTGTGGATGCCTGGCGGCCGGCGACTGGCTCAGACGGTCTTGTATGGTTGGGGCCGGCTGGGGTCTGCGGTGGCCGGGTTGCGGGGCGTGTTCCTTCCCCTGGCGTGGCGATTCTTTTGTCCCGCCCGGGCGGGGGGGCGGCCCTAGCGGCCCGGTCGCGTGGTCCCTGACGGTCCATGGGTTGCTCCCCGGGGCTCAACCTTATAGCAATTTCTTTAGAGGATCTTTAGAGGATCCGGTGAGACAGGAGGAGGTGGTGAAGGCCATAGGGGAGACCCCCGCGGGGAAAAGTCCGGGGCCGGATGGGTTTACCCCCAGGTTCTATAAGACTTTGCGACCCCTGATTGCCCCTTTCTTGACGAGGGTTTTTAACTCTGTGTCCGGTCGCTGCCCCTTCCCGAGACAGACCCTTGAGGCCCACATTACGGTCATCCCGAAGCCTGGCAAGGATAATGCTTATCCGGGTAACTACAGGCCGATCTCATTGATCAATGTAGATATCAAACAATTCGCCAAAATTATGGCAAACAGGATCCAACCCCTGTTGCCCTCGCTAATACATAATGACCAGGTCGGGTTTGTCTCGGGAAGAGAGGCCAGGGACAATGTGATCAAAACGGTTTCGTTGATTCATCTCGCTCAATCAAGGGGAGTCCCATCATGCCTTCTGGCAGTTGATGCAGAGAAGGCATTCGACAGGGTGCATTGGGGGTTTCTGAGGGCCGCGCTTTCCCAGGTGGGGATGGGGCCAGTTATGATGGATAGAATCATGGCTCTTTACCATGATCCCACTGCTAGGGTAAAAATTAATGGCACCCTCTCTGAGTCTTTCAACATCAGGAATGGTACACGGCAGGGATGTCCTCTGTCCCCCCTGCTCTACGTTTTGGTAATGGAACATTTGGCGAACGCCTTGAGAGCCAACCCCTCCATCAGAGGGATACCATGTGGGGGGAAGGAATATAAGCTCTCCCTCTTTGCCGATGACCTCCTCTTATACATAACTTCTCCACATACCTCCCTGCCTTCTATCATTGGGGAGTTTGAAAGATTTAGTAAGCTAAGCAACTTTAAAGTCAACATGGCTAAAACAGAGATCTTGAACATTTCCCTAGGGGAACAGGCCCGGGAATTAATCCAGGCAAATTTCCCGTTTAAGTGGCAGAGGGAGTCAATAAAATACCTCGGGGTACAGGTGTCCACGGACCTGGGAAAACTTTTTAAATTGAACTATGTGCCACTCCTCAACAGCACATTAGAAAGCCTGAAAACATATGCTAAAAAGCAATACTCTTGGTTGGGGAGAACTAATATCCTAAAAATGGATGTGCTACCCCGGTTCCTATATGTTTTTCAGACTTTGCCGCTGCTGCCGGAGCGGGGGTTCTTTAAACAGATACAGGCTGCCTTCTTCAGCTTCGTATGGGACGGGAAGAAGCCCAGGGTGAGTAGGAAGACGCTATGTAGGCCTAAACGCGCGGGAGGGCTGGGGGTCCCTGACATGAGGGCATACCACGCGGCTGCGGTGCTGGTGAGGCTTGTTGACTGGTTCCACCATAGGGAGAGTAAGCAATGGGTGGATCTGGAAAACGACACTTCTCCAATCAGTCTGACTGCCTTGCCTTGGGTGGATCCCGAACTCCACCCAAAGAGGCGGGAACTTCCCTACCTTGTAAACCCTCTGTTGACCCTCTGGGATAGGTCCCTGAAGCAAAGGGGTTTATCGCATAGACCTGGCCCTCTCACACCGCTCTTTGATAACCCAGCATTCACTCCGGGACTGGGCGCCAAGACATTTCTCATATGGGATGCGACCCAGGACACAAGGCTGGGTGAGATTACCTCTAGGTCTGGCTTGCCATCACTATCTGATCTTGGAGAGCGGGGGAGGGGGAGGAAACTGTCTTGGTTTTTATATGCCCAGTTGAGTGCCTTTCTTGGTTCTTTCGCCCCCGGGACTACCCTATCTCGGCCCTTAACTGCACTGGAGGCAATCCTCAAGGCTCAGTCCCCCTCTTCACGAGCAATATCGACTCTATATAGGATCTACCAGGATGGGGGTATGGAGGAGGGGCTCCCACTATTTTGTAGGAGATGGGAGGAAGAACTGGGTCAGACGATTGGGAAGGAGGACTGGGAGAAAGCCTTTGCCTTACCGCACAAACTCTCAATGGCTTGTAGGGCCCAGGAAAGAAATTATAAAATCCTGACCAGATGGTATAGGAGTCCTGCGGACTTGGTGAGATACAGAGGCTCGGAAACAGATAGCTGTTGGAGGTGTAACAGGGCGCGCGGGACCCTAACTTATATCTGGTGGGAATGCCCCGCGATTAACACTTTCTGGGAGGGGGTGCTGAAGGTATATGAGCTTACGATGCTTGACAGTGTCCCTAACTCCCCTCAGGTGACCCTTCTGTCGATGACTCCGGGCTCAGTGGCGGCGGGGGGGAAGGGCCTGCTGAGGCACATGCTTACGGCAGCTAGATCAGTGATACCCCGATACTGGCGTTCCAATACTGTACCCTCCTTGATTGAATGGTACGGTGAGTTGGAGAATATCAAAAGGATGGAGGAATTTGCACTCGACGGTGTCGAAGGTGGGGCCGAGAAGCACCGTAAGACCTGGTCAATATGGGAGGTGTCTAGGAGTTCCCCGAAGATCCGAGATCTTATGGAGAGAGTAGGTTGATGCGGACACTCTTTTTTTTTTTTTTCTCCCTTCTTTTTCTTATCTTGTTTTCCTCTTTTTTCCTCCTCTTTCTTCAATTATCTCTCTTTCGCTTTTCTCCTTGCCTAGCGCCTTCTCTTATGGGCACTACTGTTGTTAATATTATATCGATGCATAGTGAGAATGAGAAGCTTTTGAGCGGACTAACTACTGTTTATACCATCACTGTAAGCTTTTACTAGTCCTGCTATTACTATGCTTACGCTGTATGTTCATGGTATATCCGAGGCGCTATGGCCTTGCGCTTTTCTTGCACTGTTTCTTGTTGTCTCTATATATGTAAAATCCTTATAAAACTCAATAAAGATATATTGCACAAAAAAAAATGGCGAAGATAATGGCCGAGGACTTGGTTTACTCTTTCCACTTGGCCATTTGACTGGGGATGATAAGCAGTAAAAGCCCAATTTAATCTTCATTTGCCTACAAAGAACCCTCCAGAACTTAGAAACAAATTGCATTCCTCTGTCAGACACGATGTGTGCAGGCAGCCCATGAAGTTGAAAGATATGCATAAGGAAGTGTTTCGCCAGCTGAGGAGCCGAAGGAAGACCAGGCAAAGGTGTAAAATGCGCCATCTTAGAGAACCTATCTACTACCACCCAAATAACAGTGTTGCCATGTGAAGGAGGGAGATCAAAAATGAAGTCCATAGCAATATGTGACCATGGAGTGTCTGGAATAGGTAGGGGGAAAAAGTAAGCATGCAGGCCATTGGCGAGGAGTCTTGTCACGTGCACAGATGGTACAAGCCTGAATGAATTCCGTCACGTCCTTCTCTAAGGAGGGCCACCAATAATATCTGGAAATGAGAGAACAAGATTTTTTGATACCTGCATGACCAGCTACATGAGAAGAATGTCCCCATTTTAATATTCTGCAACGCTGGCGAGGAGGCACGAAGGTCTTTCCAGGTGGTGCCTGTACCAGGATTGCGGGAGCAGAGTGGACTAGACATTCAGGAGGGATAATATGCTGTGGAGTGGATTCCGACCCGGAGACGTCCGAAGAACGAGAAAGGGCGCCCTGATGTTCTTGACGGGTGGACAGAAGTAGATTTGAAAGTAGAAACGGGCGAAAAATAATGACCATCAGGCTTGTCGAGGGTTTAACCGCTGGGAAGTTTCTAAGTAAGACAGAGTCTTGTGGTCGGTAAAGATGGTACCAAGGTAGGCAGAACCTTCCAAGAGATGTCTCCACTCCTCCAATGCCAACTTGATGGCGAGTAATTCCAATGGAATAATTCCTCTCTGCCGGAGAAAACGTTTTCGAAAAGAAACCGCAGGTGAGAGTCCTGCCAGTAGCAGATTTTTGAGTAAGCACGGCTCCAGCTCCAATGGAGGAGGCATCTACCTCAAGGGCAAAGGTCTAGCTGTATCTGGTCTTGAAAGCACCGGAGCAGAAGAGAAGGCAATTTTAAGAGTATTAAAGGCCTCTTCAGCCTGAGGAGGCCACGACTTAGCATTAGCATTCTTCTTCATGAGAGCCACAATAGGTGCAACTATAGTCAAAAAGTGGGGAATAAACTGGCAATAATAATTAGTGAAGCCCAAAAAGCATTGGAAAGCCCGTAGGCCAGAAGGACGAGGCCAGTCCAACACTGCCTTTAACTTGTTGGGGTCCATCTGGAGACCACAACCAGAAACTATGTACCCAAGAAATGGTAGAGAGGTCTGATCAAATATGCACTTCTCCAACTTGGCGTATAAACGATGTAGGCGGAGGCAAGACAGGACTTGCTGGACGTGGCGGTGATGTTCTTCAGGAAGATGAGTATATCATCCAGATACACTACCACGCAGGAGTAAAGAAAGTCCCGGAATATCTCGCTCACATATTCCTGGAATACAGCGGGTGCACTGCAAAGTCCAAAGGGCATCACTAGGTATTCAAAGTGGGCATCGCGGGTGTTAAAGGTGGTATTCCACTTATCGCCCTCACGTATACGTATCAGATTATTGGCCCCTCTCAGGTCAAGTTTAGTGAAGATCCTGGCACCACGAAGTCGATCAAATAATTCAGAAATCAAAGGTAAAGGGTAACGATTTTTGACGGTAATCTTGTTGAGGCCACAGTAGTCAATGCAGGGGCGAAGAGAGCTATCTTTCTTGGCCACAAAGAAGAAGCCTGCGCCTGCAGGAGAGGAAGATTTCCGTATGAAGCCTCTTTGGAGATTCTCCTGTATATACTCTGACATAGCCTGAGTCTCAGGAGCCGAGAGAGGATAGATTCTGCCACAAGGTGGAGTAGTACCCGGCAAGAGATCGATAGGACAATCATAAGATCGATGAGGCGGAAGTACCTCCGCTTGCTTTTTGCAGAAAACACCTGATAAATTGCAGGCAGGCCGGGAAGTGGAGCAGAGGCAGGAACAGGTCTGGCCGGAACGGATTTCAAACACCTCTTGTAGCAGCCTGCACCCCAACTCTTGATATCGCCTGCATTCCAGTCAAGAGTGGGGTCGTGATGTCAAAGCCAGGGTAGGCTGAGTAGAATCTGTGAGGTACAATGAGGGAGCACGTAGAACTCAATATTCTCTTGGTGAAAAAGTCCAATCTTTAAAAGGAGGGGTACTGTGCGATAACGCACAGTGCAATCAAGCCTGTCAACATTAACCGAAGCGATGAATAGAGGCTTTGTGAGGCGATTCACGGAGATGTTATATTTATTAATTAAGGAGGCCTTGATAAAGTTTCCTGCAGAGCCAGAATCCACAAAGGCAGTCAGGTTCAAAGAGATGGTAGCCGCAACGGTGAGTTGCACAGGAACCGTAAGCTGTGGAGAGGTGGCACACACACCTAGGGACGCCTCTCCCACATTCACTAGGTGCGCCAGTTTCCCTGCGAATAGCACAGTCTTTCAGGAAGTGCTCCGAGCCAGCACAATACAAACAAAGATTCTCCTTCCTCCTGTGACTTCTCTCCAGTTGGGTTAAGCGGGATCAGTCCACCGGCACGGCTTCCTCACTGGAGGACGCATGTGCGGTCATAGGATGTTGAAACACAGGAGCCAAATGGGATGCCCTCCTAGGGCGCTGAGAGTATCTTTCCAGGCGGAGTTCCTCACGTCTTTCGGAAAAACGCACATCGATGTGTGTGGCCAAATGGATGAGATCAGTCAAAGATGAAGGCAAATCACTTGTGGCTAGAGCATCTTTAATATTGCTAGACAGTCCCTTCTTGAAGAAGGCACATAAGGCCTTACTATTCCAAGACAGTTCAGATGCCAGGGTACAGAACTGAATGGTGTATTCACCAACGGACAGGTTGCCCTGAACCAAGTTCAACAGGGCCGTCTCTGCAGACGAGGCCCAGGCTGGTTCCTTGAAGACCTGGCGAAACTCGGAGACAAAAGCGAGTATATTGGAAGTGACTGGGTCCTCGCGATCCCATAATGGGGTAGCCCAGGCCAGAGGTTTTCCTAAGAGCAGACTAATAACAAAGGCCACCTTAGCACGTTCAGTGGGAAATTGGTCTGCCAACATTTCCAAATGCATAGAACACTGGGTAAGGAAGCCTCAGCATAACTTGGCATCCCCGTCAAACTTAGCCCGCAAGGAGAGAAGGATTCTAGAAGTTGATGCTACTGGAGGCTGTGGCGGCAATACTGGGGCGGCTGGTGGCAATTGCTGTTGGTGAATCGATAAGAGCTGCTGAACCATGGCGGAGAGCTGGTTAATTTGGTGAGAATGCATAGCCACTATTGCAGGTAATTCAAAGGCATTTGGCAGTGGCACCTCAGCGGGATCCATGGCCGGATCTTACTGTCACGGACCGGGTGTGGCGGCACAGGTGTGGATCCGCTGTGACCGTGTTACTGATAGCGAGTGTCGCGTCAGGGGAGCGGAGTCTAAGAGGCCACCGGTATTCACCAGAGCCCGCCGCAAAGCAGGTTGGTCTTGCAGCGGCGAGTGACCCCCAGGTCGCTACCCCCCAACAGCGGCTCAGCCACACAGTCAGACGAGGTAATGCCTGGTACAAAGGAGGCAGGCAAAAGGCGATGTCAAGGTTCAAGCAGAGGTCAGGGCTGGCAGCACAGGTTCAGAGTCGGGGACAGGCAAAGGTCGGTACACGGGTGAGCAATACTGAAAACAACAGACTTTCTGCATACAAAGGAAGACCAAAATACAGCACTGATGGAAAAGGAAGTGCCCCTTAAATAGTGGAAGTGGATGCAGGATTGGATGACCAGGCACCAATCAGTGGTGTACAGGCCCTTTAAATTTCAGGAATCCGGCGTGCGCGCCCTCTAGTGGACGGGGCGTGCGCGCACCGAACCATGCGAGGAAGCAGCACGAGGAAGAGGAAGATGGCTGGGATCAGCACACGGCCAGCTACTGCGCCGGAAGCCGTGGGCCCGCCGGCAGGAGCGGGTAAGGAGAGGGACTGGGGAGCGCTGCGAGATGGACGCACAGCGCTCACCAGGGCAGCGAGAGCAGCAACTGAGGTGAGGGGAGTGCTGCGAGATGGGCCCGCAGCGCTTGCCCTAACAAGAAGATTGTGAGGATGTAGAATTCCTGTGCAGGCGATGTAAACAATGTTAAAATACAATTTGGGGTAACCTATACACCCCAAAACATAACTGATGAAATAGAGGGTCAGCTGCATAAACAGATAGAGCAGGCGTCACAGGCTGGTACAGTGGTGGTGATGGGGGACTTCAACTACCCAGGAATCAACTGGAGACACGGTTCTGCTTCTACTACAGGGGGGAGAGCATTCCTCAGCTTTCTCCAATATAACTAAATGAATCAGTTTATGGAGGCACCTACTAGGGGTGATGCTTTTGGATCTGGTAATATCAAATGATGATGACCCAATAGGGACAGTAACAGTCCATAAAAATCTTGGTAACAATGACCACAATATAGCTGTTTTTAAAATAAACTGTAAGAAAGATTTACTGCCTGGGAGGGCAAAAACACTGAATTTTAGGAAGGCAAAGTTCCCCAGGCTCAGAGCTGGACTCCAGGGCACATACTGGGAGCATCTGTTGAGTAATAAGGATACAGATACCAAATGGGAGTGCTTTAAATCATTTATGAGTACCAACGTTTCAAAATTCAAAAATTCCTAAGCGGCTAAAATTATCATGGCTGACACCTGTGGTTAAAAGGGCAAAAAAGAACAAAAAAAGGGCATTTAAAAATTACAAGACTGAGATCCTATTTGAAGTGAAGAGGGCATACTTACTCCTCCCTCTGATTCCCGATCCCACCCCCCAGGTAGCAACAAGTTCTCTCTCACAGGAATCCAAAGCACACACACTGTGCAGGGCAAAAGGTGAACTCTGCCAGCGTAAACATTTAATAAGGCAGGAAGCAAAAAATAGGAAAAAGGAGAAGGGTCTGCACCGCAATTGCCTACATTATCACATTTGTTAATGTTGGTTTACCCAGCTGTAAAAATAATATTCAATTCTCTATTTCCACAATCAAATGGCACATGGAACCATTTTCAGTTAGCCACACGGCATAATCAATTAAGGCAAACCTAGCCTTAAAATATATTTTTTAAATCCTCCCAATGCTGTCATGAGGCTGTAATTGGAATTCGGTAGCCATGATCTGCCGCCCTGGTCTTTTCTTCCAGCAGACACATGTTTCCTGAAATAGCAGTTTTAAGTCTGGTATAGGTTTCATTTGATCCCATCAGTGGCAGATATCACTCTGGAGGAATCCTGTCACCTTGACTTTAGTTTTTCATGTTTTAAAAATGCCTTAGAAAGTGTTGTTTAGCTGTTGCTGCCTACTTAAGGCATTTGGAAGCCTTTCATTTTTGGGAAAATACTCCATCTTCCTCATTCTGCTACAATTGAGCCCTTTTTTCTAAAGGCAGAAGAGAGAATAATAGCAATACATCAATAAAGTATATTCTCCCAGCAGGGCCAGGGGCCACCAAAGCTGGCCCCTGTGCCCTGTTCTACAAGCCCTGCATAGCTGGCCCTGGGTCAGTTATGCCTGGTAGGGGGGACCTCACGCCATTTTTGGGGGGGATTTTTAAGGGTTAATGGGGTCCCCCACCCCGGGAGGGGGGACCCTATGTCATTTTTTTTTCAAATTAACCCTATCTGTCACCCAGAAGGTAAAAAAGGCTTCCAGGAGCGCTGAAGCCAAAGTGATCAGCGTGGGACACAGGGATGGATGGGAGGTAAAAAATAATAAAAATAATATTTTTTTTTTACTCTGTGTGTGTTTTGTTTACATTTAACCCTTTGTGAACTGGTAAGGGATCCATGAGACCCCTATACCAGTTCACAAGGCTCTGGGTCTGGCAAGTCACATGTGGCTAGCGGGTGACTTGCCATTAACTCTGAGCCCCCATTACCTGTCTCCCCAAAGCCCAGGGGGGGCAGAAGAGCCCATGGACATAGGCTATGCCGACCAAAGCTGGCCCCTGCGCCTTGTACAAGCCCCCATAGCTGATCCCAGGGCTGGTTATCCTGGGTAGGGTGGAGCTCACACCATTTTTATGGGGGGATTTTTAGGGGTTTTTAACCCTTAAAATCCCCCCCCCCCAAAAAATGGGTCCCCCTTCCCGGGGACCCCACAACATTTTTTTTTAAATTTAACCCTTTATAGTGTGGATAGTAGTTGTATTTTATTTGTAAATGTTATAAAGTGCTCTTTTTAGTTTGGGAGGTCTCCTGGACAGTAACGGGGGGGGGGGGGGGGGGCTACCGATACATATGTGGTACCGTTGTAATCAGGAAAAATGGGGCTTTCACATGCAATATGGTTTTCTTTAGTAAAATAAATTGTTTATTTAAAATAAATGAGACAATTTAAAAGAGAAAATAATTTGTTACTTTTTTAGTTATTTGACTTAAATATTTTAAAAAACAGCAAAAAAAATTACAAACAAGACATTTCATGTTAAAGCCTAAACTCTACCACAAAAACTATATAGAATTTTCCTGGAAATTCCTGAAAAAATCCTGGTTAAACATGGGGAAAAATGGGGAAAAATGGGGAAAAATGATCTGTCAACAGAGGATACCAAAATTTCAAGCAAGCTGGCAATTAAAAGGGTTGAAAGTAGCTATGCATGTTGGGTATTGTTCTGCTCGGGGGACCTTGCACTTTCAGATTTACCTTGTTCTTTCTTGTTTGTATATTAATATTTTAGGAAAAGGTGTTTTTTATTCTGCTTTTTTATACATTTTTAGGGAAACCCTGTGCAACCAAAGAATTCTTTGAGGGATTACTTCCAGAAAGATGAGCCCACTACAACAAGCTTGGTAGGCTTAGAAAGCTTAATCTGTGTACTTTCAGGGAATATATGGTTTGTGGGGGGCATTCCAAATGTAAAGGGTTGTTCTGGTAGAAAAAGCGCAAGTTGCACACTTTGCCAGCTGAAATTGTCATGTAAAATTAATATTATGCACATGCTTTACTTTGGGGTGTTTGCCAACTCTTCCCTTGACAGAACCTATGCATGTTGAGTATTGTTCTGTAAGGGGGGTGTTGCTTTTTCAGATTTAGCTTGTTTTTTCTTGTTTACATATTGTTTTTTTAGGAAAAAGTGCCTTTGATTCTGTTTTTTAATTCATTTTTTAGGGAAACCCTGTGCAACCAAATAATTACTACCAAAAAAGCTGCACCCATGTCAACAAGCTTTGTAGGCCTAGAAAGCTTGAGGAGTATACTTCCAGAATATATAGTTTGTGGGGGATATTTCAAATGTAAAGGGTTGTTTTTCTTGCAAAAATGCAAGGTGCGCATAGCGCCTAGCACAGTTGTATTTTATCTGAAAATCTCCTAAAGTGCTGTTTCAGTTTGGGGGAGTCTCCTGGGCAGGAAAGGGTGTCTACCAATACATATGTGGTACCGTTGTAACCAGGAGAAACGGGGCTTTTACATGCAATACGATTTTATTGACAAACTTACATTTTTTATTACAACAAAACACTACAAATTGTAAAACATTGATTTTGTTCATTTTTTTTGCACATATTTCTCCCCAAAATATTGAGAATACACCTAAAAAATGACAAACAAGACATTGACATGTTAAAGCCCAGACTCTGGTGAAAAAAAACAATATATAATTTCCATGGGAAATCCCTGGAAATCTCTTCAAAAATCACAGTTGAACATATGGAGCGCAAAATAGTGCAAAATGGTCTGGCAACAAGGGTGACAAAATCTCTAGATAGGCTGGCAGTGAAAGGGTTAAGGGAAAATCTGCTGTATTTCAGAGAAACAAAAGAGATGTTAACTGAGCAGCAGGAGGCAGCTAACACTGCTGCTCTGTTTGAAGCTGGAGAGAGACAGACTTTTTTTTTGCTGAAGAAAGTATTATTTGTTTGATGGACTTTTGATGCAATGCTGAACTGGAACTGGTGACTGTTCCTGAGAATAAAAATCCTGTGTTTGCACAAGAACTCTGCCAGTGCCAGCCTGTTTTATGCCAGTATGGTGGCAGATGTGGGCAACACTTGGTTGCTAAGGGCATTCAAAGGAAGGAATAGTTGCTGTTTCTGCTGAACTGTTTATGTCCTGGGTAAAGTGTGCTACCACCTTGCAACGCCAGACAGTGGTCATGGAAGAGTTAATCCAGCAACTTGTTCAGGCTAACTTGCAGCAACAGCAAACTAAGGCACAGTAACAGCAACTTAATGCACCTCATATGCTGAGAGCGTCTTTCACTGCTCAAGCTGAGAAAAAGGAGGCCAACCCTTCTGTGACTTGTAATGTAAGGAAAGCTGTGTAGGGTGCATTACAAAAAATGACTTCTGATGATGATGTTAAAGCCTATCTCACAGTATTTGAAACAATTGCTGAAAGAGAAAAACTCCCAGGAGGCGAATGGCGAAGGTTCTGTCCCTATACCTGGTTGGGGAGCCGCAGAAAGCCTATTTTGATCTGACTCCAGCACAAGTCAAGGACTGTTAATTGTTTAAAGCAGAGATAATGGCTCAGCTTGGTTACTGTAGCTGAATCCATGAGTCCATGAATGACATTTTGAAAAAAACAAGCCTCCATGATCCCAGATGTTTTATCTACTGCACCTGGTCTGGAAAAGGCTTCAGCCAGAGACTCTAAGTCCATCTGATATGGTGGACCACATTGTGTTAGACCACTATGTGAGTGGGCTTCCCCAAGACCTATACCACTGGGTTTCCCAAGGAGACCCAAAGACCTTGGATCAGGTGGTGTCCCTTGTGGAGTCCTACACAACTACAGAGTCTTAGTCGCAAACCGAAAATGACAAGGTTTCCCTGCCGCACCCCAGATGCTGGTGTCCTCTCTAAAAAGAGTACAGATTAACCTGGAAGGCCAGCAAATTCATTAAGTCAATCCCAGGGGACAAAAACCGGGCATTCATTGCTGGAGGTGTCAACAAGTGAAGCATATTGCAGAGCACTGCCCCAGGAAGGGGAGCTAGTGGAATGTGGATCCAGTCACTGCTGCTCTTTTTTCTGCCTGTCCTGCCTGCGGTGCAGGTACCCTACCGAAAGTTGGTCCCCAAGAGTGTCTGTTTACTGTTAATGGTGTCAGACTTGTGGTACTGTTGGACTCAGAAAGCCTGGTCACTCTTTTCAAGGAGGGTGGGAGTTATATGTATCCATGTTGACACTAAGGAGTATCCACTTGCCAAGGTTGTCATATTGGTGGGTGGTAAGTACCACTCTCATTAGGTTGGTGTGGTAAAAGACTTGCTACATGAACTCATTATTGGACGGGACTTTCCTTTTTTTGGGGAATTGTGGATTCAATGAAACAAGGAGGTTGTTACTGATAAGCCCAGTCCAGAATCTGTAGCCACAGTCCCTGTTTTTAAAGTGGACCATCACCCTCCCGTGATCGGCCCGGGAATCTATAAGATTCCCGGGCCGATCACCTCCCTCCCCGCGGGACATCCGAGATCGGGATGTCCCGCGGGGTGAAACCCCCCCAAACGCCCCAAATCCCCCTGCCTTCGGCGGCGGCCGGCCGCCGCCGCCTCCCTCGCGCCCCTCTAGACGTGCGCGCGCCCGCGCCGGCCGTCTGTGAATGGGAGGCGGCGGCAGAGGAGCCGCTTGTCCGTTGCTGTCAGATCGCTTGTCCGTCCGCGCTGATTGGACGGCGCGGCCACGTGGGAGCGGGGAGAGGTGAGTTTTCCGGGTGATCGGGGGGGTTTCACACAGCGGGGCACCCCGATCGGGGGTGCCCCACCGAAGTGGACCAAGACCCAGGATAGTCAAAATCCTGGGTGTTGGTCCACTTTAAGAAGGTCCACGATGAACTTCAAGAGGAACCCAGTGACCTAACAAAATGTTTTCCTCTAGCAGTTCTAGCAGAAGAGGAGGCTGAGGCCTCTTCATCTGAGCAGAATGTCCCCGATCTGATAGAGTCTGATAGTGGAACTGCTCATCTGCAAGACCTCTCCCTAAAATATGCATATGAGAATGTAACTGCGATGAATGGATCTGTGTTTTCCACATTTTGCAATTAACAGTGATTTGTTATACTGGGTGGTAAAATTTCAGATGAAATTGTGGAACAACTGCTGGTTCCAGTACCTTATAGATGCAGGGTCTAAGATATGGCTCAGGGTCACCTGGGTGCAGAGAAAACACAAAACATCTTGCAATGGTTTTATTGGCCAGGGGTTAATAAAGAAATTGAACGTTTTTGCAGCTGGTAAGGGATCCACAGTTTTTCCCCATTTGAATTACTGTATGGGAGACACCCCAGAGGGCTGAATGCACTGTATGGATTGTATAAGGTTTGGATTTTATATATAACCTCTGGACATTTTCAGGTTTTAAAATGTAATATCATTTCAATGTCTACTATAGTAAAACTGGAACCTTTTTGGAACTCTAAACATGACTGGCACCCCATAACTGTATTTCATGATTTATGGAAGTCCCTGACCAGGCATGTGCTAATTTTCTCTCCCCTTATCCCTCTTGGCAACAGTGTAAAATAAACCATTTTTAAGCATCTCAAAATGTTAGATTATATGTAAATATAGATATATAAGGGGCAGTTGTGGCCTAGAGGTAGGGGGAGCGTACTTGTGACCGGAGGTTGGCAGGTTCGAATCCCGGTCCTGGGACATGACTGAAGTGCTCTTGAGCAAGGCACCTAACCCCACAATTGCTCCCCGGGCGTCGCAATTAGGGCAGCCCACCGCTCCAGGCATGTGTACACATGCATTTAAAAAACAAAAGTACAGGTTAAGTAATCTAAGCGAATATGTTTTTTTTGCTCCAGTTTCTGGTTGTGGCATGTCATGGCACATGTTTATGAGGCTTGAACATGCTCTGCTTTGGTCAGTGCAAGCTGCAAGACCACTGTGGCTTGTCATGCTCACTTATTCAGAGAGCACTAAGGGACAGAATGGAAATTAGCTCGTGTGCACCTAAAAAAATGAAATTGAAAGGAGAAGCAAATGGGGCATGCGTTAGGTAAACTGCTTGATGTCTGATTTTTGCTTCGCGGTTTACAATACTTTTAACCTGCTGTTAGATATTTCTATTTATTTATGAATAGAGATGAGCGAACCGGTTCGGACGAACCGGAATTCGCTCCGAATTTCAGGAAATATTCGATTCGGCACGAACCCGAATATTTTGTGGTTCGTGCCGATCGAATTTTTCCTGAGATTAAAAAAAAAAAATGCCGGCATGGTGGGAGCCGGCCGGCCCGCTCCCACCATGCCGGCATTTAAAAAACAAAGAAAAAAAAAAAAAAAAGAAAAAATGGCGGTATGGTGGGAGCGGGCCGGCCGGTTCCGCTCTGACAGCGGATCCGGCCGGCGGGCCGGTAAAGCCGCCCATTTTTGCCGGCATGGTGGGAGCGGGCCGGCCGGCTCCGCTGTCAGCGGAACCGTCCGGCCCGCTCCCACCATGCCGGCATTTTAAAAAAAAGGCAAACACTTACCTGCAGGTCCGGAGCGTGGAGGCCGGCGCAGCTCTCAGCTGTCATCTGAGGGCGCGTCATCAGAGGGCGCCTCTGATGACGCGCCCTCAGATGACAGCTGAGAGCGGCGCTGGCCTCCACGCTCCGGACCTGCAGGTAAGTGTTTGCCTTTTTTCTCAAATGCCGGCATGGTGGGAGCAGGCCGGTTCCGCTGACAGCGGAGCCGGCCGGCCCGCTCCCACCATGCCGGCAAAAATGCTTTTTTTTTTGTTTTTTAAATGCCGGCATGCTGACAGCGGAACCGGCCGGCCCGCTCCCACCATGCCAACATTTTTGATGGGGAACTTCGTAAAAGTTCGATTCGGCCGAACCCGAATTTCTTTGTGAAATTCGGCGAATCGGCCGAATCGAACTTTTCAAAAGTTCACTCATCTCTATTTATGAACTTGAACACATTTTTGATACAAAAATACCATTTTGTGAGTACTCACCTGAAAAATGGATATTGTTGGTGTGCCACACACCCCGCTTCACTTCTTAAATATTCATCCATTATTGGGTTAATCCACCGCAGGTGACGTAGTGCAGAGAGGAAGTCTTGTAACGAGCCCCCTTCCGGCCTATATATACCTGGTACCTCCCTTCAATCACCAGTATATTTAAAAAGCAGAAAGACAAGGTACCAGTATTCCACCGGTAACCTCCAAAATCAATTTTGATATAAATAAAAAAGGGCTTCACCATATAAATGCTTCGGTAATACCGAAGAGGGTGGGGGTGAAGCGGGGTGTGTGGCACACCAACAATATCCATTTTTCAGGTGAGTACTCACAAAATGGTATTATTCTTGGTGTGCCACACACCCCGCTTCACTTCTTAAATATTCATCCATTATTGGGACATCCAAAAGCAGTGTCCACAAGGGAAGGGCATCTCAAGGCCAGGTGAAGCATAACTTAAATGACTGCAGTCTGCAGAACTTTGTGGCCAAAAACAGCATCCGCTGAGGCCCGCACATCAACTTTGTAAAACTTAGAAAAAGTGTGAACAGAAGACCAGGTGGTGGCCTTACAAACCTGTTCAACAGAAGCTTGGTGCTGAAATGCCCAAGACGCCCCAACAGCGCGAGTGGAATGAGCAGTGATACGAAAAGGGGAAACTCTTCCCTTAGCCGAATAGGCCGCAGTAACGGCCTGACGTATCCACTTGCTAATGGCAGATTTGGCTGGTGCCAAACCCTTCTTAGGCCCATGGGGCACAACAAAAAAGGAATCCGTCCTACGGAAAGGAGACGTGATAATCAAGTAGTACTTAACACAGCGTACTACATCCAAACAATGCAAAACCCTCTCTTTGTCATTCTTAGGATTAGGACACAAGGAGGGAAGAACAATATCTTGGTTCAAATGAAAAGCAGAAACAACCTTAGGAAGAAAGTCTGGCTTGAACCGAAAGACCACTTTATCCTGATGCCTCTCGAAGTAAGGCGCCTGGATAGTTAAGGCCGCCAATTCTGAGACACGCCGGACAGAAGTGATCGCTACCAAGAAGACAATCTTCTGCGTCAGGGTAGACAAAGCAATATCTTGCAAAGGCTCAAAAGGAGGAGCCTGAAGAGCCGAAAGAACCAAATTCAAATCCCAAACAGGGAGTAATGGTTTCCTGGGAGGCCGCACATGCGTAACCCCCTGGAAAAAAGTTTTAACTAAAGGCTTAAGCGCAACACGCTTCTGAAAAAAGACAGATAAGGCAGAGACCTGCCCTTTCAACGTACTTAGCTGGAGACCAGAGTCCAGCGCTGATTGTAAAAACTCCAGAATCCTGGGGACCGAAAGGACCCTACAAGGAAAAGATCTTATCTCACACCAAGTGATATAGGCTTTCCAAGTCCTATAGTAGGTGATGGAAGAAGACTTCTTCCGGGCACTGATCAAAGTCTTAATGACCCTCCTCCATCAGGATGGAGGTTTCAGCAGCCAGGCCATCAAACCCAGCGCTGGTAAATTGGGGCAACCCAACTGACCCTGAGTGCGCTGACACTGCCAGCCGAACGATGTCTGCGAACCTTACTCATCTTGGCCACCTTGGGGCCACGAGAACGGCGTACACCTTTTCCAGAGCCAACTTCTGAAGAACCCTGCCCAGCAAGGGCATCGGAGGAAACAGGTATAGAAATCCCAGAGCTCCCCAGTTCAGGGACATGGCATCCACTGCCAGAGCCAGAGGATCCCGGGAGAGTGACACGAAGTTCGGGAGCCTGTGATAGTGATGAGGGGCCAACAGGTCCACCTCCGGGGTCTCCCATTGGAGACACAATAAGTGAACCACCCGAGGATGGAGAGCTTATTCTTCCAGATGGGGAGAGCACTTGCTCAACCGGTCCGCTACCTGTTCCATCACCTCTGGAATGTAAACCGGCGAGAGACAGGGAACATGGAACACTGCCCATGTCCGGATCAGGGACATTTCTCTGAGAGTACTCAGACTGCGCGTCCTTCCCTGAAGACCGACGTAAGCAACTTCTTATCGATTGTCTGAACACATCTGGACCCGAAGGCCCAGAACGTACTGAGTCAGGAGAGCAAACACCTGACAAATGGTTCCTGGATTCAGAATACTGATGGGTAAGTGGGGCCTCCACTGCCCCTGAAACCGTAGCTCCTTCCAGAATCTGTCCCATCCCGACAGACTGGTGTCCGTGGTGACACCTTTCCAAAGGGGGGTCAGGAAAGACCTGCCCTATACAAGATTGGTCGAGACCAATCACCACAGGAGGGACAACTGGAAGGACTGATCCAACAACTGAGGTTGCTGGTCCCAACACGCTAACAGAAATAGCTGAAGCGTTCTTGTGTGAATTTGGGCAAAAGAAAGACCGTGAGGGAGGGTGGGACTCGAATTCCAGGTTGTAACCGGGCGACACTACCTCCTGGATCCATCTGCCTGGAACCACATGGTTCCAATGGTAGAAATGTCGCAATAGTCCCCCCACCCGCACGGGTGAGGGCAGCCCCTCATTACTGAGTGAGCTTATCAGCAGGTTTGGGCTTGGTGCCCCAGGACTGAGTGGGCCGGCCACAGCCCCTCCCCCGAGTCCAACCTGCGCCACTGGTAGCGGGAAAGGACGCACCTTTGCCCGCTCTGAACCCTTGAAAGGAAGGCCTACCGGAACTTGTCCCCCTGAAGGGACCACGAGGCCTTTTGCGTTGTGGTATCTTACCACCCTTTGCGACTGAATCAATTTTCTCCCCAAACAGACGCAACCCCAAAAAGGGGAGAGCTGTGAGCACCTTTTTGGAAGCCGTGTCTGCTGACCACTGACGTAGCCATACTGACCTGCGAATAGCCACCAGCATAGCTGCCGCCTTGCTACTCATAGTCAGCGCATCGTCCTGAGCGGCCAGGACATAAGCCACAAAAGATTCACACTGCTTAAGTGCAGTGAACTGTTTGCAAGCGGGATCAAGATCCTCATATAGCCCCTGAATTAGGGACTTAATTGCCAATAGAAGAAGGGCTGAAGCACATACCGGGCGCAACGCTGACCCGGAATAGATAAAACCATGTCGAGCGTATTGGTCAATCCGACGATCTTCCCCATCTTTGGGGACAGTGGTCTCAGCAGATTGTACCATAGCCGAGCTGGAGAGCCCTAGTACAGGGGTATCGACGTCCGGAGGGACAGACCAAAGCTTCACCAATTCTGGCGGAAAAGTATAACGCTTTTCCCATTCCTTAAGAACCACCCTCTCAAAGTGGTGTTGTCTGGGAAAAACCAAACGCGGCTGAGGCTCTTTAAACAACTGACCCTTTGGCGGGGCGGCCGCCTCAGGCGTATCTAAACTCAAAATGTTAAACATTTGAGCCAGAATGGAGGGGATTTCAAAAACAACCCCCTCAGACCAATCGCCGATCTCATCAGCCACAAGCTGACCTGTCGGCTCATCTGACTCCGACGGGAGTTCATCCTCGTCCGGGGATCCATCGGACCATTCCACAGGTTCACAAAACTGGTCCTGTGGAGCCGAAGGTACCGGAGTCAGGTGCCTTCGTTTTGCAGCGGCCTTCAACACTGCTTTAACGGGCATCATTTTCCGGGGGCTGGGCTGTGCTGCCGCCTCGGAATGCGAATCCCCACTTTTGACAGTGTCACGCGGGGTCCGGAATAGGGAGGGAGAGGTAGGAGATGATGAAGGATGCGATGGCCCCGCAGCCGAAGCAACGGACTGGCGCGCAATAGTCTGTTTTGCACAAGGGATGCAAATAAAGATATCATCAGCTGGGAGTGGAACCCCACAACCTACGCACCCCCCAAACGGCTCAGCAGAACCGTTTCCGGAATTTACGGAAGCCTCCATATGGTGATTTATGGTATTCGCAATAATGGGACTTTTAAGGCATAAGCCGACCCGGGATGCCCCCTTTATTAGTAATGTCCCGGAAGGGAGGATTTTTATTTATTTATTTATTTTTTTTTTAAGTTAAGGTCCCCTTTAATAGAAACTATATATATATATATATATATATATATATTTATATATAGTCTATGTATATAAACATTCAAAGCAATCCCAATAATTAGCTAGGCACATAGAGCCGGAGGGCCAGCATAAGCAGGGATCCCAGGATCTGCAAGGCAAAGAAACAACCATCAGATCCTCACATGTGTATAAACATATAAGCATGGCACCAAGTGCCCTTAAATGACGCCCCCTTAATAAACAGTGACTTCTCACTATATTGTTAAAAGTATTCCCCACTTAACGGCCCCAACGGGAGGGGCCGCTTACCTGGACAGCAAAGGCATCAGCCGGCAAGCCTGCAGCCAGCAGCCATGAGCCAGCATGAAGACAAAGTGCGGCCGTGCGCCCACGCGACTTCCTGTGTTTTGAAGGAAGCAAGGACGCTGGGCCCGCCGCAGACGCCGCATGACGTCGGCGCCGCGCCCCCGACGCCGCGTCAGCGGGACCCGCCCCCCCCCCTACGCCGATCAGCTGGAATCACTTACAGCTGGGCCACAGCACGTGCGCCCAGGCGGCGGAGGGGGGAGGGTAAAAACCGCATGGTGCTGTACAATGCAAACATGAATGCCAGGCGAGGAGAGGGGGGAGGGGGCCACAAAGCAACAAACTGCAAGAGAAGTGGCCAGCCTTTACCCAGCGCAGCCTGCCCTTAAAGCAGACCCAAAAATATACACATGCTACAGTGAATGCATAAACATGACACATATGTTAACATGCAGTGATACAAGTGAAACACACATACTAAAAGCACACCCTCACACCCCCCCCCCCCCATAGTGAAGGGAGAAGGGACCGTAACGGGAGAGTAAGGGGCTACATGGACCCTCGGGACAGGGGCATCCCATTTCCGGATCACCATGCCGGTTAGCCGCATTGCCCCACGCATGAGGTCGAGCGGTAGGAGATAAGCTCCTAGGCACTTAAAGTGCCATCTACCATTTGCCCGGTGAGCAGCCTAGGCTGGGAGGCTTCCATTTCACCATAAAGGTATACAAACTCAAACCGGGCAGAAATAGACCAAAAGGGGGGTGGCGGGGTAAGAATACCCCGGCCTACCTGTAAGCAGGAGACTTCCATCTTCTGACTTGTCAGCAAGCAGAGAGAAAAAATACTGGTGATTGAAGGGAGGTACCAGGTATATATAGGCCGGAAGGGGGCTCGTTACAAGACTTCCTCTCTGCACTACGTCACCTGCGGTGGATTAACCCAATAATGGATGAATATTTAAGAAGTGAAGCGGGGTGTGTGGCACACCAAGAATAATATTTTTATACAGTAGTGTATGGTTCATACTAATGTTTGGTTGTCCACACTATGGTTCTTTTTGAGTTATTTGTAAATTCTGTAATTTTTAACTTACTTGGTGGCTGTAAGAAAGAGTTGATAGCATGGACCACACCATTTGTTGCCATTAGGTCGACTTCAGCAACACGCAGCTTGTTGACATGTAGTGTACGATTTCTCTAAAATAACATCACAATTTATTGTAGTATCATCATAAGAAAATCTAAGATAAAAAAGAACATCACTGGTACCCTTAACTTACAGAGATAGCTTCCAGTCTTTCACCTTGTAGAGACTTCATTCTTACAAGTTGACTAACAGCTCCACTGACCAGAATTTCCTCACCAATATGGTACTTCAACAGATTAGAGAGTTCTTTGGCATTTCCTTTGAAACAATGCAAAAATGTATTGTTTTTTTAAAGGATTATAATATAGTATATAAGTAAAGATTTGTACCTTTATACATTACATTACATTAGTCGTCTGTCAAGTAACAAAATAAATACAATATATTAACTGTGGACATTTAACCCATTCTTGCCTAAAGTATATATATATATAATTTATATATAAATCAGGGACAGAATGCATGACTTATGTTTCACGGTAAATTTCTTGCTGGTCAGTAATTTATTTGAGGATGGTCAGCATTTGTTGGGCAATGATAATAAAAAAAAATAAATTGCTAAAAAAACATACAGTAAATTAGATACTATAAATTATGTTTAGCACTGTTGCCTCATTTTTAAAAGATGAATACTTTACTGAATTTAACATATGCAAGTGGCGTATATTAAGGGTCTTATTTATGATGTGCGCCATTTAGCATAATCTTTGTTGCTATAGCTTCGGAGCTCCGGCATTCCAGTCTTGCCGATGCTGTGTACTACATTTGCACTTGCAGTCGCTGTGCGGGAACACTACTAATTAGCTTTGATTGTTGCACTTAGGTATTTGCCGGCCTATGTCAGCACCTGTTGGACCCCCTGGCCGATTATCCCAGCACCTCTTTTTCCTCCTTGAAATCTTTGGTGCTGTATTTTTCTGGTGCCAATTAGCGTTTTCTCATTACAGTTACAAGAAATCGCTGTTGGGTACAAAGGGGACAAACTTGGCATTTTAGTTGTTGGTGTCAAAATTACATATTGTTAAGCAAAATAAGTAATTAAAATCAATTTTAAAATCTAGGCCCTCTGATTCAATTATTGACAAGTCCCAATGCAAGTTCTATACAAAAAAAATGTTTAATATTAACTATAAGCAATAAGCATTAAACACTACAATCCAGTTCTGGCCATTTTGCTCTATGGGATCTTGAGCTACAGCGCCAGGTTTCATCTGGTGCTGCTTCAACCAGAGCTAGCCAGACGCCTAATCGGTCCTGCAGAGTGAGGCTGAGGCCAAAAATGGGTGCCGTGTGGCGCTGACGCTTCTTAAATAAGGCTCCACGTTAATAGGAACCAAATGCAAGCAATCATTCTTTGCTGCAGTTTTGTGTCAAAATGACCATATTCGTTAAATCCATCATTACTGCCAGGTTTATATCTGTGTAATCCATGTTTGTTCTTGTTCCCTTCCCTCCTGCTGGACCCCTCAAAGTACATATTATCATACATTTATTACCCTCTTCCAACAACATACCAATGACTGCTGTAATGAATTATTCTAATATAACATAAGGAATTTTACAGACATTCACAGATAATCAAAGTATGAGCCTTTTGTGACACAACATATACAGTAGTACATCTGCACTAGCATAGCCTGAGCACCTTGTAACCTATTAGTGACTTTACCTGCTGTATGCCCCACGATCAGCAGCTTCTTTTGGCACATTTGCATACCTGCCAACTTTTGAAGCCAAGTAAGCCGTCATTTTGTTGGTTTGGTTGCTTAGTAATTGTGGCCGCATTTATCATGTGCGTGGCTGCCATTTTGTTGTAATGGCTCTCCTCTATCTGTTGTTTGTTCCTAATTTTATTTTGTCTTGTTTCATGCTCTTTTGTGATTATGTTTGAGACTTTGTTCTGGGGCATTTAGGGCTTTATGGCGAAGTTCCGCTATTTAAAGAAGTCTCCCTGCTTATCTGTCTGTTTGCTTATAAGTCTGTGCACTCCTTTCCTTAGAGATTTTTTTCCATATTGAAATCAGTTTTCTTATCTTATTACAATTCACATGGTTTTCTTATAAAAAACAATAATATATATACACATCTATGTATTTATATTGTATTAATACATACATAATTATTATTTCCTTCTGTATGATTATTATGTTAAAGTTAGTTTCTTTTTCTATGTGTGATAAGTAGGGATGAGCGAACCGGTTCGGACGAACCGGAATTCGCTCCGAATTTCAGGGAAAATTCGATTCGGCACGAACCCGAATTTTTCTTGGTTCGTGCCGATCGAATTTTCCCTGAAATAAAACAAAAAAAATGCCGGCATGGTGGCTGATGACGCGTCCTCTGATGACAGCTGAGAGGCCGGCGCCACTCTCAGCTGTCATCAGAGGACGCGTCATCCGAGGACGCGTCATCAGAGGGCGCCTGAGAGCGGCGCCGGCCTCCACGCTCCGACCATGCAGGTAAGTGTTTGCTTTTTAAAAAAATGCCGGCAGGGTGGGGGCGGGTAGGCCGGCTGCGCTGTCAGCGGGCCGGCTTCCGCCGCCCGCTGACAGCGTAGCCGGCCTGCCCGCTCCCACCATGCCGGCATTTTTGCTTAAAAAAAAAAATGTCGGCATGGTGGGAGCGGGCAGGCCGGCTGCGCTGTCAGAGGGCCGGCGGCGGCCCGCTGACAGGCGTAGCCGGCCTGCCCGCTCCCACCATGCCGGCATTTTTTTTTTCAGATGAGCGATTCGTGAAAGTTCGATTCGGGCGAACCCGAATTTCTTGGGGAAATTCGGCGAATCGCCCGAATCGAACTTTCAAGAAGTTCACTCATCTCTAGTGATAAGGATGGGCTAGTGTCCCATTGTTTTCTAAGCTGCTTTATTAACGTGTGGTTCCTTACTTCAAATAGGGTACAAACCTGCATGTTTCGTTAATGCCTGGGGTGTGTGTTGCTTTTAACATTGTAATCCATTTTGTTTCTTTCAGGAGGGTTTTTTTCGTTATGTCCCCTCATCTAGGGTGTGGATGTATCCTATCCAGGATTTGGAAATATATTCCATCTGGAGAGTCATTATGTGTGTGGAGAAATGACACCTAATGGTGCCAGGAGGATCCTTTTCTTAATATCTCTTACATGTTCATATACCCAATTTTTTAGCTTTCTATGTGTTTTACCTGTGTAGATTCTAGGACAGGTGCATATTTGTACGTAGACTAAGTCTGCTGTATTGCAGTTCCCAAAATGTTGTTGTTCCAACACTGTATCTGGTGGTAAATGGATTTCCCTGCCTTGTTTGATGTATTTGCAGGTACTGCAGCCTTGGCAATGATACGTGCCTTTAGTTTTACAACATTCCTCTCTTTTTTGCCATATAATGGCTTTGTATGACGTTGTTTCTGATTGATCTCACTCTTCTGAAGGTTAGTCTGGGACTTTCTGGGACAAATTTTCCAACAGCAGAGTCTTTTCGTAATATATGCCAATGTTTTGTTAGGATTTCCTTAATTTTTTTGTGCTTCTTGTATATTCTAGGGTTGTAATAAGATAATAAGACTTTGATTTCAATATGGAAAAAATTCTCTAAGGAAAGGAGTGCACAGACTTGATAAGCAGGGAGACTTCTTTAAATAGCAGCACTTCGCCATAAAGCCCTTAATGCCCCAGAACAAAGTCTCAAACATAATTACAAGAGAGCATGAAACAAGACAAAATAAAATTAGGAACAGATAGAGGAGCACCGTTACAGATGCCTGGGTTTCAACAAAATGGGGGCCGTGCACATAATAAATGCGGCCGCAATTACTAAGGAACCAAACCAACAAAATGGCGACTTACATTAGTGGCGACGCTTCACAAAGCCGGAAGGGGCCGCCCAGGGGATAGAGCGAGCGGTTTTGTTTCCGCACGCAGGAACTGCCCTCTCTCAGCATTCCTGCAGGAACCCACGGAGGGGTTTTCCCCTCACACAGGCAACCCCGAGTGACGTCACCCAGGGCAAAAGAGCATGCCCATACAATTTAAAAGCGCAAGTAGCTCTTTAGTATAAATAAGGAGCAGCAAGGAAACTCCACACTGGAAAGACACGGATAAGAGCAGCACTCAGCATTTACACTCCAGCGAGGATCCACACACCCTCTCTATCCCTCAATTCACGGGACACCTGCGGCCGCGGTGTGAGCAAATGGGCGGTGAGATTCCTACCTGTTAACCAATGCTGAATGTATTTTAAAGAAATGTGAGTGCACATTTTATAATTTTTAATATAAGTTGTATTAAAAGCGGTATCACGCTATTTTAGTCTACTTTTCCTTCTATGCATCTCCTATTACCCCATATACTGAGAGATGAGACTGTCTAATATCGAGGAATATTAGACCAAACATCATGGGTACAGAAACCAGTTGTTTGAAGCAAATATAAAGCACCTGGCGAGGAGAGATTGAGATCATTTTTTGAAAAGCTGATAAAAACCTGACCATCTGGTAAGAGTAATTAAACTAGGTGGAGGGCACTTGGTGAACGTATTTTGGCACTATCCAGTATATCCACTTATTAAGCTTATATCTACTGGCGTTTATGGAATGGAGACTTAATGCCATCTAATAACAAGGAAGACTTAATCATACTTCTTGGACATTATAACTAATTAAGTCTTAATTTGCTAAAACCTGTTGAAATCTATTTGCTCTGTATGTTACATATTGAATGCTGTTTATCTGAACTTGTTGGGATAGTAGAGTTCTTCACACGTTGAGCATTTACCAAAGAATTCCTATTGACTTAGAATATTATTTAACCTTTAGAAACAATAGCACGGGTTCAACCTATTTATAGATTCCTAAGTCTACTGTCCTATTCGCTGGACAAATTTTAATTTTATGGACAATGTGTAAATATTTAAGTTGTCATAAGGATTAACATGTACCTCTATATATACTACATGATTCAACTGCTTTCAATTTTGTTTATGGAAAACTATCTAAGCAATGCATTTACTTTCAGAGCATTGTTCCTAACTCAAGATGAAATGCATACCTAATAGTTTGTTTAATTCTGTTGATGGGAGAGCACGGAATGCTTCATCTGTTGGAGCAAAAACAGTGAAAGTGCCTTCTCTGTTCAGTGTCTCCGTGAGCCCAGCAGACTGGATTGCAGCCACCAACATGCTACAAAAACAAGGATGAGATATGAAACTTGGCATTTTAACAAATCATTTTCAAGAGATATATCATAACAACTAAGAAACTATCTACCTGGAGCAATTTCTTGCAAGTAAAAAGTCAGTGAGTTAAATTTAGTGGTAAACCAGTAACTAAAAACAAAAATTGGGAGCCCAATTGAATAATAGCGCCACTTAGGTAGTACCTCATAACGGCAGGCAGCGTCTGGTGAGACTTCAGGCGCTGTACCCAAAAACCACATTTAACATAGTAACATAGTATGTAAGGCTGAATAAAGACTTTAGTCCATCCAGTTCAGCCTGTTTAACTCCTTCCAGTGGTCTAGTAGCCATAGCCGGAAATGTTATTACATGCCAGGAAGGCATCAAGGCCACTTTTGAACATTTTTAATGTATCCCTCATTACTACCTCCTCTGGCAGGGAGTTCCATAGTCTCACTGCTCTTACAGAGAAGAATCCCCTCCTATGTCGGTGGAGAAAGCACCTTTCCTCTAACCTTAGTGGATGCCCCCGGGTTATGGTTACACTCCGGGGTATAAATAGATTGTGGGACAGATCCTTGTATTGACCCCGAATATATTTATACATAGTTATTAGATCACCCCTCAATCGTCTTTTTTCTAGACTAAATAAACCTAACTTGGACAATCTTTCCGGGTACTCTAGCCCCCGCACTCCTTTTATTAACTTTGTTGCCCTTCTTTGAACGCGCTCCAGTTCTGATATGTCCTTTTTAAGCACAGGTGCCCAGAACTGTACACAGTATTCCATATGGGGTCTGACCAGTGACTTGTACAGGGGTAAAATGATGTTCTGGTCATGAGCACCTATGCCCCTCCTGATGCACCCCATGATCCTATTTGCCTTGGCAGCAGCTGCCTGGCATTGATTACTACAGTTGAGCTTATTGTCAACTAAAACCCCTAGGTCCTTTTCCATTGTTGTTTTACCAAGTGTTTCTTTATTTAGTGTGTAATCATGACACAGATTTCTTCTTCCCATGTGCATAACCTTACATTTATCTGTGTTAAACTTCATTTGCCATTTAACTGCCCATGCTTCCAATTTATCTAAATCTGTTTGTAGTTGCCTGTTGTCCTCCTTTGTTTTAATTACTTTACTCAGCTTAGTATCATCTGCAAAGATTGAGACTTTACTGTTTAATCCATACCCAATGTCATTTATATATATATTGAAGAGAATTGGTCCCAGAACTGACCCTTGTGGTACTCCACTGGTAACAGTGACCCAATCTGAGTGTGTACCATTTATAACCACCCTCTGCTTCCGATCACTAAGCCAATTTCCCACCCATCTGCACACGTTTTCCCCCAGTCCAAGCATTCTCATCTTTTGTACCAGCCTTTTATGTGGCACAGTATCAAATGCTTTAGAAAGTCAAGATATATGATATCCAATGACTCCCCCTGATCCCCCTGATCCAAGCGAATCTGGTGAGTGACTCTAACAGCGCCATGTAGCATCCGATGTATTACAGGCGGCTCAGTGGGTCTAGCTTTCAGAGCGCCAGGTATTACCTTTCGCTCACTGTCGCTATACCATATATTTCAATAAGATTTCATTTGCTTGTGTTTATACAGCGTGTTTGTAATTTTTTTTTTTTTTGCTCAAATCATTGTGTGACCTCTCCTGGCTGCAAACAAACATTTTTAGCTTTTTTGACTTTTTATATTTTTATGCAGAATTGTCATTACAGATCTGGTACTAAAGTGTTAATGTCACAGTGTTCAAACAATGTCATTCCATGTGTTTTGCTTTGTTACAGGTGTATATGTGTTCAAAAACAGACTTTAATCACACAGCGTCTGGCGCTCTATGCTATAGCGACCAGATTTAGTGATTTAGATTTGAGTGTCGACGCTGTGTGTGTATCCTTTTATGATAAGTATGGTGTGGAGCGCTGATCAGTCGCACTGAGCTGGCGCTACCTTTCGCTTGCTGCAGCGCTGTACTGGTGTTAGAGAACCCAACATACATCACATTCATCAATGTGGCCCAGGTTACTACAGCGACCTCGGCGCTCTTTTACAGCGCCCGATACCTGCTTATAGCGTCTACTAGTGGTCACTATAGGCGCCGCTATACAGACGCTCATCTGCTGATACCTGGTGTTAGAAGTGAATCAGCCTCCACGTTCCACCTGTGATGCTCTCATTGCCACAGAAGCAACTGTGGCCACATGCATACAGCGCCAGGTGCAATGGAAAAATAGGGATTTTTAAAAGAATGGCAGCACAGCACCTGCGCTCAAATAATCCCAGGTGCTGCTGATACATGGGATGCTATATGGCGCTATTCGAATTGCTACTCATTTTTTCCTTCATAAATACAGATGCGTCGGTTGCAGCAGAAATAGACTTGTTGCAACATGGCGCTACTTGCTGCAAGAGTTTCTTAAATAAAGTTAGTACATTTTTTTTTCAAATTGATGTATTGTGTACTATACTGTGCATATTAATGTAGACATCGACGAGAACAGCAATGGAAACATTTGTTTAAAAAGCATCTAAATAGTTTTTAGGCTGCTGACATTTAATATAGAAATCTCTGTTTACAGTAATTTATTACCCCACAGAGGACATGGAGATAAAACACGATGTGGGAGGTGATTATATTACGACACAGTGTTAACCGCAAACCTGAGACTGTTCTTGATAACCCATGTCATTTGGAAGTCCTAGGAGTAGACAGCTGCAAATGTGGCTTTTGGTCCATTTTAAAGTGGACCAACACCCAGGATTTTGACTATCCTGGGTCTTGGTCCACTTCGGTGGGGCACCCCCGATCGGGGTGCCCCGCTGTGTGAAACCCCCCCGAACCCCCCGAACAACTCACCTCTCCCCGCTCCCAGCACCGACGTACAAGCGAAGATCTTGAACGTCTAAGCGGCGGCGGCCGCCGCCGCCTCCCTCGCGTCACTTTGAACGCGCGCGCCCCCGCGCCGGCCATTCGCAGACAGCCGGCGCGGAGGCGCGCACGCCTACAGGGGCGGGAGGGAGGCGGCGGCGGCCGGCCGCCGCCGAAGATAAGGTAGGTGAGTTGGGGTGTTTGGGGGGGGTTTCACCCCGCGGGACATCCCGATCTCGGATGTCCCGCGGGGTGGGGGGTGATCGTCCCGGGAATCTCATAGATTCCCGGGCCGATCACCCGTGGGTGTTGGTCCACTTTAACTAAAAATGCAAAACATTTCTGGCAGCTGGAATGTTATGTATATTTTGAATCCTCAAATAGATTTATCTGTGATCCAGCACACCATACACATTGCTGGGCATAATTTTGTGCATTGCACAATTGTTCTTTATCTCAAATAGGTTTTTATTGAGAATTTTCACAGTATTACATTACACTTGTACAACAAACATTTTAAAGCCACAACCAGTAAATGCTCAAGAATTTGGCCAGCCTATTGTTCTTTGAACCAAAATGTTGAAGCCTTTCTGTAAGCTAAAAAACGCTACCAATACATACCAAGACAGACGATCCATTGCAGCAGTGACTAGAGAAATCATCTACTTCTATAATGTAAACTTACCCTGCTGGTTAATGCTCCATCTGGCAGTGATTGAGTCATGAGCTGGACAGAAAGTACGTTTAAACGAAGGGACGGGAGCCAATCTGAGCATGCTGTTTGGATGAGAGTCCATGCAGGCGCTGTAGGACCAGGGAAAGGTAAGTGAGATTGGGCGACCTGGGGGGTTTCACACAGCGGGGCACCCCTGATTGGGGTGCCCGGGGGGCAAGGACTGGAACCCAGGATAGTCAAAATCCTGGGTTTTGGTCCACTTATAAAAAAAAAATAGAATACCAATAAATATTAACTACAAAAATAAAATGACTGTGGCCAGGATGTTGTGATTAGCGATGAGCGAATCGATCCGCACGAACCCGAATTCGTTCCGAATTTCAGGAAAAATTCAATTCTGAACGAATCCGAATTTTCCCGCGATTCGATCGATCGAAGTTTTCCTTTAAACTCCATTTATTTCAATTACAGGCATTCTAAAATGGTGGAAGCACATGTCCGGACATATTCCCTGGGGAAAGGTATCATGGGAAAGTCACATGCAGCCTATCAGCAGCCAGGAAGCCTGGTGACGTCACCGTGCTATATAAACCGGCAGCCATTTTCCTTGTGCCCAGTTCAGCATTGTATTGCGGCCAGAGCAGAGCTGGTTACAGACAGGGACAGAGTTAGAGATAGGTAGGGAGAGTCAGAGAGACCGACAGAGAGGTAGACAGAGCCAGGGAAAGATAGTGAAAGATAGGGAAAACCCGGAACGATCCAGTCAGGGACAGCATTGAAGTGACAGGGAAATCTTTTTTTTATTTTCATTAGCCAGATCAGTTTTCAATTCAATTTCAGATCTTTGTGCTGTAAACCTGCCTTGCCACTGTGCATCCCATCTATGCAGTGGCATATTTAACCCTATCTGTTACACACAAGCATTTCTCATAACTGGATTAGTTTTAATATTTTTTGTCTGGTTTAAATACACCAGCCCACATGGGCATCCCAAACCAGCACATGTCACCCCATCTGTTATACTAAATAAGCATTGTTCAGCCTCATTTTAATTCAGCTATTGCATTTTGAATTGGGTTTTGTCTGCTTTAAATACAACAGCCCACATGGGCATCCCAAACCAGCATGTCACCCTATCTGTTATACTAAATAAGCGTTGTTCAGCCTAATTTAATTAAGCTATTGCATTTTGAATTGGTTTTTGCCTACTGCCAAAATACTAGGCCGCAGGGTATCCCAAACCTGCATGTAGCACCCTATCTGCATTTTGAATTGGGTTTTGTCCTGCTGCCAAAACACTAGGCCGCAGGGTATCCCAAACCTGCACGTAGCACCCTATCTGTTTTACTAGATAAGCGTTGTTTAGCCTCATTTTAATTAAGCTATTGCATTTTGAATTGGGTTTTGTCTGCTTTAAATACATCAGCCCACATGGGCATCCCAAATCAGCACATGTCACCCTGTCTGTTATACTAAATAAACGTTGTTCAGCCTCATTTTAATTAAGCTATTACATTTTGAATTGTTTTTTGTCCTCCTGCCAAAACACTAGGCCGCAGGGTATCCCAAACATGCACGTAGCACCCTATCTGTTATACTAAATAAGCGTTGTTCAGCCTCATTTTAATTAAGCTATTGCATTTTGAATTCGGTTTTGTCCTGCTGCCAAAACACTAGGCCGCAGGGTATCCCAAACCTGCACGTAGCACCCTATGTGTTATACTAAATAAGCGTTGTTCAGCCTCATTTTAATTAAGCTATTGCATTTTGAATTGGGTTTGTCTGCTTTAAATACACAGCCCACATGGGCATCCCAAACAAGCACATGTCACCCTATCTGTTATACTAAATAAGCGTTGTTCAGCCTCATTTTAATTAAGCTATTGCATTTTGAATTGGGTTTTGTCTACTTTAAATACACCAACCCACATGGGCATCCCAATCAGCACATGTCACCCTATCTGTTATACTAAATAAGCGTTGTTCAGTCTCATTTTAATTAAGCTATTGCATTTTGAATTGGGTTTTGTCTGCTTTAAATACAACAGCCCACATGGGCATCCCAAACCAGCACATGTCACCCTATTTGTTATACTAAATAAGCGTTGTTCAGCCTCATTTTAATTAAGCTATTGCATTTTGAATTGTTTTTGTCCTGCTTTTAAAAAAAACACCAGGCCGCAGGGTATCCCAAACCTGCAAGTAGCACCCTATCTGTTATACTAAATACCCTTGTTCATCCTCAGCTTAATCAAGCTATTTCATTTTGAATTGGTTTTTGTCCTGCTTTTGAAAAAAACACCAGGCCGCAGGGTATCCCAAACCTGCACGTAGCACCTTATCTGTTATAATAAATTCGCTTGTTCATCCTCAGCTTAATCAAGCTATCGCATTTTGAATTGGTTTTTGGTCTGCAGCCAAAACACTAGGTCGCAGGGTATCCCAAACCTGCACGTAGCACCCTATCTGTTATACTAAATACGCTTGTTCATCCTCTGCTTATTCAAGCTATCGTATTTTGAATTGGTTTTTGTCCAGCTGCCAAAACACTAGGCCGCAGGGTATCCCAAACCTGCACGTAGCACCCTATCTGTTATACTAAATACCCTTGTTCATCCTCAGCTTAATCAAGCTATTGCATTTTGATTTGGTTTTTGTCCTGCTGCCAAAACACCAGGCCTCAGTGTATCCCAAACCTGCACGTAGCACCCTATATGTTATACTAAATAAGCGTTGTTCAGCCTCATTTTAATTAAGCTATTGCATTTTGAATTGAGTCTTGTCTGCTTTAAATACACCAGCCCACATGGGCATCCCAAACCAGCACATGTCACCCTATCTGTTATACTAAATAAGAGTTGTTCAGCCTCATTTTAATTAAGCTATTGCATTTTGAATTGGTTTTTGTCCTGCTGCCAAAACACTAGGCCGCAGGGTATCCCAAACCTGCACGTAGCACCCTATCTGTTACACTAAATACGCTTGTTCATCTTCAGCTTAATCAAGCTATCGCATTTTGAATTGTTTTTTGGTCTGCTGCCAAAACACTAGGCCGCAGGGTATCTCAAACCTGCACCTAGCACCCTATCTGTTATACTAAATATGCTTGTTCATCCTCAGCTTATTCAAGCTATTGCATTTTGAATTGGTTTTTGTCCTGCTGCCAAAACACTAGGCTGCAGGGTATCCCAAAGCTGCACGTAGCACCCTATCTGTTATACTAAATACCCTTGTTCATCCTCCGCTTAATCAAGCTATTGCATTGTGTATTGTTTTTGTCCAGCTGCCAAAACACTAGGCCGCAGGGTATCCCAAACCTGCACGTAGCACCCTATCTGTTATTCTAAATAAGCGTTGTTCAGCCTCATTTTAATTAAGCTATTGCATTTTGAATTGGGTTTTGTCTGCATTAAATACACCAGCCCACATGGGCATCCCAAACCTGCACGTAGCACCCTATCTGTTATACTAAATAAGCGTTGTTCAGCCTCATTTTAATTAAGCTATTGCATTTTGAATTGGGTTTTGTCCTGCTGCCAAAACACTAGGCCGCAGGGTATCCTAAACCTGCACATAGCACCCTATCTGTTAAACTAAATAAGCGTTGTTCATCCTCAGCTTAATCAAGCTATTGCATTTTGAGTTGGTTTTTGTCCTGCTGCCAAAACACTAGGCCGCAGGGTATCCCAAACCAGAACGTAGCACCCTATCTGTTATACTAAATAAGCGTTGTTCAGCCTCATTTTAATTAAGCTATTGCATTTTGATTTGGGTTTTGTCTGCTTTAAATACAACAGCCCACATGGGCATCCCAAACCAGCACATGTCACCCTGTCTGTTATACTAAATAAGCATTGTTCAGCCTCATTTTAATTAAGCTATTGTGTTTTGAATTGAGTTTTGTCTGCTTTAAATATACCAGCCCACATGGGCATCCCAAACCAGCACATGTCACCCTATCTGTTATACTAAATAAGCGTTGTTCAGCCTCATTTTAATTAAGCTATTGCATTTTGAATTGGGTTTTGTCTGCTTTAAATACACCAGCCCACATGGGCATCCCAAACCAGCACATGTCACCCTATCTGTTATACTAAATAAGCGTTGTTTAGCCTCATTTTAATTAAGCTATTGCATTTTGAATTGGTTTTTGTCCTGCTGCCAAAACACTAGGCCGCAGAGTATCCCAAACCAGCACATAGCACCCTATCTGTTATACTAAATAAGCGTTGTTCAGCCTCATTTTAATTAAGCTATTGCGTTTTGAATTGGGTTTTGTCTGCTTTAAATACAACAGCCCACACATGTCACTCTATCTGTTATACTAAATAAGCGTTGTTCAGCCTCATTTTAATTAAGCTATTGCATTTTGAATTGGTGTTTGTCCTGCTGCCAAAACACTAGGCCGCAGGGTATCCCAAACCTGCACATAGCACCTTATCTGTTATACTAAATAAGTATTGTTCAGCCTCATTTTAATTAAGCTATTGCATTTTGAATTGGGTTTTGTCCTGCTGCTAAAATAGGCCGCAGGGTATCCCAAACCTGCACGTAGCACCCTATCTGTTATACTAAATAAGTGTTTTTTAAGCCTCATTTTAATTAATCTATTGCATTTTGAATTGGGTTTTGTCCTGCTGCCAAAACACTAGGCCGCAGGGTATCCCAAACCTGCACGTAGCACCCTATCTATTATTCTAAATAAGCTTTGTTCATCCTCAGCTTAATCAAGCTATTGCATTTTGAATTGGTTTTTGTCCTGCTGCCAAAACACTAGGCCGTAGGGTAGCCCAAACCTGCACGTAGCACCCTATCTATTATACTAAATAAGCGTTGTTCAGCCTCATTTTAATTAAGCTATTGCATTTTGAATTGGGTTTTGTCTGCTTTAAATACACCATCCCACATGGGCATCCCAAACTAGCTCATGTCACCCTATCTGTTATACTAAATAAGTGTTGTTCAGCCTCATTTTAATTAAGCTATTGCATTTTGAATTGGGTTTTGTCTGCTTTAAATACAACAGCCCACATGGGCATCCCAAACCAGCACATGTCACCCTATCTGTTATACTAAATAAGCGTTGTTCAGCCTCATTTTAATTAAGCTATTGCATTTTGAATTGGGGTTTGTCTGCCTTAAATACACCAGCCCACATGGGCATCCCAAACCAGCACATGTCACCCTATCTGTTATACTAAATAAGCGTTGTTCAGCCTCATTTTAATTAAGCTATTGCATTTTGAATTGGTTTTTGTCCTGCTGCCAAAACACTAGGCTGCAGAGTATCCCAAACCTGCACGTAGCACCCTATCTGTTACACTAAATAAGCGTTGTTCAGCCTCATTTAATTAAGCTATTGCATTTTGAATTGGGTTTTGTCTGCTTTAAATACACCAGCCCACATGGGCATCCCAAACCTGCACAAAGCACCCTATCTGTTATACTAAACAAGCGTTGTTCAGGCTCATTTTAATTAAGCTATTGCATTTTGAATTGGGTTTTGTCTGCTTTAAATACGCCAGCCCACATGGGCATCCCGAACCAGCACATGTCACCCTATCTGTTATACTAAATAAGCGTTGTTCAGCCTCATTTTAATTAAGCTATTGCATTTTGAATTGGTTTTTGTCCTGCTGCCAAAACACTAGGCCGCAGGGTATCCCAAACATGCATGTAGCACCCTAACTGTTATATGAAATACGCTTGTTCATCCTCAGCTTAATCAAGCTATTGCATTTTGAATTGGTTTTTGTCCTGCTGCCAAAACACTAGGCCGCAGGGAATCCCAAACCTGCACGTAGCACCCTATCTGTTATACTAAGTACGCTTGTTCATCCTCAGCTTAATCAAGCTATTGCATTTTGAATTGGTTTTTGTCCTGCTGCCAAAACACTAGGCCGCAGGGTATTCCCAAACCTGCACGTAGCACCCTACCTGTTATACTAAATATGCTCGCTCAGCTTCAGCTTTATTAAGCTATTGCATTTTGAATTGGTTTTTGTCCTGCTGTAAAAACCCCAGGCCGCAGGGTATCCCAAACCTGCACATTTGACCCCATCTGTTACACAAAAGCAGCTTTTAAAGGCTTTTTCTCATAAATATATTGCAGTTTGAATTGTTTTTGTGTATGCTTTAAAAACACCAGGCCGCACGGTGTCCCAAACTTGCACATTTGACCCTATCTGTTACACTAAAGCAGCTTTTAAAGGCTATTTCTCATAAATATATTGCAGTTTGAATTGTTTTTGTGTGTGCTGTAAAAACACCAGGCCGCACGATATCCCAAACCTGCACATTTGACCCTATCTGTTACACTAAAGCAGCTTGTAAAGGCTATTTCTCATAAATATATTGCAGTTTGAATTGTTTTTGTGTGTACTGTAAAAACACCAGGCCTCAGGGTATCCCAAACCTGCACATTTGACCCTGTTACACTAAAGCAGCTTTTAAAGGCTATTTCTCATAAATATATTGCAGTTTGAATTGTTTCTGTGTCTGCTGTAAAAACCTCAGCCCACATGGGCATCCCAAACACTAGCATAAATATCTCAAGGCTACCTGCCTAATAACTGCTTGCATTTTATAATTAACTTCACTTTTCCACAATCAAGGGAGGCCTCCTCTGTATGTCAGGAGGGGGCATCCCAAACACTAGCAGTAATATTTCAAGAGTACCTGTCTATTAACTGGTTGCATTTTGTAAAGAAAGTCACTTTGTCAAATTGCGGCAGCCATTGCCTTTAGCCGAGGGGCATCCCAAATATGCTAGCATGCGTCTTTTAAGAGTGCTCACATTGAGCACATATGAGCTGGCAGCAGCAGCATAGGGAGCCTATATATTGCCTGAAAGACACACCCAGGAGTTGGCAGCAGCATAGGGAGCCCATATATTGTCTGAAAGACACACCCAGGAATTGGCAGCAGCATAGGGAGCCCGTATATTGTCTGAAAGACACACCCTGGAGTTGGCAGCAGCATAAGGAGCTTCCATGCATCAGCTACTACCATGGATCAGCCATTGTTGGCTGGAAATCCTGGTTGAACCATGCCTGATTCATCTTCACAAAGCTTCACAAGTTCTCCTTGGCATGACTATGGCCATCACTAAACACCCGCTCAGATGGCACACTACTGGCCAGGCAGGACAGCTTTTCCAGGGCAAACTCTGCTAGTTGCAGCCACAAGTCAAGTTTGGCTGCCCAGAAGTCCAGCGGATCCTCAAGGTGTGTTGGCATGGTCATGTCAAGGTATGACACGACCAGCTGGTTCAGGTCCTGCGAGTAGACTCACTATGTGGGTGTGGAAAGCTACTCATTAGCGACTGAAGACTGAGGCTGCTGCTGATGGAGCTGCTGCTGCTTCTCCTTCCACCCCATCCCCCCAAGCAGCCATGGCAGTGGAAGGTGATCGCAGAGGTCCCCCCGAGTCAGACCTGCGAGAGTATGGACCACGGCGCAGATAGGCATTGGCCAACTGACTACGTAGAATGTCTTTGTAGTAGGTCAGTTTGTCCTCGCTCTTGGCAGGTTTAAAAAATGCCCCCATTTTGTGCCGGTTCACTTCCGACGCGGCTTGATCGACCATTCCTGTCTGCTGCCTGTACTGACCTCTGCTTTGTCTGACCACGAAGCTGCCTGCCTCTCTGGATACCTCGCGATCTCTGACCTCCTGGCTTGACCCTTTGGCTACTCCTGACTACGCACCTGTCTCATCCCTGTACTCTGACGCCCCCTCCGGATTGACTACCTGTGAACGAGCTCGGCTTCGGGATACTCTTGTGGTTCATCGGCCTTCACCGCAAGCAGCCATCTTTTGCGCCTATTAAGACCGTGTCCGGTGAGGCGTACCTAGCGTCCCGGCAAACGGGGGCTTGACTATAGGCAGAAGCGGCGGTGGAGATTGGGGGTTGCCTGCTTACAGAAGGCTGGTGTCCCGCTGGGCATCACAGTATGGACCATGGCGCAGATAGGCATCGCCCAACTGACTACGTAGGATGTCTCTGTAGTAGGTCCTCCCTCTCAGTGGGTGTAAAAAATGCCCCCATTTTGTGCCGGAAGCGAGGGTCCAATAAGGTGGAGAGCCAGAAGTCATCCCGCTGACAAATGGAGACAATTCTGTGGTCACTACGCAAGCACATGAGCATTCATCATGCCATTTGTGCAAGTGACTCGGAGGGACTACCTGTCTCCATCTCCATTGCAAACTGCCACAGCGTGTCTGGGTCCTCAGTCTCACCTTCCTCACAACCCTCTAGCTCCTGTGGCTGCTCCTGCTCCTCCTCTCCTGTCAGATGACTAGATAAAATGGCCATTTTGTCAAACCTAAACTGTGCTTCGCTGTGCCCCTCCTCCTCCTCCACTTCAGCCCCCACAGGCTTCATGTGGCTGTGAAATGTATGCGCCATGTCTCCAGTGCCCTGACCAGCCATGGTTTCCAACATGTGTTGTAGTATATGAAGCAGTGGAATCTCATCGTTCATCTCATAGTCCTGGCAACTGACTAATAAAGTAGCTTCCTCAAAGGGCCTGAGCAAACGGCAGGTGTCACATATGAGCTGCCACTGGTTTACATTGAAGTTACACAGGGGAGTCCCCCTATCCGTTTGGATCAACAAGAAATCCGTGATGGCTTATCTCTGTTCCTATAGTCGATCCTGCATATGGAGGGTGGAATTCCAACGGGTGGAAACATCGCAAATCAGACTATGTTTGGGGACACCGTTCTGACGCTGAAGCTCAAGAAGGGTGTGCTTGGTGGTGTAGGAGTGGCTGAAGTGAATGCAAAGTTTCCTTCCCGTTGTTAGGATGTCTTGCAGATGGGGGGAAGACTTCAGAAAATGCTTGACAACTAGATTGAACACGTGTGCCATGGCAGGACGCATGGCTCAGGCTTCCTTGTCGCAGCACAGACAAGATGTTCTTCCCAGTGTCAGTCACCATGGGTCCCATTTGCAGTTTTTGTGGAGTAAGCCATGATTTAATTTATTGAGTTCTCATTTTTAGCAGTTCCTCCCATGTGTGGCTCTGTGGCTCAAGGCAAACCATGTGAAGAACAGCGTGAAACCGCCGTGTCCTGGACACATGGTAGGCTGGAAGGGCACTGGGAAAAAAAAAAAATATTTAGAAAAAACAAAATGCAAAAAAAAAAAAAATGAAAAAACAAATTGGTACCAAAATTCACAAATTTTTTTAAAAAGACAATGGAAATTTTTTTTTAAAAAAATTCAAAAAAATATATATATATATAAAAATATATATATATTTTTTAAATACATTTTATATGTTACTGTTATTATATTAGATGTTATTGTTGCTATGTTATATGTTATTATTATAAATATGTTCAAATAAGATAAATGTTAAATATTAATATGTAATTGACAATTAGCCACTTTTTTCTACGACACCATTGCTAAGTGCAAGTACACTGTCACAGGCACAAAGGCCTAGGAGCGTGAAGGCCACAGCGGAGGGACCTGTCCAAGTTGCTGTTGTGGTTGTGCAGGAACCACAGTCACCCAGTGGGCCTTAAAGGATATGTATTGTCCCTGACCGTAGTTAAAGCTCCGGACGTAGGCACTGCTGTGCACTTTGGTACACACTGACAGGCTAAAGGACTGGCCCACCTTCTGTTCAACAAAATTGTACAGGGCTGGTACTGCCTTCTTCGCAAATAAATGACAGCATGGGACTCTCCACCTCGGCTCGGCACAAGCCATCAGTTCTCTGAAAGGTCCACCAACTCAAAAGGGAGGGACTGCAGCAGCTGCAACTTATACAGGAGCAAATTTAGCTTCTGCACGTTGGATGAGTGGGCACATACTGTTGTCTCTTGGACATGGCTTGGCCAATGGATTGCTGGCAGAATGACTGACTCGGATTAAGAGGAGGAGGAGCATCTGGAGGGACAGAGGATGGGTATGACACACAGGAGGTGGTGGAGCCTTGGCTGGCTGGAACAGAGAGCGGCGTGCCACTGGGTAATGCAGCAGGCTGGACCACCACTTTGGAGCCAACTCTCCCAGGCCGCTTGATGGTGACGCTGCAAATGTTGACGCAGGGTCCAACAGTGGCACCCTGGCCACACTTCACCTTCTGCCTACACATCTTTCATATAGCCATGTTAACTTCCTGCGGATGCTTGATGAAAAACTGCCACATGGCCTTGTAGCTAATTTATCCTACCAACAGTCCGCACGAATTCACTGCTGCTGCTGCTGCCGCCGCCGCCAGCTCCAGGGACCCTCTTCCACTACACTGGGAAGATAGCCTGCCGCGCAAGTGGTCTACCCCGAGCACATTTGCCTCCATACTTTCCCCTTCTGCCACCATGCTGGCCGCTAAATCTGTCACTCTCCATCACTCCAAGCCTTTAAAAGTGCCCTCAATACTCACTGATGTCCTCCTCAGGTTCCTCAACAGTGTCTGCTTAAGAAGCCAAAACGCTTGCAACACCACCTCCCATGCCACTCTCCTTATCACTACTTGCCCGCCTAGTGGAAGAAGCGGCGAGTGTCTCCTCCACTTCTTGGCTGGGCAGTAGCTGCTGATTTTTCTGATTATCAGATCGTCCTCACTGAATAGTGGAGCTGAACCCTAAACATAAGACATAACCGACAGTTGACTGGGGGTGTCAGATGTCACTGCAGTGGATGATCGTGTTAACCAATGGATGATGGCAGATGGGTTGCTGGTCAAGACACGACCGCTAGCTGATCCCGGGAGATCAGTCCTCTCACTGAGACTCCTGCTGCCACTCACCTCTAGTCTGCTGCAACCTCTGCTTGATGAATTTAGGCCTCTGCAACTTCTCTGTGCCCATCCTGCCACTTCTCTGGCAGACATACTTAGTGCGTATATGAGGGGAGGACAAAATGCTACTCTACACTTAAAACAGGATTTGTCGATAAGAGCAGCAGGTGTTTAACTCTCTATGGTCTTTCACTAAGTAGTTACTAGGCCCTGAAGACTTTAACACAAACAAAGTGATGAAACTCTTTGATGTGCGTAAGTGATGCTCTGATGAGAGCAATTCAATGTGCTCCAGTATGCTTCAAAAATGTTTTTTTTTTCAGAGACTGGCCTACGTGGAAATGAATTGGGCATGGATCAGCCAAGATTTCCACCCACCAATGCCCGATGCATTAGAGTAGATTGATCATGGGTAGAGATGAGCGAACTTTTGAAAAATTCGATTCGACTGATTCGCCGAATTTTCCGACAAAAATCGTTTCGACCCGAATAAATTCGCGACGAATCGCTATTAAAAACGGCTATTTCTGAGCCTCCTAGAGCCTCAATAGGGTTGTAAACCATTCTGCCTTGCTGTAACACGCACAGGATGCGTGCTGGGTTAGTTAAATAATACTTTGAAGAAATATCACATGCAGATCAGAAGCATCGCTAATAGAATCGCAGAGCGGCACAATTGAATTCAAGAGAGTTGAAGTGGCATCACTATGAGGGGCAGGAGCCCAAACATTGCTTTAAAGAGACACTGGAGTTGGCAGCAGCAGGAGCCCAAAAATTGGATGAATCACACCCTGGAGTTGGCAGCAGCAGCAGGAGCCCAAACATTACTTTAAAGAGACCCTGGAGTTGGCTTCAGGAGCCCAAAAATTGGATGAATCACACCCTGGAGTTGGCAGCAGCAGCAGGAGCCCAAATATTACTTTAAAGAGACCCTGGGGTTGGCTTCAGGAGCCCAAAAATTGGATGAATCACACCCTGGAGTTGGCAGCAGCAGCAGCAGGAGCCCAAACATTACTTCAAAGAGACCCTGGGGTTGGCTTCAGGAGCCCAAAAATTGGATGAATCACATCCTGGAGTTGGCAGGAGTTGACAGCAGCAGCAGCAGGAGCTTAAACATTACTTTAAAGAGACCCTGGGGTTGGCTTCAGGAGCCCAAAAATTGGATGAATCACACCCTGGAGTTGGCAGAAGTAGGCAGCAGCAGCAGGAGCCCAAACATTACTTAAAGAGACACTGGGGTTGGCTTCAGGAGCCCAAAAAATTGGATGAATCACACCCTGGAGTTGGCAGGAGTTGACAGCAGCAGCAGGAGCCCAAATATTACTTCAAAGAGACCCTGGGGTTGGCTTCAGGAGCCCAAAAATTGGATGAATCACACCCTGGAGTTGGCAGGAGTTGGCAGCAGCAGCAACAGGAGCCCAAACATTACTTTAAAGAGACCCTGGGGTTGGCTTCAGGAGCCCAAAAATTGGATGAATAACACCCTGGAGTTGGCAGCAGCAGCAGCAGGAGCCCAAATATTACTTTAAAGAGACCCTGGGGTTGGCTTCAGGAGCCCAAAAATTGGATGAATCACACCCTGGAGTTGGCAGCAGCAGCAGCAGGAGCCCAAATATTACTTTAAAGAGACACTGGGGTTGGCTTCAGGAGCCCAAAAATTGGATGAATCACACCCTGGAGTTGGCAGGAGTTGGCAGCAGCAGCAACAGGAGCCCAAATATTACTTTAAAGAGACCCTGGGGTTGGCTTCAGGAGCCCAAAAATTGGATGAATCACACCCTGGAGTTGGCAGCAGCAGCAGCAGGAGCCCAAATATTACTTTAAAGAGACACTGGGGTTGGCCTCAGGAGCCCAAAAATTGGATGAATCACACCCTGGAGTTGGCAGCAGCAGGAGCCCAAATATTACTTTAAAGAGACCCTGGGGTTGGCCTCAGGAGCCCAAAAATTGGATGAATCACACCCTGGAGTTGGCAGCAGCAGCAGCAGCAGGAGCCCAAACATTACTTTAAAGAGACACTGGGGTTGGCTTCAGGAGCCCAAAAATTGGATGAATCACACCCTGGAGTTGGCAGAAGTTGGCAGCAGCAGCAGCAGCAGGAGCCCAAATATTACTTTAAAGAGACCCTGGGGTTGGCCTCAGGAGCCCAAAAATTGGATGAATCACACCCTGGAGTTGGCAGCAGCAGGAGCCCAAATATTACTTTAAAGAGACCCTGGGGTTGGCCTCAGGAGCCCAAAAATTGGATGAATCACACCCTGGAGTTGCAAGCAGCAGCAGGAGCCCAAACATTACTTTAAAAAGACCCTGGGGTTGGCTTCAGGAGCCCAAAAATTGGATGAATCACACCCTGGAGTTGGCAGCAGCAGGAGCCCAAACATTACTTTAAAGAGACACTGGAGTTGGCTTCAGGAGCCCAAAAATTGGATGAATCACACCCTGGAGTTGGCAGAAGTTGGCAGCAGCAGCAGCAGGAGCCCAAATATTACTTTAAAGAGACCCTGGGGTTGGCCTCAGGAGCCCAAAAATTGGATGAATCACACCCTGGAGTTGGCAGCAGCAGGAGCCCAAATATTACTTTAAAGAGACCCTGGGGTTGGCTTCAGGAGCCCAAAAATTGGATGAATCACACCCTGGAGTTGGCAGAAGTTGGCAGTAGCAGCAGCAGGAGCCCAAATATTACTTTAAAGAGACACTGGGGTTGGCTTCAGGAGCCCAAAAATTGGATGAATCACACCCTGGAGTTGGCAGGAGTTGACAGCAGCAGCAGCAGGAGCCCAAATATTACTTTAAAGAGACCCTGGGGTTGGCTTCAGGAGCCCAAAAATTGGATGAATCACACCCTGGAGTTGGCAGGAGTTGGCAGCAGCAGCAACAGGAGCCCAAACATTACTTTAAAGAGACCCTGGGGTTGGCTTCAGGAGCCCAAAAATTGGATGATTCACACCCTGGAGTTGGCAGCAGCAGCAGCAGGAGCCCAAATATTACTTTAAAGAGACCCTGGGGTTGGCTTCAGGAGCCTAAAAATTGGATGAATCACACCCTGGAGTTGGCAGAAGTTGGCAGCAGCAGCAGCAGCAGGAGCCCAAATATTACTTTAAAGAGACCCTGGGGTTGGCCTCAGGAGCCCAAAAATTGGATGAATCACACCCTGGAGTTGGCAGCAGCAGGAGCCCAAATATTACTTTAAAGAGACCCTGGGGTTGGCTTCAGGAGCCCAAAAATTGGATGAATCACACCCTGGAGTTGGCAGAAGTTGGCAGCAGCAGCAGCAGGAGCCCAAATATTACTTTAAAGAGACCCTGGGGTTGGCCTCAGGAGCCCAAAAATTGGATGAATCACACCCTGGAGTTGGCAGCAGCAGGAGCCCAAATATTACTTTAAAGAGACCCTGGGGTTGGCCTCAGGAGCCCAAAAATTGGATGAATCACACCCTGGAGTTGCAAGCAGCAGCAGGAGCCCAAATATTACTTTAAAGAGACCCTGGGGTTGGCTTCAGGAGCCCAAAAATTGGATGAATCACACCCTGGAGTTGGCAGGAGTTGACAGCAGCAGCAGCAGGAGCCCAAATATTACTTTAAAGAGACCCTGGGGTTGGCTTCAGGAGCCCAAAAATTGGATGAATCACACCCTGGAGTTGGCAGGAGTTGGCAGCAGCAGCAACAGGAGCCCAAACATTACTTTAAAGAGACCCTGGGGTTGGCTTCAGGAGCCCAAAAATTGGATGATTCACACCCTGGAGTTGGCAGCAGCAGCAGCAGGAGCCCAAATATTACTTTAAAGAGACCCTGGGGTTGGCTTCAGGAGCCCAAAAATTGGATGAATCACACCCTGGAGTTGGCAGAAGTTGGCAGCAGCAGCAGCAGCAGGAGCCCAAATATTGCTTTAAAGAGACCTTGGGGTTGGCCTCAGGAGCCCAAAAATTGGATGAATCACACCCTGGAGTTGGCAGGAGTTGGCAGCAGCAGCAACAGGAGCCCAAACATTACTTTAAAGAGACCCTGGGGTTGGCTTCAGGAGCCCAAAAATTGGATGATTCACACCCTGGAGTTGGCAGCAGCAGCAGCAGGAGCCCAAATATTACTTTAAAGAGACCCTGGGGTTGGCTTCAGGAGTCCAAAAATTGGATGAATCACACCCTGGAGTTGGCAGAAGTTGGCAGCAGCAGCAGCAGCAGGAGCCCAAATATTACTTTAAAGAGACCCTGGGGTTGGCCTCAGGAGCCCAAAAATTGGATGAATCACACCCTGGAGTTGGCAGCAGCAGGAGCCCAAATATTACTTTAAAGAGACCCTGGGGTTGGCTTCAGGAGCCCAAAAATTGGATGAATCACACCCTGGAGTTGGCAGAAGTTGGCAGCAGCAGCAGCAGGAGCCCAAATATTACTTTAAAGAGACCCTGGGGTTGGCCTCAGGAGCCCAAAAATTGGATGAATCACACCCTGGAGTTGGCAGCAGCAGGAGCCCAAATATTACTTTAAAGAGACCCTGGGGTTGGCCTCAGGAGCCCAAAAATTGGATGAATCACACCCTGGAGTTGCAAGCAGCAGCAGGAGCCCAAACATTACTTTAAACAGACCCTGGGGTTGGCTTCAGGAGCCCAAAAATTGGATGAATCACACCCTGGAGTTGGCAGCAGCAGCAGCAGGAGCCCAAACATTACTTTAAAGAGACACTGGAGTTGGCTTCAGGAGCCCAAAAATTGGATGAATCACACCCTGGAGTTGGCAGAAGTTGGCAGCAGCAGCAGCAGGAGCCCAAATATTACTTTAAAGAGACCCTGGGGTTGGCCTCAGGAGCCCAAAAATTGGATGAATCACACCCTGGAGTTGGCAGCAGCAGGAGCCCAAATATTACTTTAAAGAGACCCTGGGGTTGGCCTCAGGAGCCCAAAAATTGGATGAATCACACCCTGGAGTTGGCAGCAGCAGGAGCCCAAATATTACTTTAAAGAGACCCTGGGGTTGGCCTCAGGAGCCCAAAAATTGGATGAATCACACCCTGGAGTTGCAAGCAGCAGCAGGAGCCCAAACATTACTTTAAACAGACCCTGGGGTTGGCTTCAGGAGCCCAAAAATTGGATGAATCACACCCTGGAGTTGGCAGCAGCAGCAGCAGGAGCCCAAACATTACTTTAAAGAGACACTGGAGTTGGCTTCAGGAGCCCAAAAATTGGATGAATCACACCCTGGAGTTGGCAGAAGTTGGCAGCAGCAGCAGGAGCCCAAATATTACTTTAAAGTGACCCTGGGGTTGGCCTCAGGAGCCCAAAAATTGGATGAATCACACCCTGGAGTTGGCAGCAGCAGGAGCCCAAATATTACTTTAAAGAGACCCTGGGGTTGGCCTCAGGAGCCCAAAAATTGGATGAATCACACCCTGGAGTTGCAAGCAGCAGCAGGAGCCCAAACATTACTTTAAACAGACCCTGGGGTTGGCTTCAGGCGCCCAAAAATTGGATGAATCACACCCTGGAGTTGGCAGCAGCAGCAGCAGGAGCCCAAACATTAGTTTAAAGAGACACTGGAGTTGGCTTCAGGAGCCCAAAAATTGGATGAATCACACCCTGGAGTTGGCAGAAGTTGGCAGCAGCAGCAGCAGGAGCCCAAATATTACTTTAAAGAGACCCTGGGGTTGGCCTCAGGAGCCCAAAAATTGGATGAATCACACCCTGGAGTTGGCAGCAGCAGGAGCCCAAATATTACTTTAAAGAGACACTGGGGTTGGCTTCAGGAGCCCAAAAATTGGATGAATCACACCCTGGAGTTGGCAGAAGTTGGCAGCAGCAGGAGCCCAAATATTACTTTAAAGAGACCCTGGGGTTGGCCTCAGGAGCCCAAAAATTGGATGAATCACACCCTGGAGTTGGCAGAAGTTGGCAGCAGCAGCAGCAGGAGCCCAAATATTACTTTAAAGAGACCCTGGGGTTGGCTTCAGGAGCCCAAAAATTGGATGAATCACACCCTGGAGTTGGCAGGAGTTGGCAGCAGCAGCAACAGGAGCCCAAACATTACTTTAAAGAGACCCTGGGGTTGGCTTCAGGAGCCCAAAAATTGGATGATTCACACCCTGGAGTTGGCAGCAGCAGCAGCAGGAGCCCAAATATTACTTTAAAGAGACCCTGGGGTTGGCTTCAGGAGCCCAAAAATTGGATGAATCACACCCTGGAGTTGGCAGCAGCAGCAGCAGGAGCCCAAATATTACTTTAAAGAGACCCTGGGGTTGGCTTCAGGAGCCCAAAAATTGGATGAATCACACCCTGGAGTTGGCAGCAGCAGCAGCAGGAGCCCAAATATTACTTTAAAGAGACACTGGGGTTGGCTTCAGGAGCCCAAAAATTGGATGAATCACACCCTGGAGTTGGCAGAAGTTGGCAGCAGCAGCAGCAGCAGCAGGAGCCCAAATATTACTTTAAAGAGACCCTGGGGTTGGCTTCAGGAGCCCAAAAATTGGATGAATCACACCCTGGAGTTGGCAGGAGTTGACAGCAGCAGCAGCAGGAGCCCAAACATTACTTAAAAGAGACCCTGGGGTTGGCTTCAGGAGCCCAAAAATTGGATGAATCACACCCTGGAGTTGGCAGCAGCAGCAGCAGGAGCCCAAATATACACTGGAGTTGGCTTCAGGAGCCCAAAAATTGGATGAATCACACCCTGGAGTTGGCAGAAGTTGGCAGCAGCAGCAGCAGGAGCCCAAAAAATGGCCTAAAGACATAAATATGTTTTGCACCATTTGGAAAGTGTAAAACGTGGCACCATGCTGAATCTCGTCGCATGCATCAGGCATTGGTGGGTGGAAATCCTGGCTGATCCATCCCTGATTCATTTTGACAAAGGTGAGTCTCTCCACATTTTTAGTTGACAGACGAGTTCTCCTCGCCGTAACTATGGCCCCCGCCGCACTAAACACCCGCTCAGATGGCACGCTACTTGCCGGGCAGGACAGCTTTTCCAGGGCAAACTCTGCTAGTTGCGGCCACAAATCAAGTTTGGCTGCCCAGAAGTCCAGCGGATCCTCAAGGTGTGTTGGCATGGTCATGTCAAAGTATGACATGACCTGCTGGTTGAGGTCCTGCTCCAGGTCTTCCTGCTGCTCATGAGTAGCCTCACTATGCGGGTGTAGAAAGCTACTCATTAGCGACTGAAGACTGAGGCTGCTGCTGCTGATGGAACTTCTGCTGCTGCTGCTGCTGCTGCCAACCCCCCCAGCGGCCATGGCAGTGGAAGGTGAGCGCAGAGGTCCCCTCGAGTCAGACCTGCGAGAGTATGGACCATGGCGCAGATAGGCATCGGCCAACTGCCTACGTAGAATGTCTTTGTAGTAGTTGAGTTTGTCCTCCCTCTCGGTGGGTTTAAAAAATGCCCCCATTTTGTGCCGGAAGCGAGGGTCCAATAAGGTGGACAGCCAGAAGTCATCCCGCCGACAGATGGAAACAATTCTGGGGTCACTACGCAAGCACGTGAGCATGCTTCGTGCCATTTGCGCAAGTGACTCGGATGGACTACCTGTCTCCATCTCCACTGCATACTGCCACGGTGTGCCCGGGTCCTCTGTCTCGCCTTCCTCAAAAACCTCTAGCTCCTCTGGCTGCTCCTGCTCCTCCTCTCCTGTCCGCTGACTAGATAAACCAGCCATTTCGCCAAGCCTAAACTGTGTTTCGCTGGGCAACTCCTCCTCCTCCTCTTCCTCCTCCTCCTCCAGTTCAGCTCCAGCGGGGTTCATGTGGCCGTAAGATGTAAACGCCATGTCTCCAGTGCCCTGACCAGCCATGGTTTCCAACATGTGCTGTAGTACATGAAGCAGTGGAATCACGTCGTTCATCCCGTAATCCTGCCGACTGACAAATAAAGTGGCATCCTCAAAGGGCCTGAGCAAACGGCAGGTGTCACGTATGAGCTGCCACTGGTTGACATTGAAGTTACACAGGGGAGTCCCCCTATCTGCTTGGATCATCAGGAAATCCGTGATGGCTTTTCTCTGTTCATATAATCGGTCCAACATGTGAAGGGTGGAATTCCAACGGGTGGAAACATCGCAAATCAGACTATGTTGGGGGATACCATTCTGACGCTGTAGCTCAAGAAGGGTGTGTTTGGCGGTGTAGGAGTGGCTGAAGTGCATGCAAAGTTTCCTTGAAGTTGTTAGGATGTCTTGCAGATGGGGGGAACACTTCAGAAACCGCTTGACAACCAGATTGAAGACGTGAGCCATGCAGGGGGCATGGGTCAGGCTTCCTTGGCGCAGCGCAGACAAAATGTTCTTCCCATTGTCGGTAACCATGATTCCCATTTTAAGTTTTCTCGGAGTAAGCCATGTTTGGATTTCCTGATGAATACATTTAAGCAGTTCCTCCCCTGTGTGACTCCGTTCGCCAAGACAAACCATGTGAAGCACTGCGTGACACCTCCGTGCCCTGCACACATGGTAGACTGGAGGGGCACTGAGACTTGAGCCTACAGTGGAGGGTGAGGAGATGGCGGAGGATGAGGAGGCCGAGTCGCACGGTGTCACAGGCCCAATGGGCAGAGAGCGCGGAGGCCGAAGTGGCGTGACCTGTCCAAGTTGCTGCTGCTGCTGCAAAGGGACCACATTCACCCAGTGGGCCGTAAACGACATGTACTGCCCCTGACCGTAGTTACAGCTCCAGATGTCGGCGCTGCCATGTATTTTGCTACACACCGACAGGCTCAAGGACTGGCCCACCTTCTGTTCAACAAAAGTGTGTAGCGCTGGTACTGCCTTCTTGGCAAAGAAATGACGGCTTGGGACTCTCCACCTCGGCTCGGCACAAGCCATCAGTTCTCTGAAAGGTGCAGATTCCACCACCTGAAAAGGGAGCGACTGCAGCACCAGCAACTTGGACAGGAGCACATTCAGCTTCTGCGCCGTAGGATGAGTGGGCGCATACTGCTGTCTCTTGGACATGGCTTCGCTGATGGATTGCTGGCGGGATGCATGACTTGGAGGAGGAGGAGCAATAGCGACAGAGGATGGGTATGACGCACAGCTGCCTTCGGCTGAGGTGCTGGAGCCTTGGCTGGCAGAAATTGGGAGCTCACTTGGTGAGGAAGCAGACTGGACCACCCCTTGGGAGCCTCGGTTCTCCCAGGTCGCTTTATGGTGACGCATCATATGTTGACGCAGGGCCGTGGTGCCAACATTTGGACCCTGGCCACGCTTCACCTTTTGCCTACATATCTTGCATGTGGCCATGTTACCCTCCTGCGGATGCCTCAGGAAAAACTGCCACACTGCCGAGTAGCTACTTTTCCCACCCCCTGGCCTCACTGATTCACTGCTGCTGTTGCCAACTCCAGGAACCCCTGCTCCACTACCTCCCGATAAGGTAGACTGCCGCACAGCAGGTGCTCTACCCCGGCCCCGGCCCTGGCCGGCTCCAGCCTTTGGAATTGTGCCCCCATGCTGACTGCTACCACCTTGCTGCCTCAGCTGCTGACTCCGGGGCAACCTGCGCCCCTCTTCTCCTGATGATGACGATGAAGCCCCTTCCTCACCCGGCTCCCAAGTGCGATCGGCTTCATCGTCATCATCATCATCACCGAGTTGTGGCTGTACGTCACTGATGTTCGTGGATTCGTCAACAGTGTCTGGCGCAGGAGCTGGAATGCTCGCAGCACCCACGACACTGTCCACATCACTATTTGTCTGCCTAGCTAAAGAAGCCACCTCCATTTCTTGGCTGGGCAGTAGCTGCTGACTGTCCTCCTGTATCTGATCGTCCTCCTCACTAAAGAGTGGAGCTGAACCCAAAGCATAGGATACGTCGCTGGGGGAGGGAACGGCGTAGGACAGAGGCAATGGGAGGACAGGGACTGCTCTCGGGGCATGCCAACTCAGGGTTGTGTCAGAGGAACCTACCGACCCTAGACTGGGGGTCTCAGACGTAAGTTGTGATGATGTTGTTGATGAGCGCGTCAACCAATCTACCACGGCAGATGCGTTACTGGTGGAGACCCGACCGCTAGCAGATACTGGCAGATTAGGTCTCTCAGCGTGACTCCTGCTGCTACTGGCCCCCAGTCTGATGCGAGCTCTGCCTGCGGAATCTTGGCCTCTGCCACTCCTCTTTTCACTTCCAGGCACTTGTCTGCCCGACATAGTCTAACTGGCGTGGTAGTAGGTGATATTTTAAGAACCCCCAGGCAGCGGTGGGTCTATATGAAACAGAATATAATGCACACCAAAAGTGAGCAGTAACACTCAGCCTCCAACAGGCCTGCCTAGTGTAAATAAGAGAGCTTCTTAGTGTAAAAAAAGAGGGGTATGCTATGTTACAGAATGGGATGCCCCAACAGCCAGCAGTGCACCTGGCAGCAGTAAGACTATGCACAGCAAAAGTGTCTTTATCAGGCCTAATTTCTATTAGAATAAGTGCAAATGGTTATTATGGTATTAAATAGAGGCTGGTGTAGTCACAGAATGGGATGCCACAAAAACCAGAGAGCATGCACAGCAAAAGTGTCTTTATCAGGCCTAATTTCTATGAGAATAAGTGCAAATGGTTATTATGGTATTAAATAGAGGCTGGTGTAGTCACAGAATGGGATGCCACAAAAACCAGAGAGCATGCACAGCAAAAGTGTCTTTATCAGGCCTGATTTCTATGAGAATAAATGCAAATGGTTATTATGGTATTAAATAGAGGCTGGTGTAGTCACAGAATGGGATGCCACAAAAACCAGAGAGCATGCACAGCAAAAGTGTCTTTATCAGGCCAAATTTCTATGAGAATAAGTGCAAATGGTTATTATGGTATTAAATAGAGGCTGGTGTAGTCACAGAATGGGATGCCACAAAAACCAGAGAGCATGCACAGCAAAAGTGTCTTTATCAGGCCTAATTTCTATGAGAATAAGTGCAAATGGTTATTATGGTATTAAATAGAGGCTGGTGTAGTCACAGAATGGGATGCCACAAAAACCAGAGAGCATGCACAGCAAAAGTGTCTTTATCAGGCCTAATTTCTATGAGAATAAGTGCAAATGGTTATTATGGTATTAAATAGAGGCTGGTGTAGTCACAGAATGGGATGCCACAAAAACCAGAGAGCATGCACAGCAAAGTGTCTTTATCAGGCCTAATTTCTATGAGAATAAGTGCAAATGGTTATTATGGTATTACATAGAGGCTGGTGTAGTCACAGAATGGGATGCAACAAAAACCAGAGAGCATGCACAGCAAAAGTGTCTTTATCAGGCCTAATTTCTATGAAAATAAGTGCAAATGGTTATTATGGTATTAAATAGAGGCTGGTGTAGTCACAGAATGGGATGCCACAAAAACCAGAGAGCATGCACAGCAAAAGTGTCTTTATCAGGCCTAATTTCTATGAGAATAAGTGCAAATGGTTATTATGGTATTAAATAGAGGCTGGTGTAGTCACAGAATGGGATGCCACAAAAACCAGAGAGCATGCACAGCAAAAGTGTCTTTATCAGGCCTAATTTCTATGAGAATAAGTGCAAATGGTTATTATGGTATTAAATAGAGGCTGGTGTAGTCACAGAATGGGATGCCACAAAAACCAGAGAGCATGCACAGCAAAAGTGTCTTTATCAGGCCTGATTTCTATGAGAATAAGTGCAAATGGTTATTATGGTATTAAATAGAGGCGGTGTAGTCACAGAATGGGATGCCACAAAAACCAGAGAGCATGCACAGCAAAAGTGTCTTTATCAGGCCTAATTTCTATGAGAATAAGTGCAAATGGTTATTATGGTATTAAATAGAGGCTGGTGTAGTCACAGAATGGGATGCCACAAAAACCAGAGAGCATGCACAGCAAAAGTGTCTTTATCAGGCCTAATTTCTATGAGAATAAGTGCAAATGGTTATTAAGGTATTAAATAGAGGCTGGTGTAGTCACAGAATGGGATGCCACAAAAACCAGAGAGCATGCACAGCAAATGTGTCTTTATCAGGCCTAATTTCTATGAGAATAAGTGCAAATGGTTATTATGGTATTAAATAGAGGCTGGTGTAGTCACAGAATGGGATGCCACAAAAACCAGAGAGCATGCACAGCAAAAGTGTCTTTATCAGGCCTAATTTCTATGAGAATAAGTGCAAATGGTTATTATGGTATTAAATAGAGGCGGTGTAGTCACAGAATGGGATGCCACAAAAACCAGAGAGCATGCACAGCAAAAGTGTCTTTATCAGGCCTAATTTCTATGAGAATAAGTGCAAATGGTTATTATGGTATTAAATAGAGGCTGGTGTAGTCACAGAATGGGATGCCACAAAAACCAGAGAGCATGCACAGCAAAAGTGTCTTTATCAGGCCTAATTTCTATGAGAATAAGTGCAAATGGCTATTATGGTATTAAATAGAGGCGGTGTAGTCACAGAATGGGATGCCACAAAAACCAGAGAGCATGCACAGCAAAAGTGTCTTTATCAGGCCTAATTTCTATGAGAATAAGTGCAAATGGTTATTATGGTATTAAATAGAGGCTGGTGTAGTCACAGAATGGGATGCCACAAAAACCAGAGAGCATGCACAGCAAAAGTGTCTTTATCAGGCCTAATTTCTATGAGAATAAGTGCAAATGGTTATTATGGTATTAAATAGAGACTGGTGTAGTCACAGAATGGGATGCCACAAAAACCAGAGAGCATGCACAGCAAAAGTGTCTTTATCAGGCCAAATTTATATGAGAATAAGTGCAAATGGTTATTATGGTATTAAATAGAGGCTGGTGTAGTCACAGAATGGGATGCCACAAAAACCAGAGAGCATGCACAGCAAAAGTGTCTTTATCAGGCCTGATTTCTATGAGAATAAGTGCAAATGGTTATTATGGTATTAAATAGAGGCTGGTGTAGTCACAGAATGGGATGCCACAAAAACCAGAGAGCATGCACAGCAAAAGTGTCTTTATCAGGCCTAATTCCTATGAGAATAAGTGCAAATGGTTATTATGGTATTAAATAGAGGCTGGTGTAGTCACAGAATGGGATGCCACAAAAACCAGAGAGCATGCACAGCAAAAGTGTCTTTATCAGGCCTAATTTCTATGAGAATAAGTGCAAATGGTTACTATGGTATTAAATAGAGGCTGGTGTAGTCACAGAATGGGATGCCACAAAAACCAGAGAGCATGCACAGCAAAAGTGTCTTTATCAGGCCTAATTTCTATGAGAATAAGTGCAAATGGTTATTATGGTATTAAATAGAGGCTGGTGTAGTCACAGAATGGGATGCCACAAAAACCAGAGAGCATGCACAGCAAAAGTGTCTTTATCAGGCCTAATTTCTATGAGAATAAGTGCAAATGGTTATTATGGTATTAAATAGAGGCTGGTGTAGTCACAGAATGGGATGCCACAAAAACCAGAGAGCATGCACAGCAAAAGTGTCTTTATCAGGCCTAATTTCTATGAGAATAAGTGCAAATGGTTATTATGGTATTAAAAAGAGGCGGTGTAGTCACAGAATGGGATGCCACAAAAACCAGAGAGCATGCACAGCAAAAGTGTCTTTATCAGGCCTAATTTCTATGAGAATAAGTGCAAATGGTTATTATGGTATTAAATAGAGTCTGGTGTAGTCACAGAATGGGATGCCACAAAAACCAGAGAGCATGCACAGCAAAAGTGTCTTTATCAGGCCTAATTTCTATGAGAATAAGTGCAAATGGTTATTATGGTATTAAATAGAGGCTGGTGTAGTCACAGAATGGGATGCCACAAAAACCAGAGAGCATGCACAGCAAAAGTGTCTTTATCAGGCCTAATTTCTATGAGAATAAGTGCAAATGGTTATTATGGTATTAAATAGAGGCTGGTGTAGTCACAGAATGGGATGCCACAAAAACCAGAGAGCATGCACAGCAAAAGTGTCTTTATCAGGCCTAATTTCTATGAGAATAAGTGCAAATGGTTATTATGGTATTAAATAGAGGCTGGTGTAGTCACAGAATGGGATGCCACAAAAACCAGAGAGCATGCACAGCAAAAGTGTCTTTATCAGGCCTAATTTCTATGAGAATAAGTGCAAATGGTTATTATGGTATTAAGTAGAGGCTGGTGTAGTCACAGAATGGGATGCCACAAAAACCAGAGGGCATGCACAGCAAAAGTGTCTTTATCAGGCCTAATTTCTATGAGAATAAGTGCAAATGGTTATTATGGTATTAAATAGAGGCGGTGTAGTCACAGAATGGGATGCCACAAAAACCAGAGAGCATGCACAGCAAAAGTGTCTTTATCAGGCCTAATTTCTATGAGAATAAGTGCAAATGGTTATTATGGTATTAAATAGAGGCTGGTGTAGTCACAGAATGGGATGCCACAAAAACCAGAGAGCATGCACAGCAAAAGTGTCTTTATCAGGCCTAATTTCTATGAGAATAAGTGCAAATGGTTATTATGGTATTAAATAGAGGCTGGTGTAGTCACAGAATGGGATGCCACAAAAACCAGAGAGCATGCACAGCAAAAGTGTCTTTATCAGGCCTAATTTCTATGAGAATAAGTGCAAATGGTTATTATGGTATTAAATAGAGGCGGTGTAGTCACAGAATGGGATGCCACAAAAACCAGAGAGCATGCACAGCAAAAGTGTCTTTATCAGGCCTAATTTCTATGAGAATAAGTGCAAATGGTTATTATGGTATTAAATAGAGGCTGGTGTAGTCACAGAATGGGATGCCACAAAAACCAGAGAGCATGCACAGCAAAAGTGTCTTTATCAGGCCTGATTTCTATGAGAATAAGTGCAAATGGTTATTATGGTATTAAATAGAGGCTGGTGTAGTCACAGAATGGGATGCCACAAAAACCAGAGAGCATGCACAGCAAAAGTGTCTTTATCAGGCCTAATTTCTATGAGAATAAGTGCAAATGGTTATTATGGTATTAAATAGAGGCTGGTGTAGTCACAGAATGGGATGCCACAAAAACCAGAGAGCATGCACAGCAAAAGTGTCTTTATCAGGCCTGATTTCTATGAGAATAAGTGCAAATGGTTATTATGGTATTAAATAGAGGCTGGTGTAGTCACAGAATGGGATGCCACAAAAACCAGAGAGCATGCACAGCAAAAGTGTCTTTATCAGGCCTAATTCCTATGAGAATAAGTGCAAATGGTTATTATGGTATTAAATAGAGGCTGGTGTAGTCACAGAATGGGATGCCACAAAAACCAGAGAGCATGCACAACAAAAGTGTCTTTATCAGGCCTAATTTCTATGAGAATAAGGGCAAATGGTTATTATGGTATTAAATAGAGGCTGGTGTAGTCACAGAATGGGATGCCACAAAAACCAGAGAGCATGCACAACAAAAGTGTCTTTATCAGGCCTAATTTCTATGAGAATAAGGGCAAATGGTTATTATGGTATTAAATAGAGGCTGGTGTAGTCACAGAATGGGATGCCACAAAAACCAGAGAGCATGCACAGCAAAAGTGTCTTTATCAGGCCTAATTTCTATGAGAATAAGTGCAAATGGTTATTATGGTATTAAATAGAGGCTGGTGTAGTCACAGAATGGGATGCCACAAAAACCAGAGAGCATGCACAGCAAAAGTGTCTTTATCAGGCCTAATTTCTATGAGAATAAGTGCAAATGGTTATATGGTCTTAAACAGAGGCTGCTGTAGTCACAGAATGGGATGCCTCACAGCAGACTTAAGATCAGTTCAGTATGTATGCACAGTTAGTTAGTATAAGCAGCCTGAAAACGCTAACAAAGCCTGTCAGGCTGGATGAAAAAAAAAAAAAAAACTCCCTGTGACAGGCTGACAGCCTCTGATTTTTCTACCTTTCCCTGTTTTTCGCTGACTTTCTGTCTGTCTCCTGTCTGTCTCCTGCCTGTTTCCAGCCTGTCCCTGTCTGTCCCTGCCTGTCTAACTGTCTCTCTCCCTGCCTGCAGCAGCGTCCTGTCTCTCACGAATGCAATAGAGAAATGAGGAAAAGCAAGATGGCCGGCCTTAAATAGCGCTGTGACGTCACCGGGCTTGCTGGCTGCTGATAGGCTGCATGTGACTGTCCCAGCTTGCACTGGCGCGGGGTTGATGTCTGGACATGTCCCGTCCACCATCTTAGAATGCCTGTAATGTAAATGAATGGATGTTAAAGGAAAACTTCGAGCGATCGAATCGCGGGGAAATTCGGATTCGATCCGAATCGAATTTTTCCTGAAATTCGGATCGAATCCGGGTTCGTCCGGATCGATTCGCTCATCCCTAATCATGGGGCCAGACCAACACTAAAGAAATATGAATCGTGCAAAACAGGTTTAAGGCGCTGCTCTCCAGTTACAGACATTCCTCCGCATTAGACCACAAGTAATTATTGAGAAAATGCTTTACGTTACTCTTACTTTTTATTAATATTCTTCGGATAAGATATCTGTGCCGAAAATCTGTATATGTTCTCTTAATGCTGCTGCCAACTCTAGGGTGTGTCTTTCTGGCAATTTTGGGCTCCTGCTGCTGCTGCTTGCAACTCCAGTGTGTCTTTAGGCCAATTTGTGGTCTCCTGCTGCCAACTCCAATGTGTCTTTCAAGCAATGTTTGGGCTCCTGCTGCTGCCAACTCCAGTGTGTCTTTCAAGCAATTTTGGGCTCCTGCTGCTGCTGCTTGCAACTCCAGGGTGTCATTCAGCCAATATTTGGCCTCCTGCTGCTGCCAACTCCAGTGTCTCTTTCAAGCAATTTTTGGGTTCCTGCTGCCAACTCCAGTGTGTCTTTCAAGCAATGTTTGGGCTCCTGCTGCCAACTCCAGTGTCTCTTTCAAGCAATGTTTGGCCTCCTGCTGCTGCTGCCAACTCCAGTGTCTCTTTCAAGCAATGTTTGGGCTCCTGCTGCTCCTGCTGCTCCTGCTGCCAACTCCAGTGTGTCTTTCAAGCAATGTTTGGGCTCCTGCTGCTAACTCCAGTGTCTTTTTCAAGCAATATTTGGGCTCCTGCTGCTGCTGCCAACTCCAGTGTGTCTTTCAAGCAATGTTTGGGCTCCTGCTGCTCCTGATGCCAACTGCAATGTCTCTTTCAAGCAATGTTTGGGCTCCTGCTGCTGTTGCTTGCAACTCCAGGGTGTCATTCAGCCAATTTTTGGCCTCCTGCTGCTGCCAACTCCAGTGTCTCTTTCAAGCAATGTTTCGGCTCCTGCTGCCAACTCCAGTGTGTCTTTCAAGCAATGTTTGGGCTCCTGCTGCCAACTCCAGTGTGTCTTTCAAGCAATGTTTGGTCTCCTGCTGCTCCTGCTGCCAACTCCAGTGTATCTGTCAAGCAATGTTTGGGCTCCTGTTGCTCCTGCTGCCATCTCCAGTGTGTCTTTCAAGCAATATTTGGGCTCCTGCTGCCAACCCCAGTGTCTCTTTCAAGCTCTGTTTGGGCTCCTGCTGCTGCTTGCAACTCCAGGGTGTGATTCATCCAATTTTTGGGTTCCTGCAGCCAACTCCAGTGTCTCTTTCATGCAATGTTTGGGCTCCTGCTGCTGCTTGCAACTCCAGGGTGTCATTCAGCCAATTTTTGGGCTTCTGCTGCCAACTCCAGTGTCTCTTTAAAGCAATGTTTGGGCTCCTGCTGCTGCTTGCAACTCCAGGGTGTGATTCATCCAATTTTTGGCCTCCTGCAACCAACTCCAGTGTCTCTTTCAAGCAATGTTTGGGCTCCTGCTGCTGCTGCTTGCAACTCCAGGGTGTGATTCATCCAATTTTTGGCCTGCTGCAGCCAACTCCAGTGTCTCTTTAAAGCAATGTTTGTGCTCCTGCTGCTGCTGCTGCTGCTTGCAACTCCAGGGTGGGATTAATCCAATTTTTGGGCTCCTGTAGCCAACTCCAGTGTCTCTTTCACGCAATGTTTGTGTTCCTGCTGCTGCTTGCAACTCCAGGGTGTCATTTATCCAATTTTTGGGCTCCTGCAGCCAACTCCAGTGTCTCTTTCAAGCTATGTTTGGGCTCCTGCTGCTGCTTGCAACTCCGGGGTGCGATTCATCCAATTTTTGGGCTCCTGCAGCCAACTCCAGTGTCTTTTTCACGCAATGTTTGTGCTCCTGCTGCTGCTTGCAACTCCAGGGTGTGATTCATCCAATTTTTGGGCTCCTGCAGCCAACTCCAGTGTCTCTTTCAAGCTATGTTTGCGCTCCTGCTGCTTGCAACTCCAGAGTGTGATTCATCCAATTTTTGGCCTTCTGCAGCAAACTCCAGTGTGTCTTTCAAGCTAGGTTTGGGCTCCTGCTATTGCTGCTGCTTGCAACTCCAGGATGTCATTCAGCCAATTTTTGGGCTCCTGCTGCCAACTCCAGTGTCTCTTTCAAGCTATGTTCGGGCTCCTGCTGCTGCTGCTTGCAACTCCAGGGTGGGATTAATCCAATTTTTGGGCTCCTGTAGCCAACTCCAGTGTCTCTTTCACGCAATGTTTGTGTTCCTGCTGCTGCTTGCAACTCCAGGGTGGGATTAATCCAATTTTTGGGCTCCTGCAGCCAACTCCAGTGTCTCTTTCAAGCTATGTTTGGGCTCCTGCTGCTGCTTGCAACTCCGGGGTGCGATTCATCCAATTTTTGGGCTCCTGCAGCCAACTCCAGTGTCTTTTTCACGCAATGTTTGTGCTCCTGCTGCTGCTTGCAACTCCAGGGTGTGATTCATCCAATTTTTGGGCTCCTGCAGCCAACTCCAGTGTCTCTTTCAAGCTATGTTTGCGCTCCTGCTGCTTGCAACTCCAGAGTGTGATTCATCCAATTTTTGGCCTTCTGCAGCAAACTCCAGTGTGTCTTTCAAGCTAGGTTTGGGCTCCTGCTATTGCTGCTGCTTGCAACTCCAGGATGTCATTCAGCCAATTTTTGGGCTCCTGCTGCCAACTCCAGTGTCTCTTTCAAGCTATGTTCGGGCTCCTGCTGCTGCTGCTTGCAACTCCAGGGTGGGATTCATCCAATTTTTGGGCTCCTGCTGCCAACTCCAGTGTCTCTTTCAAGCTATGTTTTGGCTCCTGCTGCTGCTGCTTGCAACTCCAGGGTGTCATTCAGCCAATTTTTGGGCTCCTGTAGCCAACTCCAGTGTCTCTTTCAAGCTATGTTTGGGCTCCTGCTGCTGCTTGCAACTTTAGGGTGTGATTCATCCAATTTTTGGCTCCTGCAGCCAACTCCAGTGTCTCTCTAAAGCAATGTTTGGGCTCCTGCAGCTGCTGCTTGCAACTCCAGGGTGTGATTCAGCTAATTTTGGGCTCCTGCTGCTGCCAGCTCCAGGGTGTGTTTTTCAGGCACTATAGGGGCCCCTCATAGTGATGCCACTTGAACTCTCTGCAATTGTGCTGCTCTGCGATTCTATTAGCTATGCCTCTGATCTGCATGTGATAATTATTTACAGTATTATTTCAATAACCCAGCATGCATCCTATGCATGTTACAGCAAAGCAGAATGGTTTACAACCCTATTGAGGATCTAGGAGGCTCAGAAATAGCCGTTTTTAATAGCGATTTGTCGCGAATAAATTCGGGTCGAAACTATTTTTGTCGGAAAATTCGGCGAATCAGTCGAATCGAATTTTTCAAAAGTTCGCTCATCTCTAGTTGTGACATACATGCAAACGTTCAGATCTGAAGTTAGATGAAAACAGAATGAAGGAATGTCAGGAAGACATGTGTATTTATTTTGTCTAGGGGGTGTGACCCTGCCCCTTTAATCCTCCCCTCTTTGAAAGGATTGATAACCTCAACCATCCATCACCAATATATTATTTAAATTCATTTGTTGCATATTAAACAGACATTTAAAAAAATAAGTTGGATGTCTGTGCTTGGCAGATTTTAACAATGTTTTGTCACAGGGCTCTATGGCATCCTGACCCAACCCTCACTGCTGCTGAAAAGCGGCTAATTTAAGAGATACATATCTTTGCCCAATATGGGACAGGGGTTGACCTATGATTGCTTTCTGTAGCCAAAAAGGAACCCTTATTTTGTGGCTTACCAAAGTGAAAAGAACCGCTCTAGTTATTTCAATGTATTATACATATCAGAGAGCAGTCTTGCCCCTGTAATCCAAGCATGCAGATGCTTATTTCCCTTAACCCAGTTGTTATACACAGTGCAACTTTAATAGACATCCAATTAAAGCCTGTTTTCAAGTCATCCAATCTTAGATGGGTTGTGGCAATGTTCTGTAAATGAGATGCAATAAATGGTACAGATAAAAAAGAAATGTGACATAAATGAAATAGGGTCAAGTGGAGGCTTGTGGTACACCTGGAAAGGTTTGGGGAGCAACTTGCAGTACAGCCTAGAAGGACCACAGTTCAGACACACAGAAAACTTTACCTGAAGCGATTATCAGCTTTGAGGACATCCATAACGTTTCCTGATGGAGGAGTCAACAGTTTGTCAACAATAAACATAGTGCCAAATCTTCCCTTCTTGTCATGAGCCTCAATACAAGCATTTTCAATACAAAGGGCCTGCAAGTAAAGCACAGACATTTATTCAGCTTTTATGTTGCCAAGTCTCTATTTTGTCCCAAGGTTCCAGATGTCATCCTGGTCAAAGAGATAGATAGATAGATAGATAGATGGCTCATATATTGAGAAATTAACAAATGGAACAAATTGGATATATATATATATATATATATATATATATATATATATATATATATATTTATATTTATTTATAGTGTATATTATATATAAATTCTGTGACATCTGTTATTAGTAAACTCAAGTTTTCCTGATTATGACTGTAAAAATAATTTAAATGTTTCTGTTGATGTATGGAGGGCTGCAAAGTGGCTTTACAGTCTTTGAATAGGAACAAAATCCTGGCTTTTCACTATCCCAGGCTTTGCTCCTCCTCTGTGGAATCCTGATTAGGGAATCCCCCTGCCTCACCTACCTCTCCCACGACTCCCAAGATGTGGGGGCTCTCCTTCATTCAGATTTCCTAGATGTACATAGGGATTGAACACTCAAATAAAAACAAAATGGTATGCACCTTCTGTCTCTTGCACATTATTGGTCTTACTGCAGCAATAAGCAACTCACTTGGTCGTTGGATCGAATCTCATGACTAACACCCTCTTTACTGTAGTGAATGAAATGGGTGTGACAGCATCCCTCTGACTGATGGCAGCGGTGTGAATCTGGCATGAAAGTGCCAGTGACTGTATTCCAGGGCCCGATGGGTGTGGATCCAGCAATAAGGAGAGTTGCTGATTACCAGAGCTGCAGGGGGCAAAAGGTGAGTATGCTTTTTTTTTTTATTTATTTGCTTAGTCCATTTAATGTTCAGCTAGTATAACTGAATGAAAGCTAGACATGTGCCTCCTGCTGGCCACTCCCCGCCGGCTGTGTGTACCCATTTCCATTTAACCCTTAAGTGCCAGCCTACCTGGAGTTTTTGTCACCCTTTGTTGCCAGACCATTTTGCACTATTTTGCGCTCCCCATGTTCAAACGTGATTTTTGAAGGGATTTCCAGGGATTTCCCAGGAAAATGATATATTGTTTTTTCAGCATAGTCTGGGCTTTAACATGTTTTTTTTGTCATTTTTTAGGTGTATTCTCTATATTTTTGGGTGAAATATGTGCAAAAAAATAAAAAAAAAATACAATAGTGTTTTTTTGTAATAAAAAATGTAAGTTTGTTAATAAAATCTTATTGCGTGTGAAATCCCAATTTCTCCCGGTTACAGCGGTACCACATATGTATAGGTAGACACCCTTTCCTGCCCAGGAGACTCCCCCAAACTGAAACAGAGCTTTAGGGGATTTTCAGATAAAATACAACTATGCTATGCGCTATGCGCACCTTGCAGTTTTTCCAGAAAAACAACCCTTTACATTTGAAATACCCCCAACAAACTATATATTCTCTGGAAGTACACACCTCAAGCTTTCTAGGTGTACCAGGCTTGTTGATGTGGCCATAGTTTTCTGGAAGTAATCCCTCAATGTATTCTTTTTACTTGAAAATTTCAGCTCTGCAGACAAAGTGCGCACCTTGCAATTTTCCAACCAAAACAACCCTTTACATTTGGAATATCCACCATAAACCATATATTTTCTGAAAGTACACATGTTAAGCTTTCTAAGCGTACCCAGCTTGTTGTACTGGGCTCATCTTTCTGAAATTCCTCAAAGAATTCTTTGGTTGCACAGGGTTTCCCTAAAAAATGTATAAAAAAACTGATTAAAAAACACCTTTTCCTAAACTATCAATATGCAAACAAGAAAAAACAAGCTAAGTCTGAAAGCGCAAGGTCCCCCAAGCAGAACAATACCCAACATGCATAGCTACTTTTAACCCTTTTAATTGCCAGCCTACTTGAAATTTGGTCACCCTCTGTTGACAGGTAATTTTTCCCCATTTTGCGCCATGTTTTGCGCCACTTTTGCTGGAATTTTCAGGAAAATGATATATATATTTTTTGCAGCAGAGTTTAGGCTTTAACATGAAATGTCTTATTTGTAAATTTGTACAATGTTTTTTTACAATATTATTAACCCTTTCGCTGCCAGCCTACCTGCAGCATTTGCCACTCCCTGTTGCCAGACGATGTTTCACTATTTTGCGCTACACATGTTCAACTGTCATTTTTGAAAGGATTTCCAGGGATTTCCCAGGAAAATTATATATTGTTTTTTTCAACAGAGTCTGGGCTTTAACATGAAATGTCTTGTTTGTATTTTTTAGGTGTATTCGCAATATTTTTGGGTGAAATGTGTGAAAAAAAATAAAAAAAAAATATTTTTTTACAATTTGTAGAGTTTTTTTGTAATAAAAAATGTAAGTTTGTCAATAAAATCTTATTGCGTGAGAAACCCCAATTTCTCCCGGTTACAGCGATACCACATATGTATAGGTAGACACCCTTTCCTGCCCAGAAGCCTTTTATAGCTGCTGGATGACAGAACACAAAGGGTTAATTAAAAAAAAAATGACATAAGGGTCGATTCAAAGAAACATGTAACAGCTTGGATTTGGGTGCCGATCATCCTATTTTTCCCGTACGCTCGTGCGTTCGTATGAACTTGCGAGTGATTCTATAAGCAAATACGTTTCTATCCTAAAATGTACGTCCGTTCGTATGGCAGTTCGGGAATCAGACCTATGTCAGTTTCCATCCTGAATTTTCCGTTTCATTTCTCAGGTTGCAACATTTGTTTTGCCCTTTTTCCTTTTTTGTCTGGACGTAAATCCTTCTGATCTTGCGGCTGCGCACTACAAACTTACCTCATTAAAGTGTATTCTAAATATTTGGTCTTTTATTTTTCTTTATTTCATTCATTTTGTAGTAACCAACCATTAATGAATGCATTTGCATAAGTAAATCTTACTTTGTTTATTTTTTAGTTAACTTGCATTTTTCACTTGTGGATTTAATTTTAATATTTTGGCTTCAAATGGTACAACTTAAAATTTTGGGTGTGGTTACCCACACCCTCTACATACAGATTGCTCTCAAATATAAAAAAACACCCAGCAACTTCTGCATGTTATGAGTCTAGAAACAGCCAAGATGGCGGCTCAGGTATTCTCGGGCAGCCTGCAAACAGAAAGGGCCTTGTGACTGTGTTGCTCTGCATTCTTTGATTTCTGACCTTTCCGTGCCCCCAGCTCTGCTGTGTCTGTGCAAAATACAGCAGTAACCCACATCCTGCACTTTATCCCGCTCTCCTCTCCTCAGTAAGTGTGATGCATCTGACCAAAGATGTGCTTAAATAATTAAACAAAGCAAAGGTAAACAACTACACCAATAAATGCAATCTAAAAATATTATTCTAGTACATCAATTTAAAAATAAATAACAAAGGACATACGTTTCTTTAATTAACGCAAATATATTGCAAAATAAAGGTTTACATGCAAAGGACTAATTAAGGTCCACATTAAAATGCTTTTATAAGGCATACATGAATCAGGTATGCATTGCCATACAATTTATGGCCTCGGCCATGCTGATACATACAGTTCATTGGAGCTCAAGACGCGCAGACTCCTCCACATAGCCAAAAAACCTGTTCACGAACAGCAATCCGACTGCTGAAAGGTGTCGGCAGTGGCTTTCTTTTAAAACGTATTTAGAGGTTTGAAAACCATTCTCTGAATCACACCTAAACACATCCAATTATCCTAAGTTTTACGTTTTGATCCTAAAATTTAGGAACGAACTTCCGATGATCGTAAGAGCATATACGCATTCGTACGTAGGCTCGTGCGAGTCGGAAATGGCCAAAAAAACAGGAAAAAACACCCACCCAAACTTACGATTCTCGATCCGAAATCAATTAACTTTTGCTCTTTGAATCGAGGGGATAGTTTATATTTTCTTTCTATGTCATGGTCCCCTTGAAGAACTACAACATTTTGGTAACCGCTTAAATTCAGCTGAACCAACCATAGAATTCACACTAGAACACAGCGACACCCGGGTGCACTGTTTGTATCTGTTTCCATTGAACACAACCACATTGTGACTGATTTATACAGAAAAGAGACAGACTGTAACACCTTCCTTCCCTTTGGGATCTTTCATCCTGCCAAGATGAAACAAGGACTCCCTTATCCCTTTCAGTGCCAAGCCCGTAGTTTCTACGTGCTTGCTTCCACTCCACTTAAGTGCCAAGCACGTAGAAACTACGGGCTTGACTTTCCCCCCTGCTACAGTAAAAGTAAAAAAAAAAAAACACTCACCTGACCCCTTGTTCTATCCGGCCGGGTCTCCTCTTCATCCGGGGGGGCTTCGATCCCCCACCCAGGCCCCCCCGGGTGCAGGGGAGAGCCCGGAATAGCCACCCCCCCCTTCAGCAGCCGCCGAAATACATGTTTAAAAAAAAAAAATATATAAAAATGACATTTACTTACCTTAGTGGGGCGGGGGCGGGGCTTATGACGTCACACCTCCGGGTGTCGTCCTGGCTCCGGGCTGCGATTCTCACACTTGTCATCGCTGGCCACAGGAGGAGGAAGGCAGGTGATGATCTGATCACCTGCCTCCCTCCTCCACTGGCCAGCGATGACAATAACTGTCATCAGAGCTGTGAGGGACACAGAAGCTGAGGATCAGAGGTGAGTAAAGTAAAAAAAAGTTTTTATTTTTTAATAAAGTTATTTTTTAATCTGTGTGGTGTTTTTTTTTTATTACTGTTAACCCCTTGTGAACTGGTAAGGGGTCCATGACCCCTATACCAGTTCACAAGGCTGGGGGGATGGCAAGCCACCTGCGCTAGCGGGTGGCTTGCCATTAACCCTTGGCACCCCCATTACCTGCCTCCCCAAAGGCCAGGGGGGGCAGAAGAGCCCGGGCCCACATAGGGTATGTGGGCTCGTAGGCTGCAGGGTGGGGGGACCACATAAGCTGGCCCCCCCACTCTGTGCCTACAAGCCCCCATAGCTGGTCCCGGGCTGGTAATGCTGGGTAAGGGGGACCCCACGTCATTTTTTTTTTGATTTGTAAGTGTTTTTAACCCTTAAAAATAAAAAAAAAATGGGGTCCGCCCCCCCTGGGAGGGGGGACACTATGTCTTTTTTTTTTTTTAATTAACCCCTTATGTTCTGTCACCCAGCAGCTATAAAAGGCTTCCAGCAGATGAGCAGAAGCCAGTGATTGGGAGGGGAAGATGGATGGGAGGTAAGTATTAAAAAAAAAAAAATAATAATAATAAAATATTATCAGTTCACAAGGCTGGGGGATGGCAAGTCACCTGCACTAGCGAGTGACTTGCCATTAACCCTTGGCACCCCCATTGCCTGCCTCCCCAAAGGCCAGGGGGGGGCAGAAGAGCCCGGGCCCACGGGCTATGCGGGCTTTGTAGCCTGCAGGGCCAGGGGCCACAAAAGCTGGCCCCTGTGCCCTGTTCCTACAAGCCCTGCATAGCTGGTCCCGGGCTGGTTACTTTGGGTAAGGGGGCCCCCATGTCGTTTTTTTTTGGATTTTTAAGGGTTTTTAACCCTTAAAAATCCCCCCAAAAAATGGGGTCCCCCCCCTGGGAGGGGGGACCCTATGTCATTTTTTTCCCCGATTTAACCCTTTGTAGTGTGGATGGTAGTTGTATTTTATTTGTAAATGTTATAAAGTACTTATTTCAGTTAGGGGGGTCTCCTGGGCAGGAACGGGGGGCTACCGATAAATATGTGGTACCGTTCTAATCTGTAGAAATGGGGCTTTCACATGCAATACGGTTTTCTTTAATAAAATACATTTTTTATTTAAAATAAAGGAGGCAATTTTCTAAAAAAAAATTTTATTTATTTACTTTTTTTTAATATCAATAATATTGTAAAAAAACAGAATAAAATTTACATTTACATGTTAAAGCCTAAACTCTGCTGCAAAAAATATATATATATAATTTTCCTGAGAATTGCAGCAAAAATGTCGCAAAACATGGCGCAAAATGGGGAAAAATGACCTGTCAACAGAGGGTGACAAAATCTCAAGTAGGCTGGCAATTAAAAGGATTAAAAGTAGCTATGCATGTTGGGTATTGTTCTGTTCGGGGGACCTTGCGCTTTCAGACTTAGCTTGTTTTTTCTGGTTTGCATATTTATATTTTAGGAAAAGGTGTTTTTTATTCAGCTTTTTTATAAATTTTTTAGGGAAACCCTGTGCAACCAAAGAATCCTTTGAGGGATCAATTCCAGAAAGATGAGCCCACTACAACAAGCTGGGTACGCTTAGAAAGCTTAACATGTGTACTTTTAGGGAATATATGGTTTATGGGGGATATTCCAAATGTAAAAGGGTTGTTTTGGTTGAAAAATCGCAAGGTGTGCACCTTGTCTGCAGAGCTGAAATTTTCAAGAAAAATTACCGTTATGCGCATGCTTTACTTTGGGGTGTTTGGCAACTCTTCCCTTGACAGTAGCTATGCATGTTGGGTATCGTTCTGTTCGGGAGAGGTTGCTTTTTCAGATTATACTTGTTTTTTCTTGTTTGTATATAGTTTTTTTAGGAAAATGTTGCTTTGATTCTGCTTTTTTATCCTTTTTTTAGGGAAACTCTTTGCAACCAAAGAATACATTGAGGGATTACTTCCAGAAAACTGTGGCCACATCAACAAGCCTGGTACACCTAGAAAGCTTGAGGTGTGTACTTCCAGAGAATATATAGTTTGTTGGGGGTATTTCAAATGTAAAGGGTTATTTTTCTGGAAAAACTGCAAGGTGCACATAGTGCATATCACAGTTGTATTTTTTTCTGAAAATCCCCTAAAGCGCTGTTTCAGTTTGGGGGAGTCTCCTGGGCAGGAAAGGGTGTCTACCTATAAATATGTGAAACCGCTGTAACCAGGAGAAATTGGGGTTTCACACGCAATAAGATTTTATTGACAAACTTACATTTTTTATTACAAAAAAACACTACAAATTGCAAAAAATAGATTTTTTTTTATTTTTTTGCACATATTTCACCCAAAAGTATTGAGGATACACAAAAAAAAGGCCAAACAAGACATCGCATGTTGAAGCCCAGACTCTTCTGAAAAAAAAAAAATATCATTTTCCTGGGAAATCCCTGGAAATCCCTTCAAAAATCACATTTGAACATGGGGAGCGCAAAATAGTTCAAAATGGTCTGGCACCAAGGGTGACAAAAACTCCAGGTAGGCTGGCAGCGAAAGGGTTATAGTCAATACATCAGACTTAGGAGAATTATCTCCGACGACAGAACTTTTCTGGAACGGGCGGATACACTAACTCAGGACTTTTTGGTCAGGGTATACCCATACCATCTTTTGGAGTCCGCTAAAATGAAGGCCTTCACCCAGCCTCATTCTAGCTTGCTCCAACATCAACCAAAACAGACTGACAACCTTGTGCCCTTCATGTTGACTTATTCTAGAATGTCCCCACAGATTGAGCGGATTATCAGAAAACACTGCCATATTCTGTCAAGCGATGAACGTATGACTGAAACATTTGTGGTCCCCCCTCTTTTTGTTTGGAAACGCCCTAAGAACCTTCGGGACAAACTGTGTGGCCTCACATATGTAGAAGATCAGATCTAGATTCACTTATTACAACACACTTTATTGAGGCAGGTCACCAGGGGACACAACTACGCTTCCAGGCAATAGAACAGATCAGACCCCTATCTAGAGGAGGAGACAGAAATCTGTCCATTTTACGTCGGGAACTCTTTTGGATCCATACGTTACAAACTAAATCACCTAGGGGCCTCAATGAGGAAATTGACTATACACTGTTTATCTAAAATAAGATTAATAATCTTGTACTTCTGTATCTTAGCTATAGGTCACCTACCTACATTTTGGTCTTGGCCCAATGCGGAATTCCTGGCCCAGCGCAACCCTCTCTCTTTCCCTTTCCTCCCTCGGTTATTTTCAATTGGAGGTGTTGGTCCATTAAACATTAAAGGTAATAAGTCTTCACTAGAATAAAACTGTTCAATATCGCACAACTTTACCTGACTGTTACCCATCGGTAACTTTTGTTAACCAGTTTTACTGACTCATCATACAATAAGGATTTAACATAACATACTCTATCTTCTCAGCTAGAGGGCATTTATCTAATGCAACACTTAATCCAATCAGGACAAATCTGATCAATTTTGGCTACTCTTAATTCATTTTAATACCTCTCAGGTCTGAGAGACCAAATCCTAACAGTCACAATAAGGTAATAGCTTATACCACATTTTGGACTCCATTGTGCAACTATATCTGCCTTATCCAGCATTGCTCCCGGAGCATTAGGCTAGCATTCTGTACAATCATACTTGTTTAATTTGGAGCCAACAGAGGGGTGCAGAAATTCACACATTCTTTGGAACTAACAAGCAGATGGATCCCCTACATAACATTTCTAGAATAATCATATAGCATTTTTCTGACTAAGTGAATAGCTTTAAAGGGAGCATATCCTAACAGTGAATTTTTTTTTTCTTCCCGTCCTCTTAACTATCCGTATGACGTATGTATGTGGCCCATTTCCATTTATGACATGTCCAACTCACAATTCCTAGATTAATGATTATGATGAAGAGACTGATTTTTAATACTCATTTTAATGTCTTTTTTATTTTAGTTTAGTGCTATCCTCTCCCCATATTGGATCTCCCCCAGCTGCTATATACGTGCCATGAAGCCTATTAGAACATTGGAGACCTTACTACAAGCATGAAAGCAGTGTCTTGGAACAATGCTTTCCGATGGAGTGTCCACCGTGAATATACTAATAAAGTTGTAACAAATGTTCCACTTGAAAAAATGAGCTTGCCCCGCACGCCTGCGTCAGCAAGTGCCAGATGGCAACGTCAGGTATTGGCATCCGACTCCGGACGTGACAGGACCACGCCGCCGGAAGTGACGTTCCGGAAATCCCACACTGGCCAGCCAGAGGGGAGAAGGTACAGGTATTTAAATGCTTCACAGGCAATTCACATTTATCACAGCCTTGAGAAAGGAGCCAGAGGTTTCCGAAACGTGGGCTCTCAGTTTTGCGATCACTGTCTCTATGCTCTTTGGTAAATGGCATGTCTATTCAATATGATGCGCTTCATGATTAGCATTATTCACAGATTATGTATACATGTTTGTGGTTACTAGTCTTGCCTTTCTTGGAATGATGATTTATCTCGGACAGGCAAACTGACCAGAAATTGATTACTTCTATATCAACTGTATATTCATTGATTACTATTTTCCTTAACAAACCCTGGTCAGCTGCCTTATCACTTCACTTCTCAGGACCAGTGCAGAAACCCCTCATTGACGTTAATGGTAAAAGTTTTTACCTTACTATAGTCATGTATGTTAGTACATAATGATGCTATATCATATATTTATTTTACCCTGAGGTGGTCCACCACATAGACTGTACTCAAATCTATGAATCTGAATGTTCCTATTTGTATCCTTTTTTGAATAGCCTAACTATGCTGTTTTTCATTAACCTGTGATATCCACAAATAAAAACTTTTAATTGCAAATTACTATTAAGTATGGTGTGCATATATCTGCCGAATCTAACTAAGTTTTACCTTACCGCCTCTGGTGCTGAGAAGCCTTTATGCATAATGGTGCATTTGTTTTCCACATTTCACACAGCTTCAGAATGATCAGCTCACCTCCACATGTAATATATATCTATATCTATTTTTAATGCACTTGTGCAACTAGTCACTTTGTTATGAAGCATCACATTCATCAATGTAAAGCTAGATATGTATTTAGAGGGTAATTTATTGCTAGTGACACTGGGCGCCATTGGATCACTAAAGAGAGATGCTAACATTGTCCAAGGCAGAACTCTGTAGAAAGGCCAATGGCGCTATTGTTAGCTATTGAAGGGGCATCCCTGTGATAAATAGTGTCTTTGCATTTCACTGCTGATGGTTGTTTATAGGCATTTAACAACTACACACAATACATCATAGACCCATTTTTAGTGTTTTTTCACTCAATTTGCACATTTCTGAACATAAATAATTTAACAGTTTAATTAAAAAGAAAAAAGGAAAAAAAAGATGTCGGTTTTTCCATTCATTTCCACTTTTGCTCTTTTCACTGTCTAGGGCTTGTCTAATTCTATTGTGATTATTTAGGAATTGCTGTTGCACCCCTATATGTTTACAGGCAACTTTTTAGGTCAGCTTTAGCTGGGAAAACATATCTCCTTGCTGTTCCTACTGCAGCAATCCTAGGCCACTTTGTGAAAAAAGGAATCAATCATTTGTGCCCGCCAGGCAAAGCCAGTCTTAGGGCGTGTCTGGGACCTCAGGCACCTCAGGCTGCTTAATTCGAAGGAGTATACAGAGATTGTGTAGCACACAGCAAGTAAGGGTAACCTTGGACACCTTCTCTGGGCTGTACAGCATCTCCCCTCCTGGCTGGGCCAAGCATAGTAAATGTGCTTTCAGCAGGCCGATGGTTCTTTAAAAACGCATCTGGTCTTGTAGTGCACTTCAGCTGCGATATGTGGGTTCTGCACTGGGGTCATGAACCTCATATTCTGGCCATATCTATTATCAGCTAAATACAAACACATGTGTTAATGTGGTGTTCAACACAAATGCACACCCCTAACTGGTTTGCAGCATTTTGCCTTCACTCTCCTCTCCCCTTTAGTTCTGCTGGTTCACATTTTATATGTTTTACAATGTGGCCATGTACTTACTTTTTCGCTCAAATGTCAGGCACAGGGTCATGGCAGGATCCTGGAAAGTCTCACAGCACACAGCTGCATCTCATGATCAACTATCACATTAATTGAATGGCAGCTCTTCCACTTGTGGTAGGGCAGCTCTTGTGCTCGAGGGGGGTTAAAGAGAATATGGGTGCCATCAATGCAGCCTAGAATATTTGGGATTCCTACCATGTGATAGAAAGCCAGCTTGATGTTTTGAACTTCTTCATCATGGGCCTGATGTAAGAAGAGATGAGGTCATAGATTGCCAGGACTACTCCATGAAAGATCTAGCACATAGTAGGCTGGCTAATGCTGCGTAACAGAGCAGCCGTGGCCTAAAATGTTCCCCTGGCAAGGATATTTAAGCAGGCACATAGGCGCACTATGCCAGGTATTGTGTGGCTGCGGGCAGTGATGGGCTCTATTTGGTGGCAGATTTGGTCATACAGTTCCAAAAGCAAACCACAATTCAGCCTGAAGCGGCTGCATATTTGCTCGTCACTCAAATCTGCCACAGCCAACCGGGGTGTTAAACACACTGTCAGCCCAGAATTGCACCACTGTTGCTTCCTCTGTCTCCTTCTCCTCCTCAGAAGCAGCCGCACAACTCATCCACACACCAACATCAGACCAAAATCAAGCTCTGCATTACACTACATTGCCACTTCAGCCACACAAGTGAAAATCACTTGCAGCTTACCACTAAACCAGATGCATTGTTGAAGCAACCAGCAGCCTGAGACAAGCACATTTTTTATGTTAGGCCTGGCCTAACAAGAGGGGAGATGCTACACAGCCCAGTTAAGGTGTCCAATACAAGCCTATTTTGCAGTGTGCTACACAATCTCAGTGTAGCAGATGTAAGAGCACAAGGAAATGTGACTGATGTCACAAAGCACATACTTGTCTACGGACACTGTACAACAAACAGGCCCTCTCTCAGGCCCTGACTGAGGTACAACAGTAGGGGTCACTCCACACACACAAACACACACGCTGCATGGATGACTTTGTCTGCCACACAATTCACATTTGAGGTGTGTTGATTTCCAGGATGATACATTATTTTCTCCACTTATGATGATTCACGTATACCCGCAGCCCAGCTATCTGGATCCACCCTGGTACATTAGATGTTTTAAAAAGATTAGACAAAAAAGCCCCTTTGTGCCCACTCAGCTGTAATCCATTAATGTTGGCAAGCCCAGACACAGATATAGAAGTTTGTGTCTTCTCACAAATCTATTGCCAACACCCAACAACTCTGAAAATAATATGATGTGTGGGCTAATGGGTTAACAAGAACCCAAATACTAACACAGCCATTTGTGTTATTGACCATTCTTGCCTCATTTTCAGGCTCTATTGGTGGCAATTGTGGAGGCAGAAAGGTGTACACAAATGCTTCAGGCATACAATAGACAACAACGCCACAGCCAACTGGTGAAAGAGTGGAAGGCATTGAATGGCAACTACATCAAATTCAATCCTGAAGGAATCCTTGGGCTGCGCATACAGCAGGGGCACAGGAACAATCACCAAAGCTGGAACAGCAGGCAGCACATGCACAGGAACAACATGTGGCCATTAGGAGGAGAGTCCTAGTAGGAGAGTCAGAAGGAAATGGCTGCATTACTGCAGGTACTCAACCAGCAGGTGCAGCAGCAAAACATATTTTTCCATGCCCTGTTTGGATTGGTGGCAGAGCCTAGCCACTACCCTCCAGAACACTATGACCAAACAACAACACCAATACCACTTGTTCCTCAGGCTGCTAATCCATGGACGCCCAACACCAACATGGTCCCTCAAGATATATCCATGATGGTAATTTAGAATGCGTTTGTTTTTCACTTTTGTGGGCAGATTTCTGCAAATAAATTCTTAATTTTTCACAAGCAAGACATGGAAATGTGAGTGTTGTGTTTAAAACTACTCTTACTATTTCATTACATTAAGCAAAGTTACAGAAGACCACATAAGCCCAACATTTTGCAAAAGTTGTAAAAGGTTTAATACTGTTCAAACAAAATAGGCCAACATAGCCAAAAATGAACATATACGCTGCATAGCAGCTACCCTATATCTTGCCCCACCATGTTTCTTCTCACACATGTCAAGCAGCATAGGTCTCGACTCCAGCACGTATTGTCTGTGATGCTTCCATATGCAAGGTGTTGGAAAGAGAAGAAAACAAATATTAGGAAACGTTGAACAAATCACAAAGATCACAATTGCATTTCTAAACATTTAGGGTCAACCTGTCCAAGATAACATCAGCATGGGCAAGGGGGAACCAATAAACAACTTGAAAGATAACCCTAAACCCAAACACTTCTACAAGGTCCAAAGACGTGCCAGCAGTTACAACACCCACCAAGTGTGTATTATTAAAGCGGTCAACATACAATGGTGGTCAGGCCAAATTTGAGGTCAAGCCAGTAGAGTTGTGCATTGTTGTGTGGAGTTCAACATGCATGCTAGTTTACCATCAACATCTCACAACCTAACAAAATTTGTAAAAATGATTAGACATTGTTTTAGCCACTAATAGAACAACCTGTACAGATGCCATTCACATGTTTTACCTTCATTTAGCATTCATGCAAGGAGATATCAGTACATTTTTGCAAAAATAAAATACTATGGGATCTTTCAAATCTGGCCCAAGTGTTTTGTGCATTACCTCCATGAAGAAATGAGTAAAGTCACTTCTCATATACTGAAAATAGGGTGTGTAAAAGGCAGGTCACATCTTTGGACAACACTTGTTTTTATGCAAACCAGAGCCTGCTAAAGGCATGTTGTAATCCACAATGCAATGCACACTGAACTAAGCTAAAGCTCATCTATATCTAATAAGCAAATGAAGAACACACAAATATGGATTTGAGGAAACACACATACTATCTCTGGGACTCCACACAGGGCCAGGTGTAAAATGTGGAGTCGATATGCAATAAAAGGGGGAGGGATATTTTCTTTTTTTCTTTATATGATTTGTGGTACAATATTGTGTCCAACTACCTACAGAGAGGACAGAGAGAAGGGTTATTGTACACAAAAAGGCAGGACAACTTTGGTTCACAAAATAAATAAAGAGATTTGCAAGGCAGCTCAAGTTGTCACCCTGGGTCTATGTTACTCACCATCATAGCTCTGGCTTTGGCCCATGCTGCTGGACCTGCTGGTGGGGACAAGGTGGGTTGGGGCAGCCGAGGGACGTGCCAGTGGTAATATGAGCTGAGAGAATGAATACAAAAAAGGTAACAAAAATAACATTACTAAGTTATCATTACACATTTTATTTTTGCACAGGATAAAAAATAGCTATTTTTAGGTGTGTGTTTGTGCATGCCACGGTGACACGGGCTCTGGGGAAAAGACCGGAAAGATCTCAAACAATATGAAAGCAAAAACAAGAAATACATGAGCCACACGTGTCACTTTCACAACTCCAAGGGGCCAGACTCATCCATTCCCCCTCCTGCACCCTCATGGAGTGGTGGGAGTCCACTGCCTCCTCCTCCTCGGAACCCCCTCCTGAGAATGGCCCAACAGGTAGCCAGGCGTATGCTCATTGGAGGAGCTGATGACCCCCACAGCCCCCACCTTACCGTCCGACTCCTCTCGGAGTTCCTTATCCTCTTCCTCACCTGGGTTCTCCATGTCGGCATGGTGCGGCACCCTCTCCCCCACTGATCTGTTAGGATCCTGGTCTCGGTGGCAGGGGGGAAACTCCTGGCCATGCTTGTGGAGGGGAGCCTGCTTATCTGTGTAGAAAAAAACAAGAAGATGCATTAAGTACAAGTCCTTGCTGGAGCACCTACAACAACCAATCCAGTCCTGCATTCTTAACTTACCTTCACATTAAAGTGCTAGGGCACAGTGGTCATAATCTCCTCCACAATGGTCCCCTTTCCGGGGGATATTAATCTTCTTCAAACTAACTAATAATATTTCTGTATTGAATTAAAAATGCATTCAGCACGCTAATTGATAAGAATGGGCGAGCACACATATCAAAATAGTTAAGCAGGGGGGGGCGTGGCTTAGCAATGGCGGCGTGAGGACGCGTTTTTGAGGAGCTCTGTGGATGAGACAGCTAAACGAGGGAATCTTACCTTCTGTGTGCCCATCGACGGGATGTCCAAACGGCGGAAGAGCAGGGCGACCCCTGGCAACGACAGAGCTGGCAAAATCAGCAAGTTTTTGAGGGCGAGACAGCCGGCCGGGAGCAGCAGAGAGGACAACATGGCGGCGGTAGTGGAGCGGAGAGATGCACCGCGGGTGGCGGCGGCAGAGAGCCCATCATCTGGCCCGGGGGGGCGGCCTGGAGGTCGCTCACCCTCTCAGGCGGCGAGCCCGTGTGCCCGGACGGCGGGGACGGAAGAACCGGAGGCGGCGGGTTTGGCAGCCGGAGGCGAGGTGCGGCCGAGAGCACCGCAGCGCACGTGCGCCACCGAGCCCCCAGACGGCGATACAGGAGGCAGGACCCGGGAGCCGTGGAATGGGGCAGACGAGATCCCCCGCCCGACGGACCAGGTACGGGGGCAGTGGGGCGCTGAGGGCGCCGCCCTCTATGGCAGCGGTGGAGCCGGTAGTAGACTGGCCGGGAGGACAGAGAACGGGGAGGCGGGAGCCCCCCCCCTGTCAGCACAGACACACAGCTCCAACATCGGAGGCGCGGTGGCGGGCTGCCCAGGCAGGGAGTCGCAGCGTGGGGTGGAGGAGTCCCCCCCACCTACAGATCAGCTGGCCCACGGAGCGGGGGTGAATCGGCCTCCACGGCACATGGGAACAGCTTGGCCAGAGGGACTCGGACTGGGCGACAGGAACTGGGAGGACCACCAGGCGGCAGGGACTATTATGGGGACCCGGAAGGGAATTGAATCCAATGATCCCCTGGAGATGAGACCCGGGGAACAGCAGCTGAGGCTGACTAACCGTGCATACCCGCCTAAACAGCAGGCTCAGTCCCCGGATCAACCAGCAGTGTGTAGTGGGGCTCCCCCAGCAGAAGAGCCTCAGACACAGCGGATTGAGGAGAGAAGAAGTGGCCCTGGCATATGTGTGACAGCGGTGGAGATACATCCCCCTCCCCGTGGCATGAATATACCCGATTTGGGCGATGAGGACGCCCGGGTGCCCCTTACCAATGAGGCTCACGCCGGTGGTCCCCCTGAGAGCAATAGATATAGTGCCGCACCCCGGGGGAACGGAGGCAGCAGAGAGTGGCGGGGCCTGCCCCGGGAGTGGAACGCGTCGCCAGATCCGGCTAATTCTGGGAGCCGCCCAAGTGGCGCAATAGAGGATCAGGAATTGAATGTGTCGCCCCCGGCTAGCCTTGTTTTCTTTTCCGACGGACCTGATAGCCCGGCTCAGCCTCGGTCGCCCGCCGGATCTCAGTTGTTGCCAACCTCCCCAGACCTAGCACCTCGAGGACCCGTACCGAAAGAGCAATATAATCTCGACATATTATTGAAATTTTTGCCATCCAGACGGGACTTTGAGAATTATACTAATAGGATGGAATCTCTGCTGAGAAGGGAACTTGAAGAGGTGACACGAGCGGTCTCGGAGGTCTCCGGCAGGGTAAGCTCCCTCGAACGCCACCGGACAGACACTGATCAGCGGCTGGAGGCATTGGAGCGGGCGCAAGCAGCAATGCAACGGGCTCAAGCGGACTCTAACCAACAAACAATTAGGGCCCTGATGCACATAGACGACCTGGAGAACAGGAGCCGCAGGAATAACATACGGATACGCGGACTCCCCGAAGCTCCGGAAAATAATAACCTAAATGAAGTGGTCTCCAGGATATTTAATATTGTGCTAGACAGACCTCCTGAGGAACACATTGAAATCGACAGAGCCCACAGGGCTCCTGGCCCGCGCTCCACGGATCCTGACAGGCCAAGAGACATAGTCTGTCGGGTCCACTTCTACAAAGTTAAAGATGATATCATGAGAAGGGCATGGGACAGGGGCCCTATCCCGTACAATGGCTCGCGGATTACCTTGCTCCCGGATCTTGCCAGACGCACCCTTCACATGCGTCGCCTTATGAGACCGCTGCTGGAGTCTATCAAGTCGGTTGGAGCGGCTTACAGATGGGGCCACCCGTTCCATCTGGTGGTCACAAAGAGAGGGCGTTCGTTTGTCCTGCGGTCGCACTCACAGCTCCCGGATCTCTTTGGCTTCTTGGAGATCCCGAGTGTTCCGGTAGACGACTGGCTGGCGCCCGACGTGGGGATTCCTGGAGAACAAGGAAGACGTCCACCTCCTGGAGGACCCAGGCCGCAGAGGAATAGAGCCAGAGATGGTGGACGCCGACACGTTGTGTAGATCAGCTGGGACATCGGGGGCGCGTCGCGGCCCGGTCTGCCTCCGCCGGGTTTGCTTGCGGCCGGGTGTACGGACCTCGCACCCGCCGCCTTGAGCTGGTTCCTTGTGGAGCCCTGGTCTTGTCCCCCCCTTGCCTGGTCCCACTGGACGGAGATCAAATTGTGGAGCTGGACCCTGCGTACTGGACTGCAGCCATACAGAGCTGTGAGCGTGGTTGGCTATCCTTTTCACTCACGGAAAGATATAGGAGGGCGCGGGTGTGCTGGGGGGGCGGCGCCGGTCATGGGTCAATGTGAATGAGTGTCGTTGGCTCGTGGACGGCGTGGCCTGCTCTGGCTCCCGTGGCGGCTCCGAGGTGGGCGGGGGGGCTTGGGTGTGGATGGATGACCCGGGGGGGTGGGCGACGCATCCTGCTGATGAGCACTGGTGAACTACGGTGGCTTTTTGAGGTTGGTGGGTGGAGGATGAGAGCTTCCTGGTCTCCCGAAGCCGGCTTGCCCTCAGTTGAAGGGGGGACGGCGGGAAGGGGCTGGGAACCTATTGTTGGTAAATGTTAAACGTGCAAAGATGTTCTTCTGCTCAGGTTAATGTTTAATGTTTAATGTTTTAATGTTATTACTGAATGGTGAAGATGTCTGCCGGAGGCTTGGACTTTGGAGAAGTGGACTCCCATAGTGTGTGTATAAGAGAGAGCATCTCCTCGCTCGCGGCTGTGGCTTTCCACTTCCCCCCAGTAGGCCTGAACGCTCGTCTCTTCTAAAGAGGACCAAAGGAGCGTTATTGCTAACGTTAGCATTAGCATTTAGTATTTGTTCGTTTCTTATTGTTATCTGTTTCTGTAGTCTTCCCCCTTATTTACAGAACCCTAGTGTCACAACCCCCCCTTATTTCCCTTTCCCTGGTCCTTCTTCCCTATCCCCCAAGCAGCGCGTGGACAATGGCAGAGTTGGTGGTCAGCTCATTTAATGCTAAGGGGCTAAATGTCCCGGAGAAAAGGTCACAAGTGTTATATAATATGCATAAACACAAGGTTGCCATTCTGCTTCTCCAGGAGACGCACTTTAAAGAGGGGCATATTCCGAACATTAAAAACAGATATTACCCTACCTGGCATCATGCACCTAATCCCAATATTAAAGCAACAGGGGTTTCGATTGCCATCCATAAGTCTCTTCCCCACAAGACCATAGAGGTTAGGACGGACCCCAACGGGCGATTTATATTTCTTAAAGTGGAGTTGTATATGAAAATATACACCATAGCGAATATCTATGCCCCCAACACTGACCAGGTGGGCTTTTGTGTAAGAGTTCTGAGGATGCTGGAGGGGTTCTCGGAGGGCACTTTGCTAGTGGGAGGAGACTTTAATATCTCAATGCAGCCTGAGTTGGACTCCTCCTCCGGGGTGTCGGCAGTATCCCTAAGTAAACGAAACAAGCTGAAAAAAGTGCTGGCTGACATGCAGTTGGTGGACTCGTGGCGGGCCCTGCATGCACGAGACAGAGACTTTACGTTCTTCTCTTCTGCTAAGAAATCTTATAGCAGAATAGATTATTTGTACTTGAGCCATCATGCCATGGATTGGGCTCCGCAGGCGCAGATCGGCCAGATCGTGTGGTCAGACCATGCGCCGATATTCCTCTCTGTGTGCCTGCCCGGGCTCTATCCAGGGTGCTGGAACTGGAGGCTCAATAATAATTTGCTTGGGGACGCTGTCTGCATGTCGGGGGTACGAGAAACGATCAAAGAATTTCTGAAGAATCATGCACAAGACCCCACACCCCTTCCATATCAATGGGAGGCCTTGAAATGTGTAGTGAGGGGAGAGTTCATTAAGCACGGGACCAGGCTGAAAAAGCAGCGAGCCGCCTCAATCCGGGATACTATACAGCTCATTCAATCCCTAGAACGGGACCATAAAAGGAACCCAACCAATGGTTTACTCCTCGACTTATTGAAGGCTAGGGAGAAGCTACAGGGACTATATAGTCAAGCGTACCTAAGGTTTAGGGAACGTCAGAAGGCCATCTATTACGAATCAGCCGACAAATGTGGACGGCTACTAGCCAGGGCGCTCCACCCTAGAAGTGCGACCACTTATGTACCCAGTATCAGGGGATCACAGGGGCATATGACTATGATGCCTTCCCAAATAGTAGACGCGTTCAGGGACTACTACCAATCTTTATATAATCTAAGGCAGGACCAGATCACCCCGATGTCTGCGGACCCCCCGGAGGATGTAGTTAAATATGTATATGATACCCCTCTTCCCCCCATTCCTGAGGAGGAAGCGGAGGCACTGGAGGAGCCTTTTTCGGTGCACGAGGTGGCCAAGGCAATTAGAGAGACGCCACAAGGTAAAAGCCCGGGGGCAGATGGTTACACCCCCAAATTTTATAAGCAGTTGGCTCCCGAGCTGATTCCCTTCCTGGTCAGAGTGTTTAACTCCATAGGCCCTAAATGCGGATTCCCGGGGCAGTCCCTGGAGGCCATTATTACAGTCCTGCCCAAGCCGGGGAAGGACCCCTCTTTGTGCAGCAGTTATAGGCCAATATCGCTAATTAATGTAGATATTAAACTATACGCTAAAATGATATCTTCTAGGCTCCAGCCGCTACTCCCGGGGGTGATAAACCTAGACCAGGTGGGGTTTGTGCCGGGGCGGGAGGCGCGGGACAACACCAATAAGGTATTGAACCTGATCGCATATGCAAACTCCAATAAGCTACCTGCGTGCCTGTTATCATGCGACGCAGAGAAGGCATTCGACAGGGTAGATTGGATGTTTCTTAAGGCCTCTCTCCAGCAGGTCGGTGTTGGTCCGTCCCTCCTGTCCAGGATATTGGCGCTATACTCTGGGCCTACGGCAAGAGTAAGGGTGAATGGTCTCCTCTCATCGGCCTTTAAGGTTAATAATGGTACACGGCAAGGTTGCCCACTCTCCCCATTGCTATATGTCATTACAATGGAGCATCTAGCGGTGGCGATACGGCAGAATCCTGACATTAGGGGCGTGGTAGTGGGAGACCGGGAGTACAAGGCCTCCTTGTACGCTGACGACCTGCTGCTGCATCTGGGAGCCCCTTTGACCTCCTTTCCTGTGGCCCTCAAGGAATTTGAGACCTTCGGGCGTGTGAGTAATTTCAAAATTAATTATTCGAAGTCGGAGGCTTTGAATGTCTCCCTCTCGCAGCAGATGGTAAGACAGTTGGAGTCTGACTTCTCATTTAAATGGCAGCCCCACTCCATAAAATACCTCGGCGTCGAGGTGCCTACCGACCTGTCCCGTCTATATGAACTTAACTACTCCCCACTGCTCCTGAGGACGCTGAGTGAGCTGACTGCGTATAATAATAGGCAACTCTCATGGTTTGGGAGGATTAATGTGTTAAAAATGGATATTCTCCCCAAATTCCTTTATTTTTTTCGAACGATCCCCATATACTTACCCAGCTGCTTTTTCAGGAGGCTGAAAACGGCTTTCTTGAGATTTGTGTGGGGTACAGGGAAGCCACGGATAAGATTTAGTACGCTTACCAGGCTTAAACCGACGGGGGGGGCGGGGCTTCCCGATCTGAAAACATACCATGCAGCAGCCATGACTCTCCGCATTTTGGACTGGGCCGAAAGAGGGGAGAAAAAACAGTGGGTGGAGCTAGAGAAGATGCTGTCTCCCGTTAACCCAATCTCTCTGCCGTGGGGTGGTCCTCTACCCAAACAACGGAGGGATACCCTTCCATTCCTGGCAGGGCAATTCTTGAAGGTGTGGGACAACCTGACCAAGCGGGGAGAAGTGATCCATAGGCCCGGCCCTTTGACCCCACTTTTTGATAATTACTCCTTTGCTCCGGGCGTGCGGGCCAGGGGTTTCCTGGCGTGGGAGGCGTCCTCTAATGTTACTATAGGAGACATTATGGCATCGGGCAGGTTCCCCACGTTGGAAGAGGTGAGGCAGAACGCACCGGGTCGACGTATCTCGTGGCTCCTGTATAATCAGTTGAGTGCCTTTATAAAATCCCAGAACCTAGCGGACCGGGGCATTAGGCCTCTAACGCAGTTGGAGCATACGTTGACTCGAGCCCCCCCGGATAAACATGCGGTTGCTGTCCTGTATCGTACGATGTTGGGGATTAGGCATAGCTCACCGCCGGGATTCATCAGAAAATGGGAAAAGGAACTGGGCGTACAGTTAGATGACGAAGACTTAGATAAGATTTACCTTTTCACCCATAAACTCTCGACCCCATGTGCAGCACAGGAAAGGAATTATAAGGTTTTGACCCGGTGGTATAGATGCCCGGTGGATATCCATAAATATAATAACTCCAGCTCTGATAGGTGCTGGCGGTGTTCGAAAGAGCTTGGCACCATGTTACATATCTGGTGGGGTTGCCCTACGGTTGGGAGCCTCTGGGAGAGGGTCGTGTCAACCTATAACTCCATTATGGGGGAGTCGGTGCAGAACACCCCGCAGTTGGCGCTGTTGTCTCTGCTTCCTGGGTCCATCTCTGGGAACAAAAAGGGGATCTTGCGACACTTCATCACAGCAATGAGAACAGTCATTCCAAGACATTGGAGGTCTGCGGTCGTGCCGACATTTGTGGAGTGGGCCCAGGAGGTTGAGAACATACGCAGAATGGAGGAGATGGTTATGGAGGCCGGGGGCATGCAGGAGGCGCACACGCGGGCGTGGGCGGTGTGGATTGACTACAGAGATAATCGCCTACCCTCTGAAGCACCATAGACGGCGATTGGCCACGCGCTCCTACCTCCCTTACCCTAACCTCCCCCTTCCCCCTTGTTCCTCCCTCCCCTTCCTAATGTCTCCTTAGTTTCATATCTAATCTTTTCTTTATCACTATTCCTTTCTCGTTATTGCTGAAGGTCTGCAGGGGACAAGGTAGGCCGAGCCCGCTCCCGCCTGCATCAATCCTGCTCTGACGTGACCGGATGGTCTGCTGCTGAGAGGCCCACTGGACCCTCAGACTGGCCCCATGGGAGGACAGGAGCCTCCGGCTTAAAGGCTGGGCTGAGATTGTTATAGCCTACGGATTAGAGTACGGCTTGAGGCGCCGCGGTATGGAGCCGGGTCGGGCGGGAGGCCGTGGGGGGCGGGAGGGGGCGGTGGTTGATTTAGTTGCACGATGACTGTTTTGATGATAATAGTTAAACCTGCAGTCCGACATGCCTATGTTAGATTACCATTCTTGTCATTGTTATCTTGCTATGTCTTAAATGTACACTGTTAATCCTGAAAACTTGAATAAACTTATATTATACAAAAAAATAGTTAAGCTATGACTAAAAAAACGCTATAATCATCGAAAGAGGCATAAGTGTATAAAAAATTAGAAGGGACCACATGGAAACAAATGTACATAGGAAGATTACCTGCTGAGAAAACACTGACAAAAATGACATAAAGATGGGTCAGAAAAAAGGGAACAGAAGGAAAGACATGCCCACAGCAAAAAAAACAACATGTGCAACAATCACATAAATTACACTTACCTTAATGAATCTGGCCCTTGACCCGAGGGCCCACATGTTGGGGGAGGGGGGCGGGGCGAGCCAGCCTCAGACCAGCTGTAAGTGCTGCTGGGAATGTGGGTTTATCCTGCATCTGGGGGGGGGGGAGGGCATTTTCTCACCATAGAAGTAAACCGGAGGTGCACAAAGCGAAACCAATAGCAGAACAATCATAGCGGAGCATAAATGACAGCACTCTAATCAATGAAAGCGCTGCAATTTGGCTGGATTTACGAGAACACTAGAAAGTGCGTAAGCAAAATGGGAATGAACTACCCAAACAGTTGCACTAGTCACTTTAGTAGGATATAGTATTCCCTCTTTAGGTTGTTAGACACCATTAGAGACGAGCGAACTCTTGAAAAATTCGATTCGACTGATTCGCCAAATTTTCCGACAAAAATCGATTCGACCCGAATTTATTCGCGAAGAATCGCTATTAAAAACGGCAATTTCTGAGCCTCCTAGAGCCTCAATAGGGTTGTAAACCATTCTGCCTTGCTGTAACACACATAGGACGCGTGCTGGGTTATTGAAATAATACTGTAAATAATTATCACATGCAGATCGGAGGCATCGCTAATAGAATCGCAAAGCGGCACAATTGCAGAGAGTTGAGGTGGCATCACTGAGGGGCCCCTATAGTGCCTGAAAAACACACCCTGGAGCTGGCAGCAGCAGGAGCCTAAAAATTAGCTGAATCACAACCTGGAGTTGCAAGCAGCAGCAGCAGCAGCTGCAGGAGCCCAGACATTCGGCAGCAGCAGCTGCTAACTGTAAAAAAAATAAAATAATAAAAATGACATTCATTTACCTGCGTGTGCCCTGGCTCCCGCTGTCCCTCCTCCGATCCCCCCACCCCAGGACTTACTGATCTTCAGGAGAGAGTACGGGAGGCTCTCTCCCCTCTGCTCCTCTGACGGCAGCCGCCAAAGTGGTGGGGCAAATGACGTCATCCCGGCCCCGATCACCGGCTTCAGCTCTCTCAGCTGTCAGATGCCGGTGATCGGTGCCTGGGGAAGGAGGTGGCAGGAGATCCTCTGATCTCCTGCCTCCCCCTTCTCTGGACACGGCGAGGGACAAGAGCTTACAATCCGAGGTAAGTACAGTAAAATTTTTTTTTTTTTTAATAAAATACTTGTGTGATGTGTTTTTTTTACAGTTAACCCTTTGTGAACTGGTAAGGGGTCCATGAGACCCCTTATACCAGTTCACAAGGCTCTGGCAAGTCACCTGCGGCTAGTGGGTGACTTGCCTTTAACCCCCAGCCCCCCCCCATTACCTGCCTCCCCAACGGCCAGGGGGGGCAGAAGGGCCCGGGCCACTTAGTGGCTATGTGGGCTAGTAGCCTGCAGGGCCAGGGGCCACCAACGCTGGCCCCTTCGCCCTGTTCTACAAGCCCCCATAGCTGGCCTGGGTCGGTAATGCTGGGTAAATTTTTTGGGGGATTTTTAAGGGTTTTTAACCCTTAGAATTCCCAAAAAAATGGGGTCCCCCCCCGCATCCCCCACTGTCCTCTAACAGGGAGCGTGCCCGCGCCGGCTATTCATAAATAGCCAGCGCCCTGCTAGAGGGATAGCGGGGATGCGGCCCGGTCATGCGCCGTAGGACTGGGATTCAGGTAAGTGGTAGTGGGTGTTCTAGGGGGTTTCACACAGAGGGGCATCCCGATTTTGGATGCCCCAGGGGGAGGGAATAGAACGGTCTGGGAATCTTATAGATTCCCGGGCCAATCAGCCCTGGGTGTTGGTCCACTTTAACCCATTGTGAACTTGTAAGGAGTCCATGAAACCCCTATACCAGTTCACAAGGCTGGGGCTGTCAAGTCACCTGCGGCTGGCAGGTGACTTGTCATTAACCCCGGCCCCCCTATTACCTGTTCTACAAGCCCTGCATAGCTGATCCCCGCTGGTTATGCTGGGTAGGGGGGACCCCATGTCATTTTTATGGGAATTTTTAAGGGTTTTTTAACCCTTAAAATTAAAAAAAAAATGGGGATTACCCCCCCCCCCCCCTTGGAAGGGGAACCCCATGCCATTTTTTTCTTGATTTAACCCTTCATAGTGTGGATTGTAGTTGTATTTTAGTTTTACATGTTATAAAGTGTTCTTTTCAGTTTGGGGGGGTCTTCTGAACAGTAACGGGGGGCTATCGATACATATGTGGTACCGTTGTAATCGGGAGAAATGGCTTTCACATGCAATATGGTTTTCTTTAAAAAAAAAAAGGGTTTTATTTGAAATAAAGGAGACAATTTTCTAAAAAAATTTTTTTTTATTTTGTTTTGTTTAATTTGCTCAAAAATATTTAAAAAAACAGTAAAAAAAATTACAAACAAGACATTTCATGTTAAAGCCTAAACTCTGCCGCAAAAATAAAATATAAGGAAATACCTGCAAAAATCACAGTTAAGCATAGCACAAAATGGTTAAAAATGACCTGTCAAGAGAGGGTGACAAAACCTCAAGTAGGCTGGCTGTTAAAAGGGTTAAAAGTACCTATGCATGTTGGGTATTGTTTTGCTCGGGGGACCTTGCGCTTTTAGATTTAGCTTGTTTTTTCTTGTTTGCATATTGATATTTTAGGAAAACCCATTTTTTATTCTGCTTTATTATACATTTTTTAAGGGAACCTTGTGCGACCAAAGAATTCTTTGAGGGATTACTTTCAGAAACATGGGCCCACTACAACATACTGGGTACGCTTAGAAAGCTTATCATGTGTACTTTCAAGGAATGTAGTGTGTGTGGGGGGTATTCCAAATGTAAAGGGTTGTTTTGGTAGAAAAAGCCCAAGGTGCGCACTTTGTCTGCAGAGATGAAATTTTCAAGCAAAATTACCATTGTGCACATGCTTTACTTTTTGGTGTTTGGCAACTCTTCTTTTGACAGTAGCTATGCATGTTGGGTATCGTTCGGTGGGGGATGTTGCTTTTTCAGATTAACTTGTTTTTTATTGTTTGCATATAGTTTTTTTTTAGGAAAATGTGGCTTTGATCCTGCTTTTTTTATCCATTTTTAGGGAAGCTCTGTGTAACCAAAGAATACATTGAGGGAGAACTTCCAGAAAACTGTGGCAACGTCAACAAGCCTGGTACGCCTAGAAAGCTTGAAGTGAGTATTTCCAGAGAATATATAGTTTGTGGGGGGTATTTCAAATGTAAAGGGTTGTTTTTATTAAAAAACTGCAAGGTGCACATAGCGCTTAGCATGGCTGTATTCAATTTGGGGGAGTCTCCTGGGCAGGAAAGGGTGTCTACCAATACATATGTGGTACCGTTGTAACCGGAAGAAATTGGGATTTCACACACAATAAGATTTTATTTACAAACTTACATTTTTTACTACAAAAAAACACTACAAATTGTAAAAAATAGATTTTTTTTATTTTTTTTTCACATATTTCACCCCAAAATATTAAGAATGCACTTGACAAATGACAAACAAGACATTTTATGTTAAAGCCCAGACTCTGGGGGCGTGGTTAAGATGGCCACCTAGACAGACGTGTCTGTTAGGGGCTCCTGAATATAATCCTGGAAATATCGCCTTTTGGGCCATCTGGAGACATTCAAACACCTGTTTTTTTTACTTACCTGTGTCTGGAGATCGTGGTGGCGGCAGAGGAGGACCTGTGGCTGTGCGGTGGCAGGGGCGGCCTCTGTGTACTGTTGGCGGCCTGGAGATCCGGAGCTGCGGCGGGCTGGTGGTGGAGGCGTGCGGACCCGAGAGGTGGAGACCGGGCTGGAGTCGGCGAACGGGACGGCGGCCTCTGGAAGTCCCGGGCGGCGGTGAGGAGCGGGGAGGTGAGCCCGAAGCCTGTGGCGGTGTGTCACCGCGGTGTGTCGGCGGCGGAGTGATCCGGGCGGCGGTCGGCCGGAGGAGAGGACGGGCGGCCCCGTCGTGAGCGGTGGAGCGGCGGCGGAGGGGGACGGCCCTCGTCAGTGTCCCGGGCGGCGGCGGTGGGAGATCCCTCCCCGGGAGCGTGAGTGTCCCCCTGCAGAAGATAACGGCAGGTGCGGTTTGGCGGGAAACCGGAGGAGAGACCGGCGCCATCTTGCTGGAGGTGAGGGGAGCTGCGGCTAGGGGGCGCAGAGTGTGACAGGCTGTGTGGGAGAGACCTGCCAGATGAACTGATCCTGCTCCTGGGCCCTTGCAGGTTGGGAACAGTTTGAGAGAGTTCACTGGCCCCCCCCAGTGAGCTCCATATTAACAAGCAGTCCAAGTATCCCTAGATCCAATATCTGGGCAGCACCCACACGTTCCCGGCCCCTCTTCTGAGCAGGCAAACCCGGTGCTTGTGCCTCTAGATTGCTTCCTGTGCCCGCCTGTGCCCACCTGTGCGGCATCTGCAGACCCCTTGAGCCTTACACCTCTGCCGCGCCTACATATTCCTTGAACCCCATATCGGTGGGGCACTGCGGATCGCAGGACGGGCTCACTGGCCGTTATCTCTGAGCAATATTTGCGGGCCCGCGCGCGCCCCATACGTGAGGACAGCAGCAGGCGTCTTGAACCCTATATCTGTGTGGTGCCTGCGAGCTTCTTGATCTCTATATCTGTGCCTGAAGGCTGGCTCCTTGAATCCTATATCTAGCGGTATCGGTGGACGCCCTGAACCCCACTTCTGCACTGCAAAACAGGCTCCCTAAACCCTGTGTACTTTCTCTTACGCATGTCAGGCAATAGAAAACGTAAATCTACAGCGGTCAGTTGCAGCACCCAAACGATGGAGTCTCCTGGCGGGGCCGGGCAAGAGCCCTCCAACCCGGACACAGTGGCAATCATGGCTGCCATCGCCTCCTGTCAGAATGCTCTTACAACTAAATTTGACACTCTCCAGGAACAATTCAACTATTTCCGTCACGATCTTGATAAGGTGCGGGACCGCACAGGAGAGAATGAGAGGAGGATTGGAGAGGCGGAGGATCGCCTGTCTGTGCAGGCGGGGGAGCTGGCGACCTTGCGAAGACAGGTGACTGTCCTGTTGGGAAGGGCTGAGGACTCTGAAAACAGGAATAGGAGGAACAATGTCAGGATCCTGGGCCTACCCGAAAAATCGGAGGGCGCCTCCCCAGAGGAATTCGTTGAAAACCTTATACGGGACAACCTGGCACCCAGAAACCTGACCAAATTTTTCACAATAGAGAGAGCGCACAGAATTCCGCTGAGGCCCCCCCCGCCCGGGGCCCCGCCAAGACCATTTATATTCAAAGTTCTCCACTACAAGGACAGGGACGCCATACTGGCCGCGGCCAGGATAAAGGGAACGGTGTCTTATGAGAACGCCCGGCTGTCTTTCTACCCGGATTTTACATCGGAGGTCCAGAAATTGAGGCGCTCATTTAACGGGGTCAGGGAGAGGCTCCGGAGGAAAAAGATCAAGTATGCTATGCTGTTCCCGGCGCGCCTGCGTGTTCAAGATGGAGAGACTACCAAATTTTTCACCTCTGCCGAGGAAGCTAACATGTGGCTGGACTCTCTGCCGGGGGCCTGATGAACTGGGCCCTGGGCCGGGAGCACGGTCTGGCGACCGCTTTGACCGTTTTCTTTTTCCTTTGTCCTCCTTGCCTGGCTTGCGCCGGTGGCGTTCGGCGGGGGCCGCCTACTGCTGCCCTTTTGAGGCCCCACCATCGGTGCTCCGGCGAGGCCCGGAGTGATGCTTTGTTATGCATTCTGTTTAAGTTGCTGAGTTTTCTTGTTCTTTGTTGTCCAGATGGCTAATGTATCCTGATAACAATTGTTGTGGGGGGGCCCTCCCTCCGGGTCCCTGGGGCGCGTCGGGCGGAATTCTGCCTGGGCGGCTGTGGGGGCCCGGAGCGGTCGGGCTGCTGACCTGCATTGCTTGGCGGACCTATCTTGCAGGCCCCTAGGCAATGGTCTATGCACCCCAATTGCACAAAGTTAAAACCAGTGTAGTGTTGTTGTTTTTTTGGGATATGAGGCTCGCCAAGGTTGGGGGGTGGTGGAGCGGGGTGGGGGGTGGGATGGGGGGAAGTTTACTGTTCCAATGTTGTACTATTTGTATTTGTTTTGTTCGTGGTTGTCTACGTGTTGGTATGAGTGTGCTGTATGACTGTTGGACTCGGGGAATGGGAGGATCCTTAGGAGGGATGGTGAACTGCAGGGGGGCAGCCTATGGTGGGAGCACCTTTAAAGGTAATGGGTGAGTGTAAATTTCTCTCCTGGAATGTCAGGGGGCTTAACGATAAGATTAAGAGGGCTACTGTCCTCCAGTGTATTAAGAAGCACAAACCGAATGTAGTTATCCTCCAAGAAACTCACCTGGTGGGTCAGAGAGTGTTGGCCTTGAAGAGGCCATGGATTCAGGGCTCCTATCACGCCCCATTCTCGGCCTACTCAAGAGGTGTATCAGTGCTGATTTCTAAGGGTACTCCATTCGTGTTGTTCTCAGTATACACAGACCGTGAGGGCTGTTATGTTATCCTCCATGCTAGGGTCTTGGAGAGAATAATGGAGAAAGTACTTTCCTACCCCCCTGCCCCGATACTGCTATTAGGGGACTTTAACATGGTTCTGGGTTCGGCACTGGATAGGATGGGTAAGACTTCAGGTCCCAGGACCCAACTGGCAAACTGGGCGGAGACGCTGGGGCTGCAGGAGCTTTGGAGGTGGAAACACCCCACCGACAGGGCATACTCTTGTCACTCGGTTACGCACAAATCCCTGTCCAGAATTGACTTTGCCTTCTCATCGTCTGACTTCCTGACCAGGGTGCTGACCTGTAGCTATCTCCCAAGGGGGGTCTCGGATCACTCTCCCCTATTGTTGACAGCTGGACTGTCTGTGAGACGGGAGAACTGGGTGGGATGGACCCTCAACCCTCTATGGTTGGAATCTCCTGACATTAAGAGTAGTCTGCAATCCTCTACTGAGGCATTCTGGGAATGTAATACGGGGGAGACGCCGGTGGGAATACAATGGGACGCCTTTAAGGCTGTCACCAGAGGGGCGGCCATCCACGCTATTGCTACAGCTAGGAAGAAGAGGGGGAGGGAAGTGGCAGATCTTGAAAGTAAACTTGCGCTTGCAGAGGAGAAGTTCAGTACAACTTCAGACAGCGGAGACCATTCCACACTGTTGGCATTAAAGAGAGAATACAACCTGCTTTTGACTGACTCGACAAGGAAACTGCTACTATATAGGCAGGCAACTATATTTGATAAAGGGGATAAGAATGGTAAGACCCTGGCCTACCTAGCGAGAGCTGAAAGCCAATCCAACCACGTTGCTGAAATTCTGGAAAATGGGACTAGGGTAACGGAGGAGAAGGACATAGCCCAGAGGTTCCTGGGGTACTACTCGGCCTTGTATTCCTCGAGAGTGAGTTATGGGGCGACTGATCTGGGCAATTATCTGGATCAGGTTGATTTCCCGAGGTTAACTGAGGGAGATCGGGAGGCTCTGAATTCCCCTATCACTATTGATGAGGTCTCTGGCGCGATTAGAGCACTCTCCAGCAGGAAGGCGCCGGGTCCGGATGGGATGCCGGCCGAGTGGTATAAACAGGACCTTGAACGAGTGACCCCAAAGCTATGGGAAGTACTGAAACAAGCACTGGAAAGCGAGTCCCTACCGGCCTCTTTTCACGAGGCACATGTGGTACTCATTTACAAAGAAGGGAGACCCCCTGACTCCTGTGCGTCTTACCGTCCCATATCCCTGCTGAACCAAGATGCCAAAATATTAGCTAAAATACTGGCCACCAGGCTAAACAAAGTTATTCTACATTTGATTGGGCCAGATCAGTCAGGGTTCATGCCAGGACGTACTACGTGTGTGAACCTTCGTAGACTGATGTCCAATCTACAAATTGTGCATGATAACCATGGGAAACGGGTGGTTATCTCATTGGATAATGAGAAAGCGTTTGACTCGATTGAATGGGATTACCTTTGGGCAGTGTTGGAGAGATTTGGGCTCCCTGCTAGTTTTATTACATACATTAAATTGCTTTATGCACGGCCAACAGCACGGATACGGGTTAATGGGTGCTACTCTAATTCCTTTGCACTGCATAGGGGGACAAGACAGGGGTGCCCATTATCGCCGCTACTTTTTGCCTTAGCTATTGAACCCCTGGCGATCATCGTCAGAAATTCCCCACGTATCTCTGGTTGGAAGTTGGGAGCAGTAGAAGAAAAGATATCCCTCTATGCAGACGACACACTGCTGTATTTGGCGGATGGCCATGAGTGCCTAGACGCAGCCCTGGATACCATCGAGGAGTTTGGGAGGTTCTCGGGGTTGAGGATCAATTGGGACAAATCTAGCCTAATGTTAGTGGACGAGCTTGCCTCCCCGGATATTTCCCCAAGGTCTCAACTTAAAATAGTCCAACAATTTAAATACCTGGGGATCCAAATTAGTAGGCAACCAAGCGACTTCATATCCCTGAATGTCTCCCCGGTCATGTCTGGGCTGAGGCAGAGAGTCGCCCAGTGGGCAAACTTACCGCTGTCAGTCATGGGCAGAATTAATATATACAAAATGATATTCCTTCCGAAATTTCTGTATATCTATCAGGCTTCGCCGGTGCTGTTACCTGTCTCCCACTTTAAAACCTTGGACTCAATTCTGTTTGGTTTCATCTGGGGGCAGTCTCCACCTAGGCTAAACAGACGGATAATGAAGGCGCAGGTGGCAGAGGGAGGCTTAGCGGTCCCACACATGCAAATGTACATTTACTCTACACAGCTTCTGTTCGTGCACTGGTGGCTCTGTCAACCGCAAAATAATCCGGTGGTGGGTCTGGAGGTGGCGGTGTTGGGTTCTCCCGAGAAGCTATCCCGACTGGTGTATAGGGGGGTCCGGGGGGTCCGGGAGGCAACCGGCTGTATGAGAGCAGTGTGTAACATATGGGAAAGGGTGGCTAGGTTGTATAGGAATTCGGAGGAGGCCCAGTGCTGGTCCCCCTTTGCTCCCCTCTGGAATAACCCCAGACTTCCTGAGCTGGTCCCAATGCAGGATCCGCAGTTTTGGGATGGGCAGGGCCTCCAGGAGCTGGGACAGGTGTACAGAGATGGAGTGCTTATGTCATTTGACCAGATCAGAGAGACCTTTCGAGTTTCCCACCGGGATTTCTTTCGCTACCTGCAGCTTAGGCACGCTCTGCAAACTCAATTTCACAGGGACAGTCCGAATTTTCTGGTGTCCCAAGTGGAGAGTTTGGTTAGAGAAACGGACTTTGGGAAACCTGTCTCCACATTATACAAGTGCCTGGTTGCTGGGCTGGAATCCCCCAGAGGGAAGGTTGAAAGCCAGTGGCAGACTTTGGACCAAACCTTAGACCGGGATGAATGGGAAGAAATCCTAGACAATTTACATTCATCGGTCATAGAAGCTAGAGACAGATTTATTCAGACTAAATGGATACATCAAGCATACATCACGCCGATACGGTTGTATAAAATGGGATTACTGACCACTGACCAATGTCCCAGGTGCGAGAGGGAGACTGGTACGTGGGAACACGTGACCTGGTCTTGCGAAGTTCTGGTGAGGTATTGGGGTGAGGTGATGGACCTGATTGGGGGAGTAGTGGGCACCCGGATCACTGGCTCAATCTCATTGAGTCTTCTAGGGGTGGTCGATGCATTGCCGCTGTCAAGCCCGCTGAAATCGCTACTCAGGCTGCTGCTATTCTATGCCCGGAAATGTATTCTGCTTAACTGGAAACATCCGGCCAAACCATCAGTACGGGCATGGAGGGCTCTGGTTAACCAGAAACTCATTATGTACAAACTTACATATACGGCTAGGGGGGTGCCCGATAAGTTCGAGAAGATCTGGGGTCCATGGCTGCAGAATCAGGACACCGCTTCGGGAGACGACTGGGGGAGGTCAGGACCTAATTGATGAGGCCAGTCAGCTCATCTATGGCGAGTTGGGTCACGGTGCGTTTTGGAGTGGAGCAAGGGAGACGGGAGACGCATCCTTGAGTCCCGGCTCTCTGACAGTTTCTCCATCCCGGGGTATAGCCTACGGTTTGTCAGGTACTCGAGTCCAAATGTATGAATGTATGCATGTTGTATGAATGGGTGTCGTGTCGTTTCTAAGTGTCGTTTCTAAATGTTCCTTGGAACCGTGTTATTGACCAAGGTGCCGCGGCCCCTTGATGGGATATGTGACTTGTAATTGTGTTTGATGTTGTTGAATTGCAATAAAAAGAAACTTTTAAAAAAAAAAAAAGCCCAGACTCTGCTGAAAAAAACAATATATAATTTTCCTGGGAAATCCCTGGAAATCCTTTCAAAAATCACAGTTGAACATGTGTAGCGCAAAATAGTGAAACATGGTCTGGCAACAGAGGGTGACAAAAGTTGCAGGTAGGCTGGCAGCGAAAGGGTTAAAAAGACACTGGCGTTGGCTGCAAAAGCCCAAAAATTTAATGAATCACACCCTGGAGTTGCAAGCAGCAGCAGCAGGAGCCCAAATATTGCTTTAAAGAGACACTGGATTTGGCTGCAGGAGCCCGAAAATTGGATGAATCACACCCTGGAGTTGCAAGCAGCAGCAGGAGCCCAAACATAGCTTGAAAAAAACACTGGAGTTGGCAGCAGGAGCCCAAAAATTGGATGAATCACACCCTGGAGTTGCAAGCAGCAGCAGCAGCCCAAACATAGCTTGAAAGAGACACTGGAGTTGGCAGCAGGAGCCCAAAAATTGGATGAATCACACCCTGGAGTTGCAAGCAGCAGCAGCAGGAGCCAAAACATAGCTTGAAAGACACACTGGAGTTGGCAGCAGGAGCCCAAAAATTGGCTGAATCACACCCAGTAGTTGCAGTAGCAGCAGGAGCCCAAACATTACTTTAAAGAGACACTGGAGTTGGCTTCAGGAGCCCAAAATTGGATGAATCACACCCTGGAGTTGCAAGCAGCAGCAGGAGCCCAAACATAGCTTGTAAGAGACACTGGAGTTGGCAGCAGGAGCCCATAAATTGGATGAATCACACCCTGGAGTTGCAAGCAGCAGCAGGAGCCCAAACATTGCTTTAAAGAGACACTGGAGTTGGCAGCAGGAGGCCAAACATTGGATGAATCACACTCTGGAGTTGCAAGCAGCAACAGCAGGAGCCCAAACATAGCTTGAAAGAGACACTGGAGTTGGCAGCAGGAGCCCAAAAATTAGATGAATCACACCCTGGAGTTGCAAGCAGCAGCAGGAGCCCAAACATAGCTTGAAAGAGACACTGGAGTTGGCAGCAGGAGCCCAAAAATTGGATGAATCGCACCCTGGAGTCGCAAGCAGCAGCAGGACCCCAAACATTGCTTTAAAGAGACACTGGAGTTGACAGCAGGAGCCCAAAAATTGGATGAATGACACCCTGGAGTTGCAAGCAGCAGCAGGAGCCCAATCATTGCTTTAAAGAGACACTGGAGTTGGCAGAAGGAGCCCAAAAATTGGACGAATCACACCCTGTAGTTGCAAGCAGCAGCAGCAGCAGGAGCCCAAACATAGCTTGAAAGAGACACTGGAGTTGGCAGCAGGAGCCCAAAAATTGGATAAATCACACCCTGGAGTTGCAAGCAGCAGCAGGAGCCCAACCATTGCTTTAAAGAGACACACTGGAGTTGGCAGCAGGAGCCCAAAAATTGGATGAATGACACCCTGGAGTTGCAAGCAGCAGCAGCAGGAGCCCAAACATAGCTTGAAAGAGACACTGGAGTTGGCAGCAGGAGCCCAAAAATTGGATGAATCACACCCTGGAGTTGCAAGCAGCAGCAGCCCAAACATAGCTTGAAAGAGACACTGAAGTTGACAGCAGTAGCCCAAAAATTGGATGAATCACACCCTGGAGTTTCAAGCAGCAGCAGCTCAAACATAGCTTGAAAGAGACACTGGAGTTGGCAGCAGGAGCCCAAGAATTGGATGAATCACACCCTGGAGTTGCAAGCAGCAGCAGCAGGAGCCCAAACATAGCTTGAAAGAGACACTGGCGTTGGCTGCAGGAGCCCAAAAATTGGATGAATCACACCCTGGAGTTGCAAGCAGCAGCAGCAGGAGCCCAAACATAGCTTGAAAGAGACACTGGAGTTGGCTGCAGGAGCCCAACGATTAGATGAATCACACCCCAGAGTGGCAAGCAGCAGCAGCAGGAGCCCAAGCATAGCTTGAAAGAGACACTGGAGTTGGCAGCAAGAGCCCAAAAATTGGATGAATCACACCCTGGAGTTGCAAGCAGCAGCAGCAGCAGAAGCAGCAGCCCAAACATAGCGTGAAAGAGACACTGGAGTTGGCAGCAGGAGCAGCAGCAGCTGCAGGAGCCCAAACATTGCTTTAAAGAGACACTGGAGTTGGCAGCAGCAGGAGCCCAAAAATTGACTGACATATCCTGGAGTTGGCAGCAACAGCAGCAGGAGCCCAGAAATTGGCTGGAAGGTACCCTGAAGTTGGCAGCAGCAGGAGCACAAACATTAGCTGGAAGGCACACCCTGGAGTTGGCAGCAGCATAAGCAGGAGCCCAAACATTGCTTGAAAGGCACCCTGGATATGGCAGCAGCAGGAGGCCAAAAATTGGCTGAAAGGCACACCCTGAAGTTGGCATCAGCAGGAGCCCAAAATTGGCTGGAAGGCACACCATGAAGTTGGCATCAGCAGGAGCCCAAAAATTGGCCTAAAGACATAAATATGTTTTCACCATTTGGAAAATGTAAAACGTGGCACCATGCTGAATCTAGTCGCATGCATCAGCCATTGGTGGGTGGAAATCCTGGCTTCATCCCTGATTCATTTTGACAAAGGTAAGTCTCTCCACATTTTTAGTTGACAGACGAGTTCTCCTCGCCGTAACTATGGCCCCCGTCGCACTAAACACCCGCTCAGATGGCACGCTACTGGCCGGGCAGGACAGCTTTTTCAGGGCAAACTCTGCTAGTTGTGGCCACAAGCCAAGTTTGGCTGCCCAGAAATCCAGCGGATCCTCAAGGTGTGTTGGCATGGTCATGTCAAGGTATGAGATGACCTGCTGGTTGAGGTCCTGCTCCAGGTCTTCCTGCTGCTCATGAGTAGCCTCACTATGCGGGTGTAGAAAGCTACTCATTAGCGACTGAAGACTGAGGCTGCTGCTGCTGCTCCTGCCAAACCCCCCAGCAGCCATGGCAGTGGAAGGCAGTGGAAGGTGAGCGCAGAGCTCCCCCAGAGTCAGACCTGCGAGAGTATGGACCATGGCGCAGATAGGCATCAGCTAGCTGACTATGCAGAATGTCTTTGTAGTAGTTCAGTTTGTCTTCCCTCTCCGCGGGTTTAAAAAATGCCCCCATTTTGTGCCAGAAGCGAGGGTCCAATAAGGTGGACAGCCAGAAGTCATCCTGCCGACAAATGGGAAACAATACTGGGGTCACTACGCAAGCACGTGAGCATGCTTCCTGCCATTTGCGCAAGTGACTCGGAGGGACTACCTGTCTCCATCTCCACTGCATACTGCCACGGTGTGTCCGGGTCCTCTGTCTCGCCTTCCTCAAAACCCTCTAGCTCCTCTGGCTGCTCCTGCTCCTCCTCTCCTGTCCGCTGACTAGATAAACCAGCCATTTCGCCGAGCCTAAACTGTGCTTCACTGGGCCACTCCTCCTCCTCTTCCTCTTCCTCCTCCAGTTCAGCTTCAACGGGGTTCATGTGGCCATAAGATGTAGACGCCATGTCTCCAGTGCCCTGACCAGCCATGGTTTCCAACATGTGCTGTAGTACATGAAGCAGTGGAATCACGTTGTTCATCCCGTAATCCTGCCGACTGACAAATAAAGTGGCTTCCTCAAAGGGCCTGAGCAAACGGCAGGTGTCACGTATGAGCTGCCACTGGTTGACATTGAAGTTACACAGGGGAGTCCCCCTATCCGCTTGGATCATCAGGAAATCTGTGATGGCTTTTCTCTGTTCATATAATCGGTCCAACATGTGAAGGGTGGAATTCCAACGGGTGGAAACATCGCAAATCAGACTATGTTGGGGGCTACCGTTCTGACGCTGTAGCTCAAGAAGGGTGTGTTTGGTGGTGTATGAGTGGCTGAAGTGCATGCAAAGTTTCCTTGAAGTTGTTAGGATGTCTTGCAGATGGGGGGAAGACTTCAGAAACCGCTTGACAACCAGATTGAAGACGTGAGCCATGCAGGGGGCATGGGTCAGGCTTCCTTGGCGCAGCACAGACAAAATGTTCTTCCCATTGTCGGTAACCATGATTCCCACTTTTAAGTTTTCTTGGAGTAAGCCATGTTTGGATTTCCTGATGAATACATTTAAGCAGATCCTGACCTCCGTTCGCCAAGACAAACCATGTGAAGCACAGCTTGACACCTCTGTGCCCTGCACACATGGTAGATTGGAGGGGCACTGAGACTTGAGCCTACAGTGGAGGGTGAGGAGATGGCGGAGGATGAGGAGGCCGAGTCGCACGGTGTCACAGGCACAGCGGCCAGGGAGCGCGGAGGCCGAAGCGGCGTAACCTGTCCAAGTTGCTGCTGCTGCTGCAAAGGGACCACATTCACCCAGTGGGCCGCAAACAACATGTACTGTCCCTGACCGTAGTTAAAGCTCCAGACGTCGGCGCTGCCATGCACTTTGCTACACAAGGAAAGGCTCAAGGACTGGCCCACCTTCTGTTCAACAAAAGTGTGCAGCGCTGGTACTGCCTTTGTGGCAAAGAAATTAAGGCTTGGGACTCTCCACCTCGGCTCGGCACAAGCCATCAGTTCTCTGAAAGGTGCAGAGTCCACCACCTGAAAAGGGAGCGACTGCAGCACCAGCAACTTGGACAGGAGCACATTCAGCTTCTGCGCCGTAGGATGAGTGGGAGCATACTGCTGTCTCTTGGACATGGCTTCGCTGATGGATTGCTGGCGGGATGCATGACTTGGAGGAGGAGGAGCAGGAGCGACAGAGGATGGGTATGACGCACAGCTGCCTTCGGCGGAGGTGCTGGAGCCTTGGCTGGCAGAAATAGGGAGTGGCATGCCACTTGGTGAGGAAGCAGGCTGGACCACCTCTTCTGAGCCTCGGTTCTCCCAGGCCACTTTATGGTGACGCATCATATGTTGACGCAGGGCCGTGGTGCCAACATTTGGGCCCTGGCCACGCTTTACCTTCTGCCTACATATCTTGCATGTGGCCATGTTTACCTTCCTGCGGATGCTTCAGGAAAAACTGCCACACTGCCGAGTAGCTACTTTTCCCACCAACAGGCCGCACTGATTCACTGCTACTGACGCCAACTCCAGGAACCCCTGCTCCACTACCTCCCGATAAGGTAGCCTACCGCGCAGCAGGTGCTCTACCCCGGCCCCAGCCCCATTTGGCTTCAGGCTTTACAATTGTGCCCCATGCTGGCTGCCAACCATGCTGCTAACACCTTGCTGCCTCAGCTGCTGACTCTTCTCCTGATGGTGACAATGAAGCCCCTTCATCTCCCGGTTCCCAAGTGCGATCGGCTTCATCATCATCATCATCACCGAGTTGTGGATACACGTCACTGATGTTCTCGGTTTCCTCAACAGTGTCTGGTGCAGGAGCTGGAACACTCGCAACACCCACGACACTGTCCACATCACTATTTGTCTGCCTAGCTAAAGAAGCCACCTCCATTTCTTGGCTGGGCAGTAGCTGCTGACTGTCCTCTATCTGATCGTCCTCCTCACTAAAGATTGGAGCTGAACCCAAAGCATAGGATACGTTGCTGGGGGAGGGAACGGTGTAGGACAGAGGCAATGGGAGGACAGGGACTGCTCTCGGGGCATGCCAACTCAGGGTTGTGTCAGAGGAACCTACCGACCCTAGACTGGGGGTCTCAGATGTAACTTGTGATGATGTTGATGAGCGCGTTAACCAATCTACCATGGCAGATGCGTTACTGGTGGAGACACGACCGCTAGCAGATACTGGCAGTTCAGGTCTCTCACCGTGACTCCTGCTGCCACTCGCTCCTAGTCTGCTGCGACCTCTGCCTGCTGAATCTTGGCCTCTGCCACTTCTCTTTGAACATCCTTGCACTTGTCTGCCTGACATTTTTATGTATTTGAAATGCGCAATAGGTACGATAAAAAATGTGTTTACTTTAAAAAGAAGAAGCTAAATAAATTGAGGGACTGCTTCTCTGCACCAGATACTATGAAAATTGGCAATATGAGAAACCCTGCGGCCTAGTGTTTTGGCAGCAGACCAAAAACCAGTTCAAAATGCAATAGTTTGATTAAGCTGAGGAAGGATCAACAAGTGTATATAACAGATAGGCTGCTAAGTGCAGGTTTGGGATGCCCTGCGGCCTAGTGTTTTTTTTGTTAAAGGCAGACCAAAAACCAATTCAAAATGCAATACTTTGATTAAGCTGAGGAAGGATCAACAAGCGTATTTAGTATAACAGATAGGCTGCTAAGTGCAGGTTTGGGATGCCCTGCAGCCTCGGGTTTTTTTTGTTTGTTAAAGGCAGACCAAAAACCAATTCAAAATGCAATACTTTGATTAAGCTGAGGAAGGATCAACAAGCATATTTAGTACAACAGATAGGCTGCCTAATGCAGGTTTGGGATGCCCTGCGGCCTGGTGTTTTTTTTGTTAAAGGCAGACCAAAAACCAATTCAAAATGCAATACTTTGATTAAGCGGAGGAAGGATCAACAAGCGTATTTAGTATAACAGATAGGCTGCTAAGTGCAGGTTTGAGATGCCCTGCGGCCTGGTGTTTTTTTCGTTAAAGGCAGACCAAAAACCAATTCAAAATGCAATACTTTGATTAAGCTGACGAAGGATCAACAAGCGTATTTAGTATAACAGATAGGCTGCCTAATGCAGGTTTGGGATGCCCTGCCGCCTGGTGTTTTTTTTGTTAAAGGCAGACCAAAAACCAATTCAAAATGCAATACTTTGATTAAGCTGAGGAAGGACCAACAAGCGTATTTAGTATAACAGGTAGGCTGCCTATTGCAGGTTTGGGATGCCCTGCTGCCTGGTGTTTTTTTTGTTAAAGGCAGACCAAAAACCAATTCAAAATGCAATACTTTGATTAAGCTGAGGAAGGACCAACAAGCGTATTTAGTATAACAGGTAGGCTGCCTAATGCAGGTTTGGGATGCCCTGCTGCCTGGTGTTTTTTTTGTTAAAGGCAGACCAAAAACCAATTCAAAATGCAATACTTTGATTAAGCTGAGGAAGGATCAACAAGCGTATTTAGTATAACAGGCTGCTAAGTACAGGTTTAGGATGCCCTGCGGCCTGTTTTTTTTTTGTTAAAGGCAGACCAAAAACCAAATCAAAATGCAATACTGTGATTAAGCTGAGGAAGGATCAACAAGCGTATTTAGTATAACAGATAGGCTGCTAAGTGCAGGTTTGGGATACCCAGGTGGGCTGGTGTTTTTTTGTTAAAGGCAGACCAAAAAATATTTAAACTAATCCAGTTATATATTATGATAAATGCTTGTGTGTAACAGATAGGGTTAAATAAGCCACTGCATAGATGGCATGCACAGTGGCAAGGCAGATTTACAGCACAAAGAACTGAAATCGAATTGAAAACTGATCTGGCTAATGAAAAAAAAAAATTTTCACTGTCACTTCTAAGCTGTCCCTGGCTGGATGGTTCAGGTCTTCCCCTGGCTCTGTCTACCTCTCTGTCTGCCTCTCTGACTCTCCCTACCTATCTCTAACTCTCTATCCCTGTCTCTAACTAGCTGTGCTCTGGCCGCAATGCAAGGCTGAAATGCGCACAAGGTTTATATAGCATGGTGACGTCACCGGGCTTCCTGGCTGCTGATAGGCTGCATGTGACTTACCCATGATACCTTGCCCCAGGGGGTATTAAATGGAGTTTAAAGGAAAACTTCGATCGATCGAATCGCGGGGAAATTCGGATTCGTTCAGAATTGAATTTTCCATGAAATTCGGAATTAATCCGGGTTCGTCCGGATCGATTCGATCATCCCTAGACACCATAAATATATTCTGTTATAATTGTGGTGCTCCTTTTCCTGAGGTAGACGTGGCACATGGTCCACACTTCTGTTCTATAGTTTTTAACACAATAAAGCAGAAGCCACATTTCACACAAAAAAAAATGCTGCACAGGAAAAAGACGTAGCGCCATTGTTGAACATCCGAAACCTGGTGTTCAATGCAATATTTATGAGCAAAAACACAGTCCTAGCATGGGTTCTATATTACTGGGCACTAAGGCCCACAGTGCCTGTTGCAGGATTAAAAAAATGAGGAAAAAGAGCCACAGGGAACTGAGACAGAACGAAAACACATGGAATGACACTGAGGACACGCAAAAGCACTTGCATAAAAACACCTTTAATTAAGATCAAAAACATCCCCATCAGGCCAGGAATCCTCTGTCGATGAATTGTGGCCAAAAAAATGAAAAACACTAAGCAGAAGATGTACAGGTAACATCACTAGAAAACTCAATAGAAGTGGCGCTACAGGACAGACAGCACCGGCGCTCTAATAACACCAGATGCTACAAATACATGCAACTGTCGCTATGAGAGGTGGCTAGACAGTTTGACTTTCATACATATGGCTTTATGCAGGAGCGCCGGAAAAACACCTTCCACTATATGGTCCTACGTGGCACTAGCATTTCTTAAATAAACCCATTAGTAGTGGATGAAGGCAACTAGATATGATTTTTTCTTTTGCTTCACATGTTTTGTTATTCATCCTATTAGGAAAGGCAGCTGGATGAATTGTGAAAGGGGTTGAAGTAAAAAAAATAAAAGAAAACATTATAGCAGTTGCCTAGATTTCGTCCTACAGATATGCAGTAGTTAACTTTATTTATTTATTTATTTTGTAGCTTAAATAAAAAGAAAAAGAATCATGGCCCTTCCTCCAGATTACTAGACTGGTGCACCAGGCATAGTCTGCCCAGGGTCCAATCGCTGAACAGCGTGCCCCTGGAAACTCTCCACTCCATGGCCAAGATTTAGCTGTTAAAACAGTAAAAGTGAAATAAACTAATAAAAAGATGTATTGAGTAACAGATCAAGTCAACTGGACTTACTGTTTTCCTTTGCTCCACATTATTCAATATTCATCCTACTGGATGTATGTGTGAATTCAACATTGCCTATTGGGAATGGTGGCTGGATGACTTGTGAAACATCAAAGTTAAAAAAACAGCTGTTGCAATTGCATAGGATTGTTCCTGCAAACCTACTGGACTTAACATTGTACTTATTTATTTTGTATGAGTTTCGATTAAAAGGAAAACAAATTATGGCCCTCCCTCCAGATTACCAGGCTGGTGGAGTTGCTCCTGGCAACTCACTAACTGCTGCCAGTTGCTGAAATAGCTTTTTGGGGAAAAAACAAAAAAACAGAAGGGAATGTGGTGAGAATTATTTACACCTGGTAGGGGCAGCTGTAAATAATGCAGGTGTGCAGGGCAGCTGTGCCTTTCTATGCTGGTTAAATAAAACTTCCAGGGTCCTGGGATGACATCCCACAGCATGCAGGCCCCAGTTCTCTCTCCTAAAAACAAAGTGAGTTTTCTCACCTATTCTTAATCAACTCAGTAGTCTGTAGAACACTTACTCCATTTATTGCAATGGAATAAGGCAGAATGGCCCTAGAAAATGTATGGCTTGCATAAAACACCCTAAGAATGCTGAATAATGTATTTTTCCTGCACTTTCACAGCAGAGACTGTCCATGTGTTCTCTGATGTGCAATCAGGTTTGCAGGATACCGTAGGTATATACCTAAAGGGGTGATTTTTATTTCCTAATTTCACTAATTTCCCTTATATTTTAGGCTGACATGTATTCTACAACAGTGGTATACTCTATGATTTTTAGTTTAGTTCCTGTTTGATGTTCAGTTTGTTTTAGATTCTTTTATTAGATTTCTCACACAACTGAAATAAATAGCAGCACAATCGCAAGGATCACTGGGGTGCCAGGCTGGGTGATTCCACTCCCTTTAAAATGTATCAGTGAAGAATGGCTAAGAACCTGTGGTCCAAAACGCGTTAGAGACGTCATCATCCAGGTCTTACAGTCAATACTGTTTTTAATGGAAGCCTATTGCATGGCGCTTTGATTTTATTCATCTTGAATTAAAGTAGATGTTTTATACAATATGGGAGCTGCTGGCAATCATTTCTTTGTTGTTATATTTCTTAGTTAATCTTACCCTTAAACAGGTAGTCCAAGCATTATCTAACATTCCACTCCCTCCCCCTGTGTTAAGTCCAATTTGGCAATAACATAAAAAAACTCACTGGGTGGGGCAGCCAATCTGCACAGACGCTAATGCTATGACCTTAAGTTACAGGTCAGTCAGCTAATCCCTTTCAGCAGTGTGACTGGTCCATCGCTCAGGTTCATCTGCAGGGATCAGGTAAGTTGTTTAAATATTTTAAAACCCAATACGTTTGGATTTCCTTTAATCTACCATACATGATTTCAGCATTCAACTTTAATGATTATTTAAAAATACTTCAAGGGTTTTTTTTTAATCAATTGAACAAACCTCAGAAAAACACATTATTATTTCAATTCAATAAACAAGAAATACAAAGGAATTCAAATTGTGTCATGCTAAAGATTTAGTGAAGCAAGTTCAGCTCTTTGTGTGTGAATTGCTGCATGCAGCTCAGTGAGATTTTTCATTTTAACAAACAAAAAGTGCAATAAAATGTGGTTTTTTTTTACACCTACATGTGTGATGGGTCATTTTTAGGTGAGGTGTGAATCATTTTTCCAGTGAGGTAAAAATTAGGGATGAGCGAATCGATCCGGACGAACCCGGATTCGATCCGAATTTCAGGAAAAATTCGATTCGGATCGAATCCGAATTTCCCCGCGATTCGATCACTCGAAGTTTTCCTTTAACATCCATTCATTTACATTTACAGGCATTCTAAGATGGCGGACGGGACATGTCTGGACATGTATCCCGCGCCAGTGCAAGCTGGGGCAGTCACATGCAGCCTATCAGCAGCCAGCAAGCCCGGTGACGTCACACAGCGGTATTTAACGGCGGCCATCTTGCTTTTCCTCATTTCTCTATTGCATTCGTGAGAGACAGAACGCTGTGTAGCTGAGGGACAGACAGTTAGACAGGCAGGGACAGACAGGGACAGACAGGGACAGGCTGGAGACAGGCAGGAGACAGACAGGAGACAGACAGAAAGCCAGGGAAAGGTAGGAAAAAACGGAGGCTGTGACAGGGAGATTTTTTTTTTTTTTCATCCAGCCTGAGTGTTACTAGCTGGCTGACAGGCTTTGTTAGCGTTTTCAGGCTGCTTATAGTAACTAACTGTGCATATATACTGAACTGATCTTAAGTCTGCTGTGAGGCATCCCATTCTGTGACTACACCAGCCTCTGTTTAAGACCATATAAGCATTTGCTCTTATCATATTTGAAATTAGGCCTGATAAAGACACTTTTGCTGGGCAAAGCACTACTGGACCCTGCCAGGTGCACTCCTATTTGGGGCATCCCATTCTGTGACTACAGCAGCCTCTGTTTAAGACCATATAAGCATTTGCTCTTATCATATTTGAAATTAGGCCTGATAAAGACACTTTTGCTGGGCATAGCACTACTGGACCCTGCCAGGTGCACTCCTATTTGGGGCATCCCATTCTGTGACTACAGCAGCCTCTGTTTAAGACCATATAAGCATTTGCTCTTATCATATTTGAAATTAGGCCTGATAAAGACACTTTTGCTGGGCATAGCACTACTGGACCCTGCCAGGTGCACTCCTATTTGGGGCATCCCATTCTGTGACTAAAGCAGCCTCTGTTTAAGACCATATAAGCATTTGCTCTTATCATATTTGAAATTAGGCCTGATAAAGACACTTTTGCTGGGCAAAGCACTACTGGACCCTGCCAGGTGCACTCCTATTTGGGGCATCCCATTCTGTGACTACAGCAGCCTCTGTTTAAGACCATATAAGCATTTGCTCTTATCATATTTGAAATTAGGCCTGATAAAGACACTTTTGCTGGGCAAAGCACTACTGGACCCTGCCAGGTGCACTCCTATTTGGGGCATCCCATTCTGTGACTACAGCAGCCTCTGTTTAAGACCATATAAGCATTTGCTCTTATCATATTTGAAATTAGGCCTGATAAAGACACTTTTGCTGGGCATAGCACTACTGGACCCTGCCAGGTGCACTCCTATTTGGGGCATCCCATTCTGTGACTAAAGCAGCCTCTGTTTAAGACCATATAAGCATTTGCTCTTATCATATTTGAAATTAGGCCTGATAAAGACACTTTTGCTGGGCAAAGCACTACTGGACCCTGCCAGGTGCACTCCTATTTGGGGCATCCCATTCTGTGACTACAGCAGCCTCTGTTTAAGACCATATAAGCATTTGCTCTTATCATATTTGAAATTAGGCCTGATAAAGACACTTTTGCTGGGCAAAGCACTACTGGACCCTGCCAGGTGCACTCCTATTTGGGGCATCCCATTCTGTGACTACAGCAGCCTCTGTTTAAGACCATATAAGCATTTGCTCTTATCATATTTGAAATTAGGCCTGATAAAGACACTTTTGCTGGGCAAAGCACTACTGGACCCTGCCAGGTGCACTCCTATTTGGGGCATCCCATTCTGTGACTACAGCAGCCTCTGTTTAAGACCATATAAGCATTTGCTCTTATCATATTTGAAATTAGGCCTGATAAAGACACTTTTGCTGGGCAAAGCACTACTGGACCCTGCCAGGTGCACTCCTATTTGGGGCATCCCATTCTGTGACTACAGCAGCCTCTGTTTAAGACCATATAAGCATTTGCTCTTATCATATTTGAAATTAGGCCTGATAAAGACACTTTTGCTGGGCATAGCACTACTGGACCCTGCCAGGTGCACTCCTATTTGGGGCATCCCATTCTGTGACTAAAGCAGCCTCTGTTTAAGACAATATAAGCATTTGCTCTTATCATATTTGAAATTAGGCCTGATAAAGACACTTTTGCTGGGCAAAGCACTACTGGACCCTGCCAGGTGCACTCCTATTTGGGGCATCCCATTCTGTGACTACAGCAGCCTCTGTTTAAGACCATATAAGCATTTGCTCTTATCATATTTGAAATTAGGCCTGATAAAGACACTTTTGCTGGGCAAAGCACTACTGGACCCTGCCAGGTGCACTCCTATTTGGGGCATCCCATTCTGTGACTACAGCAGCCTCTGTTTAAGACCATATAAGCATTTGCTCTTATCATATTTGAAATTAGGCCTGATAAAGACACTTTTGCTGGGCATAGCACTACTGGACCCTGCCAGGTGCACTCCTATTTGGGGCATCCCATTCTGTGACTAAAGCAGCCTCTGTTTAAGACCATATAAGCATTTGCTCTTATCATATTTGAAATTAGGCCTGATAAAGACACTTTTGCTGGGCAAAGAACTACTGGACCCTGCCAGGTGCACTCCTATTTGGGGCATCCCATTCTGTGACTAAAGCAGCCTCTGTTTAAGACCGTATAAGCATTTGCTCTTATCATATTTGAAATTAGCCTGATAAAGACACTTTTGCTGGGCATAGCACTACTTGTCCCTGCCAGGGCATCCCATTCTGTGACTAAAGCAGCCTCTGTTTAAGACCATATAAGCATTTGCTCTTATCATATTTGAAATTAGCCTGATAAAGACACTTTTGCTGGGCATAGTACTACTGGATCTTTTTTGGGGGCATCCCATTCTGTGACTAAAGCAGCCTCTGTTTAAGACCATATAAGCATTTGCTCTTATTATATTTATATTATAAGACACTTTTGCTGGGCATAGGCTTACTGCTGCCTGCCAGGTGCACTTCTGTTGAGGCATCCCATTCTGTAACATAGCATACCCCTCTTTATTTACACTAAGCAGCTCTCTTATTTACACTAAGCAGGCCTGTTGGAGGCTGAGTGTTACTGCTCACTTTTGGTGTGCATTATATTCTGTTTCATATAGACCCACCGCTGCCCGGGGGATCTTAAAATATCACCTACTCCCACGCCAGTTAGACTATGTCGGGCAGACAAGTGCCTGGAAGTGAAAAGAGGAGTGGCAGAGGCCAAGATTCCGCAGGCAGAGCTCGCATCAGACTGGGGGCCAGTAGCAGCAGGAGTCACGCTGAGAGACCTAATCTGCCAGTATCTGCTAGCGGTCGGGTCTCCACCAGTAACGCATCTGCCGTGGTAGATTGGTTGACGCGCTCATCAACAACATCATCACAACTTACGTCTGAGACCCCCAGTCTAGGGTCGGTAGGTTCCTCTGACACAACCCTGAGTTGGCATGCCCCGAGAGCAGTCCCTGTCCTCCCATTGCCTCTGTCCTACGCCGTTCCCTCCCCCAGCGACATATCCTATGCTTTGGGTTCAGCTCCACTCTTTAGTGAGGAGGACCATCAGATAGAGGACAGTCAGCAGCTACTGCCCAGCCAAGAAATGGAGGTGGCTTCTCTAGCTAGGCAGACAGATAGTGATGTGGACAGTGTCGTGGGTGCTGCGAGCGTTCCAGCTCCTGCGCCAGACACTGTTGACGAATCCACGAACATCAGTGACGTACAGCCACAACTCGGTGATGATGATGATGACGATGAAGCCGATCGCACTTGGGAGCCGGGTGATGAAGGGGCTTCATCGTCATCATCAGGAGAAGAGGGGCGCAGGTTGCCCCGGAGTCAGCAGCTGAGGCAGCAAGGTGGTAGCAGTCAGCATGGGGGCACAATTCCAAAGGCTGGAGCCGGCCGGGGCCGGGCCGGGGTAGAGCACCTGCTGTGCGGCAGTCTACCTTATCGGGAGGTAGTGGAGCAGGGGTTCCTGGAGTTGGCAACAGCAGCAGTGAATCAGTGAGGCCAGGGGGTGGGAAAAGTAGCTACTCGGCAGTGTGGCAGTTTTTCCTGAGGCATCCGCAGGAGGGTAACATGGCCACATGCAAGATATGTAGGCAAAAGGTGAAGCGTGGCCAGGGTCCAAATGTTGGCACCACGGCCCTGCGTCAACATATGATGCGTCACCATAAAACGACCTGGGAGAACCGAGGCTCAGAAGGGGTGGTCCAGTCTGCTTCCTCACCAAGTGAGCTCCCAATTTCTGCCAGCCAAGGCTCCAGCACCTCAGCCGAAGGCAGCTGTGCGTCATACCCATCCTCTGTCGCTCCTGCTCCTCCTCCTCCAAGTCATGCATCCCGCCAGCAATCCATCAGCGAAGCCATGTCCAAGAGACAGCAGTATGCGCCCACTCATCCTACGGCGCAGAAGCTGAATGTGCTCCTGTCCAAGTTGCTGGTGCTGCAGTCGCTCCCTTTTCAGGTGGTGGAATCTGCACCTTTCAGAGAACTGATGGCTTGTGCCGAGCCGAGGTGGAGAGTCCCAAGCCGTCATTTCTTTGCCAAGAAGGCAGTACCAGCGCTGCACACTTTTGTTGAACAGAAAAGTTCCTTGAGCCTGTCGGTGTGTAGCAAAATACATGGCAGCGCCGACATCTGGAGCTGTAACTACGGTCAGAGGCAGTACATGTCGTTTACGGCCCACTGGGTGAATGTGGTCCCTTTGCAGCAGCAACTTGGACAGGTCACGCCGCTTCGGCCTCCGCGCTCTCTGCCCATTGGGCCTGTGACACCGTGCGACTCGGCCTCCTCATCCTCCGCCATCTCCTCACCCTCCACTGTAAGCTCAAGTCTCAGTGCCCCTCCAGTCTACCATGTGTGCAGGGCACGGAGGTGTCACGCAGTGCTTCACATGGTTTGTCTTGGCGAACGGAGTCACACAGGGGAGGAACTGCTTAAATGTATTCATCAGGAAATCCAAACATGGCTTACTCCGAGAAAACTTAAAATGGGAATCATGGTTACCGACAATGGGAAGAACATTTTGTCTGCGCTGCGCCAAGGAAGCCTGACCCATGCCCCCTGCATGGCTCACGTCTTCAATCTGGTTGTCAAGCGGTTTCTGAAGTGTTCCCCCCATCTGCAGGACATCCTAACAACTTCACGGAAACTTTGCATGCACTTCAGCCACTCCTACACCACCAAACACACCCTTCTTGAGCTACAGCGTCAGAATGGTATCCCCCAACATAGTCTGATTTGCGATGTTTCCACCCGTTGGAATTCCACCCTTCACATGTTGGACCGATTATATGAACAGAGAAAAGCCATCACGGATTTCCTGATGATCCAAGCAGATAGGGGGACTCCCCTGTGTAACTTCAATGTCAACCAGTGGCAGCTCATACGTGACACCTGCCGTTTGCTCAGGCCCTTTGAGGAAGCCACTTTATTTGTCAGTCGGCAGGATTACGGGATGAATGACGTGATTCCACTGCTTCATGTACTACAGCACATGTTGGAAACCATGGCTGGTCAGGGCACTGGAGACATGGCGTTTACATCTTACGGCCACATGAACCCCGTTGGAGCTGAACTGGAGGAGGAGGAGGAGGAAGAGGAGGAGGAGGAGTTGCCCAGCGAAACACAGTTTAGGCTTGGCGAAATGGCTGGTTTATCTAGTCAGCGGACAGGAGAGGAGGAGCAGGAGCAGCCAGAGGAGCTAGAGGTTTTTGAGGAAGGAGAGACAGAGGACCCGGGCACACCGTGGCAGTATGCAGTGGAGATGGAGACAGGTAGTCCATCCGAGTCACTTGCGCAAATGGCACGAAGCATGCTCACATGCTTGCGTAGTGACCCCAGAATTGTTTCCATCTGTCGGCGGGATGACTTCTGGCTGTCCACCTTATTGGACCCTCGCTTCCGGCACAAAATGGGGGCATTTTTTAAACCCACCGAGAGGGAGGACAAACTCAACTACTACAAAGACATTCTACGTAGGCAGTTGGCCGATGCCTATCTGCGCCATGGTCCATACTCTCGCAGGTCTGACTCGAGGGGACCTCTGCGCTCACCTTCCACTGCCATGGCCGCTGGGGGGGTTGGCAGCAGCAGCAGCAGAAGCTCCATCAGCAGCAGCAGCCTCAGTCTTCAGTCGCTAATGAGTAGCTTTCTACACCCGCATAGTGAGGCTACTCATGAGCAGCAGGAAGACCTGGAGCAGGACCTCAACCAGCAGGTCATGTCATACTTTGACATGACCATGCCAACACACCTTGAGGATCCGCTGGACTTCTGGGCAGCCAAACTTGATTTGTGGCCGCAACTAGCAGAGTTTGCCCTGGAAAAGCTGTCCTGCCCGGCAAGTAGCGTGCCATCTGAGCGGGTGTTTAGTGCGGCGGGGGCCATAGTTACGGCGAGGAGAACTCGTCTGTCAACTAAAAATGTGGAGAGACTCACCTTTGTCAAAATGAATCAGGGATGGATCAGCCAGGATTTCCACCCACCAATGCCTGATGCATGCGACTAGATTCAGCATGGTGCCACGTTTTACACTTTCCAAATGGTGCAAAACATATTTATGTCTTTAGGCCATTTTTTGGGCTCCTGCTGCTGCTACTGTCAACTCCTGCCAACTCCAGGGTGTGATTCATCCAATTTTTGGGCTCCTGAGGCCAACTCCAGTGTATATTTGGGCTCCTGCTGCTGCTGCTGCTGCCAACTTCTGCCAACTCCAGGGTGTGATTCATCCAATTTTTGGGCTCCTGAGGCCAACTCCAGTGTATATTTGGGCTCCTGCTGCTGCTGCTGCCAACTTCTGCCAACTCCAGGGTGTGATTCATCCAATTTTTGGGCTCCTGAAGCCAACTCCAGTGTATATTTGGGCTCCTGCTGCTGCTGCTGCCAACTTCTGCCAACTCCAGGGTGTGATTCATCCAATTTTTGGGCTCCTGAAGCCAACTCCAGTGTATATTTGGGCTCCTGCTGCTGCTGCTGCCAACTCCTGCCAACTCCAGGGTGTGATTCATCCAATTTTTGGGCTCCTGCTGCTGCTGCTGCCAACTTCTGCCAACTCCAGGGTGTGATTCATCCAATTTTTGGGCTCCTGAAGCCAACTCCAGTGTATATTTGGGCTCCTGCTGCTGCTACTGTCAACTCCTGCCAACTCCAGGGTGTGATTCATCCAATTTTTGGGCTCCTGAGGCCAACTCCAGTGTATATTTGGGCTCCTGCTGCTGCTGCTGCCAACTCCTGCCAACTCCAGGGTGTGATTCATCCAATTTTTGGGCTCCTGCTGCTGCTGCTGCCAACTTCTGCCAACTCCAGGGTGTGATTCATCCAATTTTTGGGCTCCTGAAGCCAACTCCAGTGTATATTTGGGCTCCTGCTGCTGCTGCTGCCAACTTCTGCCAACTCCAGGGTGTGATTCATCCAATTTTTGGGCTCCTGAAGCCAACTCCAGTGTATATTTGGGCTCCTGCTGCTGCTGCTGCCAACTTCTGCCAACTCCAGGGTGTGATTCATCCAATTTTTGGGCTCCTGAGGCCAACTCCAGTGTATATTTGGGCTCCTTCTGCCCCTCATAGTGATGCCACTTCAACTCTCTGCAATTGTGCCGCTCTGCGATTCTATTAGCGATGCCTCTGATCTGCATGTGATATTTCTTCAAAGTATTATTTAACCCAGCACGCATCCTGTGCGTGTTACAGCAAGGCTGAATGGTTTACAACCCTATTGAGGCTCTAGGAGGCTCAGAAATAGCCGTTTTTAATAGCGATTCGTCGCGAATTTATTCGGGTCGAAGCGATTTTTGTCGGAAAATTTGGCGAATCAGTCGAATCGAATTTTTCAAAAGTTCGCTCACCTCTAGTAAAAATAATTGTTTTAAATTTTGGAAACAAAAGCAGCCTAGGGGTATGCAGAAAAAAAATCTTTAGCATAGCCCATAGGTTGCTGTTGTTTCCAAACTTTCCAAACTTTCGAAAAATTATTCTTATCTCTTTGGAAAGGAAAATTTAGAACAAATATTTTTTATTGCAATTGCGTGTTAAAATTAAAAAGCTCCAGGACATGCAGGCCGCAAGTCACACCAAATTGTGCACTCAGAGTTGAACTTGCTTCACTAAGAGCATTATTCATGAATATTTGGTGCGGGTGCAAGATCTCGCACTGCCGAGCCGGCTGGAGACAGGAGGCGCTCTGCGCTTGCTCACTCCTAGCCAGGAGCTATTGCACAGTGTCAGCTGGGAACGCAGGAAAATGAATACACATAGCACCCACAAGGGTGCTCTCAAACGGAGATTGTGGGCATACAGCGCATGTTGCAATCCCCAGTTTCAACACATTAACATTTTTAAAGCAGCGGGAAATGCATTGGGGACACTTGAATGACATGACACAGGTTTTGCAGCTCAACAAAAAAGTGCCAGGGATCCTTGGCACATGCCCCATCGCCCCCAAACATTTTTTTTTTAAAAGTTGGCTAAAAAATTATAACCAACCCAGTCCATTGAAATTGACGGGGTAAGGCCACACAGTGCAGGGTGAGCGCCTGGTCTTATCTGGCACTGTAAGTATATGCATATACTTACCGGCACAAATGACAGGACAATACCAGGCACTATGGATTTTTCATTCATCTGCCACTACGTGGTACTAGCTCTGGCACTAAACCTCCAAATCTTTAGCATTACCCCCAATTGTGTATAGAAAACAAGACACTGTAGAAATACACCTGATTAGGGAAAAGTTATAGTGAGCCTATACACTTTTAACCCTCACGCTCACTGCATACCTCAATCCTTATTAGGGGTTTATTACTGCACGGGAATCCTTACGGAAGGGATATGCTTTAAAATGTTTTAAAATAAGGATCATATTTTGTTAGCAAATTCTACTTATATCTGATTTAGTGCTTTGAATACTATAATAATGGAAATAAAACATTCTGTATTGAAAAATTTAACCAATGACACTTACATTTCTGTACACAAAAACTCTAAGTTTTTTCCCACCAACTGTTTCCAGAACTTGTCCATGATACAGATACTTAGAAGAAAGTTGATCTTTTATGATGTGATTCTGAAGTAAATTAATCATGTCTTTTTCAACATTCGGAGCTCCATCTAAACAGGTAAAATAGAGGTTAGTCAGTATTAAAGCATCAAGATCAGATGTATTTGTAACCTCTTATCAGTGCATGTGGTAACTGAGGTAAGGTTTGTAATCCATTTTACATACATTTTGCTATTTGTATTAATGTTCTTAATTTATCTAATGTATGTTTACAAAGAGAAACTCGTGTAAAGCTTAAACTGGATCTTCACCCTGAATAAGTACCTATCTTTTATGTTCCTCCTACCCTATACGTACAGATTGGCCACATTAAAAATCATCCTACAGTACCTGTACCTAGTGCATTTTCTGAGCCTTTAAACATCCAAGATGGGGGCCTGTGGAGTCTCCAGTTACCTGCAGAAAGGAAGTGTCTGCACTCTGCATTATGGGATTGCTGTCCTTTTCCCGACCCCAGTGTTGCTCTGCCTGTGCAGAGCACAGCTTTAACCACCCCTCATGCTTGTCTCCCTCTCCTCTATGGGCAGGCTGATTCATCACTAACGCCAGGTAGCGACAGATGAGCGTCTGTAGCAGGCATTTTCAGAGCTCCCGCTAGTAGTCGCTGTGCTCAGCCGTGGGTCTCTAGTTTATAGCGACTCAGTCGCTGTGCAGTAATGATGAATACATTGTGAGGAGTCGCTATTTGACCAGTACAGCGCTGTATGGGAGCGTATGGGAGCGACTGGTCATAGCGACCGACTCACAACATATTCAGCAAAAAAACAGCCTCACAAAACTCTGGCGCTGAAAAATGCTTGTTTGAAGCCCAGTGCGCTGGAGGCTGCGTGTTTTTCAGGATCTATCCACTAGTAACAAAGCAAAAACATATGGAATTACATTGTAGCAACATTGTAACATGAACACTTTAATGGCAGACCTGTAATGTCATTTCTGCAGAAATATCTGAAAATGAAAAATTTGTCAAAAAACTGCTTTTTTAATGCCAGAAAAGGTCACCGCATTATTTGAGATTTTTTGACAAAAAAAAAAAACCCTCTTTAAAGAGAAATAAAAGAATGTCCATTGAAATGTATGGGAGAGCGACAGGTAGCGAGAGGTCATACCTGGCGCTGTGCAAGGCTGAACGCCGGCGCTTTTCGCTGAGGCTGTGAAAATGATGAATTGGACGCTACATGGCGTTATCTCAGTCGCTAAACAGATTCTGCATGATAAATGTGTAATTGCGTGCCGTGTCCGGCGTTCACCAGTCGCTACCTGTCGCTACCTCTCATTAACCAGCCACTACCTGACGCTAGAATAAGATGTAGCAGGGTGACAGAGCTACAGACCAAACCAAACGTTCTATATTCAGTGGGACATTTAGGTCCTTATTTAACAAGGGATAGCGCCAGATAGCGAATGGTGAGCGAACGGTAATGACGCTCACCGCCACGAGAACGCCGGCTCCCCTCTGCAATCACACATTTATCAAGCCGATCCTGCTTAGCGACTGACAGAGCGCCAGATAGCGAATCATTCATCATTATTCCAGCCTCACCCCACAGCGCCAGCGAGCGACCTTGAACAGCGACAGGTATGACCTCTCGCTACCTGGCGCTCTGCAATGCATTTCAATGGAGCAATCTTTAAATATTCTTAATTAATTGCTATTCTTTTTTTTTAAATGTCAAAAATTCTGTGACCACTTCTGCAATGTTAGATATTTTTTTTAAGGTAAAAAAAAAAAAAAAATTGTGCAGAATTGATATTACAGGTCTGATATTAATGTATTCATATTACAAAATGTTTTGAAAAACTTGTTTTCTTTTTTCCAAAAATATGGTTGTTTGGGGGTTAAAAAACTAATTTTAACCCATCACCGCCAGCGCTCTGGGGTTTAAACATGCATTTCACAGCGCGAGAATTTTTTGAGCGTGATTTGTTAATGAATATGCTGGGAGCCGTTCGCTATGGCCATTCGCTGTCATGCGCTCCCATACAGCGTGGAACCTGTCAAACAGCGACTCCTAACCCCGTATTCAACATTACCGCACACCGACTGAGTCGCTGTCAACAGTCGAACAACGGCCAAGCACAGCGAATACTAGCGTGCGCTGTGAAAATACCGCTACTGTCGCTCATCTGTCGCTACCTGGCGCTATTAATGAATCGGCCTCTTACTCTTTGTGCTACTATGTCCTGCTTTCTCATTGCAAACGCTGTTGTTTTTAGAGGAACAGCAGTTGATCAGCAGTCGAGCAACTGTAGACAGCATATTATGCTTGTTAACAACATTCACAAGGTAGTAGTCCTTTATAGTCCTCATGAAATCATAAATACATGTGTGTCAGTTACACTGTCATCTCTATTCACTATATTGCAGTCTATTGCTTCTATTCAAGGAGGAATAGATGCAATAAAAATCATTAAATACCAGCTATGTCTGTGTTAGAAACACATTAGAACTACATATTCATGCGTCCACTAATGAGTAGGTATGTTGTGTTTTTTTTTGTCTTTTGCTACAATTGCTGCTGTTTGATCTATTTAATGTGAACCTAAGGTCTGTAAATAGTTTTTAAAAAGTAGTCATATTTTACTGTAAAGCATAAGTCTGCATTTTGCCTAATATAGTGGAGGGTCTTGGATAATTATGAGCATCCCCTTGTCGAGAGTACACAGAAACTGATTGCGGGCCACAATGAATAGGTTCATATTTTTGTTTTTTCCATTTTGAATAGGATTATAGCAAAAAAGATTTTATACAACAATTAAGATACCCCTTGTCCCCCCAAACTCTGTTGGACTGATTTTCTATACTTGTATGTCCTTCCACACCAATCAGTTTCCACATTCAACCAGTTACCACATTCATTAATTTAGAAAAACTTTTATCTTACACCAAGGGGTTACTCCATGGCCTCCATTGCCAACTCTATTTGCCAATGTGTCCCTCCTTTATCACTCTCCTTGCAAGATGTGCCACAATGTAATAGTCTTATCAAAGCCAAAAAGGGTCTGATGCCAGGTGTGTCACAATGTAATAGTTTTTTCAAAGGCCAAGAGGGTCTAATGCAAGGTGTGCTCACAAGAAACTAGTTTATCTAAGCCCAAAATGGTTTAAAGCAGGATGTGCCCAAATTAAATTGCTTTATTAAAGGCCAAGAGAGTTTAAAGCAAGGTGTGCCCACACGTAACTAGTTTATCAAAGCAAAGAGTTGTTTTGCAATGGGTGCCAACAAGTGAGTATGTTTATCTAACATCCAGTAGGTATTATGCAGGTGGTGCCAAAAAGTGAGCAGTTTTATCTAAGCCCCAGTAAGTGTTATGCAATAGGTGCCAATAAGGATGAGCGAATCGATCCGGACGAACCCGGATTCGTTCCGAATTTCATGAAAAATTCGATTCTGAACGAATCCGAATTTCCCTGCGATTCGATCGATCGAAGTTTTCCTTTAAACTCCATTTATTTCAATTACAGGCATTCTAAAATGGTGGAAGCACATGTCCGGACATGTCCCCTGGGGCAAGGTATCATGGGAAAGTCACATGCAGCCTATCAGCAGCCAGGAAGCCTGGTGACGTCACCGTGCTATATAAACCGGCGGCCATCTTCCTTGTGTGCATTTCAGCGTTCTATTGCGGCCAGAGCACAGCTGGTTACAGACAGGGACAGAGAGTTAGAGATAGGTAGGGCGAGGCAGACAGAGAGATAGACAGAGCCAGGGAAAGATAGTGAAAGATAGGGAAAAAACGGAACGATCATAGAACAGCATAGAAGTGACAGTGAAAATGTTTTTAATTTCATTAGCCAGATCAGTTTTCAATTCAATTTCAGTTCTTTGTGCTGTAAATCTGCCTTGCCACTGTGCATCCCATCTATGCAGTGGCTTATTTAATCCTATGTGTTACACACAAGCATTTCTAAAAACTGGATAAGTTTTAATTTAGTTTTGATCACTTTTAAATTGGTGTGCTTTGTGCTGTAAATCTGCCTTGCCACTGTGCATCCCATCTATGCAGTGGCTTATTTAACCCTATCTGTTACACACAAGCATTTCTAATATTTTTTGGTCTGCTTTAAATACACCAGCCCACATGGGCATCCCAAACCTGCACTTAGCACCCTATCTGTTATACTAAATATGTTTGTTCATCCTCAGCTTAATCAAACTATTGCATTTTGAATTGGTTTTGGTCCTGCTTTAAATACACCAGCCCACATGGGCATCCCAAACCTGCACTTAGCAGCCTATCTGTTATACTAAATACGCTTGTTGATCCTTAGCTTAATCAAACTATTGCATTTTGCATTGGTTTTTGTCCTGCTGCCAAAACACTAGGCCGCAGGGTATCCCAAACCTGCATTTAGCAGCCTATCTGTTATACTAAATACGCTTGTTGATCCTCAGCTTAATCAAACTATTGCATTTTGAATTGTTTTTTGTCCTGCTGTCAAAACACCAGGCCGCAGAGTATCCCAAACAAGCACGTTGCACCCTATCTGTTATACTAAATCAGCTTCTACAGGCTCTTTGTTTTATTTTATTTTATTTTTTTTTATATTGAGCAGCAATAGATCATATAGTGAGGTAAATTTGCCATTTTGCAGCATAATATAGAGCAGCCCCTGTGTAAATCTGAGGGGCAATAGCTTATATTGTGAGGTAAATTTGCCATTTTGCAGCATTATATAGAACAGCCCCTGTGTAAATCTGAGGGGCAATAGCTTATATAGTAAGGTAAATTTGCCATTTTGCAGCATTATATAGAGCAGGCCAGTTGCCATCTAAATCAACTACTGGCCGGGCAGGACAGCTTTTCCAGGGCAAACTCTGCTAGTTGCGGCCACAAGTCAAGTTTGGCTTCCCAGAAGTCCAGCGGATCCTCAAGGTGTGTTGGCATGGTCATGTCAAGGTATGACACGACCTGCTGGTTCAGGTCCTGCTCCAGGTCTTCCTGCTGCTCATGAGTAGACTCACTATGCGGGTGTAGAAAGCTACTCATTAGCGACTGAAGACTGAGGCTGCTGCTGATGGAGCTGCTGCTGCTGCTCCTGCCAACCCCCCCAGCAGCCATGGCCGTGGAAGGTGATCGCAGAGGTCCCCCCGAGTCAGACCTGCGGGAGTATGGACCATGGCGCAGATAGGCATCGGCAAACTGACTACGTAGAATGTCTTTGTAGTAGGTCAGTTTGTCCTCCCTCTCGGCGGTTTTAAAAAATGCCCCCATTTTGTGCCGGTTCAGTTTCGACACGGCTTGATCGACCATTCCTGTCTGCTGCCTGTACTGACCTCTGCTTTGTCTGACCACGAAGCTGCCTGCCCCTCTGGATACCCCGCGATCTCTGAGCTCCTGGCTTGACCCTTTGGCTACTCCTGACTACGCACCTGTCTCTTCCCTGTACTCTGACGCACCCTCCAGATTGACTACCTGTGAAGGAGCTTGGCTTCAGGATAACCTCGTGGTTCATCGGCTTCACCGTAAGCAGCCATACTTTGCACCTATTAAGACCTGGGGGCAACCGTGTACGGTGGGGCGTACCTAGCAACGGGGGCTTGAATATTGGCAGAAGCGGCGGTGGAGATTGGGGGTTGCCTGCTTACAGAAGGCTGGTTTCCCGCTGGGCATCACAGTTTGGACCATGGCGCAGATAGACATCGGCCAACTGACTACGTAGGATGTCTCTGTAGTAGTTCAGTTTGTCCTCCATCTCAGTGGGTGTAAAAAATGCCCCCATTTAGTGCCAGAAGTGAGGGTCCAATAAGGTGGAGAGCCAGAAGTCATCCCGCTGACAAATGGAGACAATTCTGTGGTCACTACGCAAGCACGTGAGCATGAATCGTGCCATTTGTGCAAGTGACTCGGAGGGACTACCTGTCTCCATCTCCACTGCATACTGCCACGGTGTGTCTGGGTCCTCTGTCTCGCCTTCCTCACAACCCTCTAGCTCCTGTGGCTGCTCCTGCTCCTCCTCTCCTGTCAGATGACTAGATAAAATGGTCATTTTGTCAAACATAAACTGTGCTTCGCTGTGCCCCTCCTCCTCCTTCACTTCAGCCCCCACAGGCTTCATGTGGCTGTGAAATGTATGCGCCATATCTCCAGTGCCCTGACCAGCCATGGCTTCCAACATGTGTTGTAGTACATGAAGCAGTGGAATCTCATTGTTCATCTCATAGTCCTGGCGACTGACTAATAAAGTAGCTTCCTCTAAGGGCCTGAGCAAACGGCAGGTGTCACGTATGAGCTGCCACTGGTTTACATTGAAGTTACACAGGGGAGTCCCCCTATCCGTTTGGATCATCAAGAAATCCGTGATGGCTTTTCTCGGTTCCTATAGTCGATCCTGCATATGGAGGGTGGAATTCCAACGGGTGGAAACATCGCAAATCTTGGGGGATACCGTTCTGACGCTGTAGCTCAAGAAGGGTGTGCTTGGCGGTGTAGGAGTGGCTGAAGTGCATGCAAAGTTTCCTTCCCGTTGTTAGGATGTCTTTCAGATGGGGGGAAAATGCTTGACAACTAGATTGAACCTGTGTGCCATGGCAGGATGCATGGCTCAGGCTTTCTTGTCGCAGCGCAGACAAGATGTTCTTCCCAGTGTCAGTCACCATGGGTCCCATTTGCAGTTTTCGTGGAGTAAGCCAGGATTTCATGTATTGAGTTCTCATTTTTAGCAGTTCCTCCCATGTGTGACTCTGTGGCACCAAGTCGGTGCAGGCCACGCCCACCTGCTGCCCTGACCTTGGTGCTCGCATGTGCCCCAGGCAGAAGAAGCAGCAGATGGAGGGGGCGCTGTCTCTGGCCCCGCCGCTGTCATCACTGCCGGTAAAAGACAGCGATCGCAGCGGCGGGGCCGGGACAGAGCCCGCCGCTGCTTCTTACGGCCAGCTCCGTGAATGGGGTGGGCGTGGCCTGGACCGACGCGGCGCAGGCCACGCCCACCCCATTCACGGAGCCGACCGCTCAGCGGAGAGTTGAGTTTTTTTTTTTTTACTTAAGCCGACTGGGAGGTACCACACAGCCTATGGGGATTGGGGGGAGGGGGGGATGCCACACAGCCTATGAGGGGAGAGGGGGATGCCACACAGCCTATGGGGGGAGAGGGGGATGCCACACAGCCTATACTAATGGGGGGGAGGGGGAATGAAACACAGCCTATGGGGGAAGAGGGGGATGCCACACAGCCTATGGGGGAGAGGGGGATGCCACACAGCCTATGGGGGAGAGGGGGATGCCACACAGCCTATGGGGGGAGAGGGGGATGACACACAGCCTATACATATGGGGGGAGAGGGGGGTGCCACACAGCCTATGAGGGGAGAGGGGGATGCCACACAGCCTATACAAATGGGGGGGATAGGGGATGCCACACAGCCTATGGGGGGAGAGGGGGATGCCACGCAGCCTATACAAATGGGGGGAGAGGGGATGCCACACAGCCTATGGGGGGAGAGGGGGATGCCACACAGCCTATACTAATGGGGGAGAGGGGGATGCCACACAGCCTATGGGGGGAGAGGGGGATGCCACACAGCCTATACTAATGGGGGAGAGGGGGATGCCACACAGCCTATACTAATGGGGGAGAGGGGGATGCCACACAGCCTATACAAATGGGGGAGAGGGGATGCCACACAGCCTATGGGGGGAGAGGGGGATGCCACACAGCCTACGGGGGGAGAGGGGGATGCCACACAGCCTATACTAATGGGGGAGAGGGGGATGCCACACAGCCTATACTAATGGGGGAGAGGGGGATGCCACACAGCCTATGGGGGGAGAGGGGGATGCCACACAGTCTATGGGGGGAGAGGGGGATGCCACACAGCCTATGGGGGGAGAGGGGGATGCCACACAGTCTATGGGGGGAGAGGGGGATGCCACACAGCCTATACAAATGGGGGGAGAGGGGGATGCCACACAGCCTATACAAATGGGGGGAGAGGGGATGCCACACAGTCTATGGGGGGAGAGGCGGATGCCACACAGCCTATACTAATGGGGGGAGGGGGATGTCACACAGCCAATGGGAATGGGGGGGCACACTGCCTATATGGAGAATTGGAGGGGGGGAATGCCACACTGCTTATGATAATGGGGTGTACACTGCCTATATGGGAATGGGAGGGGGGAGAATGTCACACTGCTTATGATAATGGGGTGTACACTGCCTATATAGGGAATGGGATGGGGAATGGTATACAGCAAATGGGATGGGGGCATGCTACACTGTCTATGAAATGGGGGCATCCCACACGGCCAATGGGAAAGGGGAATGCCACACTGTCTGTAATGGTGCGTTTTTGGTTTAAAATATTTTTTTTCTTATTTTTCTCCCCCAAATCCTAGGTGCGTCTTATGGGCAGGTGCGTCTTATAGGGCGGTATATGTTTTTAAAACATACAACATACTAAAAAAAATTAAAAAATATATTAAAAAAAAATACAAAATTAACCAAAAAAACAAAAAATTTTGAGACATTTTATATGTTACTGTTATTGTGTTAGATGTTATTGTTGCTATGTTATATGTTATTATATGTTATTATTATAAATATGTTCAAAGATAAATGTTAAGTATTAATATGTAATTGACAATTAGCCACTTTTTTCTGTGACACAATTGCTAAGTGCAAGTGCACTGTCACAGGCACAAAGGCCTAGGAGTGTGAAGGCCACAGTGGAGGGACCTGTCCAAGTTGCTGTTGTGGTTGTGCAGGAACCACAATCACCCAGTGGGCCATAAAGGATATGTATTGTCCATGACCATAGTTATAGCTCCAGACGTAGGCACTGCTGTGCACTTTGGTACACACTGACAGGATAAAGGACTGGCCCACCTTCTGTTCAACAAAATTGTACAGGGCTGGTACTGCCTTCTTCGCAAAGAAATTACAGCATGGAACTCTACCTCGGCTCGGCACAAACCATCAGTTCTCTGAAAGGTCCATCAACTCAAAATGGAGGGACTGCAGCACCTGCAACTTATACAGGAGCACATTTAGCTTCTGCGCGTTGGATGAGTGGGTACATACTGTTGTCTCTTGGACATGGCTTGGCCAATGGATTGTTGGCGGAATGACTGACTCTGATTAAGAGGAGGAGGAGCATCTGGAGCGACAGAGGATGGGTATGACACACAGGAGGTGGTGGAGCCTTGGCTGGCTGGAACAGAGAGCAGTGTGCCACTGGGTAATGCAGCAGGCTGGACCACCACTTTGGAGCCAACTCTCCCAGGCCGCTTTATGGTGACGCTGCAAATGTTGACGCAGGGCTGTGGGTCCAACATTGGGACCCTGGCCACACTTCACCTTCTGCCTACACACAGGGCCGTATTTGCCACTAGGCACGTGTAGGCACTAGGGCGGAGCTTCCAGACAGGCGCGGGCTCAGGGCAAAGATAGGAATAATTGTAAAAAAAAAAAACTTGCCCAAGTTGAGCCTGCGGGGATGGCAGCGATAAACTTCATTGGTGGTTCAGTGGGAACCCTCCCCTATCCCTCCCTCACCGCACCACACTGCCCTGCCCCGCCCAACCCCACCACCACCGCCTGTCTGCTGGTTGGTGAAGCCACTCCTGCCAAAGACAGGCGGCGGCTGCGAGCGGGAGGGCAGGGCAAGGAGTGGGGCGGGGCTCATAATATTCAGCCCCGCCCCACTCCTCGCTCTGCCCCCTGCTCGCAGCCCTCGCCTGTCTTTGACAGGAGCGGCGCACCAGTGCACCCACGTCATGCTGCCCCCCCACCGCTCGCATCCCCCGCCTTCATCTGCCGTCCCACTACTCACCCTGCCTCTTCTCGCATCCTCCGCCTCACTTCTCGCCCTGCCCCCCCTCACAACATCCGCCCCACTCCTTGTCCTACCCCCCCTCACAACATCCACCCCACTCCTCGTCCTCCCACCCTCGCAACTCCCGCCGCACTCCTTGCCCTGCTCCCCCCTTCGCATCCCCCGCCCTACCCCCATTTGCAGCTGCCACCTGTCTTCTGCGGGAGTTCGGGGGTGTGGTCCTGCATGGTGTTCAGTCCACCGCAGCACACATCAGGAGACCAGGTAAGTGGCCGCTCTCCTGTGGTACAACTCTTGTACCAATGGTGCTTTATGCTGTGCATTAAATTACACTGCATAAAGCGCTGATTGGACAAGAGCTTGTGCATGCACAGTGGGATGAGGGAAGGTTAAAGTGGACCAAAACACAGGATTTTGACTATCCTGGGTTTTGGTCCACTCCCCCAGGGTGCCCCACTATGTGAAACCCCCAAATCTCCTGCATCAACTCACCTCACCTCGGTCCTAGGGCGCATGTGTGGCCACTCATCCAATCAGCGTGCTCTGAGCCGCTGAGCTATGCACGTCTGAGCGACGTCTTAGCTCAGCAGCTAAGAGCGTGCTGGCGGTCGCATCTCGCGCTTCCCTCTAACAGGGAGCGCGCCCATGCTGGACATTTACAAATGGCCGGCACGTGCCCTGCTAGAAGGACATGCAGCCGTTGGACTGGGATTAAGGTAAGTGTAGCTGGCGACCTGGGGGTATCACACAGTCACCGATTTCGGATGCCCCACGGGGAGGGAATGGATTGGCTCGGGAATCTTATAGATTCCTGGCCGATCCAGCTGGGTTTTGGTCCATGTTAAGTTTTTGAGAGAACTGGGGGGTTTCATAGAGCGGGGCATCACAAATCTGGATGCCCCTAAGAAGGTACCAAAACCCAGGATAGTGAAATTCCTGGGTTTTGGTCCACTTAAAGCGGAACAAAACTACAAGATGCTGGCCGCTGTTGGGTTTTGTTCTGCTTTAAGTGGACCAAAGCCTAGCATAGTAAAATTTCTGGGTAGTGTACCAAAACCCAGGATTTGACTATACTAGGTTTGAACATAGAATTTGATTTGAATTGCTTTATAGGAAACCATTAAGTCCTTTAGGTCTGCTTTAGTAATCCCTCTAGAGAAATACCCCTTCCAAGATGAATATATTTCTCTAATTTGTGCTAGGCGTTAATCTAGTCTATATGAAAGTTGGTTTTATTATATATAACATATTAGATGTATTAGGATTTAAGAGTTGTTAATTTGGTTATGCATTAATGTAGTTTAAAAATTAAGTGTATAATATAAATCTGAGTCGTTTTAATGTTACACATGAAATATAGAATTTGATTTCAATTGGTTATAGGAAACCATTAAGTAACCCTTTAGGTCTGCTTTAGTAATCCCTCTTGATTAATATTCTTCCATGATGAATGTATTTTTCCAATTGATGATTAGGTGTTTATTTAGTCTATGTGAAAGTCGGTCTATTATATATAATATATTTTATGTTTTAGGATTAAAGAGTTGTCATTTTGGTTATGCATTAATGTAGTTTTTAAAAATTAAGCGTTTAATATAATTCTGATTAGTTAAATTGGATGCTATACATTATAAATATTATGTATGTAGCCTGTAAAGACCCCCTGTGTTTTATATAATATATATATATATATATATATATATATATATAGTTAAGAGGCAGAGTGGCCATTTTAGAAAATTTTATTGGTATGAATAATAAGAAAGCTGTAATTTTATATTTAGTTGGCGAGATGTTTATGGCTCTAGAAGGATTAAATGGCCAGTTTTTAAAAAACTTTTATCTGCCTTATAAGAGATAAAAGTAAATTAGCGACAATTAAATAGTTAAATTAGTTAGATCACATGACCGCTTCTTCTATTGAAATTACAGACGCTCCACAGTGCTTGCAGCTCATGATTAAGTTGTCCAGCGACGACGAAACGCGTTGGGCGGGGCTAGCACTGTGAAGCGTTACTACGTAGCTACTGAGAGGAAAAGCAGCAAGCGCTCCCGTGTCCGGTGGCCGAGGAGGCGGTGAGGAAACACACAGCTGCATTTGATACAAACAGCATTGAAGGTAGCGTGTGTGAGAACATAAGAGGTCTTTACAGCGCTCCTTTCCAGTATTTGAAGTTGGAATCTTGAGTCTGAAATGCATGTTATTTTATGAATACTGGTAAGCCTAATAAATGTGGGCAGGTGCTCTGAAGTTTTAAGGATATCACGCTATGTGTTTTTATTTGTTCATTTTTTATGTGATATAATCCCTGGAGTGGTGGATTCATAAAGAGCATTGGATAACAAGGAGGATCCAATTTCAATAGCATTTCTCCAATATACCCTATACTTGGTTGGAAAGCACACAAAAGTTTTTGACACCTTAAAGAGGATCTAAATCATATTGCAAGCTTTTATTGTTTATCTGGTACGTAATTTATAATATGGTGATGGGAGTGTACACAAATCCTTAATCTTATTGGATTCACATAGGAGGTGGACATTTTTTAAAGTGGTTGAAAATTTTGCATATAATTTGAAGGAGTTATTGACGTCCCGCGGAGTTCTGTAGTGTTTTGACACTATTACAAAATAACTTTGTGAAATATTTACAGACTGACCCAACACAGTTTGAACTACTCCAGCGTGGATATTTGTTATATAAATGTAGATAATTTTTGAAGTAATTTTTAGTTTGTAAGCTTGGTGTTTGATGAAATTATTTTTATCATATGTGAATATATACTAGGTTTTTGTCCTTTCCCCCAGGGCACCCCAATCAGAGATGCCAAGCGCAACTCGCCTCTTCACGGTCCTCAGGCTTGGGCGCTCGTCCAATCAGAGTGCTTGGAGCCGCTGACGTCACGGTGTCTAAGGCCAGCAGCTCTAAGCGGGCTGGCAGCCACATCCCCCGTAACAGGGAGCGCGCCCGTGCCGGCCATTCACAAATGCCTGGCACAGGCACGCGCCCTGCTAGAGGGATAGCAGGGATGTGGCTCACACCTGCGCCGTTGGACCGTGAAACAAGGTAAGTGTATGGTATGACCTGGGGGGTTTCACACATCCCGATTTTGGATGCCCCGGGGGAGGGAATCGCACTGGGATTTGATCCACTTTAAAGCGGAACAAAACCCACCAACGGCAGTCCTGGAATCTAAAAGATTCCAGCTCTGTTCGCTAACTTTTTCCATTGTGTGAAGCCCCCAGGGCTTTGGTAAAAACTCACCTTTCCATGCTCCAGCAGCGCATTCGCAGACTCGCAGCCCATGCATGCCCCACTAGAGTTGTGGAAAGGTGAGTTTTTACAAGTGAACTGGGGGGTAATGCACAGCGAGGCATCCCGATTCAAGATGCCTCAGGGACACGTAACAAAACTCTGGAAACTCATATTCCTGGGTTTTGTTCCGCTTTAAAAGCTGGTAAACATGATTGAGGATTCTCCTGTGTATGAAACCTCGGGTAACGCCAAAACTCTTACCTCTCTCCCATGGCGCATGTGCAGGTTACAGTAATCCAGAATATTTTGCGTTGCCTGGCAATCTATTCTGAAATAATGGAGATCCAGGGACATCCCTCTCTGCTTGCCCGCACTGGCCATTCAGCCAGGGAGATGCCACCTTTGGCTGCCTATGCACTATGGGATCGATGGAAAGGTAAGACTCATGGCTATCCCATGGAGGTTTTACACAGTGGGGAATCCTGAAGATGGAGTTGGCAGGCTCTGGAGTCCTTTAGACTTTAGAGCTGTCCAAAACTGTATTTTATTTGCTTTCACAATGCGTGTGGTTAATGGTGTTATGTGGAACGAAACCCAGCCAGGCTAGCCCTGGAATCTAAAAGAAGCCACTGGCCCACTGTGTGAATCCCCTCTGGGTGCCGGTGATCACTCGCCTTTTCTGGGTGCGGCACATGTGTGGACTCTCGTTCAATGAGAGCCGTTTGCTGTGACGATGTCATAGGGCAAATGGCTCTCATTGTTTTCAAAGAGATACACTGAGGCAGGAGCACCCACGCCGCTGGAGATGAGGCCGCTTGTGCTAGCCTTTGAAGTCAGTGAGAGTCGTTTGCCGAATGGCTGCTCTCATTCTGCCATGTGCCGTTGGACACGGTAGGTGAGTGAATACCGCCACCCTGGGGGGTTTCACACAGCGGGGCATCCCAATTTGAGATGCCCTGGGGAATGGCACAAAAGGGGGAATGTCAAATTCTCAGTTTTGTTCCACTTTAACTGTATGTGTGGAAGGTTAAAACAGACCAAAACCTGGGTTTTGGCTCCCCTTTACTGGTGCATGTGTCACCTGGCTATCTATTAATGGAAGGTTTGGGACCACCTGCTGGCTGTTTCCCTCCTGCTGTGCGGGCCATTTAGCCAGAGGAATGCCATCATTGGCTGCGTGTGCGCTGTGGGATGAATGGAAAGTGGGGCATCCTGAATCAATATGCTCTGGGGAGAGGTAATTGGCTGGCGCTGGAGGCTTTTAGACTACAGGGCTGAACAAAACTGGTTATGGTCTGGTTTAACAGATGTGAGGGTTAGGTGTGGGGTTATAGTGTGCATGTACTGGAGGGTAATAGAGTGGGGGTATAATGGGGATAATGGTGTGTGTTTGTGGGTTAACTGATGTGTGGGGCTAATGGTATGAGGGGTTGATGGGGTGTTTGCCCTTTGCTGATTCCTCTCCCCGATTGTAGGCCCATTTCTTACCTTATCCTTGCTCCCTTTGTAAAATGGAATAAATATTGGCTGCTAGACACCACGTCGACCCAATGATCGCCGATCTACAATCACAGGATCCTGGTTTTATTGAGGGAGTGAGCATCAGGTAAGAACAATTGGGCTTGCAGCACTGTGAGCAAATTTGATCAGTACCTATTTTTTAATAAAATTGTTGGATTTCTGTAAATGATGAATGTGGGTGGGTTAAAGTGTATGTCTGGCCTCCTGGACATAGACCCCTAACAAATCACCAGGAATTTGATTATATTGGTGATTGGTACCTGTCCCTGGGGCATCACAATTTGAGATGCCCCGCTGTGTAAAACCCCCCTGGTTGCCCACCTTTCCGATGTTCCCACATGTGGGCTCTTGTCCAAGCAACGCTATGCTGTGCATATTAATGCCATTTTTTTGGACTGTGCATCAGCATCCCTAGGTTCTCTGCCAAATTTGTTTGTCTCCACTAGCTTTGCTGACCTGCCGCATCGCCCATGTACTCCACTGTACTGGGTCTTCAACCCACTTTACCTCTTCTACTTTGTTGGGGGGGGGGAGGGGGGGTGAAACACAAATAGTGCCTAGGGCAGCATGAACCCTAAATACGGCCCTGCCTACAAATCTTTCATATATATATATTTCATGTTAACCTCCTGCGGATGCTTGATGAAAAACTGCCACATCGCCGAGTAGCTGATTTTGGTACCAACAGTCCGCAATAATTCACTGCTGCTGCCGCCGCCACCGCCGCCGACTCCAGGGACCCTCTTCCACTACCTCCTGGGAAGATAGCCCGCAGCGCATGTGGTCTACCCCGAGCACATTTGCCTCCATACTTTCCCCTTCTGCCACCATGCTGGCCGCTAAATCTGTCACTCTCCATCACTCCAAGCCTTTAAAAGTGCTCTCAAAACTCAATGATGTCCTCCTCAGGTTCCTCATCAGTGTCTGCTTAAGGAGCCAAAACGCTTGCAACACCTCCTCCCACGACATTCTCCTCATCACTACTTGCCAGCCTAGTGGAAGAAGCGGCGAGTGTCTCCTCCACTTCTTGGCTGGGTAGTAGCTGCTGATTTTTCTGATTATCAGATCGTCCTCACTGAATAGTGGAGCTGAACCCAAAGCATAACATACAACAGTTGACTGGGGGTGTCAGATGTCACTTGTGATGCAGTGGATGATCGTGTTAACCAATGGATGACGGCAGATGGGTTGCTGGTCAAGACACGACCGCTAGCTGATCCCGGGAGATCAGGCCTCTCACTGAGACTCCTGCTGCCACTCACCCCTATTCTGCAGAGACCTCTGCTTGATGAAATGAGGCCTTATATGTTACTATGTTACTAATATGTTACTATGTTACTAATATGTTACTAATCTGTCACTCTCCATGTTTTTTTTGAGAGACTGGCCTGCGTGGAAATGAATCGGGCATGGATCAGCCAAGATTTCCACCCACCAATGCCTGATGCATTAGAGTTGATTGATGATGGGGCCAGACCAACACTAAAGAAATACGGATCGTGCAAAACAGATTTAAGGCGCTGCTCTCCAGTTACAGACATTCCTCCGCATCAGTGTAATTATTGAGAAAATGCTTTACGTTACTCTAACTTTTTATTAATATTCTTCGGATAAGATATATGTGCCGAAAATCTGTATATTTTCTCTTCATGCTGCTGCCAACTCCAGGGTGTGTCTTTCTGGCAATTTTTGGCTCCTGCTGCTACTGCTTGCTACTCCAGTGTGTCTTTAGGCCAATTTTTGGTCACCTGCTGCCAACTCCAGTGTGTCTTTCAAGCAATGTTTGGGCTCCTGCTGCTGCTGCTTGAAACTCCAGGGTGTTGTTCAGCTAATTTTTAGGCTCCTGCTGCCACCTCCAGTGTCTCTTTCAAGCAATGTTTGTGCTGCTGCGTGCAACTCCAGGGTGTGATTCATCCAATTTTTGGCCTCCTGCAGCCAACTCCAGTGTCTCTTTCAAGCTATGTTTGGACTCCTGCTGCTGCTTGCAACTCCAGGGTGTGATTTCTCCAATTTTTGGTCTCCTGCAGCCAACTCCAGTGTCTCTTTAAAGCAATGTTTGTGCTGCTGCTTGCAACTCCAGGGTGGGATTCATCCAATTTTTGGTCTCCTGCAGCCAACTCCAGTGTCTCTTTCAAGCTATGTTTGTGCTCCTGTTGCTGCCAACTTCAGGGTGTGATTCATCCAATTTTTGGCCTCCTGCAGCCAACTCCAGTGTCTCTTTCAAGCTATGTTTGGGCTCCTGCTGCTGCTGCTTTCAACTCCAGGGTGTGATTCATCCAATTTTTGGGCTCCTGCTGCTGCTGCTGCTTGCAGCTCCAGGGTGTGATTCATCCAATTTTTGGCCTCCTGCAGCCAACTCCAGTGTCTCTTTCAAGCTATGTCTGGGCTCCTGCTGCTGCTGCTTGCAACTCCAGGGTGTGATTCATCCAATGTTTGGGCTCCTGCAGCCAACTCCAGTGTCTCTTTCAAGCAATGTTTGGGCTCCTGCTGCTGCTGCTGCTTGCAGCTTCAAGGTGTGATTCATCCAATTTTTGGCCTCCTGCAGCCAACTCCAGTATCTCTTTAAAGTAATGTTTGGGCTCCTGCCGCTGCTGCTGCTTCTTGCAACTCCAGGGCGTGATTCAGCTAATTTTTCGGCTCCTGCCGCTGCCAGCTCCAGGGTGTGTTTTTCAGGCACTATAGGGGCCCCTCATAGTGATGCCACTTCAACTCTCTGCAATTGTGCCGCTCTGCGATTCTATTAGCGATGCCTCTGATCTGCATGTGATAATTATTTACAGTATTATTTGACTAACCCAGCATGCATCCTATGCGTGTTACAGCAAGGCAGAATGGTTTACAATCCTATTGAGGTTCTAGGAGGCTCAGAAATAGGCGTTTTTAATAGCGATTCATCGCGAATAAATTCGGGTCGAAACCATTTTTGTCTGAAAATTCGCCGAATCAGTCGAATCGAATTTTTCAAAAGTTCGCTCATCTCTAGGTGTCAACAAATGGGCAGTTCCTTCTAAGCCCATGTAGGTAGAATGCAATGGGTGCCAGCAAGCGAATAGTTTTTAAGTCCCAGTAAGCAGAATGCAATGGGTGCCAACACCTGCATAGTTTTCGCTAAGCCCCAGTAAGCAGTATGCAGGTAGTGCCCACAGATAAGCTGATGTAAATGCTCAGATGTGCCCCAGCAGCGGCATGTCCTTAGAGTGCAATGAGAACAGGCAGATGTCCCTTCCTAGCTGTCCCTCACTAATGCCGCCCGCTCTCCCTAGCTAGGTGCCTGAACCAGTGGACTATTTGTTGTTAAACCAAAAAGGGCCTGATTTGGCCTCAATCAGTGGACACTCAATTAATATTTTTTAGCAGCAGTGACACGTAAGTGGCCTGGGCAATTGGATACTCACAATTTTTATTAATCAGTAGTGACACACAAGTACCCTGAACAATTTATAATAAGCAGTAGAGACATGCAACTGCCCTGAACAATTGGTATTAAAAAGGAGTTAAACCCAAGTGCCAGACATTGGAAAGCTCAACTTGGCTCGGAGGATGCGGATCCTCTCTCACCTCTCAAGTAAGTGGAATAACAGGCTACACAATCCCTCAGGACTTAGAGCAAGTTGTGGGATAACAGGTTACACAATCCCCAATGCTTAGAACAAATTGTGGTATAACAGGGAACACTTCAGTGGTTTAACGGAAGAGTTAAGGGACAAGCAATACTCAGTGCTTATAGCTTCTTGTAGCCTAAGGGGATACACCCTAGTGCTTAAAGAAAAATGTGGGTTACGTGGGCACCAAACCCCAGTGCTTGAATGAAAAGGTGGGTGTTTATAGCTTTTTGTAGGAGAATGGGATACACAGTGCTTAAAGGAAGATGTAGGATAACAGTACACATGAGCCAGCTGAACTGGTATGATCCACTTTTGACCCGAATTTCAGGAAAAGATTGGCGAACTTCACATGGTCTGCCTCAAAACGGGGAAGATGAACCTGGCAGGATTTAACCATCCCCTCCCCACAGGTCGCAGCTTAAGATATCAGGGTAGCTATGCCAAGGCGTATTGCAGGAGATACGTGATGCTCCAACTATCCACCATTATCGAGCTGGCTGTTGCAAAGAGAGCATCGCTCTTAAAGCAGGGACAGTTTAGGGATAGTTTAGGGCATTTTGGACCACAACATATGGGAAAAGAAGGGACAGGAAAGGTAGTAGGCACAGTGGGATGCTGAGGGGGGTGTTGCATCTGCCTGCACAGGGATCTACTAGTCATTGTAGTCCACAGTGGGGGTTTTAGGTGTGCAGGCCCCGTCTCTCTCTAAGTTGGAGCTCACGTTGCCTCAGCATTTAATACAGCTAAAAAAATAAAACAATCTTTTCCAAGTCATCTTTCAGCTTGACCACATTGAGATATTATGTTCCACCCCAGGGGGCACAAAATTAAAAGAGAGACAGACTGAGTAGCATTTTTAAAGAAAATTTTTAATATGAGTTAGCTTCTATTGAATATGCTCAGAAAGACTTGGTCACTCAGTCTCAGTGGTCTCTTGCTCTAACATGGAAATTCAGGTTAAAAGTCAAGGGTTATCCTTGATCAGCCCAGACTCTGGTAATCTTCCCACAACTTCTGTTCAGATTGACATCACATCTGATCCAGAGACGGGGGATAAACCGGACTCTTCACAAGACTCTATGGATGAAGGGGTTCAGGGGGAGTGAGAGCAGGAATGCTCTCATACTCTCTCTGATGATCTTGAGTTACTCCTGCAAGATATTTATGAAGCTTGGGGAATCCAGCAGGAAGAAACACCCCTTTCCTAGCAGGATTAAATGTACAAGGAAATTATTTCTAAACGTTCTAAGAAAGCCTTTCTCATACGTACAGTCTTAAAGGATATGGTTAAAAATGAATGGGATACCCTGGAAAAGTGATTATTTTTACCCAAATTCTTAAAGAGAGAATTTCCCTTTAAAGATCCAGTCATAGAACACTGGAGTAAGTGTTTCAAAGTGTATGCCTCTTTTTAAGTTTGAGGATATGGGTACATTAAGAGTTCCTATGGTTCGCAGAGGTGATCATATTTTGAGAAGAGCATGGGATGCTACACCTGCTATTGCTTCTGATGAGGTCCTGAGAAGCATGACCAAGTGGGTGGACACCCTTAAGACTCCCATTAGTAATAAGGTACTTGCCCAGGACCTTATTGATACACTTCTGACTCTTTATAGAGCTCTTTAATTTCTAACTAATGCTGTTCAGGAAATTATCAGAACTTTGGCTAAAGGCAATTTGGTTAAAGACTGGTGACAGTGGGTCTAAGACTAAACTGTGTGGGATTCCATTTCAGGTTGGTCGTCTGTTTGGTGAGGACATGGATTAGATATTATCTAGGTCTAGTGAGTCGGGAAAAAAAAAAATCCTGGTAAAAAGAGGCCCTATTATTCTCGCCCTGTTAGTAAGGTGAGAACAAGAACCAGTCTAACTCAGTCTAGACAGGCAGATATTAAGAAATGTTGGAATACGCCTAGACCCCAAAGGAAGTACTCCCTTTTTAGTAAAATTTCCGAGGGGCCACTTGGAAAGAAATTACCCAAAATCAGTTTGTGTTACAAACTCTAGAAAAAGGGTATCAATTAGAATTTGCCTCTCTACCTTTTTGATAACGAAATTGCCAAAGGATCCAAAAAAGAGGGAGGCCTTCACATTAGTCTTGCAGGAACTTCTACAGAAGAATGTCATAGAAGTAGTACCTCCAACCTCGGTTTTGGAGGGGTTTTACTCCCATGTGTTTCTGGAACAGAAACTGTCAGGAAAGTACAGGATGATTCTAAATTTAAAAAGGCTGAATAGATCCATCAGGTACAAAAGGTTCAGAATGGAATCGATTTACTCTGTAAGGAGAATACTGAGGGAAGAGGCCCTTATGTGCTTTACAGGATGCATATCTACAGGATTTACAGGATGCATATCTACAAGTGCCAATTTTGCCAGCTCACCACAAGCATTTGAGATTTGCAGTACAGCTAGATCAGAAGGCACTTTACCTACAGTTACAGGGTGCTTCTGTTCAGGCCTATCCTCTTCCCCAAGAATATTAACAAAGATTCTAACAGAACCCATGGCTTTTCTCAGACAACAAGGAATCATTGTGATTCCTTATCTGAACGATCTTTTGATCCTAAACAAGCCCAGAACAGCATTAATCATAGACCGCACCCAGAAAAAGTTACTTCTCCTGATAGAAAAAAGGGAGAAGCTAGTAGCAGAAGTTCTGGCACTGTTAGGAAGCCCCAGAGTATCCCTAAGACCAGTTATGAAAATACTGGGGTTAATGATCTCAGTCATCCCAGTAGTTCATTGGGCACAATTATTCTTCAAAGATTCCTTTGAGAAAACTAGGACAAGAATTAAAAGTCACTAGAGCAGATAGTTCAGCTGGATCCATTAGTACTAAGGGATCTGCAGTGGTGGACAAACCCAGAAAATCTGAGAAAGGGAAAAGGGTGGAAGCAGGCCAACCCAGTGATTCGCTATAGTCACTATAGGTGCGAGCAACTGGGGTTGGGGGGCTCACCCAGAAAAATTCTGTAAGATCCTCAAATTTCAGGGAGCTGCTGGCAGTAAAACTAGCTCAGGAACACTTCAGAGAAGAAATTCAGGGACAGGAGGTACAGATAAGATTGGACAATGCAACAAAGTAGCCTATCTAAACCACCAAAGGGGTCCTGGAAGTAAATGACACTGGCGCAGAACATCCTAATACCACTTCAGGATCAAATCCAGTCCAAGTCGAGTAAAGGTCAGACAGACTGAGTGGTGTTTGAACCAGTTGATTTTTCGACTGATCACAGGCACCTGGGGTCACCCTCAGATAGATCTGTTTGCCAACTAAAAAAAAAACCTAAATGCAGAAAATTATTTTCGATTGTCAGGGAGGAAGGTGTGGCAGCAATAGATGCTCCTGCTCGAAATTGGAAATTTTACCTTGCTTATGCATTCCCCCTTTCAGATTCCTGCCTCAAGTAATCTGGAAGATCGCTCAAGAAGAAGTGACGGTGATCCTAATAGCACCCTTCTGGCCAAAAAGAACTTGGTTCGCAAAGATAATCAAGATGGCGATAAGAAGGCCATGGAGACTCCCAGACATTCCAGATATCATCCACCAGGGAATCATACTGCATCCAAATCCGTCAAGTCTAATGCTGACAGCCTGGATCCTGAAAGGTCCTTATTAAGGAAAAGAGGATGCTCCCTGAAAGTGACTGAAACACTACAAGAATGTCGTAGGTTAACTACCAGAAAAATCTACGGAAAGGTATGAAAATGTTTTTCTTCTTTCTGTGACGTTAACAAATAGAAGAAAAAAGAAATTTCTTTTCTTGCAGGAAGCCAGTTCTTGCAGGAAGGCTTTGACAATGGACAGCCAGTTAGTACCCTGAAAACTCAAACCTCCACTCCTCTATACTGCTGGTATGGCCCACTCAGAAGCAGGTGACGGCGACACTGATGTTGCTTTTGCAAACTCCAGAAAAAATCCTGCCAGAGCAAGAGCAAAGTCAGAACTCTGCTTTTATGGTACTCTGCCATGTGGCAATACTTTTGTTCTTTCCCTCGAGAGCAAAACCCAGCACAGTGCCAGATCTGCAAGCAGAAAGTTAGCCGTAACCAAGGCACAAATCTAGGACTAGGAACTACGACTCTACATAGGCACCTGGAGCGGCATCAAAAGCTGCGTGGGACAATCAAAATGCCCTTCTTCAATTTCCAGGAAGCCAATCTTATTGCTACCCCTCTAAGAATGGAATCATTTTGGAGTGCTTGTCAGCTACTGCCAGTGCTAGGCCTATACAACAACCAGAGGTCTCCTGTCCTTTGGCCTCGTCATTAAAATCTGTGCTTCTGATAATGCTACCACTACTAGCACCCATGCTGCTGTCTACTAACACCAGCCCTACACAACCACCACAGGTCTCCTGTCCCTCTGCCTAGTCTTTAAGTACTGCTAATATCACTACTACCACCAACAGCACCTCCATTGCCACCCTCTGCTACTACTAGGCCTAGACAACATGCACAAAATGGGTACTTTAATCAAGGCTTCTTCAACTAAGTTGTTAAGATGCCAATCAAGCTGCTACCACTGTAAAAATGGGAGCTTGCCCATTACTGCCAGCCCTAAACAACCACCACAGGTCTCCTGTCTTTCAGTACTGATAATGCCAATACTACCACCAACAGCACCTCTGCTACCACCCTCTGATACTACTAATCCTAGACAACTGCAGGTCTATGCCATGATGCACAAAATGGGTACATTTATTAAGGCTTGTTAAAAAAACATTGTTTTGTCTTCTTCAACTAAGGATTCCAATCCCGCTGCTACCCCCCTTTAAAAATGGGATAATTTTTGGGTGGTTTACCCACTATGCCAGCCCTACAGAACCACCACAGGTCTTCTGTCCCTCTACATAGTCTTTTAGTACTGCTAATGCTACTACTAACACCAACAGTGCCTCCAGTGCCTCCCTCTGCTACTACTAGGCCTACATAACCACAGGTCTACGCCATGATACACAAAATGGGTACATTTATCAAGGCTTGTAAAAAAGACATTTTCTGGTCTTCTTCAACTAAGTTGTCAGGATGACAATCCCGCTGCTACCGCTGTAAAGATGGGATCATTTTTTGGGGGCTTGCCCGCTACAACCAGTCCTACACAACCACCACAGGCCTCCCGTCCCCTTGCCTAGTCTTTCAGTACTGCTAATGCCACTACTATTACCAACAGTACCTCCAGTGCCACCCTCTGCTACTACTAGGCCTAGACAACATGCACAAAATGGGTACTTTAATCAAGGCTTGTAAAACAAAAGCCATTGTTTCACTTGCAAGCTACTGCCAGCCCTACACAACCACCACAGGTCTCCTGTCCCTGATACACATGATACACAAACTGGGTACATTTATCATGGCTTGTAAAGAAAATACTTTTTGGTCTTCTTCAACTAAGTAGTAAAGATGCCAATCCCACTGCTACTGCTGTAAAAATAGGATCATCTTGCCCGCTACTAATAGAGTTACATCTAAAATACATAAGTCACACAGCACAAACAGACACATAAATGAGGCATAGGCGGAGGGGAGAGTCACTCAAATAAATAATTAAAAATGCATAAATAGATCAAATAGATAAATTAATAAATAAATGTATAGATAAATATCTCTAAAGCAAGGTATTCTCTGGGCACTAGTCAAGATCTCTAAATACTAAATACTACATCCCTGCCTATCTACAGCTACAATCTACAGCTAATACCCAGTGCAATTCGTGGAGATCATATGCTAACTACACACATTGCAAAACCCATATCCACTTTGAAGTGCCAGTGCCACAACGAATATAAACATATATTAGAACATTTTAAATATGTATAACCCCTATAAATAACCAATTATATGAAACGCCACTCAAATGTCACTGCACAAATAACCCAATTAAAAAAATAATAGTGCAAGCAATCAATAATAATTATCCATAGCCAATCTCATCCCCTCCATTGTAAGGAATACACCCCAGTGCTTAAAGGAAGATGTGGGTTAAGGTTTACAGCTTCTTTCAGGATAAGGAGATACCCCCCAGTGCCTAGAGAATGTTGTTGCATAACAGTACACACAAAACCCCAGTGCTTATAGCTTCTTGTAGGATAAGGGGATACACCCCAGTGCTTAAAAGAAGGTGTGGGTTAAGGGGGCACACAAAACCCAATGCTTATAGCTTCTTGTAGAATAAGGGGATACACCCCAGTGCTTATAGGGTGTTGTGGGATAACGGTACAAACAAACCCCAGTACTTACAGCTTCTTGTAGAATAATGGGGATACACCCCAGTGCCCAAACCCAGCATCCAAAATTAATATTGCTAATGTTTTTAGTCACTTTTTATTCTTTCCACCACTAGCCTGCAAATCTGTTCAGCACTCTAGGATACGGGCGCCGCCATCTTGGCTCAGTAGAGATCTATCCTCAGAAGAGGAGAGGGGTCAAAAGTGCAGGGGGCTGGTTAGTAGCTGTGCACAGACAAAGTAGAGCTGGGGTCAGGAAATGGTCAGCAATCCAAGAATGCAGAGCGGCACAGTCAGAAGACACTTCCTGTTTGCAGGCAGCCTGACACTCCATGGGCCGGCATCTTGGATGTTGAAAGTCTCAGAAACTGCAGTAGATGAGGGTAGGATGCTTTCTAATATGGGCAATCTGTATGTACAGGGTGGGGGTAACATATAAGATAGCCTTTAATTCATGGAGGAAGTCCAGTTTAAGGGGATACAGAAACCTCAGTGCTTAAATGAAAATGTGGGTTAAGGGGGCAAAGAAAACCCAGTGCATATAGTTTCTTGTAGGATAAGTTAATACACTCCAGTGCTTGGAGGATGTTGTGGGAAAACAGTATGCATACACCCCAGTACTTACAGCTTCTTGTAGATGCTTAAAGAGAGATGTGGGTTAACTAGGCAACACAAAGCCCAGTGCTTATAGCTTCTTCTAGGATAAGGGGATACACCCCAGTGCTAAAGGAAGATGTGGGTTAAGGGGGCACACACAACCCAGTGCTTATAGCTTCTTGTAGGATAAGGGGATACACCCCAGTGCTAAAGGAAGATGTGGGTTAAGTGAGCTAAGCAAACCCCAGTGCTTAGAGGATGTTGTGGGATAACAGTATACCCAAACCCCAGTGCTTATAGCTTCTTATGGAATAATGGGATCCACCCCAGTGCTTAGAGGAAGATGTGGGTTAAGGGGGCACCAGAAACCCAGTGCTTAAATGAAAAGGTGGGTTTAAGCCACACAACCTCAGTGCTTAATTGAAAAGGTGGGTTGGGGGCACCCAAACCTCAGTGCTTAAATGAAAAGGTGGTTTAGGGGGAAAGAGAACCCCAGTGCTTACAGCATCTTGTATGATAAGTGGATACACCCCAGTGCTTAAAGAAAGATGTGGGTTAAGGGGGCACCCACACCCCATTTTTTAAGAAAGATGTGGGTTAAGGGGGCACCTAAACTCCGTTGCTTAAATGAAAAGGTGGGTTAAGGGGGCAACCAAACCCCAGTGCTTAAATGAAAATGTGGATTAAGGGGGCACAGGAAACCCAGCGCTTATACCTTCTTGTAGGATAATGGGATACACCCCAGTGCTGAGAGGATGTTGTGGGCTAACAGTACACAAACCCCAGTGCTTACAGCATCTTGTATAAGTGGATACACGCAAGTGCTTAAGGAAAGATGTTAAGGGGCACCCAAATCCCAGTGCTTAAGGAAGATGTGGATTAAGGGGGCACCTAAACCCCATTGCTTAAATGAAATGGTGGGTTAAGGGGGCAACCAAACCCCAGTGCTTAAATGAAAATGTTGATTAAGGGGGCACAGGAAACCCAGTGCTTATACCTTCTTGTAGGATAATGGGATACACCCCAGTGCTGAGAGGATGTTGTGGTCTAACAGTACACACAAACACCAGTGCTTACAGCTTCGTGTAGGATAAGGGGATATACACCAGTGCTTAGAGGTTGTTGTGGGATAGCATTACACACAAAGCAAACCCCAGTGTTTACAGCTGATTAGGGACATTACTTAGGACTGTTCCGGATCACTAGTAGAGGGGTAAATTGAGTGATTGTTTGAACAATTAATAGATTTGTGTATTTTGTCCCCCATCTCTACCTGTATTTGGTGTTTAGGATGTTGTATTTTAAGATGCTTTTAATGTTTTGTAAGTGTATACGATATGATATGTTTTGTAAGTGTATATATGATGTATAAAGATATGACTTTTTTTAAATATAGGAGTGTCTCCCATTATATTCGTTTTTGACCTGGAGCTGCTGCACCTTATGTACAATGACCTGTCTTTAGTTAAATGGCACAACCAATGCCCCAACATAAGTTCCCTTTAGCTTTAGTAAGTAATGTTTAGATCGTAGCAGAATTCCTCTTTAGCTAGATAATGTAATGTATTTATGTATGTAATGTATTTATTAATCTTTTATCTCCAATCTTTTGCAGATAATGGCTTTTTTCCTCAACAACCCATCTATAGAGAGTGAATTACAAAAGCCAGCTAAAGTATTATAGTGGGAATGCTGAAAATCGTTTATCTTCAGCAATAAATCTACAGATAAAAAGAAGTCCCCTTTGGCCAATAATGATTTTTAGAAGATAGGTTTATTTAAGTGTAAAAGCCTACTTTTTGAGTATATTACAGTGCAGTAATCACTTGCATATAACCCACAAAAAAAGTCAGGTTTTTTTTTTTTTAATGTGTCAGTTCTTTTGTAAAGCTTGGTTCATTGCGCTATACATTGTGAAATATCTTCACCATGCTGCACTGACAACACACTTTACCTATGGCAGAAAAGTAAAGCCTGGTACTGTTGTCTGTACGTCTGTAGTGCAAAAAAAAAAAAAGAAAAATTGTAGTGCAACTGCCAACAGGGCTGTTTCTAGGGGAGATCAAGCAGGGCAACCCCCCGGGAGCCAATGCCATTGAGGTGTCTGTTTATCCCATCCTGTCTTCCGCAGATTAATCAGGGCCACTGTTAGTTAGTAAACCACACTGTAAAATGGCAAACAATGCTCATAGTCTTAAAGTGGACCTTCACCCTGACTAAGAGCATATCTTATATGTTTCCCACACCCTGTACATACAGATTGCTCACATTAAAAATCATCCTACCTGCATCTACTGCATGTTATGAGCCTTTAAACATCCAAGTGTCTTCTGACTGTGTCGCTCTGCATTCTGGGACTGCTGTCCTTTTCCTGACCCCAGCTCTGCTCTGTCTGTGCAAAGCAAAGCTATAACCCCACCCCCTGTACTATCCTGCTCTCCTCTCCTCATGTGTGATGCTTCTGAGTCAAGATGCCGGCGCCGTATGCTAGAGTCTTGAACAGAGCAGCAGCCCAGTGGGGGAAAAAATAATGACTAAAAAAAAGTAAGTGACTAAAAACTTAAAACATATTAATTTTAGATGCTGGGGAATCGTTTTTTAAGGGTTTGGGCCTTTCATGAAATCATGCTGAAGGTCCGGTTTAAAGTAAAAGCAGAAGCCTCAATTGCCTCCAGTAATTTTTAGCAGATGTCCAAGCATATTTAACCCCACCTCCTTTCTATTCAAGTGAGTTACCTGCTTGGTGCCTGCTGCCTAATCCCACTGCATAAGTGGGCCACTTGGAGACGCACACTCCCTGCCTCGCAGAGCTTGAGTGATTGTTGGTCACCAAATCACTGCAAAGCTACAGCTCTGCTGCTGCACTGGTTGACTGACCAAGCAGTCTCTGATACAGCAGCAGAGCTGTTTCTAGTGGTTGGGTGCGCATGGCGATCGCCAAGGGCAGCAAGGTCATTGGGGGCACTTTGATCTCAGACATCCTGTTTTCTGCAGACCAGTCAGAACTAGAGATGAGCAAACTAAACTGGTAATATCGGGGACAGTTCGATTTGTCACAAACCCAAATCTTTGGGGGTTCATGTCGACTGTACTTTCCCTGAAATTCTTACTCACTTGCTCTCTTGCTGACACCCATCTGTCCTGCGCTGCTCTCACTGTCCCACATCAGTCTTCGTAACATCCAGCACCCTGCGATGCTCCCGCCATCTCCCTTCACCCCTACTGTTAGTAGGAGAGATTTGTAATATTGCAACCTTCTCCTACTATAAGTAGCCCCTCCCTGTGGCGGGGGGGAGCAGGACGCGGTCACTGACAGTGAAGCGACCATCACTGATGGTCACCCCTCCGTGACAGCAGTGGCATGGGACACATCACTGGACTCCGTGGAGACCAGCAATGAATTAAAGTAAGTATGGGGGGGAATCAAAATGATAAAATATTTTTTTCTGATGTGCTTTTTTTTTTTACATTTCACTTTTTGGGATCTAGTAGGGGATCCATGAGACCCCTATACCAGTTCACAAGGCACAAGTGTCTGGCAAGTCCCCTGGGGCAAGCCATTAACCCCGAGCCCCATTACCTGCCTCCCAAAAGACTGGCGGGCAGAAGAGCCTGCGGCTATGCAGTCTGGTAGCATTATGCAGGCTGGTAACATAGCTTGTGGTTTTAGGGTTTAACCCTCCCTGAAGAGAAAGACCCAAAGTAATTTTTTTTAACTTGTGGGTGGGTGGGTGTGGGTTTTAACCCTTATTTTTTTTTAATGACCTGGGGGTGCCATCTCCAGCCCGGGCACCAAATATTTGAGGTTGGTATCCAAATGCTACCAACCTGCATAGTCTAGGCATAGCCCTGCCCCCCCCCCGGCCTTTGGGGAGAAAGGTAATGGGCTGGGGGTTAATGACAAATCACCCACTTGCCACAAGTGACTTGCCAGCCCCTTGGGCCTTGTGAACTGGTATAGGGGTCATAGTTCACAAGAGTTAAATCTGAAAAAACTCACACATCAGAAAAAACTATTTTTATACCCCCCCATACTTACCTTTATTCCATCGCTGCTCTCTAGAGAGTCCAGTGATGTGTTCTGCACTGCTGCTGTCAGGACAGGAGGATAGACCAGCTATTGCCGGGTGCGTGCCCAGATTCCTCTTTTCTCTCCATTGTTAGCGACAGCCTCCTGCTCCCCGCAGGGTGGGGCTACTTATACTGGGCTTTGCTTCAGAGCGAATTTCAGGAGGTTACTCCTGAATGCCCCCTCCAGGATTCCAGGAGTCCAGTCGGGGCTTGGATTTCTGCGGAGAGCAGCACAGGACAACCCAAAGAATGAGAATGTCGCCCTGCGCTGGAACGGGGATGGTGGTAAACTTGTTTCTTCATGGTTTTATAATGAGTTCATTTCTTTCAGATTAAAAAGTTCACTCATCTCTAGTCAGGACCGCTAGTGGCACAGTCCCCATATTCACTCAGTCATTGGGAGGGGACAGCAACACCACGGATGGGGAGGGGCAGTATTTTCTCCTTCCCACACCAAACAGCTGTCTTTGCTAGAAACTGCCCTGTATAGCAGCTTTGCAGGCTGAAGCAAAGCTGCACAGGCTAAACTTCTGCTGGGGGATCAGGGACCAGGGGACAGTTTTCATCATTAAGCACACCTGTTTTCTCTAAATGCACACATAACATGGGCATCCTATGTATCAAGGGCAGTCATTACTATTTAGGACAGGGATTTTCCTGAAATAAGTCTGTAATCGTATATTGTTTAAAATATCTGATGAAAAAAGCAAACCTTTAAAAACATTGTTGTGTGGAGCAATTACTGTGACGCGTTCATCTACGGAAAGATGAGAGTTTAATCCAGCTTGTCTGAATAAATCAAAAGCGATAGAGGCCACTGAATCTTTTCCCAGTTCAGATAATGTTTTAGCTGTGGGATAAATACATAAAAAATAAAGAATTAATTATATACTTTTGTCAATTTTTATTTTCAAAGCTTCTCTTGGTGTACAGTTGTCAATAGCAACAGATTGCAAATAGTGAAAACTGCTTTAATAAAACACACATTTGCTAACATAAGAAAAAAAAATATTAAATCAGCTCAGCACTTTGAGCACATCCTTTTGGCACAAAAATATACACTTTCAAAAATGCCATCAAAAGTGGATTTTCCCTTTTTCTTGTTCTTCTATCATCTCTTTTATGTATGTGTCTGCATCTAAATTTGTAATACCTGCACATTTTGAAGACCTGAAGCCATGATGGACAGATGGGAAAATGCAGTGAGCATCCCTTGGCACTGTTTACATGTGGAACTTTGTTCTCCACTGACATAACAATGAATGGAGCCCCCAAATCCATGTACAATTCTCACTGCCTAAGCAGGCTCCAACTGCAAGGGGTGAGTTGGACATGTATAACACAGTGGAATCTTTAAGAAAGAGAAGTGATGAAAATGTAGACTCCAAGGCAGCTGCTGTGGGGGAAAACATTGAATATAGGATTTTTTATTTTTAAATCAGAAATTGCCCCTTAACAAACTGATAGAACTTAGTAGGTTTAGTGTCTGTAAAAACAATGAAAAATGCTTCTCTTTCATTCCCCCTCTACCCCCAGGTGCAGGTGATTCTTTGTAAAAATTAGAACACAATTGTTCTTTTGCACTTTGTGTGTTGAGGTAAAAAACATCACTCAGATATAAGTTTCACACCCAAAGCTAAACAGCTTCACCAAATAAATAGCATGATTCTCACACTCAAGCACCAAAATGTACCTGAATCTGGAATTAGCAATTCATCGATAAAGTGAAGAACTCCATTAGTAGCTAAAATGTCTTTCGTAGAGATCATAGCTTTTCCATTCAATGTAAGATCGTCACCAAGGCAGCCAACTTCAACAGGTGTTCCCTCAACTGTTTCAATAGAAGATCCGGCAATGATTGCTTCTGAACACTGGGCATTGTTCAAAAGGTGGTGATTCAACAGATCTATAAAGAAATTAGCAAGTCAGCTGGGAGCTCTGTATTCTGAAAACATACTATATTTTCACACTCTCGTATGGCATTCGGATTCCCTATACATAATAAGTCATTTATATTAGAAGGGCACAGAAAAGGTCAGCCTATGGCATGCTAGACACTCTGGTCCTGAATTTCCTGAAGGGCAAAAAAGGGATACATACCTGTAAAATCTGGCAGATGGTTTTGATAATTTTTTGGTAAAACTAAAAATTCAACAATAGTTATTTCCTGTTGCTATACAGTTATGTATAACAAAGCCAAGGGATGTTATGCTTCTTCTTTTCCGCCTAGCACCAAGCAGAACTGCATCATTAAACAAGGTAAAAATCGACGAGAGGGGTAGAATTACACCTTTTGTGCATATTTATAAATTTCTTTTATTAGCTGTTACATGCATTTTTTTTGTTTAATTCAATTTGAATAACTTTATAACCCTCTTTTTATAGCCCTTGTAAATCACGACCAAAAAATGATTATCGTAAAACGCACTACCATATTTTTTGCAACATAAGAAGCATCTAGGGTTTAGAGAAGGCAAATAAGAAAAAAATTATTCTGAAACAAAGAGGTGGGGCTGGGGATGGCTTACTCCATCACTATGCAAAGTAGTGATCATGCTCTACATGCATGGAACTCAAGCGGCATTCCTGGTCCGTGTGCTTATGCAAGACTTATGCCACTAGGTGCTGCATGGTGAAGAGAGTAGACATGTAATGGGTGCTGCAACAATGATGTCATGGCTGTAAATGTCTGATTGATCAACTCTACCACCATCATTGTAAGCCCCTATTTGCTGCTTTGTCTCTATTCTGGTATGTATCTGAACTGAATGCCTGATTGATCTATCATCATTTGCTGCTATGTCTTTTGCCATCTACAATTGTTGTAATATATAGTTGTCAATTGGTATCTACATTCCTGCTGGGTACCCTCTACCCCCTTTGGCCCTTCCATGGCCTTTGACAACCAGACCTTGTTATTCTTACTTGTCCCCCAATTAATAACTCCACCCCACACTCCAGCTGGTACTCCTTGGAAACTGACTCATTTTGGAAAGTATTGCAAAGTAAAATATTTACCAAGCTGTGCTAGCTGGCAGTCATATGGCAGCCAATACTCAATGTACCAAATATTATTGCATTAATGAATTAGATCTGCATTGAATCCAATGTTATCTGGAGGGATTATGTACAAAACTCTCCTCTAAAATGATCTCTCAAAATGATTGGTTTAAATATCACCATTTCAATTCTTGTAATGCTCGGAGCTCAATGCACACTTCAAACTCCTTTTTTACTGGTAAGTCTATATATATTTCTCAATGCTTTTTATCCATCTCACCCGTCACGTCATCTCCTTAATTAAAACATTCTTTATTTTCTCAAGATCCTATAATAAATTCCATATTACTAATTAATCACACATTTACTTACATTTCCTTTTTTGCTCCTTCTTACTTCAGGGAATATATCATCAAACCCTGGCCCTTCTTTCTCAACCCCCGCAAACCCCATCTCCACATCAGAGATGCCAACCTGACCCTTTCCTGTAGAGTGATTTTTCTCCAATCCTGCACTTAGCCCTGACCCTGTTCCTGAACCCACCTGGTCTCAATTCACTGGGTGAAATTATAAGCCCAGGTGTGTTGAGGTACCATAAAAAGGTATACATAAAAGTGCAGAGCTGGAGAAAAATCACCCTGCAGTAAAGGGTTTGTGTCTCTGCCCCACTCCCTCCTAATACTCACCACTGCAAGAAAATGCAATCAATCCCATAACCTAAATAATATCATACATATAAGCCATATTTCAGGCTCCAACAACACTGCTGCTTTTGCCCTATGGAATGTATGCTTAATAGGTAACAAATTCACCTATATCCATGATTTGTTACAACTCCTTAATCATTCTCATCCTGCCAGACACAAGTCCATCGCCTCTCTCTTAGATGGGGGTCTGCAATGTGTGGTGTCCTGCTTTCCAACCGCTGCTCCTTTTAAATTAATCCCTGCATTGCCTTTACTATCCTTTTCTTCATATGAAACCCACTGCATCAGCCTATCCCCCCCACCTAAAAATTGCAGTTATCTATTGTCCTCCTGGCCCTGTCAATCTCTTCCTAGACCACTTCTCAACCTGGATTTTGCACCTTTTCTCAAGCAACTTCCACGCAATAATAATGGGAGGATTTAAAGCAGAACAAAACCCACCCATGGCTGTCCAGGAACCCATTTTGGGCATGGCTTTGACTGGCCAGACGAGACACGTCACCCCCGTATATAATACTGAAAGCACCGTTGAAGTACATAGGGACAGTTGCTGCTGCTGTTTAGAAAAACATAGACTGCCTTTTCAGGGCACTATTTAGTCAGGGATAGCGACTGGAGTGAGGGCTAGATAGGTGCAGTATCAGCACTACCATTTAAAACCACTTCTTGTCACAACTGGGCTGTGTGTACCCTGTTTAGCACTGGGATGTACTCCCATATACCACAACAAGCTCCAAGAACTGGGGTGTACCCCCTTATACCACAACTTCTAAGCACTGGGATGTACCCCTGATACCCCAACTAGTTCTAAGCACCGGGGTATACCCCCTTATACTACAACAAGAGCTAAGCACTGGGTTTGTGTACCCCCTTATACAACAACTAGCTCTAAGCACTGGGGAGTATCCTCTTATACCACAACTAGCTCTAATCACTGGGGTTTGTGTACCCCCTTATACCACATCTATCTCTAAACACTGGGGTGTACCTTTTATACCACAAGAAGCTCTAAGCACTGGGGTTTGTGTACGCCCTTATACCACAACTAGCTTTAAACACTGGGGTGTACCACCTTTTACCATAACTAGCTCTAAGCACTGGATTTTACCTTCTTATACCCCAACAAGCTCTAAGCACTGGGGTTTGTATACCCCTTATACCACAACAAGCTCTAAACACTGGGGTGTACCCCCTAATACCACAAGTATCTCAAACCACTGCGATGTACTCCCTTATATCACAACTAGCTCTAAGCACTGGGGTGTACCCCTTATACCACAACTTTCGCTTAACACTGGGGTTCACCAGGTTGGTAATGCTTAGAGGGCATGCGTGGGGTCCCCCCTCTAAGCTTTACCAACTCAGCAAACCAAGCATAGGGGCTTGTAATTCCAGGGCTCAAGGGCCAGTCTGCCAGCCCCTAGATCTGACCATTACAAGCCCTTATAGCACAGGTCCCATGCTATGGGCAGCTGGGATCAACTCTGGCCATTGGTGGTATGGGTAATGGAGTAAGAACTGGTATAAGGGTCCAGGGGACTCCTTACCAGTTCAAAGTAAAAGCGTAGTAAAAAAACACACACATGCATTAAAAAAAAAACTTTATTAATATTAATTAACTTATACTTACCTTCCCCTCCTTGCTCCCACACAAGTTCCTTTAGATGTATGTATTTAGGCAGGCATTTAGCAAGGAGGTGAACACAGGTTCCCCTCCATTCCTCCTGGCACCTGACTGGGTGACTCCATGATGATCTGCCGGGCTTTTATATTAAAAGGCAGAACCTCTCTGGAATCTCCACAAAAGCAAAGCCCCCCCCCCCCTCTGTGACATCAGCAATGGTATCAGGGAGATTTCATTCAGGTCAGGCCTCCAAATATAAAAGCCTCCTCCAGCCCTCACTTCAGTCCCACGCTGGGTAGTGAAGATGAAAAAAGAGGGAACCTATGTTTTGACAGCCTGCTCCACCTACATGCTGGAGGGGGCCCCCGCAGAACTCTGAAGAAGAAAAAGGAGACGCAAGGGACAAAGAAGACCCACCAGACTTGAGTCTGCAAGGGGGACAGAAGATGGAAGATGGGGATGGGTGAGTATAAGTTAAATTAAAAACAATAAAAATATTTTATTGTGTGGTGCCTTAATTCTTTCTCTATACCAGTTCACTATGGTCAGGAGCCGGGGGGTTCCATGCTGGCAAAATGACACATAATCCACAACCCCATTTGGGGCATCAGGGGTGCGAAAGGGCCTGGTGCCCATTGGTGTGGACACAGGGTTCTTTCATGGGTGTAAGAGTCCCGAGCCCATACCAAAGGGCATAAGAGCTTATAACTTGCAGGAACAGGGTCCGCAAATATTGCTACCACTGAGCTCTGGGTTACAAGCCCTTATGATTGGTGCCCGGGCTAGTAGACTTTGGGGGGGTGCCTCCATTTCTTTTTTAAATGTAAGAATTAATGTAACATTAAAAAAAACTAAGATTCCCCACTGTCACTTTCCGGCTTTAATGAATGCCTGTTAAGTGTCATTCAATAAAACAAGGGAAAGTGACAAAAAAAATTCGGACAAATATTTTTTCATTAGATACAAATTGTATCTAACAAAAGATGCTCAGAAATTACAAGAAAATATATATATATATATATATATATATATATATATATATATATATATATATACAACAGGCAGTTTCAATAGCAAATGGAATGCTTTTAAAAAGCCACATTTAACCCTTTAAGTGCCAGCCTACCTGGAGTTTTTGTCACACTCTGTTGCCAGACCATTTTACACTATTTTGCACTCCCCATGTTCAAATGTGATTTTTGAAGCGATTTCCAGGGATTTCCCAGGAAAATGATATATTGTTTTTTTTCAGCAGAGTCTGAGCTTTAACATGAAATGTCTTGTTTGTCATTTTTTAGGTGTATTCTCAATATTTTTTGGCGAAATATGTGCAAAAAAATAAAAAAAATCAATTTTTTACAATTTGTAGTGTTTTTTTGTAATAAAAAATGTAAGTTTGTCAATAAAATCTTATTGCGTGTGCAACCCCAATTTCTCACAGTTACAGCGGTACCACATATGTATAGGTAGACACCTATTCCTGCCCAGGAGACTCCCCCAAACTGAAACAGAGCTTTAGGGGATTTTCAGAAAAAATACAACTGTGATATGCGCTATGCGCACCTTGCAGTTTTTCCAGAAAAACAACCCTTTACATTTGAAATACCCCCACAAACTATATATTCTCTGGGAGTACACACCTCAGGCTTTCTATTTGTACCAGGCTTGTTGATGTGGCCACAGTTTTCTAGAAGTAATCCCTCAATGTATTCTTTGGTTGCAAAGAGTTTCCCTAAAAAAAGGATAAAAAAGCAGAATCAAAGCCACATTTTCCTAAAAAAACTATATACAAACAAGAAAAAACAAGTATAATCTGAAAAAGCAACATTCCCCGAACAGAACGATACCCAACATGCATAGGTTCTGTCAATACGGTAATAACGGTAATTTTGCTTGAAAATTTCAGCTCTGGGGGGCGTGGCTTGGCCGGTGAAGAAGATGGCGGCGTGAGTCCTTAGCTCGCAGAGAGATCTTCCATACGCAACAGACCCTGCACCCCACAGCGATCATGGGCAAGACTGGCAGGTCGGGGACGATGCCGAGATCGTCTAGAGCCCCTCAAACCCCCTCTCAAAGCTCCAGAAACTTCCCGGAGATGTTCCGGGTACAGCGGTCCGAAGACGCGACCCCACGTGCTCCGCAAATGGCGGCGTCCCCATCGCCGGACAGCTCGCCGGACAGGCGCAGCAACGCAACCTCCGACAGAGGAGACCCGGATCTTACCTCCCAATTGAGTCAGTTGCCGACCCGCTCGGAGCTGGCGAAGTTCGCGGGAGAGATCAAAACTTCCATCACGGAGGCGGTTAGCCCACAGGGTCGAGAAGGTCGAGAAACACGACCGGGGGACGCGGCGGATGCTCCAGGAGGTGAGCGAGGTGGTAACTGCCCATAACAGATACATGATCAATGTACATCGTCACCTGGAGGACTTAGATAATAGAAACCGGCGGTGCAACATCAGGGTACGTGACCAGATCCCCGCGGCCCTGCTCTCCATTTTCAACACCCTGCTGGAGAGACCACCTGATACACCGATCTGGTAAGGGCCCATAGAGCGCTTCGCCCTCGAAATATTGGAGAGGCCTCGCCAAGGGACGGGGAGGCCAATTCATTAATAGCGCCAGGTAGCGACAGATGAGCGACTGTAGCGTGATTTTTACAGCGCCAGCCAGTATTCGCTGTGCTTGGCCGGCGTTTGCTTGATGACAGCGACTCAGTCGGTGTGCGGTAATGTTGAATACGGGCTTAGGGGTCGCTGTTTCACAGGTTCAGCGTTGTATGTGAGCGCCTGACAACGAATGGCCAGAGCGAACGGCTTGCTTCATATTCATTAAAAAATCACGCTTCGAATTTGCTGGCGCTGTCCATTCCTTGTTTAAACCCCAGTGCGCTGGCGGCGATGGGTGTTAACTAGTTTTTAACCCCTAAACAACCATATTTTTTGATTGTAACATTATACATGTTTTTTGAATCATTTAGTAATATGAATACATTAATATCAGACCTGTAAGATCAATTCTGCACATTTTTTTTTTTTTAATTTTTTTTACTTTAAAAAAAAACGGACATTGCAGAAGTGGTCTCAGAATTTTTGACATTAAAAAAAAAAAAAAAAAAAAAATATTACCAATTAATTATGATTAATTAAACATTGCTCCATTGAAATGCATTGGACAATGCCAGGGAGCGACAGGTCATACCTGGCGCTGTGAAGGAATTTGCAGCGGCGCTGTTCGTTCCAGGCGGCTTCATGATGAATCCCGCGCTAGCCGTCGCTCTCGCCGGCGCTAGCCACATTTAGCTTGATAAATGCGTCATTGTGACCGCCGCCGGGCGTACTTGAGTTGGTAGCCGCCGATAGCTGGCGGTACCTGGCGCTCGTCAGACACTACCTGGCGCTAGCCCGTGATAAATAAGGCCCATAATCTGTTGTTTGCAGAGCTTTGTGCTCAAAGAGGAGATCCTATCTAAAGCAAGAACCAGAGACTCTATCATGTTCAACAACTACGAGGTGCAGCTGTTCCAGGATCTCTCAGGTATCACGCTACAACATCGCAGAGCCCTTAGGCCCCTCACCTCGCTCCTTAGAGGACGGGGGATACCATACAGATGGCGGTTCCCCTTTGCGCTATCTGCATCTAAGAATGGGAGAACAGGAACTCTGCGGACCCCGGAAGATCTGCCTGCGTTTTGCGATTTGTTGCACCTACCCCCGTTGGCTATCCCGGAGTGGTTTGGAGACTTCGCTATCCCTGAATTGGGAAAGTTTATTGCCCCGCCTGGATCATCAGACACCCCCCAACGTGACGGGCCGTTCGGGTCCCTGCCCAAGTAAGCTCCCGTGGATTGCTCTGCAGTTTGTCGCTTTGGTCGGGTCTACCCCGTGATGAGCGCCAGCAAGAAACATTCCCTGCATTGCCTTCAAGAGACTGGGACTTTCAGCTACGACGTGCTGAAGCTGCTTTGAAAGCGTCTGCCCTAAGCCACATACACGTGAGAAGATCCAAAAATGTTCAAAAAAAGTTCTGCTTTCCTTACACGTTTTTCTAGTTTATAAGCTCTAGTCAAGGTTTCTTTTTACACTATTAGGACTCTTGGCTGTCTTGCTCTGGAACTGATTTGCCCCCCTTGGGTGTGCGTATCCCCATTCCGCTCTAAGCGGCGCGGGCGCCGCCGGAGGTGGGCCAATAATAGAAATCTCTTTATTTGAATGTTTTATGCTTATGCTTTCCTTGCACATTTTTCTAGTTTATAAGCTCTAGTCAAGGTTTCTTTTTACATCATTAGGATTCTTGGTTGTTTTGCTCTGGAACTGATTTGCCCCCCTTGGGTGTGTGTATCCCTATCCCGCTCTACGCGGCGCGGGCGCCGCCGGAGGTGGGCCAATCATAGAAATCTGCTTATGCCTATGCCCACCTAAGATTTACATGTTCTGCTGGTTATGTATTCTCTTTTTTAAGGGCTGTTAGAGTAATCACAGTGTTGCGCTAGATGGAGAGGGCAGGGAGGAGGTCCTTTTACTGGCCCCGGGATATGTGACCTACATCTGGAGAGCGCCTACGCCAACGGTGGAGGGGAAGGTTGATAGGGGCGACTGACACCTCGATCCTAATTGGCGGGACCCCGGCTCCTGGGCTTTATGGGGTTGCCTTCTGGGTGGATGCCCCGCTGAAAGTTAGGACTCCCGGGATAAGTAACGGTCCGGTTGCCCGGAGGAGCTCAGGCTGCTGATTTGCGGGCAGCAATGCATGTGATACCTCTGACTTTCAGCTCTAGGGACATCCCCGACAGAATCTGGGTCTGACTTAACATGCTGGATCTGTTTTAATGTGTTGGGATGGAATAAGAGTATGCGGGTTTGCGCGCGCTGGGATCTATCCGGGAAGAGGGAGAGGCGGAGGGATCACACAATGAAGGGAGGATTTCTCTGCCTGCTTATATTACAAATTGTTTTTCTTTCCGTGGTCTACCTGCTGCGGGTGTCTCGCCGTCCTTCCATGCCCCATATAATCTGGATTTGAAGTTTCTTTCATCTTCTTAAGTGGAACTGTAGGAGCCCCACGGCTGTGGTGGCTAGCACGCCTCGGCGGTATTAAGATCCGTTCAGGGGCGTCACTACACAAATTTCCATCTGGTGAAGGTCTACTTGGTTAGTCCCCTCTTATCTGATTCCACGTATTATTTTTTTTTGTGCTGTAAGTGTTTTCCCCGTGGTGTCTGGTCCTCCCTTGTGATTCTCTTTCCTCCCTTCACCCTTACTCTTCATACCCACCCCTTCTGATCCCTCTTGCTTATTCCCGGGGGGATAGGCGGGGGGGGACTTGAGCTGTTACATAAGGGCTTTCCCTGAGATTATTGATCTCGGCTCCTCTGTGTATCCCTAGACCGGGGTCCTGGCAACTCGAAACATGAAGGTGAACATTATGTCAATTAATGTAAAGGGATTAAACTCACCGGAGAAGCGCCATGCACTCCTGAGAGAACTTAAGAAACATAAAGTGCATATAGCATTATTGCAGGAGACTCACTTTCAATTGGAGAAGGTCCCCTATCTGGGTAACAAAAACTATACCATACACCGCCTGGCTCCTTCCCCACTCTCTAAGACCAAGGGGGTCTCTATTCTCATTGACAGAAATTTGTCATTTCAACTGACAGATGAGATTGTGGACACTGAAGGGAGGTTCATTTTTGTAAAAGACAGGTTGGCTGATGGTTCTCTGATCACGTTGGCTAACATATATGCCCCGAATAAGTCTCAGAGTTATTTCCTCTCCAGGGTGGTCAGTAGACTGAAGGCCTTTCAGGAAGGGATGCTTCTTCTGGGGGGAGATCTCAACTGTGCCCTGAACCCATTGGTAGACACCTCCGATGCAAAATCCATTATCACTTATCATGCCCTGAAACAAATTAAGAGAACCCTGCAGCGGATTCAGGTGGTAGATACTTGGAGACTATTATACCCTCAAAGAAAAGACTTCACGTTCTACTCCAAAACTCACTCTAAATACTCTAGAATTGATTATATTTTCCTTTCACAAAGAGACTTAGAGAAGGTGGAGGCAGCGGAGATCGGTAATATAACTTTCACTGACCACGCACCTGTGTTGCTTAGACTGTTATTGCGCCAGTCACATCAGAAAGACTGGAACTGGAGGATGAACCCAAGCATCCTAAAGGACACTAGGGTTGTGGAGAGGCTGAGAACACAGATTGAGCTGTATTTTAGAGAGAACCAGCCAGATATGGACCCTGTAATTGTCTGGGAGGCACACAAATGCACCATAAGGGGAATTTTGATCCAAGAGGGCTCCAGGTTAAAGAGGGAGAGGATGGCAAAGACGGATGGTATCTTAGCTAGGATAGCTAACTTGGAGGCGAAACAAAAACAATCCCTACAAGAGCAGTGCTTGACAGAGCTGAATGAAGCGAGAAAGGAACTTAGAGAGACCTTGACGGCGGCGACTGGGAAGGCATTTACTTTCAGGAGTGGACTTTTTTATGAGCAAGGAAATAAGCCAGGCCGCTTACTCGCCGGGGCCCTAAACCCGTTAGGCGCCAGGACACCGGTGAGTGGCATCAGGGACTCTAAAGGGGTGCTCCAGCAACGCAATAAGGCCATACCAGAGGCGTTCAAAACATACTATTCTACTCTATATAACCTCCCGGTGCAGGGACAGAATGAGGCCGCAATGCGACGCATGCGGGCCTATCTGGCTGAAGCAGGTATGCCCCAATTGACTAAGGAAGTCTTGGATGATTTAGAAGCTCCCATTTCGGTCCTGGAGATGCAGAATGCAGTTAATCAGACTAAACCGGGGAGGGCCCCCGGCCTGGATGGCTTCCCGAGCCTGTACTATAGGGAGTTTGCCCCCCCAGCTGCTCACACCTATGTCTCGGGCCTTTGAAACTGCGGCCAAAGCTGGGATCTTTCCACCGCGTACCCTGGAGGCGCAAATAGTGGTTATACCTAAAGAATGGAAGGATCCTGAGATCTGCCAACGCTATAGGCCAATCTCACTACTTAATACTGATCTAAAAATTTATGCCAAAGCCCTGGCAAACCGACTGGCGGGCCTTCTCCCAGGGTTGGTTGCTCAAGACCAGGTGGGTTTTGTCCCAGGCCGAGAGACTCGTGACAACACGATTAAGGCCTTAAATCTTCACTGGTGGGCAACACACCATAAGGTAAAGACCATAATGCTTTCAACAGATGCTGAAAAAGCATTTGATAGGGTTGATTGGCGATGGATTGAAGCTGTGCTGAGACACATTGGTTTGGGTGAAAAGGCCCTGAACAGAATCCTAGCTTTATACTCCAATCCTGTGGCAAGAGTGAGAGTCAACAACATGTCTTCAGACCCATTTGACATCCGCAATGGAACAAGACAGGGCTGCCCCCTATCCCCGTTAGTGTTTGCACTTTCATTGGAGCCATTTCTGCGAAAGGTGAAATTGAACGTAGACATCAAAGGAATCTTGATTGGGGACAGGGAAAGGAAGGTGGCAGCTTATGCAGATGACATGTTGTTTTTTCTGACCAACCCATCGGTCTCTATACCGAATCTGCTTCAGGAATTCGCTCATTTTGGATCCATTTCGAATTTGAAGATTAACTATAGCAAATCCATGGCCTTAGGTATCAACCTCCCAACCTCAGAGAGGACAGCCCTGGAGTAGTTCTTTCCTTTTCGCTGGGAATCAGGTAGTATAAGATACTTGGGGATCCAGCTTCCCGCCTCGCTTGAATATCTTTTTCGACTCCTCTGGAGGCCAAAATCAAAAAAGACCTTGGAAAGTGGGATAAGCTAAAGCTGTCCTGGTTTGGAAAGATTGCGGTCCTGAAGATGAACGTGCTCCCACGGCTCTTATACCTTATGCAATGCATCCCTATCAGAATGCCAGGGAGGTTTCTGCAAGGTCTGCGTACTCTGTTCTCAGAATTTATATGGAATAAAAAATCACCTAGAATTAAAAGGTCCATACTGAGGCTTCCGAAAGAGAGAGGAGGAGTTGGATTACCTTGTATGGAAACTTACTCGCAGGCTTCCCATCTTGGTAGGGTAGTGGAGTGGCAGACTTGCAGGGAGGAGAAAGATTGGGTTATGATTGAAGATGAGATATGCGAGGGGAAGTTAAAGGCTATGAGTACCCTGAGAAGAGTAGATATTCCTGAGGAGATCAGGATGCACCCGTTCATAGGGGCCACTATAGGTATATTAGAGACGGTTTGCAGAAAGCACAAAGACCTTATGATGACACCGGGACCCCTGACGCCTCTTACAGACAACCCGCTTTTCCCTCCAGGCCTGGAGAGGACTTTCTTAAAGGAATGCACACTGCCCAGACCCTGGAGGGCAATGCATTTTTTCAGCAACCAAAGACTCTTGGGGAAAGATGCGATAAGTGAAAGACTGGGAGGCCCTATCCCCATTTTTTCCTATTTACAACTGAGGCACTTTGTAAGCTCCAAAGACCTGAAGGGAAAGGTTGAGAGGCCGCCTACGGAATTCGAGAGAGCCTGTCTGGGTGATGGCCCTAGGTCACACTTGCTTTCATGGGCCTATGGTCTTTTGCTGTGTTCACTCAAAGATGAAGAGATACCTTGGGTGAGAAGATGGTCTGAAGCCTTGGAGGTTAATTGGGATGAAGAGGATTGGAGTTTGATATACAAGGGGGCCCACAAAAGTATAGTGAGTTCTTCGATCCAAGAGACCAACTACAAAGTCCTCTCTAGATGGTATAAAACACCTAAACGCTTACACCATATTTTCCCTGATGTCCCAGATAAGTGCTGGCGGTGTGGTGGAGAAGGTGCGGACCTGCTACACATATGGTGGAGCTGCCCTAGAATCCAGACTTTTTGGGAAAAGATTCATGCTTTGATAGGAAGAATAATGGGATGTGAAATGGACTGGAACCCAGCGGGATACCTGCTCAATTGGACTGCGGACGGGAAGGGTGTTGCTGGGTACGGTCCCTTAGCTGTGCATCTGACTAACGCAGCCAGGACTGTGATTCCCAGGAGGTGGAGGTCTGAGACTGTTCCTACCATTGGGGAGTGGTTTCGGCAAGTAAACCACATTGAGACAATGGAGGAGATCTTATACTCAAAACAGGATAGATTGGAGACATTTAGAAAGGTGTGGACGATCTGGCAGGTGTTTAAAGACTCGGATGATTACAAAAGAGAGTTCCCTTCTTGGTCTACTGCACAGTGGGATACTCTGGATGCAGGGGAGATCTTGCTGGGCCCTGAGGTTCAGTTGGGTGCAGGGGGGAGAGTTGATCTGTGGAGTGCGCAGACAACACTGACGGGCCTGTCCTGGGTGCCGGCTCCCCCCCCTCTCCCCCCCCCTCCTCCTTCCTTCTTCTCCCTTCTGCCTCCTTCTCATCTCATCATCTCTGACCCCCCCCCCTTCCCTCTCCTCCTTCTCAGGCTGTCCCTCTTGGCCTGCTCTTCTCTCTCTCCTTTCCCCCACTCAAAGTTTTGTGTTCTATGGTGTATGTGTCCCGGTTTGTCTTGTGTCCCGTTCTGCGTGGGTTGGGGAGAGGGAGGGCTGTAGAGATGAGGCAGCTGTGTCTTGTATTGAAACTGGCTAACCTATATATTATAAAAGAGACCGCTGCATCCATATACAAAGCACGGTAAGTGCCAATCTCCACAATTGGTAAGCCCCCAGTTTCCCAACACTCAGTTAAAAGTACACGCCAGAGACACCCGCACAAGGTACCCTGGTCTATTCCCTTGTGGACGGACCTAGTCTCTTCTGAATCCATGCATTTTGTGCTCAGTATTAAGCTATCCTACTGTACTTGATTGCCTAGTCTTGACATAGCTCTTATTTCCCACATCTGTCCCTCCTATGAAAAGGGGAAGCTTTCCCTCCCCCCCCCCTCCATCCGCTCATGAAAAACGATTGTGTTTTATGTCTGTTTGTAATTTTTCTATTTCTGTACAATTACATGGCTGTATAATGCTGAAAAAAATATATGTTCTCTCAATAAACATGAGTATGGAAAATTTCAGCTCTGCAGACAAAGTGCGCACCTTGCGATTTTTCAACCAAAACAACCCTTTACATTTGGAATATCCCCCATAAACCACATATTTCCTGAAAGTACACATGTTAAGCTTTCTAAGCGTACCCAGCTTGTTGTAGTGGGCTCATCTTTCTGGAATTAATCCCTCAAAGAACTCTTTGGTTGCGCAGAGTTTCCCTAAAAAATGTATAAAAAAGCAGAATAAAAAACACCTTTTCCTAATATATAAATATGCAAACAAGAAAAAACAAGCTAAGTCTGAAAGCGCAAGGTCCCCCGAACAGAACAATACCCAACATGCAGAGGTACTATTAACCCTTTTAATTGCCAGCCTACTTGAGATTTTGTCACCCTCTGTTGACAGGTCATTTTTCCCCATTTTGCGCCATGTTTTGCGCCATGTTTTGCGTCATTTTTGCTGGAATTTTCAGGAAAATTATATATATATTTTTTGCAGCAGAGTTTAGGCTTTAACATGAAATGTCTTGTTTGTACATTTTATTTATTATTAATTTTATTTATTATTAAGTAAAAAATAAATAAAAATTTTTTTTAGAAAATTGCCTCCTTTATTTTAAATAAAAAATGTATTTGATTAGGGAAAACCATATTGCATGTGAAAGCCCCATTTCTACCGATTAGAACGGTACCACATATTTATCGGTAGCCCCCTGTTCCTGCCCAGGAGACCCCCCTAACTGAAACTTTTTAACATTTACAAATAAAATACAACTACCATCCACACTACAAAGGGTTAAATCAAGAAAAACAAATGACATAGGGTCCCCCCTCCCAGGAGGGGGGGGGGGCATTTTTGGGGGGGATTTTTACCAGCCCGGGACCAGCTATGCAGGGTTTGGAGGAACAGGGCGCAGGGGCCAGCTTTTGTGGCCCCTGGCCCTGCAGGCTACAAGCCCACATAGCCAGTGGGCCCGGGCTCTTCTGCCCCCCCCCTGGGCTTTGGGGAGGCAGGTAATGGGGGTGCCAGGGGTTAATGGCAAGTCACCGGCTAGCACAGGTGACTTGCCACCTCCCCCAGCCTTGTGAACTGGTATAGGGGTCAAGAAAACACAGACACACAAAGAGAAAAAATATTTTATTATTTTTTTTTTTTTAATACTTACCTCCCATCCATAGTGGAGCACTCTTTCAGCCTTTTAAAGCTGCTGGATGACAGAACACAAAAGGATTAATTAAAAAAAAAATGACATAGGGTTCCCCCTCCTAGGGGGGGGGGCATTTTTTTTTGGAATTTTAAGGGTTAAAAACCCTTAAAAATCCCCCCAAAAAATGACGTAGGGTACCCCCTACCCAGCATTACCGACCCAGGCCAGCTATGGGGGCTTGTAGAACAGGGCGCAGGGGCCAGCGTTGGTGGCCCCTGGCCCTGCAGGCTACTAGCCCACATAGCCACTAAGTGGCCCGGGCCCTTCTGCCCCCCCTGGCCGTTGGGGAGGCAGGTAATGGGGGGCTGGGGGTTATGGCAAGTCACCCGCTTGCCGCAGGTGACCTGCCATACCCAGAGCCTTGTGAACTGGTATAAGGGGTCTCATGGACCCCTTACCAGTTCACAAAGGGTTAACTGAAAAAAAACACCACACAAAATGCCGGTGATCGGCATCCAGAGAAGGGGGAGGCAGGAGATCAGAGGATCTCCTGCCACCTCCTTCCCCGGCACCGATCACCGGCATCTGACAGCTGAGAACCCTGAAGCCGGTGATCGGGGCTGGGATGACGCCATAACTCCGCCCCCAAAAGGGGCGGGGCTTGGCACGGAGATGGACCGGGATGACGTCATAGCCCAAGGGGACGGGGCCTAGCGGCAAGATGGCGGCCGCCATCGAGGAGGAGAGAGGATAGAGCCTCCCGGGCTCTCTCCTGACGATCGGTAAGTCCTGGGGGGGGATCGGAGGCCCCCCAGGTGAAGAGGAGGGACAGCGGGAGCCAGCGCACACACAGGTAAGTGAATGTCATTTTTTTTTTTTTTACAGTTAGCAGCTGCTGCTGCAAAAGCGGGGGGGGGGCGGCCTATTCCGGGGGCTCTCCTCCCACGGGGGATCGGATGGCACCAAATTAAAGAGGCGACCCGGCTGGATCCAACGAGGTCAGGTGAGTATTTTTTTTTTTTTTTTGCCCACTAGCAGGGGTAAATGCCAGGCACGTAAATTTTACGTGGCTGGCACTTAAATGACGGAGAGGCAACCACGTAAATTTTACGTGGCTGGCATTTAAAGGGTTAACAAAACAAACAGAAAAATACCATCTAAAAAATAAAAAGTTGGGCTATTCTTCATTACATAGAAATTGGATGTAACCAAAAATGCCAATAAAATGTCTAAAACATATTAAAAAAATAAACCCACAGGCAGTTTCCATGTTACACGGAATGCTTTTAAAAGAAGCATTTAGTAAAACTATTAAAAACTGAAAAAAGGAAATTAAAAAATGTAAAGTTGGAGTATTCTTTATTAATTTTTTTTTTTTTTTTTTAATTAAACGTTTTTATTGAGGGAAGCAAAAAAAAAATTACAGAGCTCGCATAAGTACACACATAGCATACAGCATATGAGTACATATGAGTCGCACAACAACAAATTTCAGAACTCAAGAAATGCGTGAATAAAGTACGAGGCCACAGGCCCGCTTAATGTATGCTGGGCTGCGAACCCGCTTAGTTGATCACTTTAGCCTCTGCAATCCATGCCCCCAACTTTTCTTTCAAAGAGTAAGATAACAGAAATGACCAAACTCTACGGGAGTAAGGGAGGAGGGAAAAAAGGGGGGGAGGGGAAGACTAGACAGACACGTTCAAGGAAGAAACGGGAGGGATAGAACAGCACGTGGGGAGGGAAGGAAAACAGTGTGGCGGAGGGACTATCCCACTAGCAGCCTGCTCTGGCCATATTACATATATAGGGGAAAGTCGGGGGAAAAAGTGAAGCGATCCCATTCCTGCCAGGTCCTTCTATGTTTTTCCAAAGTCCCCTTTAGCGAGGCGGTAAGCTCCTCCATCCTACAAATATCCTGAACCGCGGTCAGCCACTGTGCCGTTGTGGGGGGATCAGTGGACTTCCATTTGACCGGGATGCATGCTCTAGCAGCGCTCAGAAGCGGGGCGAGGAGGGACCCATGCCCGGACCCCACAGACGCCGGAGCCAGGTTAAGCAGGTAACATGCCGGATCCTCACCAAGGTCAACATCCGTTAGTTTCTCAACCACCTCCCTCACCCCCCTCCAAAAGCCAGTCAACTTCTCGCACTCCCAGAAAACATGTGTCATAGTCCCTCTGTCGCGTAGGCACCTCCAGCAAAGGGGGGAAGAGGAAGGGAACATGGCAGCCAACCGCGCCGGGACCCGTTACCAGCGAGAAAGAATTTTAAACGTGGTCTCCTGATACCTACAGGATATAGAGCTCGTATGGGCCCGCTGAATCATGGCGAGCCTCTGTTCGTCCGTGAAGGTCCTGCGCAGCTCCCTTTCCCAACCCCTCACGTATGGGGGAACAAAGTCCTCCGGGGGCTCCCCCAGCAGCAAATATGAATAAGACAAGGCTCCCCCAAAGTGGCCGGGTTCCATGCAGGTTTGTTCAAATTTTGTTAGCCGCCTGGATGTTGGCGCCCCGCACCCGACCGACCGCTGATAGTGCAGGAGCTGGAGGGTCTGCAACCGTGTGATGGGCTTGAGGGCAAGGTCATCAACCAGGGCCTCCGGCCTCCTCCACTCCCCGCCCATCTGCATGTGAAGTCTCCTAAAACAATTCTGTTGGATCCAAGCTTTAAAGTTATCTCTACCGGAAAGTCAGGGTGACCCAGAACAGGCGCCATGGGGGACGGTCCAGGGGAAAGAGTCGGCCGAGGGAAGAATCTATCCACCACTCTCCTGGACGGGCCAATTGTAGGGTGTTTGTTCAGCTGTGGAAAACCATTCAGTGGGACCCACGGTAGGCCCGGGAGAGGGCAGGGAGAAACAACCTGTTCCATCTGGTCCCATTGCTTCAGGGCAGAGTGTCGACACCAATCAATAACCCAGCTCAGGTGAGCCGCTGCATGATAGCACCTCCAGTCTGGCAGGCCCAGCCCCCCCTGTGTTTAGAGACCGTCAGAAGGGAGGCCGCCATACGGTGAGAGCGACCAGCCCAGACAAACCTAGTGCACATTCCTGTAAGCTGCTTAAATAAGGTAGCGGGGATGTCTATTGGGAGGGCCTGGAATAAGTACAGCACCCTGGGGAGGATGTTCATCTTGACGACACTCACCCTTCCGAACCACGGAAAGAATCCCCTGTTCCATTTCAGGAGGTCTTCCTCCAGCCTTTTTAACAGAGGAGGGAAATTTAATGCGAATGTTTCCTGCAGTTCGGAAGGGATTCGCGTACCCAAATATGTAACGGCCTCCCGCTCCCACTTAAAGTGGAAATTCTCCATGATGCGATGCATTCTCTCCGCAGGGACACTAATGTTCAAGGCTGAGGACTTCTGATAATTGATCTTGTAATTGGAGACCTCCTGGAAACTCCTAAGCTCTGCAAGAAGGTTTGGCAGGGTGATCTCTGGTTTTGCGATGAAAAACATCAAATCGTCAGCATAAGCAGCCACCTTGTGCTCAGTCCCGCCCACCCTCACACCCGCCACGTCCACATTTTGTCTGATCAGCCGAAGGAAAGGCTCCAGTGTAAGGATGAAAATAAGCGGGGAGAGGGGGCAGACCTGCCGCGTCCCATTGAATAAATGGAAGGCCTGGGAGGGCAGGCCATTCACCACCACGGACGCCGAGGGGCAGGTGTATGAGGCCAGGATCCGGCGAAGCATCTTGTCGCCCAACCCGATGTGCCTAAGGGTCTCCTCTAGGAAAGCCCAGCTCACCCTATCAAAGGCCTTCTCGGTGTCCGTGGAGAGAAGCAGTGCCGCCCCCCCCCCCATTTGTCGCGCGTGGTGAATCACTCCCATAACCCATATCGTGTTATCCCTCCCCTCGCGATTTGGGACAAAGCCCACCTGGTCCCAGTGTATGAGGTCAGGAATGAGGGGGGCGATTCTGTCCGCCAGAATTTTAGGAGTATTTTTTATTATATAAAAATTGGATCTAATCAAAAAAGCCAATACAATTACCAAAACATATAAAAAAATAAGCCCACAGGCAGTTTCCATGTCAGATGGGATGCTTTTAAAAGCAGCATTTATTAAATTAGTAGATAAAAATTGGATCTAACCAAAAATACCTACCAAAAAAATCTAAAAAAATAAACTGGCAGGCAGTTACCTGCAGCAGAAATTAATTAAACACGGAAAAACGTTAATTTTTATTTATTTATAAATGTATTTTATTAATTTACTTGCTTTCTGTGATTATTCTCAGTACTTTCACTACCCTATTTTGTGCACGGCATTCACCAGGTGCCCCCCCCCCCAATTTGGCCTCCAACACCCTTAAATAAAGTTTTTTTTTTTCATTTATATATGTATTTTAGTTTTTTGTTATTGTTTTGAGTACTTTCCCTAGCTTATTTGTACAGGGCAATTGCCTAGGTGCACTCCACCCCCCAATTTGCCCTCCAACCACCTTGAAAAATTGAATGTTTTTTTTTTTCATTTATGCATGTATTTCTTAAATATCTTTAGTTTTTGGTTTATTGTACTTACCCTAGCCTACCATAGTAATAAATAGCTGTAAGTAAAGTTGACTGATTTGTTTAAGGATTGCACAAATTACCATGGTTCTCACCATATATGATGCACATGCCCATAAGACGCACCTAGGATTTGGAGGGAAAAAAAATTTTGGAACCAAATGTTGTGCCATCTCCCCAAGAAGCAAATAATAATAAGCAAGGTGCAAAATCCCCCAGTTACAGGCAGTGTGGCATTTTCTCCTTCTTCCATTCCCCATTATAGGCGGTGTGGCATTCTCCCCCACCCCATTCTGCATAGGCAGTGTGGCATTCCTCTCTCCCATTCCCCATAGGCAGTGTGGCACCCCCCCATTCCCCATAGGCAGTGTGGCATCCCCCCCATTCCCCATAGGCAGTGTAGCACCCCCCTCCCATTCCCCATAGGCTGTGTGGTATTCCCCCCTCCCATTACCCATGGGCAGTGTGGCATCCCCTTGTCCCATTCCCCATGCTGCTGCCTGAGCTGCCACAGCCACCGCCTCTGCCACTTCTGAATGCCACACGCACACCACACGCAAGCAGCCAGGTTCATGCAGCGGGGTGGGCATAGCCTGTGCCGAACACCGCCACAGGCCATGCCCACTAACTGCAGGGACCCAGCTGTTTGCGTGTGCGCATGACACACACAAGAAGCAATGGTGGTAGCAAGGACAACGGGCAGGTTTCCCTCTGCTTCTAGATCTCTTGGCTTCCAGGTGGCTGCGGAAGCCTGGCCAGTAGCTCGGGAGTATTGGTTATGTAATATATGATATTATATATATTAAATAATTAACTTTTGTGCTTAGATATATTCTACACAGCTTTTCTACTACTATGTCGGTGTTACCTTTTAATGCTTCTGGGTCACCCAGAATTCTGTTAAGAGTTTCTGCTGGAACTTTCTCGAAGGCTTCATTGGTGGGAGCAAGAAGTGTATATTGTTTATCTTCATTTTCCAGAATATCACTGAGTCCTGATGCAGCTACAGCAGCCTGTAAACATTAATTAACAGTATATTTATTTTTTTCTCATGTTTTTATCTTTCAGTTAATCTTTATTGAGAAAAACATAGATGGTATATATCCATAAAACAGAATATTGATGGATATATTGTATTTTTCGCTCTATAAGATGCACCAAGGGTTTAGAGGAAGAAAATATGAAAAATAATTCTAAACCAAATAGGGTGCTAAAACACCCCATCACCCTATTACAGACAGTGTGCAGAGCCCCTCCTTTATGACCCCATTACAGGCAATGTGTGGTATCCCCCATTACAGGTAGTGTGCGATATCTCCCATTACAGGCAGTGTGTGGCATCCCCCATTACAGGCAATGTCTGAAATTCCCATTACAGGCAGTGTGAAGCATCCACCTATTGCAGTCAGTATATAGCATCCACCCATTACAGGCAGTGTGCAGCATCCCCCATTACAGGCAGTATGAGAAACCCCCCATTATTGACAGTGTGAGAAACCTCCCAATACAGGCAGTGTGTGGCATTCCCCCATTACATGTAGTGTGTGCCATCCACTCATTACAGGCAGTGTGGGGCATCTGCCATTACAGGCAGTGGGCAGTATCCCCCCATTACAGGCAGTCTGCGGCATTCCACCATTGCAGGCAGTCTGCGGCATCTGCCCATCACAGCGTGCGGCATCCCCCATTACAGACAGTGTGCAGCATTGTCATAACCCTGTGCATCCGGCTGGTTCTGCGCAGGCACAGGTGTGATCAGCACGTACGATTGCTTCTGCACATTTATAGTCAGTAAGGTAATAGCTGACATCAGTTTCTAACTTCCTTGTCAGCTGATGCATGTAGCAGGTCAGCTGACAATAACATCCTCCTGCCTGGTTCTCTCATGCATCTGCCAGGTCAGCTGATGTTAACATCCAATCAAGGCATGCCTAGGTCTTTATAAGGAAATCCTGAACAGCAAGATGGCAGCAGGAGATTCTCTTCAGCATTGACAGGGCCACCTTTGGATTTCCTGGTTTGACCAGCTTGCTTCTTGTTTACTCTTGGATTATCCCTTTGAATTTTGTTTGGATTCCTGGTTTCAACTCTGATTTCCTTCTGACCATACCCTTTTGGATTAACTCTTGGACTGTTCTTTTCATGTATACCCTGGCTTCATTTACTACTGCACCTAGGCCTGATACCCTGACCTCCTGGATATGCCTTTGGACATTTATTATTGCGTGTGGCCACCAACCTCGGCTTAACTTGGACCACTCCTATTACCCCTGGACAACCACTGCCTCCCTGCTCAGGTCCTTGATTGCTCCCCAGGGATGACCTGGGGCCCCTCAAGCAGTCAAGCTTAACCATGCTTGTGGGAGGCTGTAGTGAAGACTGGGAGACCCAGGGGATCTCCGCACAAAGGTGCTCCATATCCAGGTACCTGACAGGCATTCTCCCATTACAGGCAGTATGCGGCATCAGTCCATTACAGGCAGTGTGGCATCTGTCTATTACAGGCAGTGTGTGGCATTCCCCATTACAGGCAGTGTGCGGCATCCCCCATTATAGGCAGTGAGGAGCAAGCACAATGCAAGCCCAGTGGGTGGGAAGCAAAAAAATTGCTGCCTGCTGGTCCTCCGAAGCTCGGCACCAAACACAGAGACACACACTGCCATACCTTACAGTGTTCCCATGCCGCTGATCGCATTCCTTCTTCCGGCTCTCCACCACCTCAAGATCAACCACAGAGGGGGTTTTGTTATATTGTGGTATTGGACCAAAGTAGTAACTTGGGCGGCTAGAAAATAATGGGAGATATCGCAAACTCCAAGACTTTAATCTTCATCTTAGACTTTGAGACATGAAGCCTCATCTCACCTCAGAAAGGATAATTAACTTTTTTCTTAAAAAAACCTAGAAATGTAAGTTTCTTACATTCCCACAGGAAAGGGAAAGCAGTAGCCCCATTTCATGTAATATATTTAGAGTTTTGGATTTAGATGTGTTACAGAGGACCAAAACCCACATTTTATGATAAATAAGGTGGGGGAAAACAATGATGGCCCCCCTGACCTTCTAGGACCTAGTGTGGTTGCACCCCCTCAAGTTACACCCCTGTCAGGAGAGGTAGAACAATGATTAGACCTGTATCACCAGAATACTAAATAAATATATATATATATTAATGATTATATATATTTTTTTTTATTATTTTAATGTAATATACCAGTATCTTTAGTGTATCTAAAATATACTGTATGAAATATATATTCACACACTTTTATACAATTAGGTTAATACACACAGACTAGACAAGTGTGGCCAGCGTAAAGTGGTAATCAATTATATTTGGGGTTCTTCAGTGTGGTAGTTCATGTCTGTCTTGCCGTCGCCACATCACTACATGATGGCACTGCTGGATGGCTAATGGATTGTGACACTGCAGGTCTACCAAACTGTTGGCAATAACTTAACCACATAGCAGTACAGCTGAGCTGCCATTGGCTGAGATAAGACTAGTGAAGGAACTAGAAGCCAGCTAGAGGGAATCTATATAAGGAGGTCATGAGGAGAGTTACCTCAGAAATAGAGAGATTCGCCTCAGTATAGTAGTAACAGGGAGTGAGGAATCAGCAGAGTCAGCTGGTAGCAGTCCGCAGTCACTGGTGTAACAGAGAGCAGGAGAACCACATTCATGCCTAACAAGTTACCACAGGAAATGTGAACCATTCCACCCGAGATGCTGATGGAGTAAGCTAAGGCCTCAGTATTCTGCTATGGGATCAGGATGAGCCCACCACCTGTTGAAGTCCACCTGGATGTAATGCTGTGCTATGGAAACTGCTAATGCAACTGATTTGGACAATGACTGTATGACCTGCTGTGAATCAACAAGTGTACCTAAAGTCATGCTAATAAAGTAAGCGCCCTTTTTATAAAGTCGGTCTCATTTGGAGTTATTGGATGCAAGCCCACATAGGGAGGTCCCCCAAGCCCAGTAACAAAGAACCCACTCCCCACACGCCTGAGGAGCTAAACCCCTCAGGGACCCATGTGCTACACAAGTACAACAAACTACGCCACATTGGTACAAATTAAAGTAGTGTAAAATATTTCTTACACTGGCACATGTTTCCGCACTGCAGGAAATACTTTACTTAAACATTAGTTGTGCAGCAACATACTGAAAAAAATATACATTACATTTCACACTACTCTTATTTTCACCAATGTGGTATGGTCTAGTGCCAATAGTGCTTGATAAATCAGGCCCATAATTTCCCTTATGAAATTTCTATTCGTCTGAAATGAATTTTTAAAGAATACCTGTAAAAAAAAAAAAAAAAAAAAAGAAAAATCTCACCTCTGTCCATATTTCTGCACTGAGTGATTTTGTTGCCCTTTGGCTCCCCCTTCACTTTGGTCCAGTGGTGAGTGTTTGGTGGCAATGTAAGCCGTGTACCGGTGTGGGCTCCCCAGGATACAGCGAAGCCACGGGCGGGAAAAGCGACACCGACACCAGCATTTGTATATCAAACTTGTACTGCAATAGCGTATCAAACCCACTTCAAAAAGACAATTATGATCAACAATAAACTTGATTACATACGCTCAGCCTGGGCTGAGAACCCCTTTGCTACACAGCCAGGTGACCCTTATTGGATATTGCAGGAAGCACTGGTAATTCACCTACTAGTGGGTACACTAGAACGTCCCACCATACCTGTTAATACCCTCTTGCTGGAACAAATGTTTGGGTGGGTGCTCACTGAGGGGTCATCGGCGGTACGATGTGGCACAGTTGTCAGCTCTCACAGGCAAAATGTTCCTTTCAGTTCAAAAATCCAGGCAGCAAACAGGAAAAAACACTCTGGGCCTATCTAGATAACTAATAGGCCTAGTCTCAGTCTGTTCAGTTAAGCATGCATGCTGTGTGATTACTGACCCCGTCCAGTAGCTGAAACCAATGATGTCTCCAGGCTGGGCCGCAGCAAGTCTCTCTCACAACCATGAAGAAAAGCAGGCTGGCTTCTTCCACAGCTCTTGGTATCTGTCCTGGGGGAATCCTCTGCTCCTAGCAAGGGTCAGGATTCAGTCCCTCTATACCAAGTCTGGTCCCCGCACGACACACAGGATTCCCTTTCACACAGCCTTCTGCTGTCCTTTTGAAGATGGAGTCCACTTCCACTTCCTTCTTCTTCTTCACAGACACAAGATGAGTCATTTCCTCCCTCTGGTTGCAAATCACAGCCACAGCCACAGCAAATGTGCAGATTGGCGTGGGACACTCACTGCAGATTGTGGGGGAGGAGGTGTATATAAGTAACTTACCTGCACACTGGTTCCCACGTCACTCTGGGCATACCCTTCTGCTGTGGAATATAAACTGCAGGAGGTCAGTGGGGAGAAGGCAATCACACTGTCAGTGTCCACCGTCAACTGCCGCTGGACACGAGAGACAGGGCGAGCCAACGTACAGGTAAGTAACAGTGAGTTTCAGGGAAAATTGATCAGCATTAATATGAAGAAATTCAAATTTGTGTCAAATTTAATTTTCCCTGGAATTCGGAGCGAATTCTGATTCGAACTAATCAGTTCACTCATCTCTAAACATGACCCATAACAAGTCCCATCTTTAACGTAACACATTGGGGGTCATGCTATTCATTTTGTGAAGTAGGTTTATGTTTTGTTGTGAATTGCATCCTGAATCTTGGTGAGCTTTTCACATAGAACACACAAAAACATGCTATAAAAGTGTTTGTTCATATTTCTCCCTTAAAAAACACCTACCCCTGCAACATGGTCTTTTTGAAGGATAAATAGATATTTTTTTTCCAGTGAGGTAAGGATTTTTTAATTTTAAATTTAGAAACAACCTGAGTTGTTTTTTTGTAGGCACAGCCAATTCCTGTCCCAGATTGTCCATCTGGGTGGCGAGACATGAGGTTAGACCTAGAGCCCAAGGTAGCCCTTGAGCAGCAGTAAACTGTTTTGCTGTACTGTCCTAAATCTCTCCTACTTTTCTAATACATAATTTCTCCAGGAACAGTTCAATCCTCCCTGACTAGATAACCAACACCCCTATGTCACTCTAACCTCCCTCCTCCTGCCTCCTCCTGCACTCCCTGCACCTGAAGATGTGTTACTCCTGCCTCACTTGACACGGCTATATCATCAGCCTTGGTGATTTCTCCAAAAAGCACTGGCCATCTATGCCCCTTTGTTAGTCTCAACAGCCTGGGATCTTTTTTTTATATCACTATTGAATGGGATGCTGTTTAAGGTATATGAACACCTGATTAATAATTGTTTAAATGCCCTCCTTTATAGTGCTAGGATTTTATGAGCAACCTATAATATCCATTGCAACTCTTGGTTATAACTTCACTGATATGGGTAATAACCTCTTTTCTTCAAGTTGCCATCTTTCCCACTTCCTTCCCACATGTATCTCTTAATCCTCTTTCCCCTTGCCACCTTAACCTTTCCTAGCCCTGCACCCCTCTCCCCCATGTGCAGATTATGATATACTCTGAAAATATGTGTTAGTTATGATACAGCAGTTTGTAGCTGGAAGCCCTCACTCCGTTGTGTCTACCCCATCCTTCCCCTCTCCCCATCTTCCTCACTACCCCCTTAGTCTCTCCATACCCATTGCCTCCTAAGTCTCTGGTGCCGCATTCCTCTTGTGTGCCCCCTCCCAATGGGGGATGGAGGCATTGAGGAATGGTGGTCTTTACTTTTCCACCTGGCAGACTCTACTAGAGAGTCAAGCAGGGAAGAATCAATTGATGTATTTATATTAATACAATGTTGTTGTTTACGGTGAAATTTGTTGTTAATAGTTCACTCATGGTTATCACAGAAATATCTCTATTGCTCCTTATACAGATTTCTTTATTCTTTCTTTATTCTATTTTATATTAATACACATTAGCAGCGGTTAATCTATGGACATGGGGCATACATATAGAATACCCCACTGACGTCATTTTGACGTCAGGCAGGAATTTTGAACTTGCAAGGTATATATAGATGTGGGACACCATGCACACCGGTTTACAGTCTGCCTTGATAAAGGGGGCTTCTGACCCCCGAAACGTTGGATGGATGTAAAAGACTATTTTATGGCCATGATATGGATTGTATTTTCGGTTTCATGTTTGTCTATGGAACAAAAACTGCCTTGACAGAATACAATCATTTATACTCATTGATTGGAGTGCCGTTCCTGTTTATTTACCTTATTATTCCACAAGGGACCAAAATGAAATCCAAGCAGGCAAAATGCAAGCCATTAACTGGAAAGCTGTAACTTAAAAGTGTTAAATGTGCTTTTATGTATATGCAGATCTGGGTATAGGTAGGCAGGCAAAGGTGAATTGAGCAGAGGTGAGACAAGGAGATGTAGGCAGAGGTGAGGCGAGAATGAGGTGATTAGAGGTGGGTAGGGGTGATATGGGTAAACTAGGGGACAGCAGCTTTGAGCATGAGGATGTTGCTCTGGGGGGTTTCACACAGCGGGGCACCCCGCGCTCTAGGCTCAGGAGCGCCATGTAGTACTTGTCGCTCTGTAGCGCTCTAAATAGCGTGTTTGGCAAGTTACATTTTTTTTTTCTCAAATCATTGTGTGAGCTCTCCTGCCTTGCAAACAAACACTTTTTAAATGTTTATGCAGAATAGTATTTACAGGTCTGGCACTAAAGTGTTATTGTCACAGTGTTAAAACAATGTCATTCCATGTATTTTCGCTTTGTTACTGGTGTATATGTGTTCAAAAACAGACTTTGATCACATTGCATCTGGCGCTCTATGCTACAGCGCCCAGCTTTAGAGTGTGTGTGTTTTTTGTTAAATATGGTGTGGAGCGCCGAGTGCTGGACGCACTGAGTTGGCGCTACCTATCGGTTTCTGTATCATTGTGTTCTTGTTATATGTGGTGTACTCTTGGGTGCTTTGACCTTAGGATACCACCTAGCATTCTCTATTGGCTCTGCAGTGAATCATGGACAGTGCTTCTTCAGCGCCCACCACACATCAAATTCATCAATGCCAGCCAGGATACTACAGCAACAGCTATGCTAGGTTATAGTGCCCCAAACCCGCTTACAGCGTCTACTAGCGGTCACTCTAAGCGCCGCTATACAGGTGCTCACCTGGTAATACGTGGCGCTAGTAGTAAATCAGCCTCTATGTCTGTCACATAGAGGGAATAGTATCTTCCATCCAATCAGAGCCATTTACTCTACATATGTAATGTTTATCAACCGGCTCTGTTTGGGGCAATCAGGACCACAAGCCTCATCAGTGGGTGCACCCCCCCTGCCTGAATGACTGGGGAACAGGAGCGCACGCACAGCCCAAATATGCTGAGTATGTGGCTGCCAGTGTTTACATCCCTGAGGGAAGCAGGGAGAAGGTGAGTTTTGCAGCGGTTCACCAACCCGATTTCAGATGCCCCAGGGTCAGGTTAGGGTTGGGTGTTGTTCTGCTTTAAATTACAACCTCCACTTGCACTCTGCCATCTTGTGAATGTTGTTGTTTATTGTAAAACAATCTAATCAAAGTGGTTGTTCAGAAAATCATAGGCTGGATATTTTTTCTTGAATCTCATTTTGTTTATATGTAAGTATTAAACAAACAACATGCTTTAATTTAAAAATGGAAAACAGTTTAGAAAAGTGCCAAATGTATTCTGACCCAATGATGTAACAAATACCTTTGCCTGCAGTCTTATGTGAGCCTCATGAACTAAAAGTGAAATAATACATGGATTGCACATCACTTTTTGTCAGCTTGCACAATGTTATATACATCTTTAGAATGACAAATAACATGGTTAATTTGATTAGTGTTACATACAGGCTGATTCATTACTAGCGCCAGCTATCGGCAGATGAGTGTCTGTACAGAGGCGCTAAGAGCGACCGCTAGTTTAGTGCTACAGACACATTATTGGTTTGATCTGCTATAAATATGTATAAATTGTTTAAGAGTTGGAATGTTACAAAATGGCAGAAGACTGTTTCCAAGATGGCTGAAACCATGCTGCTTGTTTCCTTGGGTATATGTGTCGATTTGGGATTGGATAATAGGATAGAGGTTAATAGGTTGCCTAGAGGGCATTCACCCATTGGACAATTTTGGAGACCTGTGATTGGTCAAGAGGTGTGGTCCTATGCAGGACAAAAGGCATTGCACAAGGTCTCCAGCTCTCTTTCTCTTTTGCTACTGTTTGGGTGGATTTGTTAAAGGGGAGTATACCCAGAGGAGAAATTGATGGCATTCCTACTGCAGAATTATTAAAAAGATTGAAGCAGTTAGTAGGTAACCCCGCCCAACTTAGGCCCATGTCTAGTGATAGCCTTTAGACTGTAAGCTCGCAAGGGCAGGGCTCTCTCCCCTATTGTATCTTGTACTCAGAATATCCATTGTCAACTCTGTAAAACTGCATTTGAAATAGTATATGTATCGTATGTCTCTACCCTGTCTGTAATTACTATGTAAAGCGCTACGGAAGATGATGGCGCTATATAAATAAACAATAATAATAATAATAATAGCAGCCCTGGATCAAAAGAGGATGAGATTTCCCCTGTTATTTCCAAATCCCACCACAAAGACAACATATCCTTGTACCCTGGGGCAGATTTAGAGAATCACAAGAGGAGGAACTGGGAAGTTTCTCATCCCTTGTTTAGGGAAGGTAGGTCTCCAGTTCCTGTCACTGTTTGGTGGGGAAAATCATCTTGCCCCACACATGTCATGACTCTGGTAGACACTGGAGCAGAAGTCACCCTCTTGCAGGAAAATACTTCCAATCACAAGGGAGAAATTATTTACGTAGAAGGTCTTGGAGGGCAGACAACACCAGCAGTCCAAACTAGAGTAAAACTAGCAATTGGTAAAAGACTGGGTTTCTGGGCGAATGTGTTGGTTTCTGACCTGGAGGAGAAGATTTTGGTATAGATGTACTTTTAGGTCAGTCTGTTGAAACTGAATTGGGCAAATTCACTTTTGGCTATCAACACAAACCCTGTCTGATGAGGACGGTGAAGGCTATAGTAAGAGGGCATGCAAAATGGACCCCTGTCTACATTCCCCCCACCAGAGAAACCTGTATGCTTTAAGCAGTACAAGCTGCCAGGAGGTCACACAGAGATTGGAGAAACCATCCAAGAACTGTTACGGGTAGGAATCATTAGACCAGTTGTAAGTCCTTTCAATGCTCCAATGTTCCCAGTAAAGAAGCCAGATGGCTCCTGGAGGATGACTGTGGACTACAGGGGTTTAAACAGTGGCTGTACCTGATATGATCTCCATAGTCAAAAGAATCGCTAAAGAGACTGGAGAATATCATGCCACGATCGATCTCTCTAATGCCTTTTTCTCTATTCCAATAGACTCAGAAAGTCAAGACCAGTTTGCCTTCTGCTGGGATGGCCTTCAGTACACCTTCAAAGTCGTCCCCCAAGATTACCGGGACTCAGCTACCATCTGCCATGGATTAGTGGCCCGAGATTTGAAGATGATGAATCTGAAGTTGTGGAATTTCACTATATTGACGACATCATGGTCTCTGGAACAAAGGAAAACGTGACCGCCGCTTTGCCTTTGCTGATGCAGCATATGGAAGCCCGAGGGTGGGCTATTAACAAGGACAAAATTCAGGGACCTGCCACTGAGGTTAAATTTCTAGGGATCATATGGACTGGCCCAACAAGGAGAATTCCTGAGAAAGTCATGCAGACTATTCAAGGACTGTCGCCCCTAGCACCAAGAATGAGGCACAGAGGTTCATTGGAGTAGTGGGGTTCTATAGGTCATTTATCCCACCCTTGGACTGATTCTCAGACCCATCTACAATGTAACGAGGAAAAAGACTGATTTCTCATGGGGTCCTGAATAGCAAACTGCCTTTCTTGCTGCTAAAGAAGCCATTTTGCAGCACCAATGCCTAGGGCCTGTGAGACCAGGCGTGCCATTTCAGTTGGATGTGGTGGAGGAGGATAGTGTGATTTCCTGGAGCTTGTGGCAACCCAATGAAAAGAGAGGACAGTGTGCCATACCCATCGGATCCAAACAATTAAATGGGGCACAGAGAAGATATACACCCTTGGAAAAGTACCTGCTTGGGGCATACATGGCACTTCTGCATGTAGAGCCTATTACTGGTAGAGACCCAGTCACCATGCACACTGCACTGCCCATCGCAGGGTGGGTGCGAGATAATGGACTGACCACAAGGACAACTGTAGCCCAAAACCAGACATTGATGAAGTGGAAATGGAAATGGTATCTTCAGGAGAAAGGGGGAATTGCAGCTAGGGATGTCAGAGAAATCTCCAGACAGTTGGCTGGGCTTGTCACTTTTACCACTGAGTGACAAGAAGAAGTTCCTGTCCTATTTCTCCTATCCAGGAAGCTCCACACTTTGAATCACTGTCAGTGGACCAAAGAGAGTCAGCATGGTTCACTGATGGTTCTGCCACAATCAACTCATCAGGGCATCAGTGGGTCGCAGCTGCATACAACCCAAGTTCTGACACAGTCCTTCAGGAGACAGGCATTGGAGGATCAAGCCAGTATGCAGAGCTAAAAGCGTGTTAATGACTTTGCAAGAAGACCCTTCACCCAGAAATAACATCTACACTGACTGCTGGGCAGTTTTTAAGGGACTCACGGCCTGGATGCCCACATGGAAATCAAATGACTGGAAAATCCATTGAAAGGTTGTGTGGGGAGGCCAAGACCTGTGGGAATACATTTGGGAACAAGCTCACTCCCACATCATAAGGGTGGGCCATGTTGATGCACACATGCCTTTAGTACCGGATTTTGACAATTTTAATCAGGTGGCTGAAGAGATTTCGAAGGCGGCCTTGGTTAAAGAGACTGATCTTGTTACAACAAACTTGGCTAGGTGGGCCCACAGTCAGGGCATTTGGGTCAGAAAGCCACATATGAATGTGCTCAACAGAGAGGCCTGACGATAAACATGGACATGATAAAGACTACGATAGAGAATTGCACCGTATGTGGAGAAGTTCGACAGTGGCCATTACAAAAACATTCCACCGGATCCATAAAAAGAGGAACTAGGCCTGCAGAGATTTGGCAGGTGGATTTTATTGGCCCCCTTCCGTGAGGGAGCAATGGACTGCGTTATTGTTGCACTGCAGTGGACACCTTTTCAGGAAGTCCATCCTTGCAAAAGAGCAGATCAAGCTTCAACCCTTCAGATGCTCCAGAAACTGACATTAGCCTATGGGGTTCCAAAGGAAGTTCAGAGCGATCAAGGAACGCACTTCACTGGAAGAACTGTTCAAGAATGGGCCAAAGATTCGGGGGTGTACTGGATGTGCCATGTCCCATACCATCCGCAGGCAGCTGGTTTGATTGAAAGATACAATGGGTTATTAAAGGATCAGATATGCAAACTCACACCTACACACAGACTGAGGGGGAGGGATCGGGTCCTTACACAAGCTGTAGTGTTGGTGAATTCTAGGCCAATAGCCAAAAGTACCCCTATGAGAAGATGGTGGGAGCAGATCTGCAGTTTCTGGGTTTGGAGTGCAGGTTATATCCTCAAAACTCACTGTTTTAAATGAACTTTTAGACAAACGAGGCGTAATTTTAGATATATTTAAGCTAAATTACGTCCAAGCAATTTAGCGGGGATCACGGATACAGGGGTATGACAGATGTCTTGACACACATGGCAAAAGGCACCGGAATGGTGGGGTTAAACTTATCATGAATAAGTTGTCTGTCGCTATTGTATTATGAACCTGCGTTAAATTTTACGTATTAACAGTTTATGGTTAATTTGGGCTGTATGGGCTTGCTACGGCTGTGTTCAGCCAAAGTTCCTCAAATAGGTGACTACCCACCCCTGCGGAGTTCACTTTGAGTTCACAGAGCGGATAGTTTAGGTTGGGGAGGTTAGCCTTCCCTAGAGTTGCCAGGTACTGGGCAGGAGCCGATATTAGGCTTGTTTGTAGTGTGTGTCTCTGCATCTCATAGTGTGTTTGCCTGTGGGGGCAGGGATGGGGGGGCAAGGTCCCCACATTAAATTTGTTCATTTAATGTGAAAGGCCTGAATAGTCCCTCCAAGAGGTCTCAGATCTTGTATTCCTTACACAAGAAGAAGGGCTGACCCTTTTCCTGCAGGAGACCCACTTCAGGGTGGGTAAGGTGCCAACTTGTAAAGATAAAAATGTTCCCAACTGGTTTCATGCCCCCAACCCCGAGGCCAAAACCAAAGGGGTATCAATAGTGATTCATAGGAATGCACCGTTTGTGTCTTTGGATACGGTGATGGAGGGCAGATACATATTTGTCAAGGCCCAAGTAGGGGGGAAATTATTCACTCTGGCCAATGTTTACTTACCAAATGTAGATCAGGTGAAAGTAGCTTGGAGGATCCTCTGGGCTCTGGAGGACTTTGCAGAGGGGGTGGTAATATTGGGGGATTTTAATATGGCTGTCGAACCATTGATAAACACCTCAGCGGGGCGGTCATCCTTGTCCTATGCTAAACTGAGAGCCTTTAAAAAACTGCTCCAGGATGGACAGCTGATTGAATTTGGGGTTAACATCCATGCTTCTTATAGACAGATTGATTTTTTTTTTATAAGTCATCACGCACTTCAATGGTCCCCAGTGGCGACCATTGATACTAGAATCTGGTCAGATCATGCTCCTTTGCCTCTGTCGTTGGAACTGTCGGGGCTGGCGGAACAGCCATGGCAGTGGAGCCTGAATGAGGGTCTCATGCAGGACGAGCTGTGTTCTAAGGCGGTTGCTGAGGGAATACCCATGCAGTGGGAGGCCTTGAAGTGCACTCTGAGGGGGATCCTCATTCAGCATGCATCAAGGCTGAAAAGGTAAAGGGGTGTACAGGTAAAGGGGCTGATAGATAGCATATCCAGGCTGGATATCTCCCACAAGAAGAGCCTGAGTGCTTCCGTAACGATGGAATTGACGGAGACTAGAAGTAAGCTCCTCCGCCTGTTAAATAAAATGACTAGCAGGCAGAGGGAATAGGTTTTACTATGAACATAACAACAAATGTGGATGCCCTTTAGCTAGACTTTTGCACCCCAGACAAGGCCAAACGTATATACCGGCCATAAAAAATCCGGGAGGGGAGCTAGTGCACGACCCCAAGGTATCGTGGAGGTTCTTAGGAGGTTCTACTCCCAGCTATACAACATTGAGGGGGAGCGGATCGGTGGGGCAGGGGAGGCTATGGAGAGGGAGATAGAGGAGTATGTGGAGGACATGGGATTGCCAGTCCTCAAAGCCCTGGACAGGGACGCGTTGGAGGAGCCATTTGAGCAACTGGAGTTGCTGGAGGCATTAGCTGCGACCCCATCTGGGAAAAAGCCCAGGCCCGGGCGGTTTTACAATAAAATTTTACAAGTAATTTAAGACCAAGTTGGCCCCATTTATGACGAAGACGCTTAATGCAGTGTCGGAGGAGTGCGGCTTCCCGACGCAGAGCCTGGAAGAGCACATCCTGTCCTGTCCTGCCTAAATCAGGGAAAGAGCAAACAAGCTGCAGCAGTTATAGGCCAATTTCTTTAATTAACATGGATGTGAAACTTTATTCCAAGATGATCGCTAACCGATTGAAGAGGTTGGTGCCTTCTTGGGCTCACACGGATCAGGTAGGGTTTGTGTCGGGAAGAGAAGCTCGGGACAATACAATTAAGACTATCCTTCTAAATTCCTATGCCAAATTTAATAAAATCCCTATGTGTCTCTTGTCGGTTGACGCCGAGAAGGCGTTTGATAGGGTCAGTTGGAGGTTCCTGGAGCTCACCCTTAGGCAGGCGGGATTGGGTCCGGTTGTGAGGGGGAAGATACAAGCGCTTTACAGAGGCCCTACAGCGAGGGTAAGAACAAACGAGCTGGTGTCTTCAGCTTTCCAGGTGGGGAACGGGACTAGGCAGGGCTGTCCCTTATTGCTCTTGTTATTTGTGCTGGTGATGGAGCATCTGGCGGTAGCTCTAAGAAGGAACCCCGACACTAAAGGGATAGAAGTTGGGGGTAAAATGCATATATTAGCACTGTATGCAGTTGATTTGTGTATATTACTTCTCCCCACGTTTTTCTGCCATTGATCATACAGGAGTCAGTAACTTCAAAGTGAATATGGCCAAATCAGAAATGCTGAACATTAGTTTAGAGGACAAGTCCCTGGCCCAGAGACTGAAGGGGAACTTCTCTTTTAAGTGGTGTGAGGAGGCCTTAAGCTATCTGAGGGTCCTCATACCAGCTGATCCTATCTCACTATTTAGATTGAACCCCTTACTTGTAAGAACAAGAGTGGACTTAGAAGTGTATGAGAGGTAAGGTATCTCTTGAATGGGGAAGATAAACGTGTTAAAGATGGATGTGTTGCCTAAATTGTGTTGTGCCCGTACATTATAACAGTCTTCGCAAATTAGCAAGGCCAAAGGAGAGGGGGGCGGCAGTAATGAGCAGGATGGTAGACTGGTATCATGGGGAGGGGTCTATGCAATGGGTTACAATACAGCAGGATATGCAGTCATGGAATATGACTTCTCTTCCTTGGGTGGACCCGAAAGTATTGCAAAAAGAAAAGTTACCTTTCTTGACTGCCCAGCTCCTCCTGACGTGGGAAGACTGTCACAGGAACCTGAAAATTCGCAACAAGACCAGGCCCGCTGGTGCCTCTGTTTGGCAATCCGGAGTTCCTACCGGGAATAGGGGTTCCGTGGTTCCTGATAAGGGAGGCATCTTCTTGAACTAAATTAAGGCATACGCTGGTAGAGGGCAGACCACCTACGGAGGGGGAGCTGGCAGCTCGGGTCCATGGCTGGCGGTGAGCCAGCTGCGGAACTACTTGGGCTCACTGGGGGATCTAGGTGAGATAGCGAGGGCTAGTACCCAGTTTGAGAACTTGCTGGAAACAGTGGAACGCCCCAAAAGAGTAATTTTGATCTTATACGGTATCATGAGGGGGGAAGGGGAGTCTGGGAAGTTAGACTTTGTTGCAGAATGGGAGAGGGAGATTGAGAGGACCTTTGAGGAGGAGGAGTGGGAGAAGGCGAAAGGCATAAGATGGCGAAACCCTGTAAGGCTCAAGAAAGAAACTTCAAGTTGATCTCCAGGTGGTACAGAAGCCCAGTACGGGTCCACCAGATCTTCCCCTCAGTGCCAGGCACGTGTTGAAGGTGCAATGTGGCTCGGGGAACGCGTCTACATGTTTGGTGGGAGTGCCCCCAGTATAAATAGCTTGTGGTCTAGGGTCCTACTTTTGCACGAGGAGGCGTACAGTACCTCATGGTCCCTGGTAGTAAGGAAGCGGGGAAGAGAGGGGCCTGAGACATTTCCTGACAGCTGCGAGGATGGTGGTTCCGAGATATTGGAAGAATACAAGGGCTCCCTCTTTGCTTGAGTGGTACAAGGAACTCAATAATATTATGAGGATGGAAGAGCTAATGGCGGACCTGAGGGGGGAGAGTGAGACATTCTTACACATGTGGGTAGCCTGGATAATGTTCAAGGGTTCAGACGAGGGTCAAAAGAGGATCTTGGAACTACAGTAGGGAGAGAAGTGGAGAGGGAGAGCGTGGCGTAGGGAAGGAGAGGGGAACAAGGCCTCAGGATGGGAAGGATTTGGTTATTGTGGGGGGTTTCTTCTTCTTTTCTGGTTCCCCCCTGCCCTCCCCCCCCCAAAACCTTAATATTTCAGCATCTGTGTGGTGTGTATATGTGTGTGTATTCCCTTTCTTGTTGTGAGTTTTCGTTTTCATTTTTACTCTTGGTGAAAGAGTAGATAGATGTCAAGAAGGCAGAGGGCCCCGGATGGTTGCGGATCCTCGACGGGTGGCTCTGCGAGGGTCACCCCGGGGCACTCCTCTGGGTCTCGGCTCCCGTCATCTGATATGGTTGGTCAGCTCTGCATGCCCCATTGGAGATGGGGGCATCAGAGACAGCAGGTGAAGGGGACTGTCTGGTCAAACGGTGGTTGCTACCAGGTCGGCAGGGTTGTTTATGGGAGAAGCGGCTGAGAATGCCAGCATGTGAGTTATTTGGTAACACAGGTGGCTGATGTGTTCTTTCGGAGGCCTTGATATGATACTTGTACTGTATTTTGTTTAATGTCATGTATATTTGTGATAATGTAATGTGCCTAAAATCCAATAAAATAAGTTTAAACATAAAAATAAAAAACCCTGTATAACAGTAGAAAAGGAACGTCCATTGAAACATATGGGAGAGCAACAGGTAGCGACAGGTATTGCCTGGCGCTCTGGAAGCTAGAGCACCAGCGCTATATGCTGAGCCGCCTGTAATGATGAATTGTACGCTACATGGTGCTGTTACAGTCGCTCACCAGAATCGCCTTCATAAATGTGGTTTTGCGTCCAGCGCCCACCAGACGCTGCCTGCCGCTACGAGGCACTACCTGCCGCTATCCCTTGATGAGCAAACCCCATGGTATATATGAGCACTGTGTGCTGACCTATGCCTCACTATGCCTGAAATCTAGCCAAATATGTGTACTTTGACAGTAATATTACTTGATGTGTTTCCTTCTAACCTTTAAAAACGTTTAAAACTGTATTCTTAAAGTGATTGGCAAGTCAAAAATTAAACAATATCAGTAGCTTTATCAGTTGAGCTGGAGTGCTTTGTTTCCTTATCTGTCAATCTCCTTAGTGAGGAAATCACTTCCCCATTCAGCCTTCTATCCCCACCCCGCTGACCTGGTCCTTCAATCAACCTTCAGTGTACCAAGAATAGAAAAAAAAAAAACACTCCCCAGACATCCTGATTGGCTGCCTCTCTTTACAGCTATGAAACCCCTCCCTCCTCTCTGGTCACACTATGTGCGATGCACAAGGCTGCAGATGCTCTTAGCCTGCAGCATCTCTCCCCACCTTTTTCTGATCACACTATGTGCTGGCAGTAATAACTAGGGCTACAACAATGCACTTATATTTTTATACTTTTAATACTTTACAAATAGCTTAGGAACTATGGAGTCATTTTGAAAATGAATTGACATTTGGGACAGTGCACTGTGTAGCCCAAGACAATGCAACAACAAGTCCCTAAAATTCATGGGAAATGTACACATATATAGTGTTTGTTATTCTAAAGAACTCGATGAAATGCAACCATTCATAGCTTATATAATATTATATAAAATATTAGATAGCGTTTAACAAGCACAACCATTGCTTTTGTGGGCAGCAGAAATAAACTTACTCGTAGCGTCTCCAAGCTCTCCTCCGTTTCAACTACTTGGCCAATGTTGTTTGTGACAGCTGTAATTACTTTATCAATCACATGTACAACACCATTAGTTGCATGATGATCAGCCTTTATAAGTCTGGCACAGTTTACTGTAACAATCTGAAAAAATACATAATAATATGTTGCACAGATTAAATGCCTGTTCATAAATCATTATTTGCTAAACAATAACAGGTGAAATTGTTTTCTCATGAGGGCAGTTTAAAACATATGTGGCTTAGCCATAGATAACTTTGTTCGGTTTTTGGTCTTACTGCACACAGGTACATGTGTATACTGGTCAACTACAGTCCATAAATCATACTTATTTGCATAGTTTTTTTTTCTTAGCATAAGGAAGAAATTGGGTCTGATTCAGCACAGGTAGTTACTAAAAACCAATATGTTTACAAGTCTGTGTGTGTGATTCAGTTAAGAGATATTCTTTACAAATTTCCTTTGATATTGCATAATTGAAAAAGGTCGGTGAAAAACAATGCACCAGATGTTGTGTAAAATACAAGTGGGTAATTTGACATTGTTTTAACCCTTTTTTACTTTTTTATGTATTTTCTTGCACTTGCATTCATCCATGTGTTCTGTGGACCCCTCTACCAGTTCAAAGGGAAGGGGAGAAATATGGCTTGCCGATACCTCCTGCCTGATTGCCTGCACCTTCTGGGGAATAATGGTGCCCATCTCCCAGAAGCCCAGTGTTCTTCAAGGGGTGTCCTTTGCACCTTTGTAAGAGTCCTAGATCTGTGGTGATAGGGCACAGTAAATCATCAGGACCCTTGGGCCCCTGGGTGTGGTGCACCAGTTTGTAGCTTACATGGGAGGGTTTGCAGTGCCATAACATGAAAAGTGTGCATGCAATGTACCCAGCATTTGCACATGGATGCACTGCTGAATGGTCCAAACAAGTAAAAAATTCATGCAGGAGAGGCTATAAATTGCTTGCAGTGATGTTACATTTTAATATTAAACCATGCTGAATCAGCATTTAAAATGCATATGCTGGTTAATTGCATATTTACCACAGTGTGGAGTATGTACATTGTATATTTTCTGATTAATAAAAGGAAACTTACACCATTAGGATAGTGGTGCACATGAATGTCAAGATTTTGGTACATTGACGGTATAGTAGTTCCATGCTTCAGCTCTTCTGTGAGGAGGCGTCTGTCGACCATATGATATCGCAATGCATTAAGAAGTTCAATGTTAACATTGCTCACTAAAGCATCTAATATTTCCTGTAAGACATCATGTAGGGACAAACATGTAAATCTAAAAAAAATGTTCCACATGCCTTTGTTGTTTACACATGTGTGCTTATATTTACAACATGACAATCATTCTTTATGATAATTTGGAGGCATGTATACTTACAGCTGGCAAAGCGGCCCATGCCTCATTGCTCGGTGCAAAAATAGTGAAGCTGCCTGGACCCTCAATTTCAGGTCTTAAGTTGGCTCTATCTGAATATAACTGTGTTGTAGATGCTCCAACCACCCCCAGGGTTTCATAAATATTTGAAAGAGGAAGAGCTGTAGGTGACATACAAGTTTGTAAATTTTTGACTTAAATCTGGTTCTCTAATAATACATGCTTGAATCACACTTTGCTTACATCAAAGTCAAAATTTCAACTTCTTAGCCAAATAAACAAAAAAAAAAACTGTGTGTGTAGTGGATTGCAAACAAACGTAATGATCTTACTTTAATATGTACACACATCACAATAATCTGCCACGTACTCTGATATATACATATATATAATCTTTATTATATGATTTCCTCAGCACATTAGCAAACATTTTTTGACAAATAGTTATTTAGCAAACCATTAATTATTTTTCCAGACAGAAGGAGCAGGCGTGCTTATTGACAGGGCCGGCGTCAGCACCCGGCAAGGCTGGTCAGCTGCCGAGGGCACCACTGACAGCTGACACAATGTGGTTAAAGAGCTTAAACTTGAACTTTCTTGCTCATATAGAGCCTGAGCTGCACGCTCTTTCATTGGTAGTGCAGTTGCTCCGCCTGTTAACCTCAGCTCAGCCTTGACAGCTCTGCACTTGCTTGTGTGCTTATCTATGATCAGCGCTGCCCCGTAGAGCTGAGTCTCCCTGCAAGCTCCACCCCCAGAGACGTTTCATCACCCTGCTCCCTGGCCCCAGCATTGCAACCGAAAGTACTGCACACGATGGAAGAAGGTAATGCAAGGTACACAGTGCACACACTTTCTTTCTCTGTCTTTCTGTCCCCGTCCATCCCTGTCTCTCTGCTTCATCCACCCCTCTTTCTCAATACTGTACCCATTCACATGGGACCAAACTAAAAAAACGCTCTAATAGGGGGTTGGAGGGCAAGCAGCCCTTCTTAGTTTTGGTCATGAAATTTATAGACCCCCAACCAGCGACTCTCTATCCCAAAGGGGCCCACTAAGACCATGCCGCCCAAGGGCCCACATCAACCTGGAGCCGGCAGGGTGGTGAAGTAAGTGTTTTTTTAACATTAGGATGGACAATCCATTTAAGTCATAATTAGTGTTGAGCAAGCCTGAGCTGCAAAGTTTGGGTTCATACCAAACTTTGCAAGCCCTGACCCCCAACCCGAACACAAACTTCAGCAAGAATTCAACCAGCTTTCAGGCCCTAACAGCCACAACCAGGACAATACTAGGCATGGCTATGATTGCCCAGGCAGGACACATGACCCTGCTCTATAAAAGGCACAGTTACGTGTCCTATTACCATATCAGCGCTGTGTAGATAGGGAGAGGTAGCTGCCGGCGTAAGGGACAGGTAGGGCCTGCTTAAAAAAAATAAATAAAATGATCGCCATTTTCAGGCCAGATAGGTAGGAATAAAAGGCTGCTGGAGTTAGGGCCAGTGAGGAAGAGAGAATACGGGAGGCGTGGTCTTTTTTGCCCGAGTCAACTGCTACCTCTTCAGGTATTCCAGATATTCCGCTGAGAGGGTGAACCGATCCCATTCACACCATATCTCTTTGTGTTTCTCTGAGTTACCCTTTAGCAAGGCAGTGAGCTTCTCCATCTTGCCAATATCTCTGACTCTGGTAAGCCACAGCGCAGTGGTTGGAAGGTCTGGAGATTTCCAGCAGGCCGGGATGCAGGTCCTCGCGGTATTCAAGAGCGGAGCGAGCAGAGACTTCCCTCGCCTCCGGACAGAGGTAGAGGCCAGATTGAGGAGGTACGCTGCCGGGTCCTCGCCTAAGTCAATGTCTGTCAGGGTCTGTACTATCTCCCTCACATTACCCCAGAACCTAGAGAGCCTCTCGCATTCCCAAAAAATGTGCAGCATTGTGCCCCTTGCTCGTGAGCATCTCCAGCAGAGGGGGGACGAGGAGGGGAACATCCTGGATAATCTAGTCGGTACTAAATACCATCAGGTAAGGATCTTGTAGGATGCTTCTTGGTACCTGCAAGACATGGAGGACTTGTGGGCCAGTTCAGTTCCCTCTCCCAGCTTTCCACGAATAGGGGGAAAATGATTTCGGCTGGGAGATCACCGAGTATGCAAACGCCAGAGCCCCCCTGAAATGGCCACTCCCTGTGCAGACCTGTTCAAAGGGGGTCAGGGGTCTGAAGGTCTCGGATGACCGGCCTAAAGATTTCTGAAAATGTGTAAGCTGAAGGGATTGCCAGAAGCTGAGCGCCGGCAGGGAGTAGCTTTCCGTCAACTCATCAAGCCCCAACCAGCCCGTCCCATCACGTAGGTGCAGGATCCTAAACCGGTTCCGCTTCACCCAAGCCCGGAAAGTACTGTCCGAAATGCCTACCGGGAAATCCGGATGCCCTATTACTGAGGTCATGGGTGAGAGGGATGGGGAGATACCCAAAATCTGGAACGTCTTGCTCACTACCCTCCGTGTGGGCCCAATGGTGGGGTGTTTGTTTTTTGCATGGGCTCGGTCCAGTGGGACCCAAGGCAGCCCCACCAGGGGTACAGAAGTGGCCTCTTGCTCGACACTTGTCCACTGCTTAAGATGGGAGTGTCTACACCAATCAATCACCCTGCTGAGGTGGGTTGCGGTATAGTATGATTTCCAGTCCGGGAGGCCTAGCCCCCCACGGCTCTTGGGAAGGACCAAGAGAGAAGCAGCTATCCGGGGAGGCTTACCCACCCATACGAACCTTGCGCAAATTCCAATCAATCGCCTAAAGAAGGTGTGGGGGACCTCAATTGGCAGGGCTTGAAAGAGGTACAACACCCGGGGCAAGATGTTCATTTTAATGAAGCTCACCCTGCCAAACCAGGATAATGCGCTTTTGTTCCATCCCTGGAGGTCCTCCTCCACCCTCTCCAGCAATGGGGGGAAGTTCAGGCTGTATAGCTTTTGGGGGGTTGCTGGTATTTGAGTTCCCAGGTAAGTCACCGCCTCCGTCTCCCATTTAAACAGGAAATTTCCTGAGATCTGACTTAGCCTTTTGGGGCGGATATTGATGTTCAGGGCCTAAGATTTCTGGTAGTTGACCTTGTAGTTGGATAGCGCTTGGAAGGTTTTAAGTTCAGCTAGGGGGTTGGGGAGAGTCATTTCATGTTCTGCCCGTCCCGAGGGGACCCAAGAAATATCCGGGTTTTTCCGTATCGTACACAGGAATGGTTCTAATGTGAAAATGAAGATTAGAGGGGGCAGAGGACATCCCTGACGTGTGCCATTCGCCAGGGAGAAAGGCTCCGAAGCCAGCCCATTTACCACGACGGACGCCAAGGAGCACGAGTAAGATGCCATAATCCATTGGGTCAGATTTTCTCAGAGGCCGATGTGTCTAAGAGTGGCGGAGATAAAATCCCAGCTCACCCTGTCAAAGGCTTTTTCGGCGTCCGTTGAGAGAAGCAACGTAGCCATCCCTCCTTGCCGTGCACGGTGGATCAGGTTGATCACGAAGCCCACCTGGTCCCAGTGTATAATGTGAGGGATGAGTGGGGCAAGCCTGTCAGCTATTATCTTATTGAAGAGCTTAATGTCGCTGTTCAACAAGGAGATGGGTCGATAGCTTCCACATTGTGCTTGGTCTTTACCCGCCTTCGGGATGACCGTTATATTCGCTCGTAGGGTGTCCCTGGGGGGAGTGGGGGGGAGCGCCATCTCTTAGTGACCCAAAGGAAGCGATAAATTGAGGGCCTAGGCTCTCAGAGAACTCCTTGTAATATTCCAAGCCAAAGCCATCCGGAGCCGGGGCCCTCCCTGGCTTTGTACTTTTAATAGCTCTCAGAAACTCATGCAACTCAATTTCCCCCTCCAGGGCCTCCACCACTTCCCTTTTCCCGACTCACGACTCGCAAGCATAAGTGTCTATATCGTGCTGATAGGTGGCAGGCTTGTCCTGTGGTAAATTGTAGAGCTTTTCGTAGAACCTCCTGAATGTTTTCGCAATATCTGCTGTCAAGTGCAGTCTAATGCCTTCAGAGTCATGAATGAGGGAAATATAGTTTCTACTGCATTGTGTTTTCAAGGCCCTAGCTAGTGCCTTGCCAGATTTGTCACTATATTCATAGAAGAACCTCCTACACCTAACCGCTAGGTTCTTATCCTCCACAAAGCAAATGTCTCTGAGGGACTCCCACAAGCTCACCAACTTGTCGGCCGGAGTCTCATCAAGGGTCTGTTTGTGCTGGGATTCTATTTTATGTATCTCTTGGGTGAGATGGTCAATTTGTTTACTCCTTTCTTTTTTAAGGCGGACTCCATGTTTGATCAGGAGCCCCCTTATCACACACTTGTGGGCCTCCCACAGAGACATCGGTGAAATCCCCTCGGTGTTATTAGTCACAAAAAATTCACCAATGGCCTTTTTAATATCCACCTTCGCCTCCTGGTCCTGCAGAAGAGAGCTGTTCAGCCTTCACTGTCCTCTAAGGGGGGCTGTGTCTGGGATGGCCAAGGTCAGGGAGACTGGGGCATGGTCTGAAATGGTAATTGAACTGATCTCCATGCTGGTTATGAGGTGTAAATATTTGTGAGGGACCAAGAACCAGTCTATTCGGGAGTAGAAATTGTGTGCCTCGGAGAAAAAGGTAAAATCCCTCCCTTTGGGGTTAAGCGTCCTCCAGACATCAATTAGTTGGTTTTTGAAAAGGAGGTTTTTGAGTTTTCTCGTCGTCGTGAGGGAGGAGTGGGACGCCCCGTGTAACGTATCTGCCTTAGGATCAAGGACCGTGTTGAAGTCCCCACCCAGCAGGAGAACCCCCTCCGTAAAAGCTGCCAGCCTTCCGAGAGTGGAGCGTAAAAATTGGTATTGGTTGACGTTCGGGCAGTAACACGCTGCAAACGTCACCTTTAGAGAAAAGAGACTGCCCTTAATAAAAAGAAATCTTCCCTCCGGGTCCAAGAGAGACTCAGAATGAGTCCACAGCAAGGATCCTGCTAGGAGGACGGCAACTCCCCTGGATTTAGAGTCTGGGGAGGGGCAAAGATATTGGGTTTTAAAGGAAGGTTGTGAGACCTCCCTTCCTTTAGGTGGGTCTCCTGCAGGAAGGCGACTTGTGTATGAAGGCTCCCCAACTCCCTCAGGACAATGGACCTCTTAAAGGGGGAATTGAGCCCCTTAACATTCAGGGAAGTACACTTGACCCTAGACATTGCGGAGGTTCCAAATCACCACCACACAAGGGGCTCAGCAAGAGATGGCCTAATGTGCCCAAAAGACAAGATTCGCGGGCAAGGAGGGGTGGGGTAAGCAGGGGGGAAGAGAGAGGGGCTTTGAAACAAGTGGAGAAGAAGGGGAGGGATGAGGGCAAGAGACAAAAGACGAGGGAGGGGGTCAGAAGAAAACTACAAGAGGTCTAACACTAAACGCTTGAACCCGAAATGCAACACTTGTGAGTGTTACCAACTAACACAGAAAAACCTAAACGGGAAATAAGTTTTGTTTCCCAATTGCGAACCCCACCACCACCCACAGGGTTGGCGGAAGGGGCTCAGTCTTAACATGGGAACGAGGCAAACCAGAAGGGTAAAAGAGCCCCTCCAGCCGACCCCGAGGATGAACAAGGGACCCCCCATGGGAACCCCTATGGCCCCCGGGGGATCGAGACCTGAGGTAATGCCCATGCACGTCCCAGCGACAAAACATATGGGCTCCCCAGCCGCTGCCCAGGCGACCCCCCACCCGCCCGCATGGGACCGGTGAGGGACTGCCCAGACAGCAGCCGGAGGGACCACCACGCAGAGGAGGACACGGGCCATTACCAGATAGTAAAACACATACGAGGCCCAAAGTTGAGAGCAACACACTAAAGGAGAGACGAGGAAGAGGACAACATCAGACTTTAACAATGGCTTGAAAAGGATATTTAGCCGGCCGCGAGGCTGGGGCCGGATTAAGTCTCATTTTCTCGGAGACGCGGTACTCCTCTCCTGCGTACAGCGTTGCCACCTCTGGCCTGACAGGCCCTCTGCGGTAGTCCACCTCCCCCCCCGGCTTGGGGTAGGGAGCGGTGAGGGGTCAAGCCAGTTCGGTACAGCAAAAGGCTCCGTCTCCAGAAACGATCTGGAAGATCGGCCGGGGACCTCAGCGCGAAAGTCTGCAGGTTTCTGTGGATGAGCAGGTGAAATAGATAGCCTCAGTGGTAGGTACCGCCGCAGTCCAGAATTTTAGCCAAGAGGGGTTTCAGGAGCCGACGCATATGAAGAGATCGTCTGGAGACGTCTGGGAAAATCGCTCCATCGAAGCAGATTCTTTCTCTCTCCCACGCCTTCCTCAGGATCTCCTCCTTTATGGAATAGTAATGCAGGTGGCAGATGACGTCCCGCGGGCATTCCGGGTCCGCCGGGCATTGGTCAAGGGACCTGTGAAGTCGGTCGATAACAATTTCCGTGTTGGGGGGCCGATTCAGAATCTTGTTGAAAATGCCCGTGGCGGTATGCAGGAGCTGGTCAGGGCCTGTCGCTTCTGGCAAGCCTCTTATTCTGATATCGTTCCGCCTGCTACGATTCTCAAGGTCGTCCAGGTGCAGAACCGCGGCTTGGGAGATGGATCACTGGAACACTAAACCCTTTTCCAGGGCCTCTATTCTTTGTGTTGTTGAAAGGTGCGATTGCTCCAGACCCGAAACTCTGGAATCAAGGCCACCCACTGAGGTCTGCAGATCCGAAATGTCCTTCTTAAAGGAGCTTTCTACCCTCAATATAAAGGATTCCAAATCCGCCTTGGTGGGCTTGGCAGGGCTCTGAGCTCAGCCCTGATGTCTGCGAGCATCCCATCACGTGCGTTGGGGGCAGGAGTAGGGCTCTGCGCCCAGCAGCCAGCAGGGACTCCCCGCAGATTGGGGGAAGATGGTGTCCGATTTTGATGGAGGCCAGGTGGGTGCGGCCCCTGGACGTCTTTCTGGGAAAGGCTCGCTGAGACTGGAGCGGGGTTCCCGGGCAGGGAGGTCCACCGTGATCCAGCGCTGTGACCCCCCGCTAGGTTCCGGGGTTTAGGGCATAGAGGAGCCCGTCCCAGCCGGCCTGTGACTAGTGGTTCCTGCTTCTGCGGTGGCCTCCGGGCCACTCGCCGAGTGCCAAGAGGGAGAAGGGGCATCCCTGGCCTTGGCATTGGGGGAGAACCATTCCCCGCATGGGCTCCGTGAGGGTTCTAAGAGAAATGCAGGGGAATTCCGAGCCGACAGGTCACGGAGTATCTGGGGACCCGCTGTAGCACCGGTGGGAAGGGGTGAGCAGATCCTCAGACCCCCAGGTGGAGCTTTCCGTGGGATGGTGTGGCCCCATCCCTGTTGTGTTTGGCGTCTCGTGGGGGGAAGTTCCCTGTTGCCCCATAGCATCAATCAGGGAGCCTCTCCTTGCCCCCAAATCTTCATGCTCTTTGTGGGGGGGAACCTGCAGAGCGTCCATGTTCCACCCCCCCATGGCCCCTTCCCCGCACAGGGAAGCTGACTGCAGACCGGCGTTCATCTGCCCGAGCACCCGCCCGCCGCACCATGCACCATCCCCGCATCTCCCCTCACCTCCGCCCGGGCTGTCGGGCTGTTGTGTCTTCAGATGCGGGGAGGGAGAGAGTCTTCCCTCCAGGGCCCGGCTCACGTCCTCCCCCGCAGCAGCCGCACCATGTGTTCTGCGGCCCTCCTCGCGCATGTCAGCGTCCCGGCCGCACATCTGCCGCACGCTCCTCTCGCCTCCGGCGTGATCATGCTCGTCGGGGCACCTCCGAATCTCACTGCCCACATCCATTGGGCAGCCCAGGTGAGAGTCCGCTGCTTCCTCCATCTGCCGCTCCGCCACGCTTGCCTCCCCACGTAAGAGGGGGTCTGAGCCACCGACCACCGCCATCTTTGGGCCCTCGTGTCCTCCGCTCCTGGGGCACTCTGGGGCCATATAAGTGCTGATCTTCCTCATATGAGGGGGCGAGGAGGTCTTCACCCCCTTCCTCATTTTGGCCATGTCTTCCGATTACGAATGGGTCCGGGCAATCACCCCACAAAGGTCACAAACTCAGTCGGCTGGAGGGAGCTCGAGGCAAATACGTCCTCACTCCTCCATGTCCGGCCATGCCCCCCAACCTACTACTTCTTATTGTCCTTAAATGTGTATGTTTTACCTATAATGTAAATACATTTTGTATTGTATGCGCCAGAGTATGCTATTTGCTTAAATAGTTATTAATATGGTTTGGCAATATCTGTGCACCCTGGGATGGCCTATGTAGAGAATGTTTTACAGTAACATTACATGGAGGAATTTACAGTGCTGTACAAAAAACAGCATATTTCCCATGCATTGTACACACCATGCCAAGCTTCTTGTTGTTTAAAACAGCACAGTCTGGGCTGGCAATCAGGCCTTTTGTGCAATATTTCATTCAAGCAGGGCAGTGGTGAATTTGACTTAGGCCCTGAACAACTAAAAGATTATTTGCAATAGCTTTGGGTAAAGCTCTGAAAGCTCATCAAAACTCAGTCTCTACAGGCAAATTCAAAACCATTTGGATAACCTGCCCTTTTTCCAAATCTGTAAAATAAAATATCTACACCAGTTTAGAAAAGCCCAATTACCAATCCCAAACAGGTGCATGGAATAAAAAAATTGCCCACCATGAATAGTCCCCTTCAAGCACAAAAACCAGGGCCCAGAAAACATACTTCTTGGCTGCCAGAGGTCACAAGGGTCTGAAGTTCGGAAGAGAAGCATGGAAGAGTTAAGCTACTGGGTGCTGGTTTGGAGGTGTGCGAGGGGCTGGCTATGTGCGAGTGGCATCAGGAATGCCCCCCCTCCCTCAGACGCAAGCAGCTGCACTGTTGGCAATTTTGAGCCAACCTAGTGTGTGGGATTGCTTTAGTGGGGCTATAGCAAGCAAGTTACCAAACATGTAATTTATAAACAATGATGCATAAAAAATGACAAACTCAGATTGACGTGAATATGGCTGCTGCTGCTGACACAGTCCCTGCTTAAATTTATTTGCACCTTAAAAAGTATTAGTCTAAACATGTGTAGCCAAACACAGTATATTACTATCAGCTTAAACCTCACTGAAAAAAACAAATATTTTATGGGACCATTTATCCAGGGGCGGGCTTAACATTTCTGGGTCCCCAAGCAAAGTTGTGTCTGGGGGCCTTAATCAAAAACAAATTTTGTATTGCGAAATACAGTGCTAACGTACCTTGTCAGGAATGTAGCCACTGCCTGCTCATATGCTGTGGGAGTAAATGCGACCCCAGAGGGTTTCACACAGATGGGCATCCTGGCATTGTCCATCCATGGTATAGAGAATTGCCCGGGAATTGCCCATATGGCTGTCCAATGTCTACTCCCTGTTGCATCCCAAACTAGGATGCCCCACTGTGAGAAATTCCATTAAATCACCGCACCCACTCACCAAACTTCGTTCCAATGATGCATGCACACCTCATGGCCTTGCTATACCCTTAGCTAGATGCATACCCTGGGTAGCCATTCGGGATTGGCTGGCCCAGACACACACCCCATATAGAGGTGAGCGTGAATGCAACCAGTTGCTTGCTCTGCACCATTCAGCTGGTAACTTGCTGTGATGTCATAACATCTTATATAATTAAATGAGCGCAATGATTCTACAGCAGCTGGCTCACGTAAGTGTACAGTGGCTTCCTATCTGCTGTCCACCAGGTGCCATTATTTATTTATTTTTTTAAACAAAAAGGAGCCAATCATGTGACTCTACTTCTGGGATCCATGTCACTGCATTCATCTAGTTCCCATGACTGACTTATATCTGTGTCATGTATTTTCTGCAAAATACAGCCTAATAGACATCTGAAGCCAGAAAAATGGATACCCCCAAGCTCCCACCTTCTATTCTAGTAACTTCACACTTACTGGTCTTGAAAACGTAGTACCTGCTTTTCTGTGAATACCCCTTGCAATCAACACTAGAGAGAATGCAGCAAGGATGTTCACTTGCACACAGTGAATGGCCCTCATAAGAAAGTGAGCTGGGGATCTTCAGGATGGGCTGGATGCGATGGATTTAAATACATCAGCTATGGGGGAGCAGTGGTGAGCATTTCAATATTCTTCTTAATATTCTATCCGATAATTAAATGCAAAACCATAAAATAAAAACTTACCTGCAGGGCACCCCTTCTCTCCTGGCACCTTTTCATACCCAGGACAACATTCATAGGTGATTACACTATAAATAAACATAAATAATAATGAAAGCTAAAACACTCAAGATTACAGCCCCCAATGGGGTGCGTATTAAAATGTACAGGGTAGAAATTAATTAAAATCTCATAGGGGTTATTTATAGATCAGTGGAAATGTCTCTACTTCACTGGAAAGCATCTATACCTCCTGCACAACTAAGAGAACCTTTCTACCCCAGGTTCCAATCAGGATCAGGAAATAAAAGAACAGTTTCTTTGCACTTAGGCCCTTATTCATCAAGCGATAGCGCCAGGTAGTGTCTGACGAGCGCCAGGTAGCGGCAGCTAACGGCGACTACCGACTCAAGTACGCCCGGCGGCGGTCACAATGACGCATTTATCAAGCTAAATGAGGCTAGCGCCGGCGAGAGCGACGGCTAGCGCGGCATTCATCATGAAGCCGGCTGGCCCGAACAGCGCCGCTGCAAATTCCTTCACAGCGACACGTATTACCTGGCGCTACCTGCCGCTCTCCCATACATTTCAATGGCAGACGCTGCAATGATTGTTTTTAGTGGTTTTTGGGGTTTTTTCTTTGGTACAAAATTCAACACATGTTTATATTGATATGTTTTATGAATCTGGCTGGTTATTTATATGTATTTGAAGTTTTTATTATTTTTCACAATGTAATGTTGTGAGTGACATGGGAATTGCATCTCCTCCACCCAAACTCATTGGCATCAAAATCGCTTGTTTTCCACACAAACGGGGCTTGTAAAGCTATTTTGTAGCCTGTCAGGTTGGGCGGTCACGTTCGCTCTTCGAAATTGTCAGCGCCCAAGCTATTCGGCAGCCCTGTCCTTGATGAATCTGTGTTGGTCAGTGTTTGTGCAGTCGCTGTTTTAATTCGCTATGTGGCGGCGCGAGCGTCGCTGTGCCTCGCTGCACTGCATTGTGCGGCGCTGTGCTGTTCATACATGTGCCCTTCTGCCATTTGCAAGGAATTCACTTCCCGCGACCCCAGTCGTTGTTAATGAATACACTGTAGTTGTGAGCGTGCCTGGCCACATATTGCAGGATTAACATTCAGTCGTACCAGCTCATAACAACCCGTTATGCATTCTCATGTGTGCCACATTTTCAGGTAGTTGTCTAGTTTGATTGTGTGATGACTTTGGGAAGGAATAAGATTTGTATATTTAAGCACAACGGTGTATGCTTTAGAAGGACCTATGCATTACAGTATGTAGAACCCCCTGCTAAATCAAGCTAATAATTCGTGGCGCCTTGGGCCCTAGCTTGTTTTCAAGCGTCATTTTAATGTTTTGCCGCCACTTAGCTTGAACATAGCTGATATTAGCTTGTCCCTGTTGCGCGCATCTTTGTTTTTGAATTTTGAAGCACAGTTGCTTGCGTCATATCCGGTTACGGGATCCTCCTTTGCGTTTCAACGCCACCTTAAGGTAAAAATGTCTAGCGCTTATGCCAATAGCTTGTTTTGCAGCGTCATTTTAATTTTTGGCCGCCACTTAGCTTGCACATAGCTGATATTAGCTTGTCCCTGTTGCGCGCATGTTTGTTTTTGAATTTGGAATCACAGTTGCTAGCGTCATATCCGGTTCCGGTATCCTCCTTTGCGTTTCAACGCCACCTTAAGGTAAAAATGTCTTGCGCTTATGCCAATAGCTTGTTTTCAAGCGTCATTTTAGTTTTTCCGCCACTTAGCTTGCACATAGCTGAGAATAGCTTGTTGCTGGTGCGCGGAGCGTTTTTTTTTTTTTTTACTTTTTTCCAATGTCGCTTGGGTCATTTCCGGTTCCTGTTTCCTCCTTAGCGTTTCCACAATGCTGCCCAGACGGCGAGTTATGCGCCTCCCCAGCTCCTCCTCCGACTCTGACCCCACCACCCCTCCCCCACCTACCTCACCTTCCCCAACTAGCACCCCTCCCACCCCTTCCCCTCCTGGGCCTCCAAAGAAAAGGCGCACCCGGGTGGATAGCCGCGTAAATGGCCAGGTGGTCAAAGTGAGTATTTGGTTTGTGTATTTTTAGCTTTAAAGTTGCAGAACACACAGGGGGGATTGGCCCAGAAATTTCTTTGTTTTCTGACCAAATTTGATCACTCCCCGTGGGGCATCCCCATTGTGGATGTCCTGCTGGGATGCCCCCCCCTGGAGGGCCCTAAAAATTACCTCAGCCCCGTCCCATCTGTGCATGCGTTAGCTGCGGATGCCTATTGCGCTTACCTCTAGCAGGGTGTACCCCTGCGCCAGACATATTTTAATTTTGTGTGCAGGCACACTCCCTGTTAGAGTCAAACGCCACATGCGTACTTTGCCGTGCAGACCCAGCTGAGCTGGTATGCACGTCCCAACGGCCTTGTATGCGCATACCACAGCGGCGCGGAGCGCTGTGTTTGGCTTGCGCAGTCACGTGGGAGCGTCCTCAGTGGTGTATTTGTGGCCTTCCAAGGGGGTTGCAGACAGCGGACCACCCACAATTGGTGTGGCCCACCAAAGTGCACACAAACCCAGAATAGTGATAATCCTGGGTGTGGGTCCACTTTGATCTGGTCTCTGTATAACTGTTTATGCCATTGTTCTGATGTCATGTATTGATTTTAGTTTGTTTGATCATTTTTCATAGGACTTCTGCGTGGCCGAATATGACTATGCCCGTGGAGGGAAAAAACGCATTGCCATGGAGGTGAAGGCCACAGTGTCCCGGCGCTTCCACACCGAGCTGTCCATAAGAGCCATTCAGCAGAAGTGGTCAGATTTCAAGTGCCGGGACCCTGAAGGCGTGTACCGCCTATATGATGCCTACGCATCAGGTAAGTTAAAGCTTATGTTCTGTTTAGCCTTTTTGCAGAATCATCTGCTAAGCTGTGTCCATTTGTGCTCTTTATATTAATTATTTTCTTTCACCCCCTCCACACAGATAAGCGTCCTCCCCTGGGGAAACGTGGGAAGGGATTCCTCCCCCGAACCAGGCAGGCGGACTCGGGGGAGTCATCGGGGGAGGGTCCCTCCCGCGGGTCCTATTTAGAGGACCCAGGGGAGGAAGGGGATGACGCCCCAGAGGAGTGTGCTGCTGGGGGGCTGGCAGGATCAAGCCTCAGCTCCTCACACTCTGAGTCTGAGGACTCTCACCAGGCAAGGGGCCACTCTCAAGTGGGGAGTCCAAGTGGGGTGGTAGCAATGGACTCGCCCACACTCCCTGAAGGAGCAGGGAGTGAGAGGGAGGAGGGTGGCCCTTTGCCTGGTGGATCTTCTGACCAGAGTGTGAGGAGCCGAGGCTCCCCGCCTCCTCCTCAGAGCCCTCCCTGGGCTTCAAGTGGCGCTTCATCCCCTGGTGAGTGTCCATTTTTTAATTGTTAGTCTGTGACAGGTTTCATCTTGCAATTTGTACTTAGCCCTTGCCATTCCTCTCTAATTTGCAGAGCATCATATAGGCGGCACCTCCATGGCCTTTTGGCGAAGGATTCTCCACGGGCATAGTCGTGGTAAGTGTTTGTTGTTATCCATCACATTCCCTATGTTATGACATTCATTAAAGTGGACCCACAAACATTGATAGTGCTTGGATTCTCGAAGGTTCCATGACAAATCACATCCCTCACCCAGGGCCCCCCCCCAAAAAAATACCCCACAAACTCCTTACCTCTTTGGGGGTTGCCAAAGCCACCGTCCCAGCCTCCTGTGTGACACTCTAGATGTGTGTGCGCCTGCGCTCTGTTTCCTAATGGGCTGCGCGTGCGCACACACTCGAGGAGTGATGTGTGGAAGGCAGCGGCTGCGGAGTACGTTGTCTCACGCAAATTGTGTTGCTCTGCCAAAGCGGACCCAAACCCAGATTTGCTGCAATCCTGTGTATTGGCCCACTTTTAACAGACACATGTTTCCTGGTCCATTGTCACAGCTGGTTTGATAAGGTACCCTAACCTCACAAACCCCACTACAGTGCTAGCCAACTGTCAACCACCCCTATGTTTCTGCCCACACCATGATGGGTGTTCTAATTTCTTTTCTTGGGTTAAGTTGTTCCCGCTCAAACATGTGGCCCACTATTAACATTAGCCAAACAACTGCTAATGAGTCCTTTACATAGCACTGTCTATGTTATTTGCACATTATCTTTAGGGATACATGTGGCAACCCTAACTAATTGACATTAACTCATGGACCAGGAAATATGCTAATTTTGGACAACCTGTATGTAACCATGCAATCCTTTGATTTTTCAGACTCAATAACCAGATGGATGTCAAATAGTCAGGTGTCATTGGCCCACTAATTGTGTTTTTGTCTTTTGCTTTCTGTTGACAGATGTTGCTATGCAGACGGAGCCAGAGAACCTCCTCCCCACCCCAGCTCCAGGGACGGCCAGCAGCATGGGCCCCCGCCACAGCTGCGATGGTGAGTACATCCCACTTCATATGCCTAAAGACTTGTGAAACCTATGTCTTATAGTCACATCTGCAGACATTTAAAATGTACCTATGTGTTAATTTCACACACATCTAGATTCCATGTGTTTGTACAATAATCCAACATGCCTGTTTGCATGCTTGATTGTTGCCTCACATTCTTCATTTGGCCACATAGAGACTATTTTTGCCTTAGACACAACCAAATGGGCCCTATTAGGTCTGGACCTCTAACATTATAGGGCAAACTCGTGTACTCGTTAGGACTTAGGCCCTGAGGTTTGGCTGTGACTAAACACAAAAATGGACACACTGGGACTTATACCTTCTTTGCTTCCCCAGAGTTAAAGTGGAACAACAACCAGGAGTTTGACTTTCCTGGGTCTTGGTCCACTACGGTGGGGCACCCCTGATCGTCACCGCTGTGTGACAACCCCCTGAACTCACTTTTACTCCAGCAAACGTACAAGCCACGGCAAATTGGCTCCTCCTCCGCCTCCCCCGCGCCCCTTTTTACGCGCGCGTGCCTGCGCCGGCCATTCACAGATGGCCGGCGCAGGCACGCACACGTCTAGAGGGGCGCCAGGGAGGGCCCGGCGGCCGTGCCCCACCGAAACTGAGGTAGGGATTTTGGGGTGTTGGGGGGGTTTCACCCCCAGGGACATCCCGATCTCGGATGTCCCGCGGGGAGGGAGGTGATCGGGCCGGGAATCTGATAGATTCCAGGGCCGATCACCGGTGGGTGTTGGTACACTTTAAGAGTAAATGTATGCTTGGGATGTGTTGTTCACATTCCTGCCAGTCAATAGTACTCATATCATGTTAACCAATAAGCGCACAGTGGTCAACAATGTTAATGTGAGTGTCACCTAATTGGACACACTGACATTACATTGCTACATCTGTGTCTGTTGAGGTCACATCCAATTTATTAATAAATTGTTGTTTCTACATCTCTACAGCTTGTGAAAACCAGCATCGCAGACTGTGGCGGGAGATCAGGCTCCTGAAGCTGATGCTGCTGGCCAAGAAGAGGCGCCGGCGGCGTCGTTAGGGTGGGGGGAAGGCTGGCCTGTTGATGCCCTTTGTTGGGCAATGTTGGCCCTGTTGGCCATGTTTTTAAAATAAATTTTTTGATGACCATCATTACAGTGTGGTGCCTTGCAAAGCATAGTTTAACTGTCTCAAAACCCATTTGTGTGTCAATTTAGCCATACCTTTGGAGCCATTTCATGTGTTAACCATAGTAAGCTATGGTCTCAAATGTGTGGGCTAAATTGACCAATACATTGACATATCTAGATCAAGATACTCATCCCTGACTGTGTTATTAGCTAGGTCTTAGGAAAAACACAATTTAGAGGTGGGTTAAGCAAATATATTTACACAAACCAAAACAAACAAAATTAATATTCTTGGCTGGGTGGCCGGGGAGGTTGGGAGTCATTGCTAGGGGCAGTGTTGGGGGACAACAGTGCAGTAAAAAATATAGACTGCTGTTGTATGAGCTGTTGTATCAACAACAAAGTTTGGTCCTGCCGCTGGAGACATTCTTCCTGGCGCTGTATCGATTCTTCCTGGCGCTGGAGAGATTGTTCCTGGCGCAGAAGAGATTGCTCCATTAGATTGCCCAGCCGACCAAGTTCCTGGTTCTGCTGTTGGTTTAGGAGCAACTGGTCGATCTGGCGCTGCTGGGCCTCATTTTGTCCAACGCCGCAATGCGCTCATTAGTTCCATCACGCGGCTGTTGGCGACTGTAGTCCTCCAGCATCCGGACCCCTAGCTCATAAAAATCAGCACTGGTTGGTGCCACACCTCCTCTTGCTGTGGTTTGAGCCTAACAAAATAGAAAACAACATTTTAGTCAAACCGAACCAATGCAGGTATGCCCCTCAAAATAATTACCCTAAACAGTCACTATACAACTTACCCTTGTCTGAGCCTCGGAAGCTTGGCCACATGGGACTTGGGAAGAGGTCCCAGCTTGGGGTTCTGGTTCCGCCTCCTGCAAAAACAACAATGAAAGGAAATGTGACATGTTGCTTCATCCACTACCCACGAACATGCCAATGTGGTTCTAGGTCGTCTACATCAGCCATGTTACCTGCGTGTCCTCCGGCACAGGTAGGCTCGAGGTATCGCTGCCAGAGAGTGGCAATTCCACATCCGAGATGTCCGGCAAGTTGGCATATGCTAAACAGGAAAATCAGGTTAGTAGGTTAGTGGCCCAAACTCAAATGTAACCTGGCTAGGCTATCGAGGCCATACCTCAACAAAGTGCAAAATTACACACTAGACCAAAGGTATCTGTTAAACTCAGATTGTTAACATGTATGTTACAGGACTAAGAGGCAATAATTTTTGCAAATAACATCAGAAACATTGCTTAAATTACACATACCCGCAATCTCCCAGATGTCTGGAGTGGGGCCCTCACTCGAGCTTGGACCTTGAAAATACATGTGGACACACAAGTTGCCAGAAGCAAGTGCAACAAAAGTAGAGCCAAAATACAGACTAGAGCAAGGCAAAACAACTTACCCTCATCTCTGGCAGCCTGAACTTGAGGGGCCCTTTCTGGACAGCCACTTCCGATATTCGGGTCAACTAAAAAACACAAGGAATGTCTCTAAATATTCATCAAACTACTACGGGGAATGTTTGGCAAAAAATATGTCCGCCCAAATACATTGCTATCACTCCAATAACTAATAGACTGACCCTGGGGAGGCAACAAGCACTCCCAAGAGGCATCTTCAAGTTGACAAAGCAAACATGTAGATTAGTAGACTAACCAAATTGAACCAGTGTAACATAAACAGCATAAAGGATACATTATGTATTGCTATACACACCAACAGGGTCCTGTTGACCTGCAACATCGGAAGTGGGGTCCAAAGATGAACCAGTCACTTGGCCTACCAAGAAAAAAGAGGAATGAGACACATGCACTTGGGTAAAAGTGGATAAAGCAAGGTGGACACATGCACTTACCGACATCCAAAGAGTAGCTTGGATCCGGAGGAGATGCTGGGGCCAATGGCATGGGAGCTATGCAAAAATCAAGCAAACATTGAGCCATAGTTAATGTGCGTGCAAAAATACTACATGCATTAAGGTGTGTGTGAGCAGCTCTTTCACTAATATTCACTAATCAAGGCCAGTGTGGCTTCCACATTTATATGCCGATATATGGCCACACATCTCTGGCTTCAAACATATCTACACATGTTAGGGCCTTGTTAGTTAGTTGCTGTGAGTGCTACAGTGGGCGTTAAATTAGGCCGCAGGCCCATATTATTAATACTCCACAGTGCAACACTCGATTGTTTGACCTGCTCCCACACCCATTTGTTCCCCAAACAACCAGCACCAAAATTAGGGGTAAATACCTTCAATGGCAGACTGGGGTAGCCTTGAGGTTGCTGGAAGGGCAGGAGTTTGGGTGTCCTGAGGCACATCCCGGACAGCAGCATGTGCACCTATGCAGAAAGCAACAGACAGAAAAGTAAAAAAGGTCCTACTGTTAGTCCTACTGGTCCTACTGTTAGTTTGTCAGAATGAAAAAATGCTAATCACATACATTAACAGTAGCTTTGGAAAAAAGGCAGAAAATATGTACCTTCAGTCCAACCTGTGGTGTCATCCCCAGGATCCACACCCTGCAGCCGAGCCAGTGGGATTTTGGCCTTCAGCATCTCCTCATACGGCCTGTAGGTACTCTTTGGAGCCTGGATGGTCCCACTGTCCACATCAAGATCGTGATTCATCTTTTTCATAAGGGCCCCTCGCAAAGTGTAGAAGCGTTTCCTGCAGGATGGGCCACTACGTGGGTGTTGAGCAGTGCTACTAAGCTCCACACCAATGGCATCCCACAGTTTGCTTCTTTCTTGTTTGCCTATGGACTTGCTTTGGGAGCCAAATATCAGCTCCCATTTAGCAAGTGTAAGGCGCACAAGATGATTATTCTCAGCCAAATTAAATTCAGGCTCCCTCTTGGCACCTGGGCGCTTAGCCTGGGGTGCTGCCACACCTTCAGGCTGTGCCCTTTTCCGTAAGGGAGGTCTGCGCACAGCACCCACCAAACTCCTACTTGGGCCTGCTGTGGCCGGCAGATGTCCTGAATTTGGCTCCATCCTGTAGCTGCACACACACACAAATACACACCCAACAAGCACGCATGCAGACTACAGAATGGCATCGCAATCTGTTAGGGTTGGGCAGGTTTTATGTGCTCTAACAGCCAATCAAAAAGCAGGCCACTTAATTGATTCACACATACAGCCCAGTTCCTTCTAGCCACACCCCCACTGCACTGACTGAAGCATGTGTGTTAGCCAATTAACTCATTACAGACCTCATTAACCAAACAACACACACCAAAATACAACAATGGACTGATGTATCTCAACCCCTTGTGACATGTGGCTAGCCTAACGGCTATTTAAAAAAACAGCAGCTTACCTTTCATTGGGCCACCACTGATTTTTGGGCCATGTCCGTTATTTCACGCAAGTTTCGGCTCACGTACGCTAGTAGCGCTACTAGCGTGCGCGTGCGCACTCCGTTTTACGCACACCTGGGTTGGCTAATTGGCGCCCGGAAATAGCAGAGCGACGCAAAAGGCGGCAAAGCGGACCTGTCCGTTTTGAAAGAGAAGTATAAATGGAAGGAATTTTCAAGCTTCTGGTATTCTTACACTGTGGCAAAGGCTGTGGTGTGGTGCGGTGCTCGCTTGCTTCCCTTAGCTCATTTGAGCCTCTGTCTGGTTTCTGTCCTCACTCTCTGTGGCTTGTTGGGTGATTTCTGACATCAGTGCTGTTTCTTTAGGAGCTTGTTTTTGGTGGCATCTGCAAATATTGTGTAGCATACAGCAAGTGAGGCTTGATTTTGGGGCCTTTTGTGGGCTGTGCAGCAACTCCCCTCTTGGTTGTGCCTAACTTAGAAAGCTGGTTTTCAGCAGGCTGGTGGTTTGGACCACTATAGTTCTGGTTTTGTGGTGAGCTGCATTGTAGCGGGTGTGTGTGGAGTGTGATTGTTTGTGTGTGTGTGGTGTGTTTGTGGTTTTTTTTTTTTTGGTTTGGTTTATTTTGTATATATCTTGAGTGTGTGTGATGGATAAGAGGGTGATGTATGGTGTCTGGGTGGATGGATGTATGTGTATGCTGAAAGAGCAGGAGGAAAGGGAGCGGGGTGTTGTGAGGCTTAGGGCACCCCGCTCCTTTGCAATCCGCCTTTCAGTATGGGACTTAAGTGACGAGCAGATCAGGAGCCGCTTCCGTCTGAATCGTGCTGCACTACAGTCCCTATATGATCAGATTAAGCACAAAATCGAGCCATCCACCAAACGCACTCAATCCATTCCAGGCATAGTATGCCTGTGTGCCACTCTTAATATTTTGGCACGAGGGACCTTCCAGGCAACCTCCGCCCTCCTCAGCGGGATAAGCCAGGCTACTATGAGCCGCATACTAATCCAGGTAGTTCTGGCAATTTGTGATTTAATCCCAATTTACATCAAGTTTCCTGAGGATGAGGAAGAGGTTGCCAAAATAAAACATGCTTTCTATCTGATGGGAGGGATCCCGAATGTGCTAGGGTGCGTTGATGGTACACATATCCCTTTCCGCCCTCCCCGTGCACAGGAGCTGTATTACAGAAACCGGAAGCATTTCCATTCGCTAAATATAATGGTTGTCTGTGACCCAGACATGAGGCTGCGGGCGGTGAGATCGGGGTTCCCCGGCTCATGCCACGATTCTTACGTCTTGCAGCGGACAGTCCTGTGCCGGAAGTTTGATAACAACGAAATGCCAGCTGGCTGGCTACTGGGTAATAAATTAACCATGTCAATGTATTTAGCAAATATGTGGCCTAGTAAGCCAAATTTAACAAAACACCCAAAAAAAAACATGTACTAGTACTAATTGCTGTCTCTCTCCTTGTGTTTTTTCTACAGCGGACAAGGGATATGGGCAGAGAACGTGGGTCATGACTCCGGTCAGGAACCCATGGACCTCTGCCCATGAACGCTACAATGCAGCGCATCGCAAGACCAGAAGCATTGTGGAAAGAACCATCGGCCTGCTGAAAGCACGCTTTCTCTGTTTGGCACGGCCAGGAGGAGAGATGCTCTACAGCCCACAGAAGGTCTCCAAGATCATCCTTGCCTGCTGTGTGCTACACAACATTTGTATTTGCCACCGAATTCAAGCCCCCGAGGAGACAGCACTGGTGCCAGAAATCCCCAACATGCCCGCAGCAAGAAGTGAGGACACCCAGACTGGCGATGAGCTAAGGGAAAGGATGATCACTTCTTTTTTTGCGGTAAACTAACTACCCTTCACTCTAATGCAAGTACTGCACTACTGGCTAAATGTATTTGAACTCCCATCAAAATGAGCCCAAAAAAACACTAAGGGGGGGTGTAAGATGACCCAAGCCACTCTAAGGGGGGGTGTAAGATGACCCAAACCACTCTAAGGGGGGTGTAAGATGAGCCAAACCACTCTAAGGGGGGTGTAAGATGACCCAAACCACTCTAAGGGGGGGGGGTGTAAGATGACCCAAACCACTCTAAGGGGGGTGTAAGATGACCCAAACCACTCTAAGGGGGGTGTAAGATGAGCCAAACCACTCTAAGGGGGGGTGTAAGATGACCCAAACCACTCTAAGGGGGGTGTAAGATGACCCAAACCACTCTAAGGGGGGTGTAAGATGACCCAAACCACTCTAAGGCGGGGTGTAAGATGACCCAAACCACTCTAAGGGGGTGTAAGATGACCCAAACCACTCTAAGGGGGGGGGGTGTAAGATGACCCAAACCACTCTAAGGGGGGGTGTAAGATGACCCAAACCACTCTAAGGGGGGTGTAAGATGACCCAAACCACTCTAAGGGGGGTGTAAGATGACCCAAACCACTCTAAGGGGGGTGTAAGATGACCCAAACCACTCTAAGGGGGGTGTAAGATGAGCCAAACCACTCTAAGGGGGGTGTAAGATGACCCAAACCACTCTAAGGGGGGTGTAAGATGACCCAAACCACTCTAAGGGGGGGTGTAAGATGAGCCAAACCACTCTAAGGGGGGTGTAAGATGACCCAAACCACTCTAAGGGGGGTGTAAGACGCCAATGTTGGTTATCAAGTAATGCATTTTTTTATTTTCTACAACAAAACTACTTTAAAGATCTATACTAACTGCACTTTTCTTATTTTTTCAGGCACCAAGAGATGCACCCTGATCCCTAATTTGAACTTTCCAAACTTTCATGCCCTTTACTTTGCTTTTTCATTTCTGTTTGACTTTTGAATTTCATTTTCTTTTCTGTTACTTTTTTATTGTTTTTTAGTGTTAAAATAAAAGCAACTATATATAGATACATGTGGCTATGTGTTTAATTCTGTTGTAAGTTTCCTTTGCATTCTAATTCCTATTTTAATTTTCATTTTCTTTCTGAGTTCTGTTTTTATTTTCCTTTTCTTTCTCATTTCTGTTTTTATTTTCCTTTTCTATTTTCCTTTTCTTTCTCTGTTCTGTTTTTATTTTCCTTTTCTTTCTCATTTCTGTTTTTATTTTCCTTTTCTATTTTCCTTTTCTTTCTCATTTCTGTTTTTATTTTCCTTTTCTATTTTCCTTTTCTTTCTCAGTTCTGTTTTTATTTTCCTTTTCTATTTTCCTTTTCTTTCTCAGTTCTGTTTTTATTTTCCTTTTCTATTTTCCTTTTCTTTCTCAGTTCTGTTTTTATTTTCCTTTTCTATTTTCCTTTTCTTTCTCAGTTCTGTTTTTATTTTCCTTTTCTATTTTCCTTTTATTTCTCATTTCTGTTTTTATTTTCCTTTTCTATTTTCCTTTTCTTTCTCAGTTCTGTTTTTATTTTCCTTTTCTTTCTCATTTCTGTTTTTATTTTCCTTTTCTATTTTCCTTTTCTTTCTCAGTTCTGTTTTTATTTTCCTTTTCTATTTTCCTTTTCTTTCTCATTTCTGTTTTTATTTTCCTTTTCTATTTTCCTTTTCTTTCTCATTTCTGTTTTTATTTTCCTTTTCTATTTTCCTTTTCTTTCTCAGTTCTGTTTTTATTTTCCTTTTCTATTTTCCTTTTCTATTTTCCTTTTCTTTCTCAGTTCTGTTTTTATTTTCCTTTTCTATTTTCCTTTTCTTTCTCATTTCTGTTTTTATTTTCCTTTTCTATTTTCCTTTTCTTTCTCATTTCTGTTTTTATTTTCCTTTTCTATTTTCCTTTTCTTTCTCAGTTCTGTTTTTATTTTCCTTTTCTATTTTCCTTTTCTTTCTCAGTTCTGTTTTTATTTTCCTTTTCTATTTTCCTTTTCTTTCTCATTTCTGTTTTTATTTTCCTTTTCTATTTTCCTTTTCTTTCTCAGTTCTGTTTTTATTTTCCTTTTCTATTTTCCTTTTCTTTCTCATTTCTGTTTTTATTTTCCTTTTCTATTTTCCTTTTCTTTCTCAGTTCTGTTTTTATTTTCCTTTTCTATTTTCCTTTTCTTTCTCAGTTCTGTTTTTATTTTCCTTTTCTATTTTCCTTTTCTTTCTCAGTTCTGTTTTTATTTTCATTTTCTTTCTCATTGGTGGTTTAATTGTATTTCCTTTTTCTTTAAAAAATAAATAAAATAAAATAAAATGTGGCTATGTGTTTAATTATGTTTTATTTTGCATTTATATTCTAATATCTGGTTTAATTTAATTTCCTTTTCAACACAAAATAAAAACTAAAAAAAGTAAAGAAACATGTTGCAATGTGTTTTATTCTGAAGGTACTTGATTCCCAGCCCACAGCAAAGCAAAGCGCAGGCGCTGTGTTGAATAGCGTGGTCACACTGACTGACAGCGCCTACAAAGCTGAGGGCCAACATCATATTCAGCAATGTAGGCGTTGTTCCCAACAACGCCAGGTAGCGACTGAGGAGGCCTGCTATAGCGAATCGCTACCGCCCGCGGCTGACGCTAGCGGCGCTCATAGCGCCATACTTCAGTCGCTCATCTGTCGCTACCTGGCGCTATTGATGAATCGGCCTCCCCGTCTTTAGAGATTCCTTTCCTGAATGAAAGATGGAGTAGGAAGGAGTTTTTTATATTGTAGGTAACTTTTAATGTCTTTTTAATGTGACATTCTAGACAAAGGTTTAAAAAGCAATTCCAGCCAGATAGCCCGTTTTTAAAGTCCCCCCTGCCCTGCTTGCCCTTGAGTAGACAGACGGGAGCGCACACAAAACAGGGAATGCCCTCTGGGTGGCAGGAGTTATCCGAGGAAAGATGACGGTGCCCAGTGCTGGAATCGCCCGATCATTGGCACTGTATTTCGGCCGAGGTTTTTTTATGTAACCCCCTGTCCTGCCTCAGCACCAGGTGTTTGAGGTCACAGTAGACAAAATTTATAGGGTGGATGCAGGTTTACTTAAAGTGGTCAATACAAAAAAAAAAAATCAATACAATATTTACCATTTCTGCCCCTCAGCTGCTTTGTCAAGCTCCTGCACTCTAATAATGACCCATTCCCATGCTTAAATCCACAGTATTTGACACACATACAAATCCCATGTATTCGGCACAGTGCATCTGGGACATACAGAAAAAGATCAGTAGGATTTAACATACAGACACGCTGGCAAAGAAGTCTGTTTATTTTCAGAACTGACGTTTCTTTACATTTAGATCTTGGTGGCATAAAAAAGTTAGTTTTAAATATAACCCTTTTTAATTCCTCCATCAGAATAGTAGCTCTTTCATTAGGACTGGGCAGAGGGGAGATCTTATTTCTTTCCCAAGCTCTTTATAGCCTAGGACTTTGATTTTCACTAACTATGCAGCAAAAGCACCCTCATTATCATGGTTAGGCCACTAAAATTGAGCAAAAAATACCCCGTCTATATTATCAATGGCAGTTTGGATGGTTTATGTGACTGGAAGACTGGAAGACAACTAAAAGGCAAACACTGGAATTGTTTTTATTTTGTGGTTTCTGATAAGAGATTTCAGTGAGTATTTTCAGTATTTGAGTTTCCCTCGATACAGGCATACAACATTTGTAATGAAAATAAATATAGTGAAAAATAGAACTGCTTTAAGATTCCATTACATATTCCCGAATGGCCTGCTGTGAGTATAAACATGTCATTGTTTAAAAGAAACCTTGTTCTAAAAATTGTATATAGAGTTAACATAGACAAATTGCTGGAGCAGCAACTCATGGCAAGAGGTCCTGATTTATTTAATGCTAGCTTCCCTAAATCTTTTGAGTAAAGCAGTAATATTCTAGTCTAAATAGTTGCAGATGACAGAGCTGGGAAAATTTAGCACATTCATAAACATAATAATCCTGACTTGAAACAGTTTTTGATAAACCTCCAGAGGGGATTCAACCTTTGACATTGGAATGCAGGCGGTCCCTCCTGCTGGCATTAGGAAATACTCAAAACTGCTACTACTGTATTTCTTCATTCTGACAAATGGCTTAATCTGTAGAAGGACTTAAATATCCCTTTCTAATACACAACAATTTGATTATTATTTGAAAAAGTTTATTTGATTAATTTGAATAGAGCTAGAATATAAAAAAACAATAAGAGGAGTAAGTACCTTGATGTTACATTTTTCTAGAAGGATAGAGAAACTATAACAAATAGAGGAAAACAAGACTAAATTAAAGTAAGTAGGAGAAGGAAAAATAAAGCCTTACCAGTAGAGATGGACAAACCCCTCAAAGTTTGGGTTTGGCAAGTTTGGCTGAACTATGTGAATGTAAAATCAATGGGGACCCAAACCTTGGGGGGGTTGCTGTGTCAAGGGGGGGGGGGGGGGAGGAGGGTGCAGAGTGTTCAGCAGAACCGCTGCTGTAACTGCCGGCAGTAATGGCAGCAGCAGCGGTGGCATCAGCGGCGCTTCAATCTGGCTCCAGCCAGGGCTACAAAAGCTAGATGAAGGATGGAGCAGGTGGTGGTGGAGAGAGAAGAGAGTTGAAGGTGTTGAATAGCGGTTTTGGATTCCAGGCTGTGCTGATATGAGTGATGAGCAGATGCAGAGCAGATGAAAAGGCAGTCCTGAGTTCCTAAAGGGCTTGCTTGTATAACAGGTAGTCCAGATTTGCTCCATTGCCGTTCAGCTACTCAAGAATGCTGTTTCAATGTGGCACAGTTAGTATGAAGCCAAAGTTATATTTTTTTGGCTGGAGATGGCTATAGAAAGCAAGGGGAGTAAATGGCAGAGGTTAATGTATTATGGTAGTGTGAGGCTGCAGTGTCTACATTAGTGAATGAGGGCAGGGTGTGGAGGGGTTGTAGAGCGTTAGAAAGAGATTGAAGGTTTGTGTGCAGAAGGGGTAGTGGTGAGGGAAGAGAGAGTTAATATTAGAAAATTATGAGCAGAGAGGAGAAGTGGGGATGAAGAGAGACTGCATATAGAGCAGAGGTAAGTGAAGAATAGGCCAAGTGTGTGTCCGTCTATTTGGCTAGAGGTAGCAGACTATTGCTTTGGGCCAAAAGAGGAAGTGAGCAATAGTAGCCTGGTGGTGGTTGGATTGTTGATGTCACACATGTTTATAGATGGGATGTCAGTGGAGAGGAAGTGGGTGGAAAAGTGGTGCAGGAAGAGAGTAGCAGTTCCAGAAAGGCGATAGATGATGGCAATATTTAAGTGAACAGAGACGGACTTCAAAAGAAGAGAAGGATATGGAGGGTAGGGCAGCGGTTGGGTTAAATGAGCATTTTATTTTTTTCTTGCTAGGTCTTGTGGCTAAGCTGTAAGCGAGGGAATGAGGCAGGTTTCAGTATAGGCCATAAAGTTAAAGAGGTTAGTAGTAAACAGGTCATGGATGTAAAAGTTAGATGCATACTGAATATGCATTCCACAGCACGCAAGTGACAGTGGCAGGAGTTTGTGGGGAGGGAGTGCATGTTCTGAGGTTGGCTATGTTCTGTGTGTTTGCAGGTTTGATACGGCAGTAAAGGTTTGTCTGTGATGAAGTGGGAGTCACAGAGGAGTAAAGAATATTAAGAAAATGGGACCAGCAGAAATTAGGAGCACAGAAATGAACAGGAGGTGACTGTGGGATGTTAAAGTAGCAGAGCATGTTTTGCAGGTGCATGTAGAAAGGGAGAGTGATTTAACCAGCGAGGTAAACTTGGGCGAGGACAGGTAAGGGGATGAAAGCAGTGATGTGGCGATATAGATAGACTTACCAGGTACAGGGGGATGCTGTGAACTTAGAACATTGTGAGTGAGAGCAAGCGTTGTAGGAGTGGAAAGGAATTGCTGTCCCTGGGACTACTTAGGGCCTGTGAATCTCCACCGTGGGTTGCGATCTCTCCACCAAGTACCAGACCTCCCATGCCCCGGGTGGTCAGCAGCTTGCCTCTTTGGTGGTGCAGTAGGGTTGTTTGTCCTCCTCTATATACCTATTTCCATATTCTGTTGTATGGTCCCCTACCCAGTTCCTGACTTCGGCACCGGGGAATCTTCAGGCCTCCCAGGATGTCCAGTGACTAAATTCGCTTTGTCATGTCACTTGGGCATGACACCCATGCTATTGTAAAAGCATCACCTTAACTGAAGACTAACTAGGACCTTACGTCCCTCAAACATCTTCAAATTGAGGTTAAAGGGCAAGTAAATTAAAGTTACCACCTCCTCATTCACTCATATGGTAGATAGTAAAGGCATCATATGATCGCCAGCAACCATTCAGGTTTAATGTTAGTACTCTCAGCAAACTCAAGTGACTGGCAGCCATACAACAAATGAGGAAGTGGTAGACATTAGCTTACTTGGCTTCAGCTCCCTTTTAAGCAAGGCCAACACTTCCTATATACCCCCAGAAAGGGGCCCAATGTCAAATAGGATGTCTCCAACAGCAACGATGAACAACAACAAAGCAAACAGGATCATGGGGTGCATCAAGAGGGGCATAGGTGCTCATGACCAGATCATCATTTTACCCCTGTACAAGTCACTGGTCAGACCTCATATGGAGTACTGTGTACAGTTCTGGGCACCTGTCTGTAAGAAAGGCATATCAGAAGTGGAGCACATTCAAAGGAGTGCAGTGACTAGAGTACCCTGAAAGATTGTAAAAGTTAGGTTTATTTAGTTTGGAAAAGTGATGCCTGAGGCGTGATCAAAAAACTATGTATAAATATATTCAGGGTCAATACAAAGATCTGTCTCACAATCTATTTATACCCCGGAGCGTAACAATAACCTGAGGGCATCCACTATGGTTAGAGGAAAGGTGCTTCCTCCACCAACATAGGAGGGGATTCTTCTCTGTAAGAGCAGTGAGGTGGTTATGAAAGATACAGTAAAAACATTCAAAAGTGGCCTGGATGCCTTTCTTGCATGTAATAACATTTCCAGCTATGGTTACAAGACCACTGGATCAGGCTGAACTGGATGGACTAAAGGCAGAGAAGGTAAAGCAAAAGTGGAGTGTAGACCAGGTGCAGTAGTCAAGAACGATGGGCCATGAAAGGTTAAATCATTATAATTGCAGTTTATCGCAGGGAAGGCAAATAAGCCAGATGTTTTTAAGCCCATGTCTGTTCGGTAATGATATTTCTACAGGTCCTTCAGGACAGCCACATAGAGAGCAGCTCATCCCCCTAGAGAGGAAACAAAACTGGGACAGGTTAAAAGTCCCACCGATTAAAGCAATAGATAGAGAATCTATTGGGCATTTCATTTTTTTTTTGGCTTGTTTAGAAGGTCAGATAAAACCAAAGCCTGTGTTCTCAAAGCACTTAGTACTTAGTACAAAGAACTAGGCAAGGCCTAATTCAAACCCTTCCTGCAAGGACCGCATGGGTAGAATTCTTATTCAGACTGTTGACTTCACAGTATGAAGAGAAACATTTTCACAACTTTAAGTAAATCTTCCTGGTTGTCATGACAACTCTAGACAACAGTCCTTTTAGGATCGTCACTTCGGTATCCAGGCAGCTAGTTTCAAGTTCGGAAGGCCTGAATTTTGGACTTGTCCCTGAATCAGTAGATCCGAAAGTAGATGAAGCTCCCATCCAGAGACATCTTCTTCAGGGCAGCAAACAAGCTTGTTCTGTGCCATAAGAATGACCGTTGCTGGTTCCGAGGCGATTTTTCTTACGACTTGGGGAAGAAGGCACAGGGAAAAGAACTTCTGGCATTTTGCATTTTTTTTTAAATCCCTGAAATTTAATGAAGCGTTCATCAATCCAGTCGACCAGTCCCCATGAACATGATGGGCACCTAGGTGGGCTTATCAGCCCTATCCACTGGCATCTGTTGTGATGATGACTGGATCTTATTGTTGCCAAGCTCTGCCTTCTCTTAAGACCCCTTTCAGTAGCAAGAGTCACATCCACTGCCCGGGTGAAGATCCTGCTCCGGTACTAGAGAAAACATCACTGTCACAGACCAAAACCAAACGCCAGAGAGCACACAAGCACATCCAGTAAGTCCATCACAGAAGCAGAACCTTTGAACCAGGGTCGCCCTGCCCCTAGCAGAGGTTACAGTCAAACTCGCAGCAGTGCTGCCGAACCCTCAAGGCCCCCTCCAACCTCTCTGCTGGGAGGAAAGTTCACCACCACAGCCCAGGTAGAAGAGGAATACACCCGGATTTGCAATGCCATCACACCATTGCGGTGTCCATGCTCATCCAATCAGCATGCTTGGAGCCACTGAGCTATGGACGTCTAACCCGATGTCTGAGCTCAGTGGCTCTGAGCGCACTGGCGTTCACAAATGGCCAGCACATGCGCCCTTGGACCGAGATTAAGGTAAGTGTTGCGCGCGACCTGGGGGGTTGCACACAGCGGGGCATCCCGATTTTGGATGCCCCGCTGGGAGGGAATGGATCACCCATTCCCGGGTCGATCCACTTTAACAATTATGCTCACCTCTTTTGAAAAATGATGCCTTCAAAAATGATTTATCACACATGCAGGTGATTTTTTTTTAGCCTCAAATACATACATCTTTAAAATATAAAGTAAAGTATAAGCATATAAATCATAAACACATGTGCCACATAAGGCATTCCCAAAACAATGACCAATGTTAAGTATCTCTGACAAGGCACCAGAATATAGACTGAATATAAGGGCTGAAAATAAGTTTTAATAAGCATTGAAATGTTCCTTTATTATTAGTATAAACTAATTAAAAATACACTATTACTTTTCCTGCATTTTTGACTGGTGGATTAAAAATGTAAAGCATTTACTGTATTGACGTTTTTAAAGTAAAACTATTTAGTGTGAATTTACAAAGTTAAGCCAGAGAATATATTGTTTAAATTATGAACTTCAGGATTTGAGTCAGGGGAGAGAGAGAGTGTATAAATGTACTACATTTTTAAACTACAATGCAAAACCAGACTCATTTAGTCTAGACATAAAAAATTCCATTTAGAAAATGCTTCCACAAAGAAATCCTTTCTTTGTCTATGTGGACAAATCTACTTTGCCCAACCTTTATCTAAACATAGAATGCTTTTCATACACATATTTTTACTGTTTTAATTTATCTAAAAGACCCTGAACAAATGGGGATCTCTCATAACAAAATATGGCATTAATATGCGAAGCAAGTTAATTAAAGTGTTTTGTCAAAAATGTCACAATAATGTTTAATATTTTTTGTAATATGAATGAATTAAATAACCTGAGTTTTCTTTTGGTTTCAGGGCAATGCTTTTCTATGTTTTTGAGAGGTCCCAATTTGGTCTGTTGCATTTAAAGGTTTATGATTTGGGGATAGTATAGGGCCCAGTTAACCCCCACTAACAAAAGCAGTGACAAAAGAGGGGATTCTAGAGGGGGGACAGTAGCGATTAAGGGGTTTATTCATCAATGGATAGCGGCAGGTAGCGCTTCGTAGCGACAGCTAGCGAACGGTGAACGTCGGGCACTGTACGCAATACCACATTTTCCAAAGCGATTCTGGTGAGAGACTCTAAAAGCACCATGTGACGTCCGATTCATCATCACAGACAGCTCAGCGTATACCGCCGGCTCACTTTTCTTCCATTTAAACAGGGTTTTCTTTTTATTTGTTTAATTTTTTTTTAATCAAAGCATTGTGTGACCTCTCCTGGCCTATTAAATGTCATTTTTGATTTTTTTATATTTTTATGCAGAATTGTCATTACAGATCTGGTATTAAAGTGTTAATGTCACAATGTAATAACAATTTAATTCTATGTTTTCACCTGCCACTACCTGTTGCTGACAAGGCACTACCTGTCGCTATCCCTTGATGAATAAAGCCCTGTAATAGCGACTCACGGCCGATCAGAGCGACCACTAGCGGTCACTCTTAGCGCCACTGTATCTGCCGTTACCTGGCACTAGTAATGAATCACCCTGCCCGTGATGATCTAGGTCATAGGGCTGTTATGTCTGTTCCCACACTACAGAGCCCAATAACGCGTAAAAAAGGTTTAAGTTCATTCATAAAAGAAATCAAACTCATTTCCACCATCAAAAATTTTATTGTCATGGGACTCCAGCCATGTATATATAAAATAAATTACTTGGAACAGCACTAGTGCAATTTATGTCTAGTTCATAATTATTAACTGGGGGCATAGCAATCCAGGAACAATCACTGTAAAATTTGTATACATCATTATTAAATAATTATTTAATTTGCAGCCATACTAATAAAAAACGGGTGAATTTGTACAACTTGGGTGAGCCCATCTCACCTACTGCTCCCAATGAATGTGACACCTAAAGAACCACTGCCAAAGGCATGACAGTTATTGAGCAAAATTATATGTGTGTCCAGCTTTTCAGCTTTATCATAGTATATTCATTATTCTATACAACAAAAGCATAAGGACTGAATAGATACAATGTACTATTCAAGTGTAGTTCAGGACCACTTAACCCAACACTAGTTAATCTTCACAAAATATGTAAGAAATCAGCATAAATTAAATAATATACTGTATGTTTCGCCTTAAAAGACGCACCTAGGATTTGGAGGAGAAAAATAAGGATAAAAATATTCTAAGCTAAATGTTGTGCTAAAACACGCCATTACAGGCAGTGTGGCATGCCCACATACTATTCCCATAGACAGTGTGGGATGCCTCCATCCCATTCCCATAGGCAGTGTGGCATCTCCCCCTTCCTATTCTCCATATAGGCAGTGTGGCATCCCCCCTCCCATTCCCTACATAGGCAGTGTGGCACCCCCCATACCATTCCTCATAAAGGCAGTGTGGTATTCTCCCCTCCCATTCCCATATAGGCAGTGTGGCATCCCACCCTCCCATTCCCACATAGGCAGTGTGGCATCCCCCCATTCCCACATAGGCAGTGTGGCATCCCCCCATTCCCACATAGGCAGTGTGGCATCCCCCCATTCCCACATAGGCAGTGTGGCATCCCCCCATTCCCACATAAGCAGTGTGGCATTCCCCCCCATTCCCATATGGGCAGTGTGGCACCCCCCCGCATTCCCATATAGGTAGTGTGGCATTCCCCCCCATTTCCATATGGGCAGTGTGGCACCCCCCGCATTCCCATATAGGTAGTGTAGCATTTCCATCCCCCCTCCCATTCCCCCATAGGCAAAAGTACAAAAAAGAAAAAAAAAGTAAACTCACCTTTTAATCCTCCCCGCTGTCTTCACCCAGACACACTCGGCTTGGTATAGCGGTGGGCGTGTCCGGCGATCGAGCGTCGGCCATGCCCACCGCTATTTAAGTCCGGGTGTCTCTGTCTGCTGGCACTGTGGGGAAGTGGCAGGGACAGTGCGAGCGGCGGAGCAGCTGCCTATACTAAGTAGGGTGTTCACTCAGAGAGGAGGCGCAGAGAGGAGGCGCTGGGGAGAAGGCGGCAGATACAGCCTCCCTCATCGCCTCCTCTCTGCGGCACCAGCATAAAGTGAACGCCAGTCTTAGTATAGCGGTGGGAGTGGCTGATGCTCAAGCGTCGGTCACGCCGACCACTGTAACAGGCTGGGTGTCTGGCACCGCGGAGAAGGCTGCCTCCGCCGCTTCCGGGACAGCGCGAGCAATGGAGAGGTGAGTAAACGTTTTGCTTTTTATTTATTTTTTTGCCCGCCTTCGCCCGACATTCCCCCCCCCCCCCCCCACACACACTTTTTGGGAAAAATAAAATACAGTATAAAACCCATAATTGGGCCACAATGTTACATTATTACATTAATAATAATATAAATACATAAATAAATAATTACAAATATAAAAACCTTGTAAATGCAGATAAATGTGCAGGACTTTTTGACTTTTGCCCTTCCCAGACAGATATTTACTAAAATCCAGATAACCCCTGCAGAGCCATCTCCAAGTTTATGCGGACACTTGGGTGATGGGGAGCATTATTTATGAAGAGAAAAGAATCGAACCAGCAAACTGATCTATATAATACCGCGCTTCAAAATTATCCACTTTAAAATCCAATAAAATAATAGCTCAACGTGTGCGGAAGTCCCAACTCCACAAGGTATAGTAAACAATTGAAGAAACACAGAGCTAACTAAAATGTCTTTTCATAAAGCTTTAAAGTGTCCAGTTGCGTCATCCCACAGTGCATACATCCAGTGAGCGCAAGTGTAACCACCACCAGTAAGCTTATACTCTTACCAGATGTTCAGTAAAAATGGCATTCAAAGAGATCAATCCTCCATAGATGCAGCACCGATTCGATCCCAAAACGATCAAACCCCAAACTCATGTCTTCTTAGGGGTTATGTAGATATATGCTCAGTAGGGATAATAGTTTAATCCCACATCGAGCACACGCTTTTCCTGATGCCGCGAACGAACCTCCCGCCCTGGATGTGCTCTCCAGCCAGCTGCTCAGTGTGTTATTTATGAAGCCTCAGAGGCGATGCAGCTGCCAGCTAGCGTCTTATCTAACGATCACAGCACCGTCTTATCTAACGATCACAGCACCGGGTGCTCTGGTTGAATCAGCACCAGTTGAAACCTGGCACTGTAGGACAAGATCTCAGAGAGAACAATAGGCAGAAATGGGTTATAATGTTTTATGCTTATAATTAATATTACACACATTTATTTGTACATAACTTGCATTGTGACTTGTCAATAATGAAAATGCAGAACATAGATGTCACCAAGTGTCTTTTTGGGGGGGTTATTTGGGTTTCATGGCTTCTTTTGCTAAGTAATGTGTAATTTGAACATCAACAACAGCCATAATGCACTGTAAAATTTGTTCCCAGCAAGGATTTCTTTTTTATGCTTTTCAAGGAGGAAAATAAATAAATAAATATGCTGTTCAGTGCCAGAAAACTGGCAGTACAAAGTGGCGCTCACTGGTGCTTGGATAATCAGCAGTTGAGTTGAACAGGCACTGACATAGGCCGGCAAATAGCTAATTCAACAATCACAGCAAATTGTTAGCATTCTGTGCTGCGACTTCTAGTGTCATTGTTGTCCACAGCGCAGTGCCAGAAAAGACAAAAATACCAGAGCTCCATAACTGGCACTAAAGTCACCCAAAGATGATAAATAAGGCCTAGAGTTTGTGTGGAATGATACTCCATACGTAGTGGTAAAATTGCATGTAGGGTGAATACTGCCAATTAATAGAAGGAATGACAAAGTATAGAAGGAATGATAGAGTAAAGAAAGAGAAGGAATGACAGAAACAATAATAGAAGGAAAGAAGAAAGAATAAGAAGGAATGGCAGAATGAACAGATAAAAGAAACAACAAATAGATGGCAGGAAAGAAAAGAAAAGAAAGAGAAGAAAGAGAGAAAAGAATAGAATACAAGGAAAGAAAGAAGGAACAGAAGGACTGACAGAAATAATAGATGGAAAGAAGAAAGAATAGAAGATAGATAGATAGATAGATAGATAGATAGATAGATAGATAAAAAGAAAAGGATAGAAGGAAAAAGAATATGAATGAATGAAAGAAAGAAAAATTGCCAAAAAAAAAACAGGTGAAAGAAAGCAAAAATATACATGAAAAGAAAGTAAGAAGGAAAAAAGAAAGAAAATAGAAGGAAAGAAACAAAGAATGAAAGGACTGACATAAAGAAAGACTCTCCTAAAGGCCAATCTGCCACTGGCTGACAGTCTTAATTTCAACACGGCCCTGCATCCTGCATAAGGGCTGCCCAGGGTAGAGGGAATGAGGTTGGCCCTCCCAAAGTGCCCAGTGCTACCTCCTGCCCTGACCCCCTGTATCTAATTATGGGCCTGATTTGTGTATTGTGTCATGAAAAGCAAATAAGGAAGACAATATTCTAACTCTGTCCTGTGCTGTGGTAATGTTCAGTTTAGGCATAAGGCAGTTTACAGGTTGGTTAGGACATGTTGAGCTCACAACTTATAGTAACTGGTACATAACACTAATCACAATGAACAATGTAATTCATGGTTTTAAAGAGTTATAAAAAATGGAACTGCTGATAACATGTCACATGTTCTTGTTATATATTTTTACCTTTGTGAACAAAGCTCAAAAAAGACATTGAAATATACCAATGTTATGAAATCCTATCTGTATAAACGGTTAGTCCATGCAAGGCAATAGTAAGTTAGCAAATGCCCATCCTTTATTTTCTGCAGTGTGCAGTAAATTCTGCAGCATATGTTCAAAATGTTGCCTCTCCTTTCCAATTTTCCATAAAAATATGGTCATTCAATCAATCGTCCTCGTGCCTCAGCACTCCCAGCATGAACAAGAATACAGATTACAACGGAAGGACAGAGGCCTGCTTCAGCATTTACTGCTTGCTGCAGTAAATGTTAACATATCAGGATTTGTAAAAGTCACAAAATCTAAACAATGACCAGCAACCAAAAATATTGTATGTTTGCCACCGTTTGAGTAATTCGTATTAGTTAACAGCATTCAAATAAATAGAATTATCATAACTCTTCCTGGCTGTGCTGGTCAAGCCAACACAGCGAGGACCCATGTGGGAAGGCTGATTTAAGACTAGCGCCACGTATTGCCATGTGAGTATCTATGTAGAGGCGCTTAGAGCGAACGCTAGTAGACACTGCAAGGAGGTGTTGGGTGCTGGGACCTAGCTTAACAGGCGGACAAGTGGCGCTGCACTATCCTGTCCAGCATTGATGAATGTGATGTCTGGAGGGCGCTGTAGAAGCGCTCTCCCAGAGCCAATTGCGAACACTAGGTGGTGTCCCGAGGTTAAAGTGCCCAAGACTACGCTGCATCTAATAATAGGACAATGCTGCAGTGAACGATAGGTAGAACCAGTTAAGCGTGTCCAGACTGAAGCCTGTCCTTAAGACAAAACTACACACAACCAACACTGGCGCTCTAAAACTGGGCGCTCTAGCATTGAGCACCAGAAGCTATATGATAAAAGTCTATTTCAAAACACATACACCAGCACAGAGTGAAAACATCTGGAATTACATTGTTTTAACACTGTGACAATGACAATGCAATGGCAGACCTGCACATACAATTCTGCATAAAAAAATAAAAAACAAAAAAAAACAATAAAAGTGTTTGGTTACTGGGCAGGAGAGGACACACAATGATTTGAGCCAAATATATTACATTTTACTTTAGCAACAGGCTATTTAAACACAACCAAGTGAAACACCATTAAAAATATATGGAAGAGCGACAGGTAATACATGTTGCTGCTGAACCTAGAGCATCTCTAGTGATACATGTGATGCTACATGATGCATTTAGAGGCGCTGACCAGATTGACTTTCTTAAATGTGGTTTTCACCCGCCGCTACGTGCCACTACGTAGCACTACCTGGCGTTATCCTTTCTTAAATAACCCCCTTAATTACATTGGGGTGCAGCACAGGCACACCCAAGTTCATGAATTATTTTGAAGATGGGCGTAATGTTACTGTCTCCATTTTTGCGTATGACCCCAGGATATGTAGCTCAATGTAGTCTATTGAAGGTGCTCACAAGCTTCATACTGATATGTACACTTTGAGTTTCTGGGCTTCCACTTGGCACTTGGGGTCTAATTATCTGCAGGCCCAATATGTCCTTGGGCAAGTAAAGATGGGTAGTCACTTGTTGAGAATTATCTTGGGGTACTGGTAGACCACAGGGTAAATAACAGTATGCAATGTTAAGCAGCTGCTTTCAAGTCCATCAAGATATCATTATACATTAACCCTTTAACTGATAGCCTAGAGATTTTGTCACATTCTGTTGCAGACCATTTTCACTATTTTGCGATATACATGTTCAACTGTGATTTTTGAAGAGATTTCCAGGGATTTAATATGAAGTGTCTTTTTTTTGGTGTTGTTTTGTTGTTTTTTTTAAGTGCATTCATGAATATTTTGGGGTGAAATATGTACAAAGAAATATAAAGTTTTTCAATAAAATCCTATTGCGTGTCAAAGCCCCATTTCTCCTGGTTACAACGGTACCACATATGTATTGGTAGACAATCCCTTTCCTGCCCAGGAGACTCCCCCAGACTGAAACAGTATTTTAGGAAATTTTCAGATAAAATACAACTGCTATGCGCACCTTGTAGTTTTTCAAGAAAAACAACCCATTACATTTAATATACCCCTCACAAACTATATATTTTCTGGAAGTACAGACCTTAAGCTTTCTAGATGTACCAGGCTTGTTGACGTGGGGACAGCCTTCTGGAAGTAATCCCTCAATGAATTCCTTGGTTGCACAGGGTTTCTCTAAAAACAGAATAAAAAAGCAGAATCAAAGCCACATTTTCCTAAAAAATCTGAAAAGGAAGGTCCTCTAATCAGAGTAATACCCAATATGCATAGGTATTGTCAAGGGAAGGGTTGCCAAACACACCAAAGTAAACATACACATAAGGATAATTTTACCTGAAAATTTCAGCTCTGCAAAGTGCACACCTTGCGCTTTTTCAACAAAAACAACCCTTTGCAGTTGAAATGCCCCCCCCCCCCCCCAAAGCTGATATTTCCTGAAAGTACACACAAGGTGTACCCAGCTTGTTGTACTGAGCTCATAGCTCTACAAGTAATCCCTCAAAGAATTATTTGGTTGCACAGGGTTTCCGTAAAAAAGTATAAAGAAAAAAAGCTGAATAAAAGACTAATTTTCCTAAAATATCAATAAGCAAACAAGAAAGAAAAAGCTAAATCTAAAAGCACAAGGTCTCCCAAGAAGAACAATACTCAACATGTACTTTTACCCCTTTTAACTGCCAGGCTACTTGAGGGTTTTGTTACCCTCTGTTGGCACATCACTTTTCAATATTTTGTGCCATATTTAACTGTGATTTTTGCAGAATTTAGCTAAATTTCCCGGAAAATTTTCCTTTCATTGAGCGGCTCAGTCACTATCTTTCCTCTCCTGTCTGCATCCTTAGAGATGAATTCAGAATTATGAATTCTCTTTCAGCTTTTAATCCCCACCCAACTGATCTGGTCCATCAATCAACTTTCAGAACAAACCACTCTCTTCCAGACAACCTGATTGATTGCCTCTCTCTGCAGCTATGAGGCTGGATATGCTCTTAGCCTGCAGCATCTCTCACCCTCTTTTTCTTGCCACATTATGTGCTGGCAGTAATAACTAGAGGCACAATAATGCACTTATTTTTTTAATATGATATATGTAAAGCACACATTGTGCTTACATCGCTGTTGCCACACCCGCTGTTTCTCCTAATTTTTCCTCTGCATATACAATGCTCCAATACTTTTACAAATAATAAAGGAAAATGGAAGTTTGGCACAGTGCAACGTGTAGCTCAATACAATGGGACAGCAACTGGGCTTGCCTTTAGTATAACTTTAACCAAGGCCTGTCCCCTCGATTCAAAGAGCAAAAGTTAATTGATTTCGGATCGAGATTCGTAAGTTTGGGTGGGTGTTAGTCATTTTTTCCTGTTTTTTTGGCCATTTACGACTCGCACGAGCCTACGTTCGAATGCGTATATGCTCTTACGATCATCGCAAGTTCGTTCCTAAATTTTAGGATCAAAACATAAAACTTAGGATCAAATCCTAAAACTTAGGATGAAAACGTAAAACTTAGGATAATTGGATGTGTTTCGGTGTGATTCAGAGAACAGTTTTCAAACCTCTAAATACGTTTTAAAAGAAAGCCACTGCCGACACCTTTTAGCAGTCGGATTGCTGTTCTTGAACAGGTTTTTTGGCTATGTGGAGGAGTCTGCGCGTCTTGAGCTGCAATGAACTGCATATATCAGCATGGCCGAGCCCATAAATTGTATTGCAATGCATACCTGATTCATGTATGCCTTATAAAAGCATTTTAATGTGGACCTTAATTAGTCCTTTGCATGTAAACCTTTATTTGGCAATATATTTGCGTTAATTAAAGAAACTTATGTCCTTTGTTATTTATTTTTAAATTGATGTACTAGAATAATATTTTTAGATTGCATTTATTGGTGTAGTTGTTTACCTTTGCTTTGTTTAATTATTTAAGCACATCTTTGGTCAGATGCATCACACTTACTGAGGAGAGGAGAGCGGGATAAAGTGCAGGATGTGGGTTACTGCTGTATTTTGCACAGACACAGCAGAGCTGGGGGCACGGAAACGTCAGAAATCAAAGAATCCAGAGCAACACAGTCACAAGGCCCTTTCTGTTTGCAGGCTGCCCGATAATACCTGAGCCGCCATCTTGCCTGTTTCTAGGCTCATAACATGCAGAAGTTGCTGGGTGTTTTTTAATATTTGAGAGCAATCTGTATGTAGAGGGTGTGGGTAACCACACCAAAAATTTAAAGTTGTACCATTTGAAGCCAAAATATAAAAATTAAATCCACAAGTAAAAAATGCAAGTTAAGTAAAAATTAAACAAAGTTAGATTTACTTATGCAAATGCATCCATTAATGGTTGGTTACTGCAAAATGAATGAAATAAAGAAAAATAAAAGACCAAATATTTAGAATGCACTTTAATGAGGTAAGTTTGTAGTGCGCAGCCGCAAGATCAGAAGGATTTACGTCCAGACAAAAAAGGAAAAAGGGCAAAACCAATGTTGCAACCTGAGAAATGAAACGGAAAAATCAGGATGGAAACTGACATAGGTCTGATTCCCGAACTGCCATACGAACGGACGTACATTTTAGGATAGAAACGTATTTGCTTATAGAATCACTCGCAAGTTCATACGAACGCACGAGCGGACGTGAAAAATAGGATGATCGGCACCAAAATCCAAGCTGTTACATGTTTCTTTGAATCAACCCATGTGTGTTTATTATTCCCCCTGTCTTGCCAGGTGTTCGCCTTTCCGATTTTGTCCTTACCAGCAGTCTAGACACTCCTACTGGCTGTTTTACTGATTGTCTCTGATTGTCTCTAATGAGGGTGATGTGGGGTGTTGTGCTCCTTTAACATTTAAACCAGCCTATGTCTTGTTCCACAATAGGCTCATGTTTTCCACTATTGGGAGGTTCCTTTTTGTCAAACCAGTCCATTTACCTCCTCCTCGCTCCAGTGGTGTCCTTGGCCGATGCACCGAGCTGACCATCACCTGGGCAAAGCGCCTGCCTCGGGAGCCGGCTCAGGCAGTTTAACACTCCTGCAGCCACTAATGCATCCCTTCTCATGTGTGTGGGTCTATAATGTGCTTCAGCAGTGGAGGGATTTGAAACAGGCCAAAGAGCCCAGAGAACTCCTTGAACTTGTGCCTTGTCATTTGGTTGGACTGATCTTCACCTGTATGACTCCCAGATATGTTTGGACCTGCCATAACCACTTTGTGGATCTCACCCACCTGCAGTCCCAGCTCTCAGAGAATATTGTTTGTGCTATCAAGTCCTGGGGGCAAACATGTCTGGTGATGCAAATCCTATGTCACTGCTAATGGGGGCTTGACTAAAGGTGAATCAGCAGCGCAGATAAGGCAATACTCTTTATTCTGGGTTTTGCGTACTGGTGAATCTGACACTAATCTTGCCCGTGTTTCCTGCATTGTGTTCTGCCTCTTGTTTCTGCTGGTCTCCTCTTCCCCTGTGGTTACGGGTCCACTGTGGAGTATCAAGCTTTCCACATCCCTCACATGGTCAGCCTTTTACAACTTTGGTGGAACAGACAGCCATATTCTGTCAAGAAAGTGCTATCTGTTTCAATCTGCACCTTTGCTTTCATGCCATATGCCTGCTCTCAGTCTGTAATCTTGTTCCCAGGCTGTAATCATGCCTCCCAGATATACTCTTGCTGCCAGGATCCTGTGCTTTTACTGTATATTAGGTCTTAGTCTGACATGTGTCCCCAGTCTATACCCTTGCTCCTGTTTTATACCCCAGTCTTATACCCTTGGCTTTCTCGTGTTCCCAAGTCTAGGAGCAGTACCACGGTGATCCCTGCCTGCTTTTACAGGTCCTGACAATACGGCAGGTGTATCTATTTTTTCTCCTTTTAAGAAGTGCACCCTGAAACTTACCCACAGTTTCTGTATGCAGTCTGAATATTTGTATAAGAGTCTTTATTCCAGCACTTATCCTTGAAAATCTAACACAGTCTTGTAACTCATTTTCTTATTTAAAATGCTATTTTTTCTAGGTAGAGGAGTTTCTTGGTATCCATACAATTATGTGAGAATCCGTTTTTAGTGTTTTTGGACATATCTTATGTGGTTATCCCACAGGCAGTGTTCATCCACCTCAAACTCTTCTTTGAGTTTGAGTCTGATTCTTTCTCTAAACCACCCACTTTCACATTTCAGTGCCTGATGCAGCTGTCAGTGACCAGTCAGGTTCACCAGACCTGTCAGTAGCCAGTCTGGTTTTCAGCAAGATACTGGGATTGAGTGAACCTGGAAGTAGGAAAGTGTGACTGGTATGACTTGTGGTGTCGGACTAAGTGGATCAACTGTAATTTTAGTGTTAATGGTAGAATTTAGCTATACAATATTTCACATTTTATTAAATGACTACTTGCTGTGATCATCAATATGTGGAAGCTTAAATACATTTGGGCAACAAATCATTAGTTATGCCAAAACTGTTTGATTTCACCAAAGACAGTTATGATAGTTTGAACCTCCAAATAAAAGCCTAACCATATCTTTAAGAGACGAGCCTGGACCCCTTCAGAATCACCTTTAGAATGGTTCTTTACAACTTTTGTGACAACTATTGTGATTACAGCACAGCCCTGAATAGTTTATAAGTTGTATGTAAACACTATCAATTGAAGTGACTCTGGAACCCGAAAGGCTCAATTGGAGGCTTCAGAGCATGACTGTAGGTAGGCCCCTATTGGAATAATTAGACTTGTCTTTATTTTTCCTAGAAAAAGTCTTAATATTTATTCCAACTTAAAAATGTGTGGGGCTTCATTTCCAAAAATACAACTAGAAACTATGCTGTTTTTCAGGGGGTAAGATTTAGTGACAGAAGTAATTTATTTACAGGTTAATCACATTATAAATAAACAAAGTAATAAATAACCGATACACAAAGTTAACAAAAGGGTTGATTCAGCACTAGGTGAGAAAACTCTTTAGTAGAGAAATCTACCATTCACCTTCACCTTCCAAATAAGTCTGCAACCCCCAATCTCCGCTGCTAGCTTCGCCTATAGACAAGCCCCCGTCTGCCGGGACGCTAAACACGCCTCACCGGGCACGGTTGCCCCCAGGACTTTATAGCACAAAGGATGCAGACTTATGAAGGGGAAGGCAGATGAACCAGGAACGAGACTGGGCAAGGTCAACCAAGCAGAGGTCATACACGGAAGATCAGTCCAATGAAACGCGGCACCAGAGGATGAGACGGAAGAATAGTCAAGTCGAGCCAAAGGTCAAAACCGGGAGATCACGGGTACGCAGTACAGTGGAGCAGGCAATTCGTAGTCAGGGAAACAGGCTAAGGTCGGTCCAGGCAGCGATCAAGGATGGTCATACACAGCAGGATAAACGAAGACAGAGCAGACACCAATTCACACCCAGCAGCACGCTATCACGGGCCAGGACCAAATGTGATGGAAACACCTTTATAGGAAGTGGCAGACATGATTGAGGGACATGATTGGTGCATTCTAGGATACTAGGACTGATAGCTTCATTCAACCAATAGGGCGTTCCGCCCAGAACCACCTTGGGCTCATTGGCCCAAACCCGGAGCCTCCCTCACACCCACAGGGCTCATGGGCCCAGCGCTGAGCACGACGCAGGACGTCGGGAGCGCGCCGCGATGCCGGGGACGCGGCCACTCCAGGCGCCGCTCGCGGCGGAACTGCCCGAGCCGCCACTCGCGGCGGAAATAGCCGAGCGGCCGTCAGCGACGGAGGCCGCCGAACAGCCGCCCGTCGAGGACGCAGCCCCGCCAGAGCTCCGGCTGACCGACCGCAGATGACGCGGGACCGAAGGCTGGGTGAGTAGCTCGTGACATACATTCTTTTGAAAGAAAACATTTAATCTAGTGATTTTGTCCCTCTGAGCAATTCAGCACCATAATTAGCTGTGCAAATTTTATTAAAAAAATTGCACATTTAAATAAGTTGCTTAGTTATTCCAAGTAAAAGCATTTTCTCTCCAAAAAATGTGAGTAAAAAATACAGTACTGAATAGCGCCTATAAATTAAGCAAACTAACATGAGTTTATATCGTTGGATCTTAGGAAACTGCTGCCATGCGTCCCAAGACTAAGCAAATGTTTCTGCATTCCATAAAAGAATACACAAGAATTCTGATCTGGTGACTTCCTGTATAGACACAGCTAACGGAAAAGGTTTCAGATTTAAAGAGGAGCAACCACTGGCCTAAAGACTAGTAGACTCTCAGGCCAGTGGTGTCCCACACATGCACCATGGGAGTGAAGGAAAGATGAGTTTTACAAGCAATCTAAAGGAATACACACAGCTGGGCAACCCGAATCAGGATGCCCAAGACACGAGAAACAAAAACTGTAATAGTAAAAGGCCTGAGTTGTGTTCCTCTTTAAGTATTCATGATTATAAAACCAGTATTAAAATGCTTTGTGTGTTTTCTTCTGTGATTACACAACTTGGTAAAAGTATCAACATAACATAATTTCTTTATCCAATAGTAAACAACTTTGTGAAACAAACCAGTTGCATAATTGGAAATTGCTACACATTGCTAGGCACAGATGTGCAGTATAGTTATTTTACATTGTTAGAAAATTTAGGACCTCTTTACGAAAACATATATGTCTAAAGTGTTACATACTCCATACTGCATTTCGGGATTTCTGGTTTTCATGCAAGTGCCGATTTACTCTTACCATACACATATGTTATAGTCACATGATATACTTTCTGAAATGAGGATTTAGTTTAGTATTTAGTATAAGAAGGGCAAGGCTGTACTAGCATACTACCATTCCAAGGACCTTTCTCTCAGGGCAAATGACAGCTGACACCATCTTTTTCAAAGGGGTGTTTCCTATTTACTTCTGTCTCCAGGTCCCCACAGGCACACTTACTGATGTCTCTTCAGGTCCCCACTTTTTTCATTTAAGGTTTTTGCATAGTGGGTGGAAAAATGTACGTCACGCACATGAAAATGCATTCAGCGCACTTTTAATCTAAGTAGGAATGTGAAATGCGAGCTGTGGTTTCCTATTCATATATTAAAGACATATTCAATAGTACCCAAATAGAGGTGCTAGGTATATATGGCCAAAAACAAAAATCACTAGATATCCATCTGTGAACCCCCACTGTGAGCTGAAATATGCTATTTCAATATGCCCCACGACATTGGGGGGGAAATGCCAGAAATTTCCCATCTACTGCTCTGCTTAAATACTAACATGCTCTCCCACTGACAGCTGTCAGTCTGACACTATAATCCTCACTGTGAAGTTGTTACATGAATTTAATTCATGCCTCTATTTTTGCTAAGTTGTGCTTTTCATTTTTTTTTTTTTGGCTGCCTGTGACTCTTCAGTATGGGTAATTAGCCTGACTTCTTGTCTGTGGCTACCCCAAACCGACAGGATGAACAAATCCCAGGACAGTGAGTTTTGTTCCAATAGTAAACATTTTAGTGAAACAAACTAGTTGCATAATGGCTATACATTGAAGCTGAAGCTAAATCTTACAACATTTAGGTGTTTAGGACACATGCTAATGTGCAGTAGCTAACCAATGTGTAGGTCACAAAAGGTTGTGCTTTTAGGTTTTTGTTTTTGTTTATGCAGCCTGTGACCCTCTAAATAATGGGAAATAAGTCATGGGTACTAGAGCCAGAGGGTGCTACTGGCATGGAAACCAAACTAGGGAGAACCAGATGGGTGTTCACTGGTATGAAAACCGATCTTGGGGATGTCACTGTCATGGAAACTTCAAACTGTGATCACAATAACATATTTTAGTTTTTAAACTTCCTGTGTCTGGTAACTGATCATGTATGGAGTTGGGCTTTACATACATCACTACTATATTTTCAGTATTAACTCAAAAGTCTCTATAGCACCATATGTAAATCACCCTTTTCATATCTACTTACATAAATTGTAGGTGTTAGTCAAATGTTCCTTCTGGAGATCGTACTGATTATATAGGATAAATTATATGTTTAAAAAAATACCTCTGTAAATTAAGAGCAATTCTGCAATTACTATTGCAAAGACAGGGAAGGGGATTTTTATTTCTTGGACCTAATTATGCGTTGAGTCAGATGTTCTTGTATACTGCACACTTTGTCCAAATTTCAAAAAAAAACTCAAATAATACTTATGTGTTTGTACTGTAAATATGCACTCATTTTAACTGTCTTCCATCTTCATTGTAAGTTTTTTTTGTTCTCTGGGTGGGTACTAATGTTGTCTATACTGGACAAAAAATAGACAGCATATAAATGTATCAACTTTTCTTAATTAGGGGATTCTTAATAAAAGTGGATCAAAACCTGTGATTTTCACTATCTTGGTTCATCCCACTGGTATTCTGATTTGGGATGCCCTGCTGTGTGACACCCTGTTGGTCATTATACATACCTCACCGGCATTCCCATGGTCCAGGCGTGGCTGCAGATTAACTGAAGAAGCTGAATGATAGCCTAGCTGCATTTAAGTAGTACGCCCCCATCCAGTTATAGCAGGCTCAAATGTTCAAAGTCCAAAACGATGCAAGAGATACAACCGCTGGCTGTGCATGTGCCATTCGGCCCGTTGATGAGGTAAGACTATATGGGTCTGGCAGGGTTGCACATAGCGGGCCTCTTAAATCTGGATCCCCCAGAGGTGGATGTCTAACTGAACCTAGCATCTTATAGAGACGAGGTCCAGTTTTGGTTCACTTTAACATAAACACAATTCTCCAGTCCTTTCTCTTCCTAATACTTTTTTCAAATCACAGTTGAGCCCAGCTAAATTAAAAGTAATTCAAATATAATTCAAAATTGTAGCTAATTTAGACATGTATGACTACAGTCATCGAAAGAGAATGAATGAAGTTGTTCATTTATAACATTATGGCAGTAGAGGTGAACTAACATAATAAGCATCTCAGATTTCTTGTCCAACATCTAATTTTCTAAAGAAAACACCATGTGCATATTTTGTGGGAGCATGGACCAAGTGAGTAATTTTGCTGAATTTTGGGAAGGGACTGTAAGCAGAGTTTTAGTCATTTTTGCCTGGAGGTCTGCTGTAACTTGTATTAGTGCAATTGCATTAGTAGAATTAGTACATTACAAAACATCAACTTATGGAAACAGCAAATATCACAGTGCCAACTAAAAAGGTTTAAATAAATAACTGTTTAATACAGGACATACCATGTATAACTGATATGTACTGTCTATAGTTACACTCTTACTAGACTATTATTTGCCTAGTGTTAATGATTTGACTGACAGTGAAACTTTTAGCATCATCATGGTGCCTGTGGTTACAGTTACCATCCAAATTCCCTAACAGCCAGCAGTAAGCAAACAGTATAGATCTGAAAGCACAACCCCCCACAACACAGCTCAAACTAGATGTTAATATGATAAAGTAATCCCTGAAACAAAGAAGCCAGAAAACAGAAAAACAGAGACACAATTGTGTGCGATTACTAAGAGTGATAATAAATTAAAAACATACGTAGATTTGCCACATATCTTTCGCTGGTACCATTGTTTGCAGTTTGTGTAGTATTGCTTGTTGGAACCGATAACCTTCTGAACTGCACACACATTCGGACTAAAACAAGAAAAACATAAATGTAGTATTGCTGTTTGTTTAAACTTTATAATTATATTGCTATTAAACAGAGTAGTGCAGTAGAATAGAAACTGCACCTCAGAAGAATCATCTAACTAGCTAAAATGTGTATATTTAATCTTTACTTACATCAGCTTAATATATTCAGTTTGGCACATTAGTTACCAAGTAACTTTACTATACAAGACCTACCAATCTATTACACTATTGGTAATTCAACTTATACATTATACAATTCTCAAATTCTCAAATTACAATTTACATCCAGAGCAATATGTTCAATAAATTAAAGTATTTAAATCTTACCCATGCTGCCTTCCTCTAATCCGACTATGTCGCAAGACGTTTTGGTAGGGAGATATTGCAGTAACTCCTAATGTGGCCAACAAAATGCTGGCTAAGGCTAGCAGCATAATATGATTCATTTCAAGCAGTAAGGGTTGCGAACTCTCACAGCTCTAAACTAAAAGCCAGGGAACATAAGCTGTGCTGTGTTAAATAGACCAAGAGCAGGAATGGGAGGGGAAACAAGCTACTGCTGCAATCTGAGCCTGACTTTCCAGGCTAACACTTTGGGGAATATGTAACCTCTTGGCTGCATTGCTGAAAGAGTTTTAGAAATTGAAATGGTACAATTTTTGGAAAGGATCTGTACTGGATTCTGTCATATCTCTAATGTTAAACCTAGTCATCATTGCTATCACAGAATTATGCACTGCAATGTTAATGTATATTTGGATCAGCATTTGCAAATAGCTTAAACATTTTGCCTTGTGAGGTTTTTGTGCTTTCTTCTGCTGAAGCTTTTTACAAAAAAGTTAAACTCATACTGTTCCTTTTGTGACAAAGTAAATCGATGAATACAAGAAGAAGGAAATACGTTTATTAATATCTATCTATTATAATTTACAGACCTATTAATGGTTAACTGAAAAAAAACATTCAATAAGAATTAGTGGACATTGTAAGCAGGAATATTTAAGTCTTTGCTATATTATCTTGTCCTTTGTGCTTTGACACTGCAACTGAAGAACAACATTCATCCTTTACATGTTACTATGGGAGAACAATAGGCAAAGCATAAGAAGTAACACAGAGGTATGGGCGCCACATGGAATGTTTCTTTTCTTCCCTTTGGTTGGTAACTTACACCAGGAAAATAGTTTTAGAATGTTTTAATTCTGTACATCAACTAAACTCTGCTGAATAAATGAGCTTGGATGTCTGCATTTTGAAATCACAAGACTGTCACACATCTCAGAATCTTACATTCTGCCTCACCAGGAACTCTGCAGAGAGATCCAAAGGAACATTACAAAATAATGGACCCTGTTTTAAAGCAAACCTCCAGTCAAATACATCTTTACCAATCACCCCTGGGAGATCCTGATTTAGGGTTAAAGAACCATAGCATGGCTCACTGGTGGAGCAAAGGGGTGAAAGCTGAAATGTAGGTGCTTAAAATCCACAGGTTTATCTGCATTGTAAATTGGTTTGTGGCCTCAGCACAATGCAGAGTTAAGTCAGAGTACAATCATGTAGACTGTGTAGAGGAGCTTCATTAAAGGATGTGTGTAGGTATTTATAAAAAAGAATATACATACCTCACTATGACACTGACTCATCCTACTTGTCCTTCTGCTGTTATCTGTGATGTTGACAGCAGCTCTGGCATGCTTTTGTCCACTGCCGATAATCATCTCATCAGTGGATAGTAGCATCGGGCACCCCATGCTTTCAGTCAAAATGTAACATCATGCACCAATCATATTTGCTATAGAGTTAATCTGCTTTATGATAAGGTGGGGGGCTTTCTCTTGTTCACCGCAGGCAGCAGAGAGGCTAGCTTCACCCAAGAAGGTCAAGTGAGTATAGCCTTTTTTGATGCTCAGATAAACTATTGACTGCAATACTGAAGCATGGCAGCATGTTTGTGGTTGAGGTTAAAAATGTTAAATAGACGAAGTGCAAAGTTACAGTAATGAGCAGGAACTTCTAGCAAATCTTCACGCTGCACCTATGCCACTTTTAGTAAAGAAATAACAATACAAGAAGTTGAATATTTCCCCATAGGCATGTACTGTCTGCAGTAGTGCTAGTGTATCCAAAAAAACATTTTCAACATACCCTGAAGACATTTGGAATAGCTGAAGAGCCTGTACAAGCCTAAGGAATGTGTATTTTAAAAATCACTAACTTGTTTTATGATAGTTGGTATTTTTATTTTTTTCAAATCCCAACATGTTAACATGGGAATATATTTTAAAGTAAAAGTACAGCGTTGTTGTAATGACACATACAGATACTATACCAGTTAAACAATTAGGTGCCAACAGTTATATACTTTCAGATATATTTTTACAAATCACTTGTAAAAACAGGTTAACATAGCCCCAACAGTTCATACAATGAAAAAGCAAAACATAAGACAAAAATGTATTTCAATTGCAGGGGTTGCCCCTTCTCTTTTGCCCCTCACAAATATTTACTGTAATTCTTTGAATTTGCTAAATAAACGTTGTATATAAAGTCATTGTCCAGGCTACAAAAAAACTGTTATACTCACCTGTCCCCCACAGATGATTGTCCCTAGTTCCGTGATGAGGACCTTACCTAATCACCAGATCCGAGTCTCACATCTCCTGGATATGATCAGCAGTCACATCTGCCTTGGCATCAGTGGTCCTGCCCCGGCCATCAGTTACAGTGATGCTGTATTGCAATAAAAAGAGGGGGCATGCCATCATCATTGTGTCTGCTGGAGGGGGGAAACATCCCCTGTATTGGTTGGTTGGATCAGAAGCACACCACTGACACAAGTATATATATGCACATAAAAGTTGTATTGAAGTTTTCACAAAAGAATAACAATATTTACATAGATAGTATACAAAATTTGAAAAAGGATACAGTCAGCAAATATCTGTGGACAATAGGGTTCACATTGTCATCAGGAGCGGTCTATATCACCTCCAAGATAATAGGAAAAAAAAGATATGCATGTATATTAGCTCTATAACTAGCCAAGATGCTATAGTACTATGGTAACCAAGCAATTCTCTTGTAGTCTATGGGGTGATTTGTTGTCACGATCCTGATGAGGGGTATGCGTGCTAGGCGCTGGGGACTGAGTCAAGGAAATAGGTATAGCCAATATCTATACACACAGTATATGCAGTGAAAATATTCTGGTCAGTCCAAGAAGGCGCCCTGTTGATATACTGAGGCCATATACCAGATGATAACCCAAGAACATATGCAATACAATATATAATCATGACGCCATTAATCATAACAGAATAATAATCAATCACATAATTGTCATTACTCTAAGACAGAGTGTAACCTGGATCGCAATAAGAAAATGCCAACAGGCATCAGGATCGTGACAACAAATCACCCCATAGACTACAATTGGTTGGTTACCATAGTACTATAGCATCTTGGCTAGTTATAGAGCTAATATACATGCTTATCATTTTTTCCCTTTATCTTGGAGGTGATATAGACCACTCCTGATGACAATGTGAACCCTATTGTCCACAGATATTTGCTGACTGTATCCTTTTTCAAATTTTGTATACTATATATGTAAATATTGTTATTCTTTTGTGAAAACTTCAATACAACTTTTATTTGCATATATATACTTGTGTCAGTGGTGTGCTTCTGATGCAACCAACCAATACACTGCACGTTACAGAGGTACCAGGTGGCGAGGTACCTCAGGACCAGTATAAGCACCCCCCCATTTTTGTACTCAAGGTATATCTAATCATTTGGTGTGCCGACTTCCAACTATTAATTTTGTCTCGGGGGGAAACATCCCACAATGAGGGCTAATGTGAATGATGGTCAGATGCAGAACTTGAATCTGATGTGCAAGTAAGAAAGGTAGCTCCAACTAAGAACAATAATCTATGGGAGATAAAAGGTAACTGTAATTTTTAAAATGTTCTTCCCTGCCACAGTTACTGACTGGAAGGGAGAGCCTTGTGGGTGATGGGTCCTGGTTTCCACTGCTGCGGATGGCACATGGAAACTGTTGCCCAGTCCCCAAGCTCCACCATAAGGGATGATGTCTAAGAACCACCCCGGTCTTGCCTAGAGCCCTCGTGCAGGGCAGGATATGTTTGCAGTTGGGGGAGCGCAGATCCTTCCCTGGTGAGACAAGAGTCTGAGCAGACAGCAGTGGTCACCGGATAAAGGAGAGGCAGATGATGTGTATAGCCGGGGTCAAAGAGATGAGTGGTCAGGAACGTGAGCTGAGTTTGAGCATGTGTTATCAGTCCAAAGTAAGGGGTAATCTGAGAGGCCAGGCCAGATGTCATACACAGGAAGACAATCGTTAGGGGGGGTAAATCTGAAAGGCAAAATCCAGGGGCAAAGCGAAGGTTCCTACACAACAGGATCATCAAAGTCCAAAGAGTTAATACAGAAGTGAGGTCAGTAAGCAGAGCCAGGGTTTGTGCATGAGAATTCCAGGGTTGCATAGGTTCCAAGCAAGGTCACAGGAAGAACTGCTCTTTTGGCATCAGGGAGGTCAGCTGATAGATCAGCTAACCTAACGTTCTCAGGGAGGTCAGCTGATAGATCTGTTGACCTAACGTTTCAATCCCTAGTAGGAGGTTGGGATTGCATAAGACCTATTGTCTTTGCATAGCCCTGGAAGGTTGCAAACATACAGCAGCCCGCAGCCCGCATCCCGCACACACGTGCAGGAACAAGGATGCACGTGGGTGCCGGAGCCTGTGCAGACGAAGAGCCAGCCAGTCTGGAGTCAACAGTCGCAACTCAGAGTGCCAGGGCTGCTGACTGGCCACCAGAACAGGGTAGTAATACACCGCCCCAGAGCCTGCAGCACGGCCCATCGCTGAGCCGGAATATGACATTCCCATTTTTAAAAGTTAATAATAAGCAAAAAATAAAGCAAAAATAGCACCATCCCACTCTCAAAGCTTTCTGTCCTTTTTCTCTCTGGTAGAGTACTAGTATTAGGTCTATCTGTACAAAAATACTTTATTTAGAATCATATCATAGCAAAATACCAATAACCCCAATCCTCCTATTCCCTAAGACAAATGTAAAAAAATATTGAGCAATTTTGCCATTATAAATATGAGGCACTTCCACTTCTGCACACTTCACTTACAGTCCACACACTCGACTAGGAGAGAGGAACTGTTCACCAATAGCCATCTTCATGTTTGCCCCGCCTCAAGATGTTATCCTCCTGCTGGGGCACAGAGACACTACCCCAGGGGCAGGCTAACTTGATGTCATTGTGACACGCAGGCTCCCTGCAAGTAGCCCCTCCTCCAACAGGTGAGCTCATCATCAGATGATATGCAATCGAGAGTCAGGAAGTTTCTGCTCTGTACAGAAAACGTACCAGTAGGTCTACACTGCTAAGGTTAACCCATTGTTGCTAGAGAAAGCAGTTTTCTTTTGTAACACAAAGTAGAAAACAAATAGAAAAAAAATAAGCACATTGGGGACATTATTTTGGTACACAATAATAGAAACTTTAAAAACTGCCAATGAAAGTGGAATTACCCTTTAAATTGTGACATTGTATGATGTGTGACCAATGTTGTCCCTATCGAAAATTAACCCGGCGATTTGTTTATCTGTCACAATTTAAGTGGACCAAATTTGTCCCTCTGAAAAAATGGTCAGCTCAGGTTTTTTCTTAATCAAATCTATTTTTACTAAGATTTTCTAGAAAGTCTTACCAAAATACATGAGAATACAATATTGCTTGCATGGGTATTCCATGATGGTTGCTGTCAAAATGCACTCAATACATAGTACAATGGATATCAGAGAATAAGCTAATCCTACCTAGGTACATCACTCTTTGTGTATTGCTCTCCCTCGCTGTTTTATTCATATCAGTATAACAGTATAGATGACCATATACTTTACCCATCTACTCTGAGCAGCAAAACTGAGTCAACTTATCTGCAGGAGGCAACTACCTTTATTTCAGCTACTTGTCTTGTATAGGAGTGCGCAAAAGCAAAGCATTTAAATAAGCATCTCTTAGTAAGCATCTCTTAGTTAATAAGCAACATAACTTTATTAAGTATGAAGTACCGCTATATGCCATATCATGAAGCGATAACATTTCTTTATCTTCTCACATTCCCACCATATACTGTATGTAGTAAGGGTCCACCCAGTGTCCCAAAGCTCCAATATTTATGAAGCATCAGTTGGCGGCTACGATACCAACTGGATAGCAGTCTTAAGTTTGTTTCTTGTGCCTTGCCTGACATTGCCATTTTGTGTGTTGGGATGAAATATTCATCCTACGTTTAGCTATTGAAATACTGACCAATTTCTATCTCTCACTCCCTGGAAAATTCCTGTTTCTTTGGGCCAAGGCAGCTTCATAAACTTATATATCATCAAGGGTGTGTGAGTTGGAGTGGCGACAACAGGGCTTGTTCAAAATCAGCCTCTAGTAAAGATTGCTTTGTTTGCTACGGTACCCAAGAACACGTGTAACTGTCTGACCAATCCAGAAATCCCACCTGCTCTAATTCTAGCCTTCAGCTCTGAATTTTACAAGGCCCTGTTTTAAGTGTGGTGTATCGAAGTGTTGTGACGCTACCCAAATCAGGAATTATTTAGCGTCTGCTCCTGGAGAGAATGTTGGTTTGTCAAACTGTGGCATTAGTGGGCCTTCCAGAGTGGATATTGGGACCAGTTTTAAACTAGCATCCTAGGTCTAAAGTAGTTGCTTCATCAGGTGTGGGATTGTTCAGTAAAGCAATGCTATAATAAACAAATATCTCCCCTCTGGATCAATCATTGTATCTTTAACCGTGCAAGCGATAGATTTATGAGTTGCCATAGAGACTCCATTTGATTTTTCCTCAGTGTTCGGAGCATGGAACCAGTAGATTAAATATTTATCTTTGCATCTAGGGATCTGATCTTGTTTAAAGTGTGTTTCCTGTAAAAACTAACTAAAGTTTTGTTCTTTCATGTGTCTTAGGATTTGGGAGTGTTCAGTGGTACGTTCAGGCCTTTTGCATTAGCACATCTTGGGCCTGATTCAGAGCCTGTTTGTGAATGCTTGTTTTTTTCGAAAACTGATCTAGGTAACCAGGAAATTGTTAACACTCATATGATTTACAGCCTTGTTCCGAGAAAAGTTTGTTCATGCATAAGCAGACGTATTTGCTTTGTGTACGCATACATTTTAGCCGAGCATTCACAGAATTTGCAGCTGAAGTAGTCCCGGAACCTGTTTCTGGACAGAACTTGCTGTGGTGCCCATTGTTCTCGGTGTGCTGCATCCTTGCGTGGCTTTCCAAGGTACATCTGTTTTTGTTATATCCAGCTATTTTTATATGCTTCCCGCCGTCTACCGTCACTGTACCCATGCTAGTCTGCATGTCCATCACCATACTTACCTTTCGTCTCCCTGCTTCCATCTAGGGCATCCCATGCTAGTCTGCATGTCCTTCACCATACTTACCTTTTTCCCCAGCTGCCATATAGGGCATCCCATGTAGCCTGCATGTCTTTCACCATACTTACCTTACTTTCCCTGCTTCCATCTAGGGCATCCCATGCTAGTCTGCATGTCCTTCACCATATTTACCTTTCTTTGCCCTGCTTTTATCTAGGGCATCCCATTTAGTCTGCATGTCCTTCACCATACTTACCTTTGAACCTTGGTTGCCATGTCATCTGCTTTTACCCACTGTTACTCACCTCATACTTTGGCCACTGTAGCGATAACCTTTATCGCCGGAGGGCTTCTCCGCCAGAGACGTCTTTTTCCCAATGGTGAGAGGTGCTGCAGGAATTCCAGAGTCATCCGTGAGGAACCAGGAACAGCCCTTACAAGGGCCAGTGAATTGTAATATAGCGTTTCCCCCAATAAGAGACAGAACTCAGTATTGAGGGTGAAGATGAACTGAACTTTATTAGTGCCACCCTGTGCCTTATATGCAAGGCTCCATGCAAGGGGACCTCCCCCGTGGACCTGATGGAGAACTGCATGACAAACCCACAGATAGGGCACACAATCCCTCAACTCTGCCGGTAACACAATCAGTAGAACAATAGCAGTCTGTAACACAATCAGTAGAACAATAGCAGTCTGTAGCACAATCAGTATAACAATAGCAGTCTGTAATACAATCAATAACACAATGGCAATCTGTCTGGGACATGCTCAAGAAAATGAAAGTAATGGGTCTATGCAAAAACAATGCCTTTAAAATCCAATGGCAGAGTCTGTCACAATGCCCCCTTTTTGTGGAACACCCAGCAGACCCGGATTGACCCTGTTCGGGTTAACGTGGGGCTGTCCGGCCTCTTGTTATGGGCAGAGTTCTGTGTAAGGACAAGTTTCCAAATAGTGTGTAACAGGGCTAAACATTGACGTGGGCTGTACATAGGAATCGGTCACGGGTGGGGTCCAAACACTGGGATATTGTGGCGTTGGTGAGTTCAGCACCAAAGTCCTTGGTTGGATGTGTGCACAGGTGCTTTGCTTTCTTATAGCTGGTCCAAGTTTCAATCTCTTTCCATGGAAGCTGGTCGGTGAATCCACAATCTTCTGCACATCTACATCATCGTAAAAGGAGACAAAACCATAACCCTTAGAAACGCCAGAGGCATCCCTAATAATTTTGACATTCTTTACAGCGCCATACTTTGAAAAACAATCCTTAATTTCAGGCTGATCAATCCGACGGCCAATGCCCCCAACAAAAATAGTGTTTGGCATACGTTTCCCTTCTGGAAGGACGTAATATGATGGCTGATCCTCTTCTGGGCTCCTTGTAACAGACATGACGTGATGCAGACGAAACCCCTGGGTCTCCCCGACCAGTGGGCTGGAGTCGGCAGCTCGGGCTGGAGCCCGGGTTGTAACAGGGTTGATGCTGGCTGGCCCAGAGGTAGCGTAGGCAGAAGTCATTGGTCCTAGATCATTTCCCAATAGTACTTCTGCGGGTAAGTTGTCCATAAGTCCCACCTGTACCCTGCCAGCTCCAGCGCCCCAGTCAAGATGTACTCGGGCGGTGGGGAGTCGAAACACAGCTCCTCCCGCCACCCTTACTGCAACGGTGTGTCCGGTGCGGGCTTTGTTCTTGACCAAATGAGGTTGGAGCAAGGTAAGTGTGGCTCCTGTGCCGCGTAATCCTTGCGCGGTGCGCCCATTGACTCGTACCTCCTGGCGATGGTGCTGTCGGTTGTCTTGGATGGCCGCTTGTACGGGATCAGCTTCATACAGTACCCCCAGATACTCTTCCGAACTGCTCTCAGCTTCCAAACAGTGTGCCGCAGGAGTACGGGAGGTGGAAGGTTGTTTTTGCCTCCACGTGTTTTGGGGAGGCTCTAGGGCGCAATCCCTGCGATAATGTCCCCATTGTTTGCAACGATGGCACTGAACTGTGGAGAGGTTCGGTTGCTGCGCTGCCCTATGTGGCCCAGAGTAAGGAGTTGGCGCTGAAGCCACAGGTGCTTGGAATTTGATGGGAGGTGGTGGTTTTGGAGCAGACTGTTCTGTCCGGCGAGCATCGGTGTACTCGTCGGCTAGACGAGCAGCCTCAGGTAGCGTTAGAGGCCTCCGGTCACGTACACACTCTCTTAGCTCTGGTTGCAGGGCATTGAGAAAATGTTCTAGTAAAAACAACTGTAGTACATCCTCAGCGGTCGTGGCTTTGCATCCAGTGACCCAGTGTGATGCTGTACGATGGAGGCGACATGCCCACTCCGTGTAAGAATCCCCTCCCTTCTTTTGGGATTCCCGAAATCGTCGCCTGTAGGCTTCCGGGGTGACAGCGTACCGGGCTAACAAAGCCTCCTTTACCAGATGGTAGTGTGGTAAGTCTGCATCAGGGATGGCCCGGAAAGCATCAGAAGCTTTCCCAGATAGTTTCCCTGATAATATGGTGACCCATTCCTCCGTGGGTACACGGTGTAAAGCGCACTGCCGTTCAAAATCGGCCAAAAATCTGTCAATCTCGTCGTCACTTTCCTGGAAGGACTTAAATGCTGCAAATGGAATCTTTCTCCCCCCAGTGTAACTGAGGCTGAGAGGCTGCTGGGTTGAAAGTCGCCGATCTTCCCTTCGCTTACTGGCCTCTGCCTCCACTGCGGCGAAGACTCGGTCGATCAGTTCCTGTGATGGATTCGGGCCATAGACCGACAATCTGTTCTGAACCATTTGAACGAGAGCAGCGTCTTCATCGGTTTATATATTGGTTTCGGTCCTCACTGCTGCACGATCCATTTTGATCAGCTCGGCTATCAGTTCCTGACGTGGGCGGTTGCTAGCTGACCTTCCCCGGCTCTCAAGTAGATCCTCCAGGGTCTTTTTCAACTTGTCATACTGACTCTCCATCAGGGTAGCACTCTCTCTGTGTAGAAAGGACCGTCCCACCGCTTGCCACCAATTGTAGCGATAACCTTTATCGCCGAAGGGATCCCCGCCAGAGACGTCCTTTTCCCAATGGTGAGAGGTGCTGCAGGAATCCCCGAGTCATCCGTGAGGAACCAGGAACAGCCCTTACAAGGGCTAGTTAATTGTAATATAGCGTTTCCCCCAATAAGAGACAGAACTCAGTATTGAGGGTGAAGATGAACTGAACTTTATTAGTGCCACCCTGTGCCTTATATGCAAGGCTCCATGCAAGGGGACCTCCCCCGTGGACCTGATGGAGAACTGCATGACAAACCCACAGACCAATGGGAGTAGGGCACACAATCCCTCAACTCCGCCGGTAACACAATCAGTAGAACAGTAGCAGTCTGTAACACAATCAGTAGAACAATAGCAGTCTGTAACACAATCAGTAGAACAATAGCAGTCTGTAGCACAATCAGTATAACAATAGCAGTCTGTAATACAATCAATAACACAATGGCAGTCTGTCTGGGACATGCTCAAGAAAATGAAAGTAATGGGTCTATGCAAAAACAGTGCCTTTAAAATCCAATGGCAGAGTCTGTCACAGCCACCTTCTGTTTTAGTCTTCTGTGTTACACTGTTGTTTGTTTGCTTAGCATCTGCTTCATGTAGCTGCAAAGAAAACACGCCACTATGCAGCATATAACTTTAAAACAAATTCTTTATTATCGACATTTATTTTTGCTTAAAACTTTAAAGTTTTTCATTTTTATTTTGCTAAAAAACATATATTTTTTTTCATAAAAATTATAACATTTTTTGGTAATAAAATTTGGGAGACCAACATAGACCTGCAAAGAAAAAAAATTATATATCTTAACACTTGTTTTCCCACATGTATGCCTTTCCTTTGGTAGAATCTAGCTTGAAAACTGGTGGTGGACTCCCTAAAACTCTACAATTGACCTATGCAGAGGAGCTGGTGTTGGGAATGCTCCACCTCAACACCTACCAGGGGTGGGTAAATAATAGAATCGCAGAGCGGCACAATTGCAGAGAGTTGAAGTGGCATCACTATGAGGGGCCCCTATAGTGCCTGAAAATCACACCCTGGAGTTGCAAGCAGCAGCAGCTGCAGGAGCCCAAACATTGCTTTAAAGAGACACTGGAGTTGGGTGCAGGAGCCCAAAAATTGGATGAATCACACCCTGGAGTTGCAAGCAGCAGCAGCAGGAGCCCAAACATTACTTTAAAGAGACACTGGAGTTGGCTGCAAGAGGCCAAAAATTGGATGAATCACACCCTGGAGTTGCAAGGCGCAGCAGGAGCCCAAACATAGCTTGAAAGAGACACTGGAGTTGGATGCAGGAGGCCAAGAATTGGATGAATCACACCCTGGAGTTGCAAGCAGCAGCAGGAGCCCAAACACTGCTTTAAAGAGACACTGGAGTTGGCTGCAGGAGCCCAAAAATTGGATGAATCACACCCTGAAGTTAGCAGCAGCAGGAGCACAAACATTAGCTGGAAGGAACACCCTGGAGTTGGCAGCAGCAAAAGCAGGAGCCCAAACATTGCTTGAAAGACACCCTGGAGTTGGCAGCAGCAGCAGCACTAGGCCAAAAATTGTCTGAAAGGCACACCCTGAAGTTGGCATCAGCAGGAGCCCAAAAATTGGCTGAAAGGCACACCCTGAAGTTGGCATCAGCAGGAGTCCAAAAATTGGCCTAAAGACATAAATATGTTTTGCACCATTTGGAAAGTGTAAAACATCGCACCATGCTGAATCTAGTTGCATGCATCAGCCATTGGTGGGTGGAAATCCTGGCTGATCCATCCCTGATTCATTTTGACAAAGGTGAGTCTCTCCACATTTTTAGTTGACAGACGAGTTCTCCTCGCCGTAACTATGGCCCCGCCGCACTAAACACCCGCTCAGATGGCACGCTACTGGTCGGGCAGGACAGCTTTTCCAGGGCTGGACTGTTCTCGGGCAGGACTGTTCTCAGTTTCCTCAACAGTGTCTGGCGCAGGAGCTGGAACGCTCGCAATACCCACGAGACTCTCCACATCACTATTTGTCTGCCTAGCTAAAGAAGCCACCTCCATTTCTTGGCTGGGCAGTAGCTGCTGACTGTCATCTATCTGATCGTCCTCCTCACTAAAGAGTGGAGCTGAACCCAAAGCATAGGATACGTCGCTGGGGGAGGGAACGGCGTAGGACAGAGGCAATGGGAGGACAGGGACTGCTCTCGGGGCATGCCAACTCAGGGTTGTGTCAGAAGAACCTACCGACCCTAGACTGGGGGTCTCAGATCTAACTTGTGACGATGTGGATGACCGCGTTAACCAATCTACCACGGCAGATGCGTTACTGGTGGAGACACGACCGCTAGCAGATACTGGCAGATCAGGTCTCTCACCGTGACTCCTGCTGCCACTCGCCCCTAGTCTGCTGCGACCTCTGCCTGCTGAATCTTGGCCTCTGCCACTCCTCTTTGAACATCCTGGCACTTGTCTGCCTGACATTTTTATGTATTTGAAATGCGCAATAGGTACTTTAAAAAATGTGTTTACTTTAAAAAGCAGAAGCTAAATTAATTGAGGAACTGCTTCTCTGCACCAGATACTATGAAAATTGGCAATATGGGATACCCTGCGGCCTAGTGTTTTGGCAGCAGGACAAAAACCAATTCAAAATGCAACAGCTTAATTAGAATGAGGATGAACAATGCTTATTTAGTATAACAGATAAAGTGCAACGTGCAGGTTTGGGATACCCTGCGGCCTGGTGTTTTGACAGCAGGACAAAACCCAATTCAAAATGCAATAACTTAATCAAGCTGAGGATGAACAAGCTTATTTAGTATAACAGATAGGGTGCAACGTGGTGGTTTGGGATACCCTGCAGCCTGGTGTTTTGACAGCAGGACAAAAACCAATTCAAAATGCAATAGCTTAATAAAGTTGAGGATGAACAAGGGTATTTAGTATAACAGATAGGGTGCTACGTGCAGGTTTGGGATACCCTGTGGCCTAATGTTTTGGCAGCAGGACAAAACCCAATTCAAAATGCAATAGCTTAATTAAAATGAGGATGAACAACGCTTATTTAGTATAACAGATGGGGTGTATGTGCAGGTTTGGGATACCCTGCGGCCTAATGCTTTGGCAGCAGGACAAAACCCAATTCAAAATGCAATAGCTTAATTAAAATGAGGCTGAACAATGCTTATTTAGTATAACAGATAGGGTGACATGTGCTGGTTTGCGATGCTCATGTGGGTTGGTGTATTTAAAGCAGACAAAACCAATTCAAAATAGCTTAATTAAAATGAGGCTGAACAATGCTTATTTAGTATAACAGATGGGGTGCTGCATGCAGGTTTGGGATACCTGCGGCCTAGTGTTTTGGCAGCAGGACAAAACTCAATTCAAATTCAATAGCTTGATTAAAATGAGGCTGACCAACGCTTATTTAGTATAACAGATAGGGTGACATGTGCTGGTTTGGAATGCCCATGTGGGCTGTTGTATTTAAAGCAGACAAAACCCAATTCAAAATGCAATAGCTTAATAAAGCTGAGGATGAACAACGGTATTTAGTATAACAGATAGGGTGCTACGTGCAGGTTTGGGATACCCTGCGGCCTAGTGTTTTGGCAGCAGAACAAAACCCAATTAAAAATTCAATAGCTTAATTAAAATGAGGCTGAACAACGCTTAATTAGTATAACAGATAGGGTGACATGTGTTGGTTTGGGATGCCCATGTGGGCTGGTGTATTTAAAGCAGAAAAAACCCAATTCAAAATGCAATAGCTTAATTAAAATGAGGCTGAACAACGCTTTTTTAGTATAACAGATAGGGTGCTACGTGCAGGTTTGGGATACCGTGCGGCCTAGTGTTTTGGCAGCAGGACAAAAACCCAATTCAAAATGCAATAGCTTAATTAAAATGAGGCTGACCAGCGCTTATTTAGTATAACAGATAGGGTGACATGTGCTGGTTTGGGATGCCCATGTGGGCTAGTGTATTTAAAGCAGACAAAACCGAATAACAGCTTAGTTAAAATGAGGCTGAAAAACGCTTATTTAGTATAACTGATATGGTGCTACGTGCAGGTTTGGGATACCCTGCGGCCTAGTGTTTTGGCAACAGGACAAAACCCAATTCAAAATGCAATAGCTTAATTAAAATGAGGCTGAACAACGCTTATTTCATATAACAGATAGGGTGCTACGTGCAGGTTTGGGATACCCTATGGCCTAGTGTTTTGGCAGCAGGACAAAAACCAATTCAAAATGCAATAGCTTAATTAAAATGAGGATGAACAACGCCTATTTAGTATAACAGATAGGGTGCTACGTGCAGGTTTGGGATACCCTGCGGCCTAGTGTTTTGGCAGCAGGACAAAATCCAATTCAAAATGCAATAGCTTAATTAAAATGAGGCTGAACAACGCTTATTTAGTATAACAGATAGGGTGCTACGTGCAGGTTTGGGACACCCTGCGGCCTAGTGTTTTGGCAGCAGGACAAAACCCAATTCAAAATGCAATAGCTTAATTAAAATGAGGCTGAACAACGCTTATTTAGTATAACAGATAGGGTGCTACGTGCAGGTTTGGGACACCCTGCGGCCTAGTGTTTTGGCAGCAGGACAAAACCCAATTCAAAATGCAATAGCTTAATTAAAATGAGGCTGAACAACGCTTATTTAGTATAACAGATAGGGTGCTACGTGCAGGTTTGGGATACCCTGCGGCCTAGTGTTTTGGCAGCAGGACAAAAACCAATTCAAAATGCAATAGCTTAATTAAAATAAGGCTGAACAACGCCTATTAAGTATAACAGATGGGGTGCTACGTGCAGGTTTGGGATACTCTTTGGCCTAGTGTTTTGGCAGCAGGACAAAACCCAATTCAAAATGCAATAGCTTAATTAAAATAAGGCTGAACAACGCTTATTTAGTATAACAGATTGGGTGACATGTGCTGGTTTGGGATGCCAATGTGGGCTGGTGTATTTAAATTAGACAAAACCCAATTCAAAATGCAATAGCTTAATAAAGCTGAGGATGAACAACGGTATTTAGTATAACAGATAGGGTGCTACGTGCAGGTTTGGGATACTCTGCGGCCTAGTGTTTTGGCAGCAGGACAAAAACCAATTCAAAATGCAATAGCTTAATTAAAATGAGGCTGAACAATGCCTATTTAGTATAACAGATAGGGTGCTACGTGCAGGTTTGGGATACCCTGCGGCCTAGTGTTTTGGCAGCAGGACAAAACCCAATTCAAAATGCAATAGCTTAATTAAAATGAGGATGAACAACGCTTATTTAATATAACAGATGGGGTGCTACATGCAGGTTTGGGATACCCTGCGGCCTAGTGCTTTGGCAGCAGGACAAAACCCAATTCAAAATGCAATAGCTTAACTAAAATGAGGCTGAACAACACTTATTTAGTATAACAGATCGGGTGACATGTGCTGGTTTGGGATGCCCATGTGGGCTGGTGTATTTAAAGCAGAAAAAACCCAATTTAAAATGCAATAGCTTAATTAAAATGAGGCTGAACAACGCTTATTTAGTATAACAGATAGGGTGCTACGTGCAGGTTTGGGATACCGTGCAGCCTAGTGTTTTGGCAGCAGGACAAAACCCAATTCAAAATGCAATAGCTTAATTAAAATGAGGCTGAACAACGCTAATTTAGTATAACATATAGGGTGACATGTGCTGGTTTGGGATGCCCATGTGGGCTGGTGTATTTAAAGCAGACAAAACCCAATTCAAAATGCAATAGATTAATTAAAATAAGGCTGAACAACGCTTATTTAGTATAACAGATAGGGTGACGTGCTGGTTTGGGATGCCCATGTGCACTGGTGTATTTAAACCAGACAAAAAAATATTAAAACTAATCCAGTTATGAGAAATGCTTGTGTGTAACAAATAGGGTTAAATATGCCACTGCATAGATAGAATGCACACTGGCAAGGCAGGTTTACAGCACAAAGAGCTGAAATTGAATTGAAAACTGATCTGGCTAATCTGGCTAAAATTTAAAAAAAAATTCCCTGTCACTTCAATGCTGTCCCTGCCTGGATCGTTCCGGTTTTTCCCTATCTTTCACTATCTTTCCCTGGCTCTGTCTACCTCTCTTTCTGCCTCTCTGTCGGTCTCTCTGACTCCCTACCTCTGTCTAACTCTGTCCCTGTCTGTAACCAGCTCTGCTCTGGCCACAATACAACGCTGAACTGCGCACAAGGAAAATGGCTGCCGGTTTATATAGCACGGTGACGCCACCGGGCTTCCTGGCTGCTGATAGGCTGCATGTGACTTTCCCATGATACCTTGCCCCAGGGGATATGTCTGGACATGTTCATCCACCATTTTAGAATGCCTGTAATTGAAATAAATGGAGTTTAAAGGAAAACTTCGATCGATCGAATCGCGGGGAAATTCGTATTCGTTCAGAATCGAATTTTTCATGAAATTCGTCCCGTCATAGAACCAGGACTGTTCCTATGATTTCCCAGCAGAGGACGCCAAAGTTCCCTGTGCGCTCGCATTTTAGCAATAGAAATAGTAGGGCCAGTAAGCGTGCAGATATGCGCGCGCATTTGTGCGCCATACGAGCCAATGGATTTGTGCGCATGTGCGATAATGCGCATGCGCATTGCAGACGCGCGAAAATTTGCTCGCTTTTGCGCATGCGCAGGGGCCTTTAAATACTGGCGAGCCCTGAGCTACATTGCCAGTTGGTCATTTCTCCTGCTTGTTCCTGAGTTCCAGTCGTCCATTCCTGTGTACCGACTCGGCTTGATCCGTGACTACTCTCCTGTTCTCCTGACCACCTCAGCTTGTTTACGACTCCGATCCTGATCTGCCTTCCAACGACCTCGGCCTGTTTACGACTCCGATCCTGATCTGCCTGCCCACGACCTCGGCTTGTTCTACGTTCAAGTCCAGCTCTGGTCTGTCTTCTACCCAGAACTTGGTGAAACCCACTCCTAGGTTGCCTTCCTGCAGCCCAGTCTATCCTCACCATTAGAGGCCTTAGTGAAAACCAGGTTGGTCCTTAGATTCCAGGCTTCCCGTCCAGAGGTGAGCCGGTTCTTAGTCTCCGCAATCAGGGTTCACACCCGGTAGCCTGACAGTACCAACTGGCCAGTAATGAGCTCTGGCGGAGATCACCCGGCTTTCGATGCCTTGGTCCAGCAGATGACTGCTTTGACTCAGGCAGTGAGCAATTTACAGGGGGGATTTTTACAGCTCGAGTCCCGCTTGGATACACTACAAGCCAGCCTTCCTGCAGCTACTAACCCCGTCCTGCCATCAGCTTCTGTCATGCCTGTGGCTACCGATACTTCCAGCTTTTTCATCCAGTGCCTTGGAAACCCGCATACCCTTGCCTGAGCATTTTTCAGGGGACCACAGCCGTTTCCGGTCGGTTAAAAATAGTTGTCAGTTGCTGTTCGATCTCCAACCCAAGACATACCCCACTGAGGTCATCAGGGTCAAAACTGTCATCTCTTTGCTGCTGGGAAACCCCCAGATTTGGGCTCATCGGTTGTTCGAACAATCAGATCCTATCATATCCTCTTTAGAAACCTTCTTTGATGCCATGGTAACTATGTATGATGACCCTGGGCGCATAACTTCAGTTGAGGCGATTCTTCAAACTCTTCACCCTGGACGCAGACCTGTTGAGGAATATGTGGCTGAATTCCGTTGCTGGAGTACCGCGACTCTTTGGAATGATCACGCTCTCTGCCATTAGTTCCGTTTAGGTCTGGCGGATTCCGTTAGCGATAAACTGGCTCGTGCTGATCTTCCTGCATCTCTGGAAGAGTTGATCAAACTCTCTATCAAGATCGATAGGAGACTAAGGGAATGTCGTCTTGAGAAGAATAATCCTTAGTCATTCCATTGGGGTCCTCCTCGTGCAGATGCTTCTCTTCCTAGTCCATCTTCTTCTGCTGTTAACAGTGGTTCTGAGCCGATGCAACTCGGGGCTTCTCGCCCCTCATTGACGCCTTTGCAGATGCCAGCATAATCTGTGCCTTTACTGCGGGGAAGTTGGTCACTTCCTTTACAGATGCCCGGTCCGTCCCCCAGGTAAAAAGTTACCTACTAAACATTCTTCAGGCTCCCTCCTGCTCTCCGGTGCTAATCATATCTCTGTTCCGCTCTGTCTACAGTTGCCCGGAAGAAGAATTGAAGTGGCAGCCATTATCGACTCTGAAGCATGCAGTTGTTTTATGGACTTGGTTGAGTTGATTGAGTCTGCAAAGAGGGAGGATCTTCAAAATGTACCTGAGGCTTATAGGGACTTTAGGGACGTTTTTGACAAGAAAGGCGCTGACACTCTACCTCCTCATCGGCCGTATGATTGCCCTATTGAACTTCTGCCTGGGGCATCCATTCCTTTTGGCAGGAATTACCCATTATCGGATCCAGAGTTGATAACTCTTCGTCAGTACCTGGATGAGAATCTAATGAAAGGGTTCATTCGCCCTTCCACATCGCCTGCAGGTGCAGGTATTTTCTTTGTGGGCAAGAAGGATGTTACCCTATGACCTTGTATTGACTACAGGGAACTAAACAAAATAACTGTCAAGAATTGCTACCCTCTACCCCTAATTTCGGATCTCTTTCAGCGCCTCAAGTCAGGACAGATTTTCACCAAACTCGATCTAAGAGGGGCCTACAATCTTGTCCGCATAAGAGAAGGGGATGAATGGAAGACGGCTTTTCGTACTCGCTATGGACATTTTGAATATCTAGTCATGCCATTTGGGTTGTGCAATGCCCCGGCAACCTTTCAGCACCTGATTAATGACATTTTCAGAGACTTTCTTGATATCTTCATCATCACATACTTGGACGACATTCTTGATTTTTCGTCAAACCTGTCTGAACATCGGGAACATGTGCGGCCGTTCCTCTCACGTCTTCGAACACATCAACTTTACGCTAAATTAGAAAAGTGCGAATTTGAAAAAAACGTCCATCTTGTTTCTGGGGGTCCTCATCTCAGATCAGGGGTTTTCCATGGACCCTAGTCCAGTGCTTGAGTGGCCATCACCTACTTCTCATAAAGAGGTCCAAAGATTAATTGGATTCTCCAATTTCTACCGTCGTTTTTTCCGTAACTTTTCTGCCATAGTCCGGCCTATTACGGAATTAACCAAGAAGGAAAAGGCCTTTGAATGGACTGAATCGGCACATCAAGCCTTCCAGACCTTAAAGGAGTGCTTTACTTCAGCCCCTATTGTCACACATCCTGATTCCACTTTACCGTTCGTCTTGGAGGTTGATGCGTCATCCATTGCTGTGGGGGCAGTTCTGTCACAGCGATCAGGAGAAAAGGCAGTTCTGCATCTTATCGTCTTTTTCTCCCACAAATTGTCAGCAGCAGGACGATTGTACGATGTAGGGGACCGAGAACTTTTGTCTATTAAACTAGCCATCGAGGAGTGGCGGTACCTGTTGGAGGGGGCGGAACATCCTATCCTGATCCTAACCGATCACAGGAATTTGGAATACCTACGCTCTGCCAAATGTTTAAAACCTTGTCAAGCTCGCTGTTCATTGTTTTTCTCTTGCTTCAATTTTCATGTCACCTATCGGCCTGGCAGCTGTAACATCAAGCCGGACGCTTTGTCCAGGTTGCCTCTTCCAGACTCTTCTGATGAGACTGATTCCTCTGAGCTACCGATTCTCTCTGAAGGACACTTTCTGGTGTTAGAGTCTGAACTTATTTCCCAGATTCGCTTCTTCCGAACGACCACTAGAAGATTCTGAAAATGTGCCTTGTTCCAATGGCTTGTTTATTCATGAAGGCAAGATATTTGTGCCTAAGACCTCCCGAACTGCAGTTTTACAAACCTTCCATGACCATCCTCTGGCAGGACACTTCGGCCTATGTAAGACTCAAGAATTGGTTCATCAACACTTCTGGTGGCCTTCATTTAAGACTGCGCTTCTTTTATTGAACATTGTCAAGCCTGTGCCTGGAGCAAAGGTTCATCTTCCAGACCTTTGGGATTGCTTCCTCCTCTGCCGGTGCCTGAGAGACCTTGGTCCAACATCTCCATGGACTTCATTGTAGAGTTGCCTCCTTCTGAAGGGTTTATTACCGTCCTAATGGTAATGGATAGGTTTTCGAAGATGGCTCATTTCGTTCCCTTGACGGGCATTCCTTCGGCACCCACACTTGCTTTAGTCTTCATTCGGGAGGTGGTCCGGCTACATGGCATGCCCGCTGAGATCATCTCAGATCGAGGATCCCAATTCACTTCCCGATTCTGGTCCTGTCTGTGTGAGTCCCTCCAGATTTCTCTGGCACATTCCTCCGCTTATCATCCGTAGTCAAACGGGCAAGCTGAACGTACCAACCAGACACTGGAACAGTACTTACGTTGCTATTCTTCAGCCCTCCAAGATGATTGGTATCGACTACTGCCCCTGGCAGAATTTGCATATAACAACTCTTGCCACAGCTCCACTTCCAAGTCACCCTTTTATGCAAATTTCGGGTTTCACCCCAATATCTTACCCGATCTTCTGAGGGATATCAATTTACTAGCCGCCCAGGAGCTGGCTTCTTCTTTGGTTGAGATCATCGAGAGTTAAGAGAATGTCTCTGTAAGGCTCAGGAACAGTATAAGAAGAATGCGGATCTCCATCGTCAACCATCTCCGCTATACGCAGTCGGTGACAAAGTGTGGCTGTCCACTCAAAACCTTAGGTTACGTTGCCCGACCAAGAAGCTTGGTCCAAAATTTGTCGGTCCGTTTGTGATCAAGAAACTTATCAACCCAGTGGCTGTGTTTCATGTTTCCTTACTTAAACCAGCACTCTCCACAATCCTCTGGTGACTGATTCATTGCTTGAGGATGACTCAAATGAATATGAGGTTGAAAAGTTTTAGGACATTCGTCACAGAGGAATAGGACTTCAATATTTAATTAAGTGGAAAAACTATGGGATTGAGGAGAATTCGTGGCAACCGTCTAGAAATGTTCATGCTCCCCGCCTGATTAGGGACTTTCATAGGTCCCACCCGAGAAACCTGGTCCTAGAGTCGGCCGGAGGCCTCCCTTAAGGGGGGAGCAATGTCAAAGAACCAGGATTGTTCCTATGATTTCCCAGCAGAGGGCGCCAAGGTTCCCCGTGCGCTCGCATTTTAGCAATAGAAATAGTAGGGCCAGTAAGCGTGCAAATATGCGCTAGTATTTGTGCGCCATACGAGCCAATGGATTTGTGCGCATGTGCGATAAAGCGCATTGCAGACGCGCGATAATGCGCTCGCTTTTGTGCATGCGCAGGGGCCTTTAAATACTGGCGAGCCCTGAGCTACATTGCCAGTTGGTCATTTTTCCTGCTTGTTCCTAAATTCCAGTCGTCCATTCCTGTGTACCGACCCGGCTTGATCCTGACTACTCTCCTGTTCTCCTGACGACCTCGGCTTGTTTACGACTCCGATCCTGATCTGCCTGCCCACGACCTCGGCCTGTTTACGACTCCGATCCTGATCTGCCTGCCCACGACCTCGGCCTGTTTACGACTCCGATCCTGATCTGCTTGCCCACGACCTCGGCCTGTTTACGACTCCAATCCTGATCTGCCTGCCCACGACCTCGGCTTGTTCTACGTTCCAGTCCAGCTCTGGTCTGTCTTCTACCCAGAACTTGGTGAAACCCACTCCTAGGTTGCCTGACCTGGGGCCTTCCTGCAGCCCAATCTATCCTCACCATTAGAGGCTCTAGTGAAAACCAGGTTGGTCCTTAGATTCCAGGCTTCCCGATCGAGAGGTGAGCCGGTTCTTAGTCTCTGCAATCAGGGTTCACACCCGGTAGCCTGACACATCCTCTTGTTTAAGGCAAAGTTATGGAGGCAGATGCATGCCATTATAATTTGAACCACCTTGCAGGCTTATATTGAAGGGTGCCGCCTGTGTGGTCCAGACAGCGAAATCTTGCCTTCAACAGCTCAAAGGCAGGCACGCTCTACTACAGCCCTTGTGTGGCAGTGGACCACATTATATGCCTCCTGGCCAGGTGTCAGGGGCCTTTAAGTGGACCAAAACCAACCGCGATCAGCACGGGAATCTATAAAGTTAATCACCCAACATGGAAAAGTAACCGAATGTGGGCCTTTGACATCATTCCCCCTAGCGGGAATGCATGCGAGAGAGGCTCTGAATCAAGCCGCTTGACTAGGGGGCGCTATTGTCAGCCATTCTACCAATCACTGGAAAAACCAATGAAATTATGGACGCCTTGAGCCGTATTCAGACGACGAACGCTCGGTTTGGAGTACGCATATCATAAATTCCCACAAAAAGGACAATTCAGCTACAAAAATATAGCTCTGAATCACTCGACACAGAAAAGAGACCAAATGTGAGCCTTTGATGTCATCCCCCCTGGCGGGAATGTGTGCAAGAGAGGTTCTGAATCAAGCTGCATGACTAGGGGTGGTCTCTGATTTTCAGCAATTCTACCAATCACTTGTAACACTCATGCAGGGAATAGGATATGGAAATAGGGGGGTAAAAGACAGGGAAAAGAGCAAAGAGTTGTTAGTACACAGAATTTGTAGATAAAATTTGACTCAATCTGGCTTAGTTTTATGATTTGTAGTAGTTAGGTTAGCATTTTCCTTCTCTTCTCGGAAAGTTAGCCAGCAAATAGTAAATAATAAACTAGGTATAACCTAAATGAAAACCCCTGCATCCCACCAGGCAACAATATCGACTTTTGCACCACGTGAAAGCACAATCTAAGCCATGTCAGCTGAAACTCTAATTTTTATTTATTTTTTAACTTTAGCTTAAAAACATAAAAAATGTCAGCAAATCGCTGCATGATTATCAATGACCTACTCACCTTACCAGCCGGCCGGCTCCCAAACTGCTCGCTCCCATGGTTTTCGCCAACTCATCCCCTCCTCCGTAGCAACCGCTCACCTCGCCGTCATCTTGCTGCCCCCATGCCAGATGGGGATGAGGTGGCGGCGGAGGTGATCAGCAGTGGCGGCATGGACAGGGTGACCAAAGCGGAGTTGGAAACGAGGTGACCAGTTCATCAGAAGTTGAGCTGTGGCCTCGGGTCCGCAACTTTTTATGGGTTCATGTAGCGCTGTTTTACCGCACTACATGAACCCAGAAGTGGCTAGAAAAAGCAGCCACACAGCTGACAGTAGTTGGCTGTGTGCTGCGGGAGCCTCCAGACCTGCTCCCAAAAGGTGAGTAAGTCCTCTGGGCTTTTTGCTATTGTTCACTTTTGGTCTGCTTTAAGTTGACTGATGATCCTTACGTACCACCCAGGTAGTACTTGAGATGATTAGAAAGTGGTACTTGGTGAAAAAAAGGTTGGGAACCCCTGGTCTGGGCTAATTTGTCTCGGCTCCCTTCAGTTTTTTCCTATTAGCTTTTCCTACATTCACTCCTTTGTCTCCGTCCCTTCACTCCCCTATGCTTTGTGACTAGAAGTTGTTCTTTGTCTAAATAGAGTGCCAATTTTTACAAGATCTGGTGAATCTGTGTGGATACTCCCACTTTCTAACTTTCCCGCTTATTTCTTGTGCTTTATGTTTGAAGTCTCCAACTGAGCAACAGTTCCGATGTATTCACAGGAACTGGCTAAAAGGGATCCCTCTGCAGAGGGTAAATAAATGATGGCTTTCAAAGTACTGCAGGGTATTCCCTGCTGTCAATTTATGGCAAGTGCATGTTTAAATCCTAGTTATTATATCATTAAATCAAGGAACACAATCTTCTCTTCCTAGATATTGAAGGTGAGGTGAATATTCCCTTTTATTTTGGTTAGGTGTTTCAACAAATCTTTCACTAGAGCCTTTCTAGAGCACAAGCACATTCGCCTTCTACATTTTCCACCTGCTCAGGTGCAGACAGGTGTATCTGGAGCACCAGAAGCCCCCATGATTTGGCAGAAATACTTGTTGCATTCTTCAGCCCCCATTATGGGGGATGGAGGTACTTCAGTTGTTGTCAATAGTAAAATCAGACAGCTTCCTCAGAACATCTGTTATTTATTTACAAAAGATTTTAAGTGCTCATCATCATGGCCATTAAATCAGGAATGGGTTGATACCCAATAGACAATATAGATCTCCTCTGCGTAACTGTTGTATTGCTTCTTCTGGGTAATAAACAGCAGTGAGCAAGACAATATTCCCCACATTATCACTGTGTCTTATAATAATATGGAAGACAGCTTTTCTAGTGCTTTAGAATACCCAGGGGATAGATTGACTTTCTATGGCTTACCCCATAGGGCCCCATGAAGGTCCTTAAGCTAAACAGGAACTGAAGGGGATGATGTCAGAACACCCAAGAGTTCTAGGATACATAAACAAAAACACATGGTATCTGAACATTTTGAAGAGGTATACATGGGGGTCCCCAAAGTGCCTTAAAATCTATAGCAAATATAGATTGCAGGATTACTGATTGGTCAAGCATAATTAATGATTTGCGAATAAAGGCATTTCTGTTTAGTCTCTTATGATCTTGAGGTAGAAACAAGTAGTGAGAATTTTAGGGGAGTACCTGGGCTGATGGTATACAACACTCTATTGACACAAATGATCACCCCTATTTGTAATCCAACAGAAAGATGTCAGGGTCACAGCACTTGTAATCCAACAGATATATGTTATGCTCACAGCATTTATAAGCCGACAGTTGTATGTCACGATCGGCCACTAATCAGGCGCACAACTCAGCTCTGTCTTAACAAGGGTGGTTCCTCTTTATTAATACTTTAGCACATTGCAGCTTATAGCACATAACACAGATGCACGCATCTCCTGCATCAGCATATAGCAGCACTTCAGTACACTTCGCTACACAGAACACAGTTTAGAGGTTCAAGCAGTAAGTTCCAAAGGCAAATGTCACGGTATCAACTCTCAGTAATGGCACAGTTCACAGATATTCATGATAACTCAGAACCTACTTCACCCCACTATGATGTGAACAATAGCTCTCAGCATAATAGGAAAGGAATTATGCAGGGTAATTGCTGCTAAGAGAGATACTTAGTGGTGGGGGTAAACCCAAACTACATTATTTGGGTTAGTACCAAACTTCAACCGTAAGTCCATGTTTGAGTTCGGCTCTCAGCCCATATATGGATAAGCTGGCTGATGACAGTTGAAAGTGCTGCTGAAACTCACCTGCTCTGATGGTCAGCTGTCCTGTCAAAAGAGCTACAGCCGAGGCCATAGAAAGATGCCCAAACCCCGAAACTGAACTTTTACCCGAACCTGAACTTTTATTCAAAGTTCGGCTGAACTTGGGTTCACCCAACACTAGTCACAAGTTAGATGTAAGGCTTTAAGCATCAAATCAGTGAATGTTCACAGCCAATGTCAGGCTGTTTGGGGTGCTTCGGCGTGCAATGCGCAAGAACAGCCGCACGGGCACACTGGGGTTCTCAGACCCTATTTAAAGAAGTTGCCCACCTTGTTACAGAGCTGTAGTATCAGCTCTATTCCTGGGTAGGTTCTTGAGACTCTGCTTCCATGACGACCCTGGCTTGAAGCTCAAAACTCTGTATTCTCTCTTGGCTTGCTTCCTGGTGATGACCTCGGCTTGAATTATGACCACTGTCTCTGGACTAGCCTTGCATCTTTGCTACCTGCCCTCAATCTCTGGCTCTGGACTAACCTTACAACTTTGCTGCCTGCCCCTGATCTCTGAATCTGCACTTACCTAGCACCTTTACTTTTGGGCATGACCCTAATTGTACCTCTAGCCCAGTCTGTCCTCCTTTGCAGGGGGGGTACAGTGAAGACCAGGTCCTTCAGTAGATTCCAAGCCCGGGAGTAGGGGGCAGACTTACTTGGCTTCTCCACAAACAAGTTGTGACAGACAACACTCACAACATTTCCCTGGAGGTTAAGGGTTTCCCACAGTGGCAGCCATATCTTATGCTCATCTCTTTCAGCCTCACATGCTCCAGTCCACAGGTGGGTCCTTACTGTTAGTTCCACACCAAAGGCACCCCCATGGATTGTCTCTCATTCACCAGGGTCCTCTCAAAGCATCCAGAAACCCTTGCCTCCTGAGGCAGCATATTCACCTGCACTGAGGGCCTAACTCCACTCTTTTCTCTCTGGCTTAAAGTCTAATACCAACCTTCCTGGTCTTCCTGTTTATTAATGGGTGTCCCACCCCCTTCTCTCTGGTTATATCCTGGCTCCTCCGACAATCTACCTGTTATAAAACAACTCTGCCCACTCCTCTCTTATTATAAGGTGACTTCTCCCACTGCCCTCTCATCTGCCATCCTAATGGAGGAAAGCAGCCCACCGGCAACCACCCACCCTCCCTATGCAGAGTATCAAACCCCGGAGGGACATCCCAAATTGGGGAGAGCCAGGGGATCCCAGCCTCCCAGGTCAGGACACAGGTGCCCAGCCAGGCGCAGAACAGCCCTGCCAGAGCACACAGGGCCCCAACAGCTTCACTCCGTAGGGGCAGTTTAACAGCAGTAGAATCCCTGTGGCATCCCTGGAGCAACAGGGGGCATCCGAACCCCCACCCATTCAGTCTCAGCACCACTGGAATGAGGGCTAAGGAGGCACGTCCCCAGCCAAGGTAAGCCATACTTTTAACACCCTCTTTTAGCCCTAGGGATCACACTATGCCCTGCATTACCAAACCTCCCCACTCTTTCCTTTAGAGGTCATGGCTGGATGCCCTGGGGATGCCTAGGGTTTCCAAGTTTCTCATTTTCCCAGGAAGTGGTTTTCATTGCCTTGGGTAAAAACAATGGACTACAAGTTCCAGAATTCCAAAATTACAGGTGAGCTAATCTGTAGCTTTGGCTAAGTCTAAGCAACACAATGGCCTCTTTGGGTGTGAGCACAATTATTAAATTACATTTTGCTCTGTAGTGTGCTGTTTTTTTTTACAGTTAACCCTTTGTGAACTGGTCTATGAGACCCCTATACCAGTCTACATGGCTTGGAGGGCTGGCAAGTCACCTGCAGCAAGCGGGTGGCTTGCAATTTACCCCCAGCCCACATTACCTGCCTCCCCAAAGCCCAGTGGCGGTAGAAGAGCCCCCAGCCTGCAAAGACTATGTGGGCTTGTAGCCTTCAAGGCCAGGGATCACCGAATCTGGCCCCCACGCTCTGGTCTACAAGCCTCCATAGCTGGTGCCCAGGCTGGTTATGCTTGGATATTATTTTTTATTTTTAAGAATTTTAGTTTAGTTTGTAGTTAATTTTTATTTGGGCAGGAACCAATACATATGGGGTACCATTGGTAATCGGGAAAATATGGCTTTGACACACAATATGGTTTTCTTGAAGAAAATACATATTTTAATTGAAATACAACAGACAAAGTTTTAAAAATGTAAATTTTTTATATTTTTATACAAAATGATTATGAAAGCACGCAATAAAATACAAACAAGTAGAGATTGGGTTTGTACCAAATTTTGCGAATTCAGGTTCCCAAACCCAAACATGGACTTCAGCCAGAAGTCTGTGTTCTACAGAAGCACAGAAAATCTGGTTGATAGCTGAGCAGCTATGAGAATAATGGTAACAGCGTGCTCATAAGTAAATCACAGGTATGAGGGCACAAGCTTAACACAAATGGCTATTTTACAGGCAGAACACCAAAAACCTGACAAAAAGGGCAAAAAAGGAGTTTCCTGTTAATACATCCTTGGTTGTCCTCATAGATAACGGTTGTATGAGCTAGTGGTTTACCGAAATCACCCATGAGTTGTTTCAGCCAAATACATTTTTGACTTTCATGGGCAGCAGCCATGTACTCTGCTTCTGTTGAAGACAACAAAACTGACACAGTTGTTTTCTGCTAGACCAAAAAACTGAAGTTTCTTCTAACTTGAACAAGTAAAAAAAAAGCATTCCTTGTATGTATCCTGTACTTACTTGGTGGTCAATAAAGTATTCAGTAACCACTTGTTGATTTCCAAACACTTGAATCTCCAGCCCAGTCTGCATCTACATAACCTCTGAGAGTCAGATATCCTGATGCAGATATCTTAAGATTTAGCTTTTGAGTTTCTTAAAGATATTGTAGCAGTCTCTTTATTGCATTCCAGTCTCTTGGGCAAGGCTTGCTTACACATCTACAAAGAATTCCAACTGAGGCTGTGATATCTGGGCGAGTCGTAGTTGCTATGTACAAAAGTGCCCCAACTGCTTGTCGATAATTCTCATTGCTGGGTAGCAGATCTGCTTCTCCTTCTAACTTCAAGTAGAATTGTTGACGCACCTTTGGCTTCTAACATTTCAAACTGGTTTAAGAACTAGGGAGATTTTAGAACTAGAAAACTCTATTCGCCATCTCTATGGATTTGGATTCCCAAATAATATGTCACATTTTCAAGGTTCAAAGTGCTGGTTGAGAACTTCACCTAGTTTTACAATGTCTCTTCCTTTTTGATGGGCAATGATTACATCATCTACCCATCAAGGAACATAAGTCAATTTCTTTGCTACACATTTTGTGCATAAACATGGATCACCTTGAGATGTTTGAAATCCTTAATCAATCAAGACTTTGTTCAGTTTGGAGTTCCATGCTCTTTCTGACTGTTTAAGAAATATAGACAGCCATATAGAGATTTTGTGCTTTTTACAAACAAGATGTTCTTCACCCTTTTTTGATATAACCTTCAGGTTGAGTCATGTACAGCTCTTCTTCAATATCACCATTTAGAAAGGCAGCTTTGATATCAAAATGTCTCACTGTCATCTGTTGGTCAGCATCTACAGTTATTAAAGTTCTCTGGTTTGCTTAGCAACTGGAGAAAATGTAGCATCATAATCTTCATTTTCATTTTCATCTTCATTTCATTTAATCTACATTTGCGAGTATCCTTTGGTGACTAATCTTGCCTTAAACCAGTACACTTTACTTTCAGAGTCATATTTGTTCTTGAAGACTCATTTACATCTAATTGCTATCTTGCCTTGTGCTAGCTCTGTAAACTTTCCTGTCTGGGGTTGGTGAATGAGACTCCATTTCTTCATCTGCTGCTTTAATTTACTTCTGCTTTTTAAGGACAGGCAGTTTTTGCATCTGTCAACACAGGAAGTGTTCTGACCATATAAGAAAGTCCCTTAGCTGGGATTCCTTTGTTTGGCCGCTTGGATCTCCTGACTGAAGGTTGACTTGGTTCTTCTGTACCTTCCTTGGTGGTTTTAGAGCTTATCCAGAATTTAGTGCTCTCCTTTTCTGTTTCTGAAGCTTGCTCTTTTTGCTTTAGTTGCATTGCTGACAAAACACTGTGGAATTTACAATCACTACATTTCTGCTAATTGTTACAATGTTGGTCTCTGTGTGCAGGATCCTGTATCTTTTACACAAGAGTCCAACTTGTTTTCTTTGGAAACATGCACACGTGTTTTGCTTCCAAATATCATGAGGTGATTCAGGTCAGGCTTCTTGCAATTCCATAGCTCATATTGAATTTTGTCTGTAGCGTTGCCTGGCAGTCTGTTTTAAAAATAGTACACTGTCATGGCGGCTTCTCCGCAAATCGTTTTAGGTAGATTTGCATCAAACAGCATGTTTCTTGCACTTTCACATAGCAAGCCGTTCTTTTTCTCTGCAACACCATTTTGTTCTGGGTTATATGGAAAGGTAGTCTGGGACACAATTTCTTTTTTTTCAAAATGGTTTGCACCTTGATACTCGTATATTCAGTTCCATTATCTGCATGCAAGGCTTTTGACATTCTTCCAAATTTGTTAAACACTACAGCAAGTTTCTGTGACTCTTCAGCTTTGCTGTGCAGCAGGTAGACAATTGTGTATCTGGAAACATCATTAATGAATGTGAAAAAATATATAAAAGGGACAATTAAAGTTGTCCATTCTGCTAGAGCATGTCGCTCCTTTGGAAAGCTGCTACTGGCATCTTTAAAAGTAACTTGATTCCCCTGTTTAGTGAGTTTTTCCACTGACAAAAGATTGCTTTCAAGACTGGGAACACATAACACATGTTATTACAAAATGGTTGTAGCACGCTGATATCTTATAAAGCAAAATCTAGTAATAATAGAAAATAAATGAGTGGGTTCTAAATTCCCCTGGTACCCCTGCCTACGGGTACCTGTAACAAACAGAAGAGCCAAAAGGTGGGGAGAATGAACACCATGAGAAGTATATGCCGTTTCATACTTACCTTAACCAATGTACTTCTACCATTACTCTCTCCTTAGAACATAGTACCACCTCCATTCATTTCTTGGATGTCTGTGTCTCCCTACACAATGGGTCTCTGATCACTGATGTATATAAAAAACCAACAGATCGAAATACACTGTTACATGCCAAAAGTTTTCATCCACCCTCCCTGGTTAAAGCTCTACCTTTTGGACAGTTTGTTAGAATCCGTCGAATTACGGCTAATGATGACCTATATGAAACTCGTTCTAATGAACTCATCACTAACCTACTACAATGCGGCTATGATCATAGCAATCTCAAAGCTGCACAGGCTAAAGCCAGAGCCCTTGAACGGGCAGACCTGCGCAAATTCCGTCCAAAAAGTGACGTCAAACGTGTGCCATGCATACTTACCTTTTCCCAACTTTCTACTCAGGTACAGCAAATAGTCAAACGACACTGGTCGGTCCTGGGTTCTGACGATAAAATAGCTGAAGCATTTAAGGATCCACCTTTAATAGTATATAAGAAGGCAAGGAACCTCAAATCCACATTGGTGAAAGCTGACTTTCGCTCACAGAAGCTACCAGTAGAACACAATTGGCTCACGGACCTTGGAAAACCCAAAGGTATGTACCCATGTGGGCATTGTGCCCAGTGTGGCTACACCTGTAAGACCAATGGTTTCACACATCCCAATTCTGGTAAAAAATATCTTATACGGGACTTTATCAACTGTTCTACTAAAAACGTTATATACCTTCTTAAATGCCCTTGCGGTAAGGGGTATGTTGGAAAAACCAAACGTGAACTTAGGCAAAGGATCTGTGAACACAGATCTGATATAAGGAATGGGCGCATTGAATCTTCGGTTGCTAAACACTTCCTAGAACAATGCCATCATATTAGCCAGCTTAGATTTGTGGGCATTGAGGTTGTGAGACTCCCCTATCGGGGTGGCAACATAGAAAAAAAGCTACTCCAGCGGGAACTCTCTTGGATAGTACAATTAGGAACCAAAAGCCAGAGGGGCCTCAATGAAGAATTAGACTTCACAGTTTTTCCATAACGGTGCTATAATCTAATTATCTATTCTCATGTAGAATTTTGTGCAATAACAGTATCTAGGTTGTGTGGATTATTCCACATTTCCTAATAGTATCCCTTTTTAATAGTATGTATTTTAATTCACTTCATGCACTAACGGTTCTATTTTTATTTTCTTAAACAGCAACCTATGCATAGTGCATTTCCTTCAAGCACCTTTCCTCATCATGGTCTCCAGCTTTACAATTCCTTATATAGTACTTCCGGGGACAATATCAACGGGACTGCATGACCTCTAGCGCTCAGTCATGCGCATTCTCACTAATAAGTCTCCACCAGAAGGCACCGCGATCTGCAGTCATTCCTACTTGGCCCGCCTAAGCTGTGTTACTGTGCCTTGCGCATGTCCTTTTTTCGTCCTTTTTTTATCTTTTAGATACTTTTATTCATCTGTATGGCAGCCATCTTGGTGTAGCCCCTGAGGGCAGTTGGTTCCCGTCCCCGTCCCACGTGACCCCGTGCCCGCCCCGCGCGTCATGTCCCATCCTTTGATTGACAGTACTGTCAACCAATGGGCGTGACCGGGACGTCGCACGGACGTCGCGCATGACGTCACGACTCGGCGCTCCCGTGCGCGCCGCCCGTGGCGCCATTTCTGAATGCTGGAGACCCTCACACTACTTAAGATGCCCTGCTCCTCCCTGGGATACCGCTTCCTCTTGACAAAGATCTCCATAGATCGAAACGTTGAGGTTCTTTCCTGCGGTCAGTCTGTCAGCTCTCTGTGCTCTGTATTTTCATATTGCTGTAAGTGTTATGCCAGTTCAACTATATGGTAAATGGGGTCATGCTATCCTTAACCAATGTTCTTCTATGAAAAAATTCTGTATATAATCTCTGAATATGTCTTATATCATTGTGCTGAACCCTGTTTTACCTTTAATGCTACATTCCTTTGCTTTATTATATGCTACTTCTGCTGTGCTGTAGAACTTTGTATTGCGTACACTGTATATATTATGCACTGATTTACCTATCCACTTTTTTTGAGCATTAAAAAAATATTTTTTGACGCCATATACTTCTCATTGTGTTCATTCTCCCCACCTTTTGGCTCTTATGTTTGTAACACATAACACATATCTTTCTGGTTTGTTTCTTGGGAAACAGGACAGTAGATAAAACCATTCCTTACACCTTCTGAAGTCATATAATGATCATTAGCTAAGAGAGCTCTTTCTGACTTGATTTTATCAAGGTTAGACAAAAAAGTTATTGTGGTTTGTTATATGATTTGTGGCACCTGAGTATATACATCACGCATTCCTTGCAGCTGTGCCTGTGTTTACGTTAAGCGCAGCTTTGATACATTCATCAGCCTCGATAAATTCAGGAGCATCAGCTTCCTCCACAGCAGACTTAAACTGAACCTTCACCCTGTATGTTTACCCCACCCTATACATACACATCAAAAATCATCCTACCTGCACTTATTGTGTTTTTTTATCCATTTAACATCCAAGGTGGTGGCCTGTGGAGTCTCAGGCTGCCTTCAGACAGGAAGTGTCTTCTAACTATGCCACTGCATTATGGGATTGCTCTCCTTTTCCTGACCGCAGCTCTGCTCTGCCTGTGCAAAGCACAGCTATAACCTGCCCCCTGAGCTTTTCACCACTCTCCCCTCCTCAATATGTTAGGCTTATGAGGCAAGATGGCGGTGCTTGTGTCCTAGTGTCCTGAACAGAGTTGAAGCCCAGCGAGGGAAATATTAAGCGACTAAAAACTTTAAATATATCAATTTTAGATGCTGTGGAATAGTTTTTTAAGGGTTTGGGCTTTTCATTAAATAATGCTGAAGGTCCAGTTTAACTCTTTGCTGACTTTTCTGCTTCTGAAGATGAATCAGTCTAGCTTTCCAAACACTGCATTTTTTCTTTAGGTGACTAGGCTTTTTGCACACAAAAGATTCACAAGTTTCCTTTAGATAGCTCTTATCTGTCAAGAAAACCTGTGTCTGTAATGCTGCCTTTACTCTGAATGTATTACATTTTCTTAAATACTGCTTTTCTCTTGTACTCATCAACAAGTTTACCTTTAACATACTCTAGTGTGAGTTCATCATCTGGCTGGGCATCTAGTGCAGTGAAAAATATGGCATAGCTTCCTGGAAGACCATTTAGAAGTGCAGCAACATGGCAATCTTTAATTTCTTCCCTAATGCCTCTGAGGCTCTCCATAATCTCTAGGGTGTCTCTTATATAGTTTCATGAGATAAAGCTTATTGCTAAGGTTTGATCTTTCATACACTTTCTATAACCTATCCCACATCTTTTTTGCAGCTGCACACTTGCATATTTGCATCGGATTATCATCTATGCTGAGAGAGATAGTGCTCCATGGTTTCTGATCCTTTTCTTGCCAATCATCTGGTAATGGATTAGGTATAGTTTCCTCAACAAATTTCCATGTGCCTTCTCTTATTAGTAGCATCTTGACCTTGAATTCCCAGGACTGGCAGCTCTGGTTAGTCAGGCATGACATCATGAATTTGACAGGATTGCTGTTAGTGGTTATCTTACCTGTTTCTCACACTTTTCATTGTTGCTCTGGGAACATTCTCCTCTGGGCTATTCCTGCTCTGGGATTTTCCTGCTTAGCAGCAGATTGTACATGACACTCTTCCAGCATGCAAGAACTAAGGTGGTTTATTCAGCAGCAATCAGGAACATAAACAAAATAGGATACATCAGCAACACATGAGCAAATGAAACAGCTTCTTCCTGTTAGCAGGTTTAACACACTTTGCATACAGTCACATGGTCTGCCTAAGACTTCCTGTATTTTTTATTCTAACCCTTCTAACACCAGGCACATTAAATTCATATGACTGCCTCTCCTACCATTAACCACCAGCTATGTAAATTTTACAAGCCTGGCTTTCACCCCTGCTAGCTCCCCAACAAAAAGCCACTTCTCAATTGATCTGGCCGGGTTTCTCCTTCATCTGGGGGGCTTCTGATCCCCCCCGGGGGGCCTTTGATGATGCAGTGATTGCTGAAGTGAGGCATGGGGGATCCTCTGACGACCTCACCATCATTCCATCAGCAAGGGACAGAGGAGCTGATGAGGTGAGTAAAGATACATTTTTTTAAATAAATTACATTTTTACTCTAGGGTGTGTATGTGTGTTTTACAGTTAACCCTTTGTGAACTGGTATAGGAATCCATGAGATCCCTTTACTAGTTTACAAGGTTTAGGGGCTGGCAAATCACCTGCGGCAAGCGAGTGACTTGCCATTAACCCCCAGCCCCCATTACCTGCCTCCTCAGTGCCCACGGGCCACAAGGCTACGTGGGCTTGTAGCCTTACAGGGCAGGGGCCATCAAGGCTGGCCCTTGCGTCCTGTTCTACAAACTCTGCATAGCTGGTCCCTGGACTAGATATGATCAGTAGAGGTGGGGGGGGGGGGGGGCATGCCATTCTTTTGAGGATTTTCTAAGAGTTTTTTTAAGGGGGACCATATGTCATTTTGTAATTAACCTTTTATGTCCCATCGCTCAGCAGGTATAAAATGCTTCCAGCAGCTGCAGGAGAACAGAAACCAGAGTGATTGGCATGGGACACAGCATTCGGGGATGGATCAAAATAAATGAGACCACATTTAAAAAAACATAATTTTTATTTTTTTAAGTATAGTGAAAAATGACCTTTCAACAGAGGGTGACAACATCTCAAGTAGGCTGGCAGTTAAAAGGGGTAAAAGCACCTATGCATGTTCGGTATTGATCTATTCAGGGGACCTTGCTCTGTCAGATTTAACATGTTTTTTCTTGTTTGCATATTAATATTTTAGGAAAATGTTTTTTTATTCTGCCTTTTTATACATTTTTTTAGGGAAACCTTGTGCAACCAAATAATTCTTTGACGGATTACTTCCAGAAAGATGAGCCCACTAAAACAATCTGGGTATGTGTTTGTTGGGGGGTATTTCAAATGTAAAGGATTTTTGGTTGAAAAAGCACAAGGTGTGCACTTTGTCTGCAGAGCTGACATTTTTAAATAAAATTACTATTACGTGCATGCTTTACTTTGAGGTGTTTGGCAACTCTACTCTTGACAGTACCTATGCATGCTTGGTAGTATGTTTGGAGGAACTAGCCTTTTCAGCTTTAACTTGTTTTTTCTTGTTTGCAGTTTTTTTTTTTTTTTAGGAAAATGTGGTTTTGGTTCTCCTTTTGTATTCTTTTTTTAGGGAAACCCTTTGCAATTCATAGAGGGATTACATCTAGAAAACTGCCCACATCAACAACCCTGGTATGCCTAGAAAGCTTGAGGTGTCTACTTCCAGAGAATACATGGTTTATTGGGGGAGTTTCAAATGTAAAGGGTTATTTTTCTTGAAAAACTGCACAGTGGGCATAACAATTGTATTTTATCTAAAAATCTTCTAAAGCCGTGTTTGAGTGTGGAGGAGTCTCCTGGGCAGGTAAGGGTGTCTATCAATACATATGTGGTACTGCTGTAACCGGAAGAAATGGGGCTAGTACACGTAATATGATTTCATTGAAAAACATACATTTTTTATTGTAAAAAAACACTACAAATTGTAAGACTTGCACATATTTCACCCAACAATATTGAGAATACACTAAAGCAAGGCCAGCCAAACAAGCCATTTCATGTTAAAGTCCAGAGTCTGTTGAAAAAAACAATATATATAATTCTGGGAAAAATCACAACTGCAAAATATTGCACAATTGCAAAATATTGCACAACTGCAAAATATTGCACAATTGCAAAATATTGAAAATTTGTCTGGCAGCAGAGGGTGACAAAATCTCTAGGTAGGCTGGCAGTTAAAGGGTTAAACTAACTTTATCAATAGCATATCACACAGACAGTAATGCACAGGATTTAGTTGTTACATTAAAACTATTATAACAATGTGTATGCTGCTAATCCTTTTACTCCCCTTTGCTGTCTGGCTGATCATTTTATCTTAATCTGATCTATTTTCATACTTTCCCAACCACCAGCCATTTAATTAAAGGCATCCACTAACTCAATGCCCAATGTGACCCCAAATCCCAAAACCACCACCCACTCCAAATTAAAAACACTAAGAAAAGGCTAAAAAAATGAGCAACCACATTTGTGCATGGTCATAGAGGAATGGAATTTCATGGAGGGGACAACTTTGGAGCCCTGTTGCAGCATCTACAATGTGCTGCAGGAAATGGAGGAGAGACTGATGGGGAAAGCTTCCTGGGCATGGACATAGGCAGGGCCGTCTCCAAGGTTTTGTGGGCCCTTTGTCACATCACTTTAGTGCTGTTTGCACCTTACACACCCAGCTTAAACATCTGGCCGCCGGATGTAAAAGATTCAAGGGCCAATTATTTCTCCCCGCAGCGCCCGAAATCAGGATGCCCTGTTGTGTGAAAGTCGCCAGAACGCCACTATTCCCTCGCCTCTTGCAAGATCCAATGGCACATGTGCAGGCTTCCATCCAATGAGAGCCATCTGCAATGACTATGTCATTCGGCATGTGGCTCTCATTGGACGAGAGCCTGTGCATGCACCATTGGAATGAGGAAGAGGTGAGTGAAAAAGCCACATTCGGGGGGCTCACACAGTGGGGCATCCCAATTTGGGATGCTTCAGGGGGAAGGCATCATCAGCCAGCCCTGGAATCTCTGAATGCCAGACCGTATGGGTTCGGGATGCCCCGGGGAGAGGGAATAAGTCTGGTTTTGGTCCACTTTAATCATCTTATCCACCTTAGAAAACATTCAGCTTATTCACCAAAAAATACCATTGTTTGAGTACTCACCTGTAAAATGGATATTGTCAGTGTGTCACACACCCCGCTTCCCCTTTAATTCTTACGATCGGGTTACTCCACCGGCAGGTGGCGACGTTGCAGAGAGAAGTCTTGAAAACGAGCCCCTCCTGGCCTACATATACCTGGGACCTCCCACTTAACACCCAGTGAATTCAAACAGCAGTAAGACAAGGTACCAGGAAAACCAATGGTAACCTCAAAATAAAACAAAGGAAAGCTTCACCATATAGAGGATCCAGGATACCAAAAAAGGGCGGGTGGAGCGGGGTGTGTGACACACTGACAATATCCATTTTACAGGTGAGTACTCACAAAATGGTATTATTCTCAGTGTGTCACACACCCCGCTTCCCCTTTAATTCTTACGATCGGGACATCCAAAAGCAGTGTCCACAAGGGGTGGGTATCCGAAGGCAAAATGAAGCATAACTTAAACGACTGCGGTCTGCAGAACCTTGCGGCCAAACACAGCATCCGCTGAGGCCCGCACATCAACCTTGTAAAACTTAGAAAAAGTATGAACAGAAGACCAAGTAGCAGCCTTACAAACTTGTTCAACAGAAGCTTGGTGCTGAAAAGCCCAAGACGCTCCAACAGCACGAGTAGAATGAGCAGTGATATGAAAAGGGGGAACCTTCCCCTTGGCCGAATAGGCCCCAACAACCGCCTGACGAATCCATTTGCTAATGGAAGATTTGGCCGGAGCCAAACCCTTCCTAGGCCCACAGGGCACAACAAAAAAGGCATCAGTCTTACGAAATGGAGACGTAGTAATCAAATAGTACTTAACACAGCGTACTACACCCAAACAATGCAAAATCCTCTCCTTGTCATTCTTAGGCTTAGGACACAAGGAGGGAAGAACAATATCCTGATTCAAATGAAAAGCAGAAACAACCTTAGGAAGAAAGTCCGGTTTGAAACGAAAAACCACCTTGTCCCGATGCCTCTCAAAGTAGGGCGCCTGAATCGACAAGGCCACCAACTCCGAGACACGCCGAACCGAAGTGATAGCCACCAAGAAGGCAATCTTCTGAGTCAATGTAGACAGAACAATATCCTGCAAGGGCTCAAAGGGAGGAGCCTGAAGAGCAGAAAGAACCAAGTTCAAGTCCCAAACAGGGAGCAATGGCTTCCTGGGAGGCCGCACATGCGTAACTCCCTGGAAAAAAGTTTTAACTAAAGGATGAAGCGCAAAAGGCTTCTGAAAAAAAAATAGACAAGGCAGAAACCTGCCCTTTCAAAGTACTCAGCTGGAGACCAGAGTCCAGCCCTGATTGCAAAAAATCCAGAATCCTGGAAACCGAAAAGACCCTACAAGGCAAAGATCTAACCTCACACCAAGCGATCTAGGCTCTCCAAGCCCTATAGTAGATGGTAGAAGAAGACCTCTTCCGGGCACAGATCAGAGTCTTAACAACCGAGTCAGAAAGACCCTCCTCCTTCAAGATGAAGGTTTCAGCAGCCAAGCCGTCAAACCCAGCGCTGGTAAATTGGGGTAACACAGCCGACCCTGAGTGAGCAGATCGGCCGAAGAGGCAGAACAATCTGATCCACCGCCAGCCGAAGATCCTTCCAGAATCCCCCCCATCCCAAAAGACTGGCGTCCGTGGTGACAATTTCCCAGAGAGGGGTCAGGAAAGACCTGCCCCTCAAGAGATTGGTCGAGACCAACCACCATTGAAGGGACTGCCGGACCCGGGAGGACAACTGGAAGGGCCGATCCAACGACCGTGGTCGCCGGTCCCAAGACGCCAACAAATGAAGCTGAAGCGTCCTTGTGTGAAATTGAGCAAAAGGGACTGCCTCGAAAGAGGCAACCATCAACCCTACCAGTCTCATCCCCAGATGGATAGGCGGTCGAGGATTGGAATGAAGGAACTGAGCCAATTCCTGAATCAGACAAATCTTGGATTGAGGCAAAAACACCCTGTGTTGACAAGAATCCAACCGCATTCCCAGAAAGGACACCACCCTGGCCGGGGCGAGGGAGGACTTGGGAAAGTTGATCACCCAACCGAAGCTTTCCAGTGTGGAGACCACCGTCCTGGTGTCCGTCTCCGATTGATTGAGAGAAGGAGCCATGATGAGAAGGTCGTCCAGATAAGGTACGACGCGAATGCCTTGGGATCTGAGAATGGCCATCACCCCTGCCAGCACCTTGGTGAACACTCTTGGAGCCGAGGTAAGGCCAAACAGAAGTGCCATGAATTGAAAATGCCGATCCTTCATCACGAACCGAAGAAAACGTTGATGAGCCTGGCAGATGGGAACATGAAGGTAAGCATCCTTGATGTCTATGGACGTCATGAAGTCCCCCTGCCGAAGAGAACCGATGGCCGATCGCAGAGTCTCCATGTGAAACTCCCGAGTATGGATGAACCTGTTGAGGAACTTCAGATCCAGAACGGGGCGAACCGAACTTTCTTGGGGACTGTGAAAAGATTGGAGTAAAACCCGAGGCCCACCTCCAATTGCGGCACCGGCCGGATGACCGCCATTTCCAGAAGATTCTTCACCGACGCCAGGAGCCCCTGCGTGGCCAAAGGATCGGTGGGCACCAGAGACCGGAAAAACCGTGAAGGAGGGCGAGACTCAAACTCCAGCTTGTAACCGGACGACACCACCTCCCGGATCCATCTATCCGGAACCTCCTGGTCCCAAACCAGGGAGAAGTGTCGCAATCGTCCCCCCACCCGCACGGGTGAGGGCACCCCCTCATTGCTGAGCGGGCTTACCAGCAGGCTTGGGCTTGGCGCCCCAGGACTGACCGGGAGGGCCACAGCCCCTCCCCCAGGTCCAACCTGCACCCCTGGTAGCGGGAAAGGAGGCCCCTCTGTCCGCTCTGACTCCCCGAAAGGAACAACGAGGCCTCTTGCGTTGAGGCAACTTACCACCCTTGGTAACTGAATCCAATTTATCGCCAAACAGGCGCAAACCTACAAAAGGAAGAGCTGTAAGCGACTTCTTAGAGTTAAAGTCCGCCGTCCACTGGCGCAGCCACCCTGACCGACGAATAGCAACCAACAGGGCCGTGGTCCTGCTACACATCGCAAGCGCATCGTCCTGGGTGGTCATGACAAAGGAAATAAACGAGTCACACTGCTTGAGAGAACTGAACTCATCACAAGTGGGATCAAGATCTGCGTACAAATCTCTAACAATGGACCTAACAGCCATCAGAAGAAGCGCAGAAGCACACATCGGCCGCAGTGCCGATCCAGCACTGAAAAAACCATGGCGAGCCAATTGATCAATCCGACGATCCTCACCATCCTTAATGGTAGTAGTGTCAGGGGAGTGCAACACAGCCGTGTTAGACAGCCCCAAAACAGGGGCATCGACGTCAGGGGGAACAGACCAAAGCTTCACCAAATCCTCCGGAAAGGGGTAACGCTTATCCCAACCAGGAGGAACTCCAACAAGGCGCGTGGGTTGTTCCCATTCCTTAAGGACAACCCTCACAAAGTGTTGTTGCCTGGGAAACACCAAACGTGGCTGGGGCACATCAAACAACTCACCCTTTGGTGGGGGGACCGCCTCGGGCGGATCCAAAGCCAAAATTTCAAACATTTGAGCCAAAATGGAAGGAGTGTCAAGGGACCCCCCCGCAGCCTGATCGCCAGCGGTACCAACCAATTGCTGGTCTGCAGGCTCGTCCGACAACTCAAGGAGTTCCCCCTCCTCAGCCGGGGGACAATCGGACCAATCCAATACTTCAAACACCTCATCCTCCAGAACAGACGATGCCGGAGAAAGGTGCCTCCGCTTAGCCGTAGCCTTCTGAGCCACTGCGGCGGAAACTATTTTCTCGAGGTTGGCCAATCGTGCACACACCTCGGATCCCCACCTTTGACAACGTCACACGGGGTCTGGAATAGGTGGGGGGGGGGGGTAGGAGATGACGGAAGATGCGCGGAGCCAGAAGCCGGAGTGCCGGACTGGCGCGCAACATTCTGCTGTGCACATGGAATACATATTATGACATCATCGCCTGGGAGCGGAGCCCCACAACCCCCACACAGCCTGGATAGCCCCGAAGAGCCATTTTCGGTAATGTCGGAAGCCTCCATATGGCAACCCGGGATGCCCCTTTTATAATTAAAATCCCGGGAGTGGGAGGATTTTTAAGCCTAGGAAAATCCCAATTTGGAGAATAAGACTAGCCAGGTATATCAGACCGGGAGACCCACTGCAGTGAGGGGATCCCAGAATCTGTAAGGGAAAAGAGACCACAATCAGTCCCCCAAAGAAAGTTTGCCAGCATGCGCCACACACATACACCAAACAGAGTGCAACAGTAAAATATATAAACAATATATACAAAAGCAAGAGAAGTATATACAGCCCATGAAAAATATATATATATATACATATATAATCAATATGTGCTTCCAGGAGGGGGAAGCTATACCAAAGTGCCAGGGAAACTCGCAAGCGACTTCCATTAGCATGCACTACACAGACAACAAGACAAACAAACAAACCCTGCTTGAATGACGGCGCCCTCCTCAGCCGAGCTAGGGACCGCTGGCCTGTTGTTGAGTGCCTCCGTGTAGTGAGGACTCCGGGAGAGGAAGAGGAAGGAAGGCGGGCCGGGCTCAGCGAGCGAAGCGCTCCGGCCCCGCCCCATACAGCGTGGGCCGAGAGGGAGCGCGCCCCCCCCCCCAAGACATGAGCAGCGCGGCCTGCCGAATGGCGGCGCCACGTGCAACCGGGCGCCAACAGACGCCCTCAGTCCCCCACACAGACCAAGCGGGGAAGTTTTAAACATGCTACAAGGAGCCCCAGCAGCTCGGGACACGCGCCGCACCCCACGGCGCTTACCCCGCCAGCTGCCAGCACTCCCCAAACACACAGAATCACCACAAGTGTAAAGCACCCCATACAAACCACCCCCCCCAACGCGAAGGGAGAAGGGACCAAGCGGGAGAAGGTGGGCAAGGGGAACACCGGGACAGGGGCATCCCAAATCTGGATCACCATGCCGGATAACCGCATTGCCCCAAGCGTGGGGACGAGCGAAGGAGATAAGCTCCTAGGCACCATATAGTGCCATCTACCATTGCCCAGCCAGCAGCCTAGGCTGGGAGGCCTCCGTTATCTATCTAGGCATATAAACAATTGACTGGGCAGAAATAGACCAATAGGGGGGTGCCGGGGTTTGACCCCGGCTACCTGCAAGCAGGAGACTTCTTTCTTCTGTCTTGTCGCATCTTGCAGAGAGAAAACACTGGGTGGTAAGTGGGAGGTCCCAGGTATATGTAGGCCAGGAGGGGCTCGTTTTCAAGACTTCTCTCTGCAACGTCGCCACCTGCCGGTGGAGTAACCCGATCGTAAGAATTAAAGGGGAAGCGGGGTGTGTGACACACTGAGAATATTGAATGGTTGCATTTGCAATAGTACAATAGGGGGAGATGGCCCCGTCCACCATTCAAACATGCCAGTGTCCATGGTGCACCCGGCTCCAAAGCACAGCACAGGCAGCATTTTTTTATAGGCTGTGCTGCCTCAGTAGGCCCCACCACCCGGGGGCCCTCAGCAAATCTTGCCAGGTGCTAGAGTCAGCCCTGGACATGGGACTGACTTCCTGGTCTGAGCACCTGTGCCCAGTCTACACCTCTGCTCCTCGACTGTCAATATACCTGGTCCATGGTAGACCCAGTGTAGAAGCATTCCCCACCCCACTGACTGTAGTGATAAAAAAATTATTGCTATAGCCAGCATTTGGAAGAACAACGCTCCACTTCTATTGACAATGCCAATGCCGGCAACTGGGGAGAGCAGATTTTATAGTACAGTGGTGGACCCTCTGTGGAGCCTCACCCCTGTGGCTATTTACGTCATCGGAGTGGGTATCCTTGGGTAGCCGCTTAATGCCCCTTGCTTCCATTGTCACTCATAGGCACATGGAGGCATTCCTGAAAAGGCCCTGTCTCTGTACTATAAAAACTGCCCTTTCCAACATCCCACCTGCTAAATCTGCCACCACCGGCCCCTAAACTATGGAGAGGACACCACCTGGCAGGGGAGAGGAGTGCGAAGACACAGAGAGGTGAGTAATAAACTTTTTTTTTAATCTTGTCTTGTTTTTTGTTTATTCTTGTAAACAGGTAAGGGGGCCGAGGGACCCTTATACCAGTTGAAAGTGTAGGAGGGCTGCCCAGGCACCTGCAGCATCGATACTCCTGAAATATTACCCACACACCCCCTCCTGTCTACAGTGGAGCAGAGGAGCCCAGTGGCATGGGCCTGGTGGTCTTTCAGAGGTGCTATCGGCACCTGACTGGAGTCGAAGGGCATTGGTGCTGGCAAGCTAGTAGGTCCAAAAGCATAATAATAAATAATAATAAATGCATGAATGTGACATCCTGAGAATGTTTCCTCAATGGTTACTTACAGCTGACAACATGAGGTCAAGGTAACGACAGCCCCTGACTTTAGTGGCCCTTTCCATTTTTTATTTAAAGAAAATACTACAAAATGTAAAAAATAGCATTTTCATTTTTTTTACCCCAAAATATTGAAAAAGCACTGAAAAAATTACAAACAAGACATTTAATGTTAAAACCCAAACTCTGCTTAAAAAAAGCTGTATATAATTTTCCTGGGATATCCCTGGACATTCCCTCAAACAAAATAGTGAAAAATGGCCTGGCAACAGAGGGTCACAAGATCTCTAGGTAGGCTGGCACTTAAAGGGCTAATAGGCAGGGAATAATGCAGAGCATTCTTTGCTAAGGTAGATCTTCTTCACCTTAGGGATCTTGGTCACAAGTTAGATGTAAGGCTTCCAGTGGTCCCTCTGGTTTAAGTATCAAATCAGTGAATGTCCAGGGACAACACTCCCATCAGGGTTCAACACTTCCCTGGAGCTTATGGGTATCCGACAGCGACGGGATCATCTCTATCGGCCTTGCACACTCCCGCCCACAGGTGGCTCCTGTTAGACCCACACCAAAAGCACCCCCATGAGCCTTTGAAATGTAATATTCCACCCTTTTTTCCTCTGGCTAAGAGTCTAACACCACCCCTACTGGTCTCCATTTAATGGGTGTCCCACCCCTTTTTCTCTGGTTATATCCTGATTCCTCCTATGATCTACCTGTTATAAGACAACTCCAATGTTTTCTCTCTTATTATAAGGTGACTCCTTGCACTGCCCTCTAAACCTCCATCCTAATGGAAGAAAGCAGCAGATGGGGGTGGGGGCTGCCCGCCAGAGCCATAAGCCCACCCACTCCCTGTGCAGAGTATCACACCTCCCCAGGGGCAGCCCAAACCAGGAAGAGCTGAGGGATCCCAGCTTCCTATGTCAGGACACAGCCAACCAGCCAGACACAGCACAGCCCCTCCAGAGCACACAGGGCCCAAACACTGTAAGGCAGTTGAACCACTCCAGATGTCCCTGCTGCATCCCTGTGGCACTAAGGGGCATCCAAACCTCCTACCCTGACCCGTCCAGCCTCAGCACCCCTGGGATGAGGACTGAGTAGGCCCCCCTTTTGACTCCCTCTTCTAGGCCTAGCAATCCCACTGTGCCCTCCATTACTAACCCTTCTCACTTGGACTAGCCATAGATGCCCAGGAACAGCACGGGGCTCACTAGAAAGACACTGGCTGATCGAATGCCTGGAGCACCTATCTCTGGGGTGTACATCTTCCCTGACTGGGACATGTAAACCTCCCTGCACCCACCTGCTAAGTGGGCCTTGCATCTCTACATTTGGGGATGCCCCTTGGTTAGGGAACCAGATCCAGTTTCATTTAGTAACTGCACTCCTTTTTCCTTGACAGACTTCTCCGGCCTTTCCCCCTTCTTAGAATGTGTTTCACAACCTTATTTTGTAATCTGGCTGTTCCTCACCCAGTTTTAAGCCTCTTGTCCAGCTGCTTGTTTCATTTAACGCATTCCTTATAAAGAAATGCTGATCAGCTTTGCCTGTTTGGTATAACTGGTCAATCATATACCCAATTAAAATCCTACAAAAGTCCTTACTTTGTGCCAGTGTGAATTGAATCTTTTTACTCAATTTTTGTTAATTTATACAAAATATTTATAGTTATGTCCAGCTCAGGGGCGTAGCCAGGGGGGTGCAGGCGGGGCACGTGCCCCGGGCGGTGAGGCTTGGTGGGGCGCAGAAACTTTTTGCTTCTGTTTGGAAGCCAGCGCTGCTCGCCCGACTGGCAAACTCCCTGCGCTGACGGTGCCACCTGTTAAGGCTGCTGCGAGTGAGCATCTTACTCATCAGTGCTCAGGCAGCACTAGTTGCAAGAGCAGACTGAACAGGTCAGGGGTTTTGAGCATTGAGCAGATCGGCTCATACGCCGTCCTGCTTATCAATATGGGCTGGCTGTCAGTGCAGTGTGCCAGCTTCTCAGTTTTGTCCCACCATCATCCTCCATCCTCCATTTGAAGGGACCTGTTTCCATCTGATCTGAGGTTTGATTTTAATTATATTGTAGTAAAAACTGTAATTCATTTAAAGTTAAACCAAAACCCATAGTTGACAACCCTGGAATCTAGGGTTGCCTGATTCCCTCCCCCGGGCATTCCAATCTGGCATGCCCTGCTGTGTGAAAGCCCCCAGGTCACTCAGTAAACTCACCTTGTGAATGGGTGGCGCGGGCATGCATCCTGCTAGAGGTTAGTGGGGATGGGGCCGCCAACATGCTCTGCTCCGCTCAGCTAGACAGGGCTCGAGCCAAGTCTTAGATTAGTTGAGGTCAGCAGATCCAAGCATGCTGGTTGGACGAGAGGCCACGCTCTGTAGGACCGGGGAAAGGTGAGTTTGAGTGAGCAATATGGGGGTTTCACACAGAGGAGCATACCGGATCGGGGTGTCCCGGGGGCAAGAACTAAAACCCGGGATAGTAAAGATCCTGGGTTTTGGTACACTTTAAAAAAATTTAAATTCCTAAATGCAAATCAATTTGCATTTAGGGGGGATTTTTTCTAAATTAAATATTTCACAATAAATCACTTTTTAAACTTCTTATTGTGGGCTAAAAACAATTATTTTAAAAGAGGACCTCCCCAAGATGGTGGTCTCCCTCTTTATGGGGCATCCCAAATTGGGATGCCCCACTGTGTGAAACCCCTTGGATCAGCTAACACTGAGAGCACTTTGCCTCTCCATGTTCTGGCTGCATCCCCACTATGCTTTTAGATGGGGCACATACCAGCGCGGGCACGGCCACAGGTAAAAGCAAGCAAGTGCATGCTTCCCATATACAGATACTGGGGTGGTTGCCCCCCCCCCCCCCACAACAAACAACCTACTTAGACAGCATTAAAAACAACAATATTTTATTCAATATATTAAGGATTAAAAACCTTGTGTACACATATGTATTTTAACACATTCACAACGGCTGATACAAACATATGCATCACATTAGAAAGTTACATAGAATTAATAGGTTATATATAATATACAGTTTTACATTGTTTTCCTGTGGATGGTCATTTTGCTTGAGGCGGACTAGTTTCGCCTTTGAGTAGGCTTCCTCAGCGCCCTGTCAGACATTTTATATGTGTACAACAACATAAACCGTATAGATAAATATATACACTGGCGTCATGAAGTCGTCAAATTGAATCATGATAAATACCTGATATATTAGATAATGATCATGCCTGGATGACCCAGGAAAATCCTCTGCAAATATCATTTTAACAAATGCAAGGATGTGGATGAACCTGTACTAGTTACATCAATTCCCACCGAGTTGGAATTGAAACAGGACATGTTGGCACTGGGACTTGAAGCTACAGGCACTGCGCGATCACAAGAAAAAATGTTACTTTTAACCCTTTAAGTGCCAGCCTACCTGGAGCATTCTCCATTCTCTTTTGCCAGATCCTTTTCTGCCATTTTGCGCTGTACATGTTCAACTGTAATTTTTAAAGGGATTTAACAGAAAGTTCCTAGGAAAATTATATATTGTTTTTTTCAGCACAGTCGGAGCTTTAATATGACATGTCTTGTTTTTAAGTTTGTTTGAGATTTTTTGCTTATTTTTGTGGTAAAGATGTAAAAAAAAAAAAAATACAATTTTTAACATATTGTAGTGTTTTTTCCTCAACAAAAATGCAAGTTTTACTAGAAAATCATACTGTGTGTAAAAGCCCTATTCCTCCCGATTACAACAGTACCACATATGTATTGGAAGACACCATTTCCTGCCCAGGAGACCCCCCAAACTGAAAAGAGTGCTTGAGGAGATTTTCCAAGAAAACACAACTATTCCGCACTCCTTGCAGTTTTTCCACAAAACACCCCTTTAAATCTGAAATACTCCCCCAAAACCATATATATACTGAAAGTATACACCTCAAGCTTTCTAGGCGTACCAGGCTTGATGTTGTGGCCACAGATGTCCAGGTGGAATCCATTGACAAAGGCAGGCTTTTCACAGGATTTCTTGATGACAATAATAAAAAAATAGAGTTAAACCCACATTTTCCTAAAAAAAATATGCTAATCATCAGAAAAACACACCCAATTGGAAACAGCAAGGTCCCCCGAACAGAACAATACCCATCATGCATAGTTACCTGCGAGGGTAGGGTTACCTGAAAGGTAAGTATACACATAAAGGGCATTTTACTTGAAAGCTCCTACTCTTTTTTTTAATACTCTTTATTTAAGGATTTTGCAGTTTTATACATACATACAATGAGACAAACAATGCAGAACATTACGGGGTAAGGGGACAAAGGTTGGGAAAACGGGCTCCTGGTTTGAACATCATCAGCAGTAATGGTCGGACTCTGCTGGCAGTGTCCGCCACGTACGACCCAATTGTTGACCCGAAGGTGGGGGGGGGGTGGATCTTAGTGGGAGAGAACGGATTGGGGAAAAGGAGAAAGGGGGGGGGGGGGCGGGAAGAGAGAAGTATATGGCGTGTGGGGCGTAACACCCGGACCAGCATCCATTTCTGCACATCCACAGGCGGCATCCCGGCAGGAGCACCAACCTCCACCCGGGTCCCAATGAACAAGAGGGGCAAGGGGCGCATTGCCGCTCCCGGCTCCACTATTCAAACAAGCTCCTAAATTCAGTAGATTCCTCGTATACTAGCCAGGGTAGCCAGGTGGTTCTGAACTGCTCATCCCTGTGTAGTGTAAGGTCCTCCATCTCCCTGACACTCATGACCTCCCTTGCCCAGTCCCCTACAGATGGAGCTCTCTTTTGTTTCCAGAACCTAGGTATTGTCTGTTTGGCCGCGTTTAGCAGATGGATCAACAGAGATTTTTTATACTTCCCTGTCGGGGTCTTCGTGGAGTGGAGCAGGATCCAGCAGCTTGAGTCGGCCTGGTCGAACATTTTTCCCAATCTATCAGGGGTGTAGTACCAGTGCGTCAGCAATTTGTAATTGACCTCCTGTATTCTTGTGGCTATCGAGGATTTGTGGGCTAACGTCGCTATTTTGTTTCTTTCCTTCTCCTCCAATGGTCTGCCCAGGTCAATCTCCCAGTCCCTCCAAAATGCTGGGGGGAGTCCTACTCACCAGGAGTGAGTATAGCCTAGAGATCAGGTGTGGGCAAGGCTGGCCCTCTAAACAAATTCTCTCAAACTCCGTGTGGCCCCTGAGGCACTCCCTCCGAAGGCCCATCCGAGCCACCTTGCGCATTTTTAACCAAAACAACACTTTGCAATTCAAATATCCCCACAAACCATATATTCTCTGAAAGTACACACCTTAGGGATTCTAGGCGTACCAGGCTTGTTGCCGTGGGTGCAGCTTTCTGGACGCAAACCTTCAAGGAACAACCTGGTTGCACCGAATTTTGCTAAAAAAATAGCTAAAATGCTGAATCAACCCACATTTTCCTAAAAAAAAATATGCTAATCATCAAAAAAACACACCAAAGTGGAAACGGCAAGGTCCCCCGAACAGAACAATACCCAACATGCATAGCTACCTGCAAGGGTAGGGTTACCTATCGCCTGAAAGATAAGCATACGCATAAAGGTCATTTTACTTGAAAACTCCTACTCTGCAGACAAAGTGCACACCTTGCGCTTTTTTAACCAAAACAACACTTTGCAATTCAAAAACCCCCACAAACCATATATTCTCTGAAAGTACACACCTTAGGGATTCTAGGCGTACCAGGCTTGTTCCCGTGGGTGCAGCTTTCTGGATGCAAACCTTCAAGGGACAACCTGGTTGCACCGGATTTTGCTAAAAAAAATAGTTAAAATGCTGAATCAAACACACATTTTCCTAAAAAAATATGCTAATCATCAAAAAAACACACCAAAGTGGAAACGGCAAGGTCCCCCGAACAGAACAATACCCAACATGCATATCTACCTGCAAGGGTAGGGTTACCCATCGCCTGAAAGATAAGCATACGCATAAAGGGCATTTTACTTGAAAACTCCTACTCTGCAGACAAAGTGCACACCTTGCGCTTTTTTAACCAAAACAACACTTTGCAATTCAAAAACCCCCACAAACCATATATTCTCTGAAAGTACACACCTTAGGGATTCTAGACGTACCAGGCTTGTTGCCGTGGGTGCAGCTTTCTGGACGCAAACCTTCAAGGAATAACCTGGTTACACCGAATTTTGCTAAAAAAATAGTTAAAATACTGAATCAAACACACATTTTCCTAAAAAAATATGCTAATCATGAAAAAAACACACCAAAGTGGAAACGGCAAGGTCCCCCGAACAGAACAATACCCAACATGCATAGCTACCTGCAAGGGTAGGATTACCTATCGCCTGAAAGATAAGCATACGCATAAAGGTCATTTTACTTGAAAACTACTACTCTGCAGACAAAGTGCACACCTTGCGCTTTTTTAACCAAAACAACACTTTGCAATTCAAAAACCCCCACAAACCATATATTCTCTGAAAGTACACACCTTAGGGATTCTAGGCGTACCAGGCTTGTTCCCGTGGGTGCAGCTTTCTGGATGCAAACCTTCAAGGGACAACCTGGTTGCACCGGATTTTGCTAAAAAAAATAGTTAAAATGCTGAATCAAACACACATTTTCCTAAAAAAATATGCTAATCATCAAAAAAACACACCAAAGTGGAAACGGCAAGGTCCCCCGAACAGAACAATACCCAACATGCATATCTACCTGCAAGGGTAGGGTTACCCATCGCCTGAAAGATAAGCATACGCATAAAGGGCATTTTACTTGAAAACTCCTACTCTGCAGACAAAGTGCACACTTTGCGCTTTTTTAACCAAAACAACACTTTGCAATTCAAATACCCCCCCACAAACCATATATTCTCTGAAAGTACATACCTTAGGGATTCTAGGCATACCAGGCTTGTTGCTGTGGGTGCAGCTTTCTGGATGCAAACCTTCATGGAACAACCTGGTTGCACCGGATTTTGCTAAAAAAAATGTTAAAATGCAGAATTAAACCCACATTTTCCTAAAAAAAAATATGCTAATCATCAGAAAAACACACCAAATTGGAAACGGCAAGGCCCTCCGAACAGAACAATACCCAACATGCATAGCTACTTGCAAGGGTAGGGTTGCAAAACTAAAACATGTGCTATGGAAAAATAACAAAACAACGTGTTACATTCCTTACCTGCACTAAGAGGTGCAATTAAGGTTAGAATAGTGAGGTGCAACTATGATACTGTAGATGTGGCATCAGATTATAAGATCAATGGTCAATATCAGGTATCAAGAACCTGAAAAAGGGGTCCATGTTTTAATCATCACTTGCCACAAGTATCCAGCTGCTCCTGCTCCAGCACTTCCCATCAGATTAGAAACAAAAGGAAACTAAAGGAAACGAAATATAATGACCACAAAAAATACCTGTGCCTGCACACAGGAAACATAAATTAACTAAAAGGGGCCCACCTACTGTCTAAAAAAAAAATGCAGAACAAAACAATGCAAAGCTCAATAATCTAATTGAGTGTGATAGATCTCAAAGCAATCTTGTAAGCATAAACCGGGTTGGCTGGGACAAGTCGGCAATAGTCCTTTCTGATGCCACGCTTCCTGCATACCCTGCAAGCCCTCTGGGGATACATCTTACCACCTACACAGGTAAGCAACTTTATAAAGTGCTTCCCAATTAACCTGACCTGATTGTTGTTACTAGGCATATCTGGTTCCTCCTCAGTATCCCCAAACAACAAAGCAGTGAGTAACTGCTCCTGGTAGTTAATGTAAGATAAATTGGAGCCTGGTACTGCTGCCTTGAAGACAACAAAGCTGTTGTAAGTTACCATTTGGACCAAATGGATAGCAACTTTTGTATACCAGGCTCTGTTTTTTCGGGTGGCGTTCTAATAAGTTAATATTTGGTCCATTTTATCAACGCCACCCATGAATTTATTATAATCTTTTATGCAACATGGCTTTTGGGAAGGGGCTCGGGGACCACATTTCCGTACATTCACAACTGACTCATCGTGGATTGTTGTCAGTAGGAATACATTTTTTTTGCCCATATATTTCACGGCCAGGATCTCATCGCTTCTTAGAGCGTAAGCCTCTCCACGTTTTAGTTTTTTTTCAAGTATTGACCTGGGCAAGCCTTTTATACTAGGGTTGATGGTGCCTCAGCCCGAGGTATCCAATGAATTAAGGGCTTTAAATAAGGGGATGGAGATATAGAAATTGTCCACATATAAGTGGTAACCTCTCCCCAGTAGAGGAGTCATGAGATCCCAAACGATCTTTCCACTGACTGACAAATCAAGAGGACAACCAGGGGGGTCCAGATAGGTGTCCTTTCCTTCATAGATTCGAAAATATTTGGTATACCCGGTCACACTATCACATAATTTGTAAAATTTTATCCCATAGCGGGCACGATTGCTAGGGATATATTGACTAAATATAATGCGCCCTTTAAACATCAGAAGTGACTCGTCAATACTTAATTTTTGGGAGGGGTTGTACACTTCTGCACAGCGCTCTGACAGGCTATTGAGCAGGGGCCGTAATTTATGAAGCCTGTCATTATCGGGCTCACCACGGGGAATAGCAGTGGAATTGTCGTTAAAATGCAGAAACCGCAGTAAAATTTGGTAGCGGTTTCTGGACATTATGGCCAGAAACAATGAAGTCGCCAATATGGAATGGGTATCCCAGTAGGAGGAAATACTAAATTTTTTTAGAATACCCATTGCTAAAGTGAGCCCCCAAAATTTCTTTATCTCACTCAAATTTGTGGGTTGCCATGCCTGAGCTGGGGCGGGCCTCTGATGGGGGTTTTGTGCTACTACCTGCTCGGCATAGAGATTAGTATAGAAGATCATATCCAGTAGGATGGCTTCTGTAAGAAACAATTTGAAAAAGTCAATGAGACCGGGGACCGAATCAAAAGGGGGAATTTCAGGGGAAATATTATTAGGAGGTCTCCACGCACTCTCCTTCATCAGCTGCAGCACTCAATGCCTCCTCCTGCACTACACTCGCCTGCAGCGTGGCCTCACTTTGTGCGGCACTATCCCTTCTACGATGGCTACTACTACTGGTAGCACTGCGCGGCTGTGTTTCCTTAGTAGAAGAGACACTGTCTGACTCACTGTCTGAGGGGAAGTACTCAGACCCTGACTCACTTAAATCTTAAATTAAGTCAGACACCATCAGGTAAGCCAAAGCTTCCTGTGCAGAGTACCGCTTACCAGCCATACCCAAATGTGAAAAAAAATCGAAAAAAAAAAATCAAAACTAAAAATATTAAGCTAAAGGGTCCTCCCGAACTAAAGGCTAGAACTAAAGGCAAACTATAACATTTCACAGTAAACAATAAAACAATGCAAATAAACAGTCAAAAATAGAAATAAAAGTGTATAGCTATAACCCGATGAGAAGTGGTGGAGTCAGAAGCAGCAGGTCACGGGATCCCAGCAGACTTAGACCATCCCTGGAGCAGCAGATCCGGCAGATGAAGAAGGTCTTCCTGGAGCAGCAGGAATAGGGTTCTAAAAGCTAGGGGGGGGTTGGTCCTAAAAGAGTAGGGGAGGCTAGGGTCCCAAAAGGAGGGAGAGGCTAGGTTCCCAAAAGGAGGGGGAGACTAGGTTCCCAAAGCACGAGGGCTAAGGTTCCAAAAGGAGGGGAGCTAAGTCCCAAAGTCGAAGGGCTAAGGTTCCAAAAGGAGGGGAGCTAAGTCCCAAAGCGCAAGGGCTAAGGTTCCAAAAGGAGGGGAGCTAAGGTCCCAAAGCGCAAGGGCTAAGGTTCCAAAAGGAGGGGAGCTAAGGTCCCAAAGCGCAAGGGTTAAGGTTCCAAAAGGAGGGAAGCTAAGGTCCCAAAGCGCAAGGGATAAGGTTCCAAAAGGAGGGGAGCTAAGGTCCCAAAGCGCAAGGGATAAGGTTCCAAAAGGAGGGGAGCTAAGGTCCCAAAGCGCAAGGGCTAAGGTTCCAAAAGGAGGGGAGCTAAGGTCCCAAAGCACAAGGGCTAAGGTTCCAAAAGGAGGGGAGCTAAAGTCCCAAAGCGCAAGGGCTAAGGTTCCAAAAGGAGGGGAGCTAAGGTCCCAAAGCGCAAGGGCTAAGGTTCCAAAAGGAGGGGAGCTAAGGTCCCAAAGCACAAGGGCTAAGGTTCCTAAAGGAGGGGAGCTAAGGTCCCAAAGCGCAAAGGCAAAGGTCCCAAAAGAGCGAGTGAAAAAGTCCAAGCTAAGGCAGTAGCGATCTTCGGGCAAAACCAAATCTCAGCGACACACCTAAAGCAAAAAGTTAAGATTAGGAAATGTGGTTGAACCCCCCCCCCCCGGAATGTATGATATTAACTACCTGATCCCCCAATCTAACGGCACATGCACGGGCAACATATACCTTTAGAGTGGTGGTAAGGTAAGTTTTACTGGAAATTGAGGGGATTCACTTGGGGGGTTCCACATTGGTGCATCACTAATCCCAGATTCATTCATAACAGCTTTAGGTCAAAAGCAGATAATCAATGTTTTTATGAATGAATTTGGTTACCAAAATTTGACCTAAACAGTTTTTTTGTGATGTTTCATTAGGGGTGTGGGACAGGTGGCAGGTGCGCACCAGGCCTGACTCACTCACACCTGAGTGCAGGCGGCGCTGGGAGGGGAGGCAGCAAAGGAGGGGGGCATGGAGGCAGCAGATGGGTTGTGATCTCCCATCACACTGCAACCATCAATCTGGTAAATGTGTACCACCCAGCATCTTCCGCCCCCCCTGTCGCTGCCTCCACCCCCCACCGCGCCACTGGCTGTGCCTGGGTATATACAGAATAAGCCAGGCCCGTTGTGCACCCACTGCCCCATTCCACATCACAATAACAAATACAATACCCAAAACCCGCGGCGATCAGCCTGGCAATCTATAAGATTCTCAGGCTGGTCAATCCCCCCCCCCGGGGCATTCAAAATCGGGATATCCTGCTATGTGAAACCCCCCAGGTTGCCCATACACTTACCTTCTTTCCTGGGTCCAATGGCACATGGGCAAGCTGCGGCCACTATCCCTCTAGCAGGACACGCGCCTGTGCCAGGCATTTATGCATGGCCGACGTGGACACGCTACGGGTAGCAGGGATGCGGCCGTCAGCGCACGCAAAGCCGATCGCCTTAGACAACGAGACATCAGCGGATCCGAGCGTGCTGATTGGATGAGCGCCCGTGCATGTGCTGTAGGACCGGGAGGGGGTCAGTTGGTTTCGGCAACCTGGGGGGTTTCACACATCGATCGGGGGTGCCCCGGGGGCAGGGACCAAAACCCAGGATAGTCAAAATCCTGGGTTTTGGTTCACTTTATTGTATAATTTACTGGAGCATAAATAATTGGCTATAAATAATTAACATTAAAAAAAATTGAAAAAATTGAAAAAAAATAAGGATCAGCATAAAAAAAAATCGCTGTAGGCAGGTTTTTAGCAAGTTAACTACCAAGACCCCACCTCCCAGCACCCCCTCCCACCCCGATCCCGGCTGCCGGGAGCATTTCAACAGTGGCGGCTCTAAGTGGACTATAGATCCCAGCATGCCTACGGCCACCCACCCAACCAAAAAAAGACCCCACCCACAGAGTGGTGACCCCCAGCACCCCCACACACACACCTCAGATCAGCATAAAAAAATAGAAAAAAAAAATAAGGATCAGCACAAAATTAAAAAAAAAAAAAAGAAGTTGGCACTGGCAAGTGCACCACATGTTCCAGCATGGCTACGGCCACCCACCCAGGCAAGGTCACCCCCCAACACAAGAGAACCCCCCTGGCGCCCCAACCTACACCGATCAAGTAGAAAATGTGACGGCGGCACCTGGTGCACTATGGATCCCAGCATGCCTACGGCCACCCACCCATACAAAAAAATGATGGCCCCAAGGTAAGAAAGTGTCAAGCCCGTAACAACTACGTGCTTGGCACTTAAGGCACAGACAAGCCAGCCCGTAGGTGTTACGTGCTTGGCACTTAAAGGGTTAAAAAGCCGTCCACATTTTTTCCCTCGCTCAACTCAAATCCACATGCAGCAACATTTGTAGACCTAGTTACAGCAGATCTTGAAAAATTACCACAAACTAGGAATTCCAATATCTCCTAAATTTTGTAAAGCAATCAAAGAACTTGAGAAACTTGAGAGACCAAGACTTAATTATTAAACCTGCTGACAAAGGGGGCAATATTGTGATCATGGATAAAACACAATATGAGTATATGTGCTATAGGATTCTCTGAAACACTGATTGGTATGCCAGGGCCCCCATGTCCAGGCTCGCAGAGGACTCAGGGGCCTCTCACATTCTGATTAGACAGGCTGTGGAGAACGGGGTGGTCGACGCGGCAACTGGCTCGTTCTTGGAAGTCCCATGTCCGGTGACACCAACTTTTTACGCTTTGCCCAAGGTCCATATATCCATCACGGCACCTCCGGGCAGACCAATAGTGTCCGGCATGGGATCCCTCACTGATTGGGCCAGTCGCTACGTCGACCACCATCTCCAGCTGTTAGTCCACCAGCTACCCTCATACCTAAAGGACACGGGACATTTGCTCTGTGTCCTGGATGGTATGAGTGTGGCCCCTGGGTCCTTCCTGGTTGGCTGGACGTGGAGGCCCTCTATTCCAGCATACCTCATGATCTGGGTCTACAAAATGTCCGTCTTTTTTTAAACGAGCTACCTATTGATGTTCATGATCACAATACTTTCTACCACCAGATACAGGAAACAGCGATGGGGACTACCTCTGCCCCATCCTATGCCAACCTGTATCTGGGGGGGTGGAAGAGAAGGTATGTCGGGATATCTGTGCCACGTTGCCACGTGGACACAGATGGATTTGGACAGATAAGCAAAATAATCTTGAAAAATTTGTTTCAGAACTTAATTAAAATCAATTAAATTTAAAATTTACAGTTAAGTTCAGCCAAACGTAGATTCATTTTTTAGACCTGACAATTGTATTGAGTCAAGAGGGACAAGTGACCACTAAGTTCTATCGAAAATCTACTGCCACCAATACAATGCTTCGGGCCTCCAGTGCCCACCCAAAACCCTTGTTAAGGAGCATTCCGTATGGCGAGTACATTAGGGCTCGCCGTAACTGTACATCTGAAGCTGACTTTCAACAGGCAGCTAACAGCATTCACCTTAGACTAACTAATAGAGGCTGTAACACAGCAGTAGTACGACAAGCATACAAACGAGCCAAAAGCAGACCTAGGGATGAATTGCTATATAAGCCAAGAACAAATAGGAACGATCCTTCCCTTTCCATGATCATAACGTTCTCAATTCATCACCACTATATCAAAATAATTTTTCAGAAACATTGGCATGTGCTACAAAATGACACATGTTTAAGGAAACTCATTCCCAACAAACCCAAATTTGTGTTCCGGAGGTCATAAAACTTGAAAGTTATTATCGGCAAACAAAACAATCAATTTGCTGTAACACTGTTGGAACTTACAAGTGCCAATTGTCTAGCTTGTGTCAATACATAAAACAAACCAAATTGGTGACCCTGGGTGAGCTACCACCTCATAAATTGAAACATTTCCTAAACTGTAAGAGTATAAATATAATTTATGCTCTAACATGTACCTGTGATAGATTCTACATAGGGAAAACAAAACGGGAGTTGCGCAAAAAAATTCATGAGCACTCTTACGATATCAAAACAGGCAACACAAAAACCCCTGTAGGCATTTCTTAGAACATCATAGACAGAAACCAAAAGAAATGTGTGTTGTAGGGATTGACAGAGTACACAGTAACCCACTAGGAAGGGGACGTAGAAAAAATTACCCTATAGCGGGAGACGCAGTGGATACACCACTATCAGGCCCACCGGTATCCTGGTCTGAACGAATCTATAAGCTACGTACCCTTCCTATATCATTCATACCATTTTTTTTTATTGTCTTCATAATATTTTGTACATAATTTTCTTAGCCCAGATGGCCCATGAGCCATTAATATTAAATTGGTAGTTATGGATAACATAGAATTATGTAAGTTAGACACTGACTCCCTTCATCAATTAAAATTAGGAGGAGTCCTCCACATATAGATTGCAAATGTATATTTGGAACCCTTGTGTCATGTTTTATTGGAAAATAATGCTGTTTAGGCTGGGCTCATTATTATTTATTTTTTTATTGCCAGGAATACAGGAATATACAGGTGCAGTTCTCCTGCGGCAGAGTGTCATTATTTTGAAAGGATGTACCCGCAATAGCACTCTCTGGAATATTATGCTGAAGTTCCAGATGCCATCATTAATATGCATACCTGAAGCCCGCTTTTTATAATTTACTTTACTAACAACAAACAGGTTTTCAATGCATCTATACTTTCTTAAATATTTTTACCTTGGTCTCCATTAAAATGGCGGCCTTTCGTGACACATAGCGGCACCAGCAGCGTCAGCGCCCGACACCCGAAGGAGGGGCTGGAACGCTGTGTGCATTCTGCCTCCCACGTGGGCTATAGTCGTCAGCGCATGACGCTTCACACGCTGCACGCCGTCCTCGCTCCCCCGGCAACCGCTGACTCTTTGTAAGCGAAGCGCGAGCGCGTCACGTTGCGGACAACAAAAAGGCGCCTGCAGCCGCGCTGTCCATACCACGCTGGCGCCGCACTGAATTAACACACGACAGGTATGTCTTTATTATAAGTACCTAGTATATACTATAGCCTAATAAGGTGTTTGTACATCATATATTTTTTCTATTATTCATTGCCTATATTAACACTGGCGATTTTACCGTCTGTCCTAGGCTCCACTATTCTTTTGCATCTATCTGGACTTCCCTCCCTATTCAAATATTTATACGGGTCAATATCAATAGAATCTGGGTATTACCTAAAATTAATAAGCATACAGTTTCTGCGGATCATGGGTCATCCAGGCTACGATCATTATCTAATATATCAGGTATTTATCATGATTCAATGTTACGACTTCATGACGTCACATCACCAGTGTATATATTTATCTATACGGTTTATGTTTTTGTACACATATAGAATGTCTGACAGGGCGCTGAGGAAGCCTACTCAAAGGCGAAACTAGTCCACCCCAAAATGGCCATCCATAGGAAAACAATGTAAAACTGTATATTATATGTAACCTATGAATTCTATGTATATTTCTAATGTGATGCATGTGTTTGTATCAGCCGTTGTGATAGTGTGTTAAAATACATATGTGTACACAAGTTTTTAACCCTTAATATATTGAATAAAATATTGTCATTTTTTAATGCTGTCTAAGTAGATTGTTTACAGGCGGGGTCGGGTTATGTTGAGCTCTCAAGTGTATTTTAAAGGGGGGGCCCAACCACCCCAGTATCTGTATATGAGGTGTTTCTATTCAGAGAGCCCAATACCCAACCAGCCCTACTGACATGCTACCTGTTACACAGAGTAGTTTTTTTTTTTTGTTATTAAATAAGCCTATGCATGGTAGGGTCGTGTACATTTGGGTCCCAATGAACCCACACTTGGATGAAGTGCATGCTTCACTCAGATTTTCTTGCCACTCAAAGTGGCAAAGGAAATCTGAATGGAATGCGAGCCACTTGCCGCGTCTCCGCAACGACACTCGTCCCATTCAGATTTTCTTTGCTGCACAGCTCATTGCGGTAAGGGAAATCTGGACAGAACAAATGCAGCAGATTGGCTGAGCGTCCCACCTAGGAATCAGGGAGAAGTATGTTTTTGCTTATCATTAGCCTGTCCAAAGTAGACCAAAACCCAATAAATTTACATATTTGGTCTTTGTTCTCCTTTAAAGAGAAACAACACCAGGGATTTCCATTCTCCTAGGTTTTGTTCTTCTCTGATGTGGCACCCAATTCGGGATCATGCACTGTTTGTAAGAGAGCTCCGGCATTGAGAAGTTGGACTGGCCACATCCCTGGCCTCCCTGCAATCTAGGGAACGTTCTAACCCCCACCCAATTGGAATGGCTGAAACCCACTGCAGACCACAGGGAGGCCAAGGATGCATCTGCTCCCGCTAGGCTCTGTCACAAACAGAGCAGATTGAATAAATGCCCATGCATGTAATGTGGGAAAGAGGGCAGGGTAAGTTTTAGGGGTGACCTGGGGGTTTCACATAGAACGTAGAACAAAACCCAGCATATTGAAAATCGCGGGTTTTGGTCCACTTGAATGGCAGAGTAGATTTTATTATAAATTTGTGTAAATGTATACATTTTATTATGTGTCACTGACGCTACGGTCCAAGAGAATCTGCTCTCCTCATCAATTTTGGATGGAGGTGTTCTTCTGGTGCTCTAGATTTTTTGGTTCTTGGTGAGGTCTACCCTAGAATGCTGCATATTAATTTTAGGTTAGGGGGTTGGTCCACTGGTGCTCTGAATATTGAAGCAGACTAAAACCAAGAAATGTAAATTGCCTAGGATTTGGTCTGCTTTACAGAGGCATCCCCCTGTCAGTCAAATCCCCAGGATTGCATGTTTACTCACAAAGATCCAAGCTCCAAGTGGATCCACTGGTTCTCCGTATATTAATATTTATGTAAGGGAACAGGATCCACTGGTGCTCTGCATATTAATATTTGTGTCAGGGGACAGGATCTGCTGGTACTTTGTGTACTAATGTTTGTGTCAAGGGACAGGCATTGATGGCACATTGCGTACTAATGTTTGTGTCAGGGGACACAAATCACAACTAAAGTGTAGTGGTGGAGGGGGGCCCTGTGGTGCTGTGATACAAGGCCCCACAGACCACAGCAGAGTGATGATTAACCACTACTTTCACTGAACTGTCTGGCAGACCCAGAAACTACTGCACACACACAGAGTGTGTATGGTGCTGCAGTGTGCAGCTATTTCTCACTCCACAGGAAAAGTGAAGTGACTCTCCAGTGTGGGGCTCACAGAAAAGTGGTAGGAGGTGTGTTACAATCCCTGCATCACTGCTTTCCGAACACAAAACTGCTAAGGTGGCTAAGGATCGGCTTTAAAGTAAACCTAAGCCCTCTGGTCCACAACGTGGATTGTGGCGACATAGTAAGTCCTGAGGGAATTGCTAGGTAGCAACGGCTGTTGGCAGTGGGTGGGGGGGCACCATTCTGAATCTTTGCCCCGGGTGCCAGAAAGCTTAGCTACACCTCTGGTCCAGCTTGACCACTTCCTCCGGATAGCTCCATCAGCTGCACATAAGGAATCATTTGCTATAAAAAAACAAGAGCCTGATCTGGGGGCAATTGGTCCCACTGTAACATATACAGCAAGCAGCTCTGTTGCTTTTAGGGGAGAGGCCTTGGGGATAGGAAGAAGGAAGAGGAAGTAGTTCCGAGTTGCTCTGAGCACAGAGATATGTCTGCTGCAGATATCTGGATGTAAAGATGAAAATAAAAGAAGTAGCTGATGAATGTTTACCCTGAGTGGCTGCAGTTCATGAACATATTGCAGCTGGCGACGAGGAGAAGAATCAGAGCCCTGCTACTGTGAGTACTGACTGATCTTTGCATTGCTGAAACCAGGACAGAGCCACATACAAGGCACATTGCCCAGAATGCTTTATTCCTAACACTACAGCACAGGTTCCTCCTGCAACACACTGCTGAGCAGAATTATTATACAGTAAGATGGCTAATCACCTGAACATGTTCCCAAAGTTTAATATATCTGATGCTAATAACCTAGCTCATAACTGCAAGAATTGGCTTAGCAGGTTTGAGACTTTTTTAGAGGCACTGGACATAAAAGATGCTAAAAGTAAAAAGGCTATATTGCTGCATCATGCTAGCAGTTGTATGACATATTCAGCACACTATCTACTGAAGATGATGACACTTATAGCAGCTGCTCCAAGGTCCTAACAGATTACTTTAGCCCTAAACAAAAAATCAGATATGAGAGGTATATGTTTAGAAATGCCAAGCAGCTTCCACAGCAATCCATAGACACAAATATTACACACTTGAGGGAGCTAGCACAGGGATCTGCTTTTGCTGATGATGAAAATATATTATCTTGCATGTCAATCACCATAAGGCGCAGAGCATTACAGCAAGAATAATCTCTGCATGAGCTTCTTCACCTGCCCCGTGCCATAGAAATCTAATATCATCAAGCAATTACTATGGAAAAGGGTGATAAGTTACATGTACAGAAACTGCAGCATAAAAGAAAATGCTACAGATGTGGAAAGGATTTTCCTCACACAAACAAGTGTCCAGCTTTAGGCCAGACATGCAGTAAATGTGGAAAAGAAAACCATTTTGCAGCTGTTTGTAAAGCAGCAATCACTTTTAAACACGTGTTAAAATTGTTATATGTGATACTGACATTGCATTTACTTTTGATACTGCAGCATCAGTGAATATCACAGACCGTTATTGGAAATAAAGCCTGTTCTCGAGACTGTTCACACTAAAATAGTTCCATATGGATCGCAAATTCCACTACCTACTATGGGAAAATTTGATACTAGAGTTACTTACCAAAATAAAATGCAGAAAACAAGTTTGTTACATTTTACAAGGCTATGGGGGTTGTCGTCTTAGTTAGATACATTAAACCATAATGGTTAGGTCTAGCACACCAAATGAAAAGAAAGGCTGGGGTGCAAAAAGCCCTGAGGTGTATCCTCTAACAACCTCTGTAGACAATATAGAAAGAAGGTTGGACTAATGCACACCACACCATTTTAAAGTTCCAAATAAAAGATTGTATTGGTAGTTCATACAATAACAATAATTACACATAGGCTCAAAAAAAGGATACAGAATATGTGCAAAATATTCCCAGTCTCCAGGATCGGTAACCACCTCAGCAAAAAGAGAGCAAAGTTCATCAGTAACAGTGATTCTTATGAAGACATGATCAAAATGCACAAGAAACAATTCCCCATAGAGAATGTGAGGTGGTTGTGCAATCGGTCCTGAAGAATGTCACAAAGAATAGAGCTATATGTCCATAGGTTAAGGAAAAAACAGGCATATTTTGGCAATACACAACATAATACAGAAAATTCTGGTCAGCGTCTATGCTGTATGGAGGACATCATCCCAGATGATCCAGAATGTGCCACAGACAGTAGATATACTGTACATGTTAACAAATCATGACGTCCATCATACACTGTGCATAGAAAAAGTACATCATAACATTACCAGTAATAGAGAAACCCTGATCGCCTAACCTGCCTACGTTTCGGGGCAACCCGGCCCCTTTGTCAAGGCTGCGATGCCAGAAGAAAGGAACGGAACCTGTTTATAAAGCGTGCGCCATCTCCCCCTGGCCGGCCAGTGTGACGTATGTGGAAGCGCTCAGTCAAGCGCTTTCCGGAACGTCACATCCGGTGCCGCGGTCCCGGCCAACGTCACATCCGGTGTCGGCTGGCACTGTAAACGAGTGCCAACCTTCACCGTGTGACGTCAGCACGCGGGGCCTGCTCGCGCCGGATAGCTGCTATATGTCTGAATGAAAAGCTTTATTGACAAGAGGAATTACATGACAAAATACATGAGTGGACGCGCTGTCCAGTGACGGCTGTAGCTGTTCTGTGTTAAGCAGCTGGGGAGTTCTTTTGCTTTCTAAAATTCCCGATTAAGTCCTTCCTTAACTCCAGTTCAGATTTCGTGATTTACATTCTGAAATGTCCATGTGGGCTTGCATACGTTGGGAAAACGATTAGGGAATTACGGGCCCGCATTAGCGAACATCGAAGTTCAATCCGCAGAACAAACTTTGATTCCCCCCTCACACGCCACTTCATTGAAGTGGGTCATCAGGTCTCACAATTGAGATTTCAAGCCATTGAACAGATCCAGCCCCCATTGAGGGGAGGTGACAGGAATTTGTCCCTCCTGAAACGTGAACTATTTTGGATTCAAACCTTACAGACCATGGCACCTAGGGGCCTAAACGAAGAAATGGATTTCACAACCTTTTTATAACATCTTCAGATATTCTTAAACACTTAGTTGCATTATCTATCATTGTACTAACCTCTTTGCATCTTTGTGTCATTTCCTAGCAGTTACCATAATCCTCCATCGACTAAGGGAATCCCTTCGTGCCATGGCACTCTTCCACCACATCCACACTTCTAAGACAATCAGGTAAAGGAAGCCTCTTTTGTATAATAACAACCGGCTTCACTCTCACAGACTGTATATAAACCACCCTTAGTCCATTTTTACAATCACCATACAAAACTGAACACCTTTTATAAGATATCCCATTAAGGCAACACTTTGGGACATATGGTTCTTGATAAATGAGTCATTCTAACATTTATTGGATAGTACTGCTCCTGGTCTCACTCTATCCAAACTGTGCAGCTATAGCCGACTGTCTCTGACTGACACCACTTTTTCCCATTCTCTTCACTATATGCCCAGTACAGAGTCTTGAAACACAGAAAGGTGTCCTCCGTTGTTGTCAATCATCCTCTATTAATAACCATGAGTGACACTGCCCTATAACCATCTATTAAGAATGGCATCCTTGATGATAATCATTAGGTAGCACCGCCACACAGCGGTAATAGACCAGTCCACTATACTTTATGATCCTTTAATCATCCCCACTAGCTTGTTCCTATTATTTGGAGTCTCAATAATGAATGCGTTAGTACCCCTCACCAAAGTAGCTAAGAGTGAGATGTGATCATTTAATTAAGGGTTAGCATTCCCCAGACACACATTATTCTCTGGGTTTTATTCCCTCATTGAAGAACCAATACTATTATAATCTGTATATATTGACCCTGATCTATGTTTTTAAATTTACTGTTTTTAACCATTCTCTCATAGGCAAGCTGCGGCCTCCTCCCTATAGAAAAAGAACTCCCCAGCTGCTTAACACAGAACAGCTACAGCCGTCACTGGACAGCGCGTCCACTCATGTATTTTGTCATGTAATTCCTCTTGTCAATAAAGCTTTTCATTCAGACCTATAGCAGCTATCCGGCGCGAGCAGGCCCCGCGTGCTGACGTCACATGGTGAAGGTTGGCACTCGTTTACAGTGCCAGCCGACACCGGATGTGACGTTGGCCGGGACCGCGGCACCGGATGTGACGTTCCGGAAAGCGCTCGACTGAGCGCTTCCGCATACGTCACACTGGCCGGCCAGGGGGAGATGGCGCACGCTTTATAAACAGGTTCCGTTCCTTTCTTCTGGCATCGCAGCCTTGACAAAGGGGCCGGGTTGCCCCGAAACGTAGGCAGGTTACGCGATCAGGGTTTCTCTATTACTGGTAATGTTATGATGTACTTTTTCTATGCACAGTGTATGATGAACGTCATGATTTGTTAACATGTATATCTACTGTCTGTGGCACATTCTGGCTCATCTGGGATGATGTCCTCCATATAGCATAGATGCTGACCAGAATTTTCTGTATTATGTTGTGTATTGCCAAAATATGCCTGTTTTTTCCTTAACCTATGGACATATAGCTCTATTCTTTGTGACATTCTTCAGGACCGATTGCACAACCACCTCACATTCTCTATGGGGAATTGTTTCTTGTGCATTTTGATCATGTCTTCATAAGAATCACTGTTACTGATGAACTTTGCTCTCTTTTTGCTGAGGTGGTTACCGATCCTGGAGACTGGGAATATTTTGCACATATTCTGTATCCTTTTTTTGAGCCTATGTGTAATTATTGTTATTGTATGAACTACCAATACAATCTTTTATTTGCAACTTTAGAACGGTGTTCACCCAGTTGAACAATCTCATTCTATTTCACCTAAGGCAAAAAGTGGAGAAAGAGCTCCAAACTTTATAGGAGCAAGATATAATTGAACATGTTACTGGTCTCACCGCATGTGTCTCTCCGATAGTGTGATGGTTCCAAAACCAAAAAACTCTGACCTGCGCCTTCCAAATGTTGCCATTCAGTGAGAAAGTTTAAAGGAGCCACAGCTCAACCCTGTTTAGCTTGCAGACCAACCTAAAATCTATCTCTAAATCTAGTTTAAAAAAAGAGGACTCGTCACACACATCTGCAGAAGTATGCTTAAGCTGTGCCACCAAGCGCCAAGGTACCTCTGTGGGTAGCATTCCTAACTCTAATCTCAGAGAGCCCCATTTGGGACATACAATGCAATAGATAAATTGGAAGCAGGCTTACCTGAGGTTACCCTAAAACCTTGAGTACAGCTCATGGGGTGGAAGGATCAAAGTCCTCGCAGTACAGCCTAGACCCCACACCCCATGTGCTTGCACAAATTCAAAAGAAACAGAGACCAGAGTCCAGATATTTAACAACATTCTCTATGCATGCAGGCCTCAGGTAATACAAGTAAATATGCAATAAATATACCATGCTTGAAATATAAGTTCTTTCAATAGTTCTTAATAAAGTGCGGGTGCTCAACGTGCACAACTCCTCAATCCACAGAGCGTCCACCAGAATATTGCTAAATAAGCACAGAGCTCCCTTGAGGCCACGCAGTAAAGATCAGCCAATCCCACAGTGCATGCATTCCAAACCCAGTGCAGTTGTATATCCTTCACCAAAATGTCAAGCCTCTTACCAAATTTCCAAGGCCTTATTGCCTTAAATCACTCCAAGTTCTTATAAAGCTGGTTCTCTTGCATTTAATCACACCCATACAACTCCAGCGTTCTTAAAATGTTACTTCAAAGTGGATGCAAATATCAGAACCGGTGTGCATACAAGGGAAATATGAGAAAACACATCTAGTGCAGTATCGTATGGACAAGAGCAATTTAATCTTGTAAAATGCACTCACATTAAAATCACGTGTATACAGCTTTAAAATCAATCAGGTGGCTCTCACCCACTCCAACAATCCTAGACCTGGCCAGATCCAAAACAAACATGTAAAATAGACCGCCTGCCACCGCTGATGCGTTTTGTTGCCCGTGGCAGTTTACTTTTAGGGTCTATTCGGCAGAAATCTTTCAGGTTGCCATAAGAAATGTAATTCAACACATTCCCAATGATTTTAACTACAGCAATGACATACTAGTACAGTATTTGGCAAAACCCCAGCTGAACACAACCAAGCCCTAGGTGATGTTTAGCATCACATGGACTCACCTAAAACAAAGAGAAATGTGAATTTAACAAAAAGAATACAGACTGATCCAAGGAAGGTACATGCAATAAAAATTATCTCATAATGTTAGTGAAGTTTGTTCTTTTCTTAGAATGTCTAGTTACGAAGCTAGATACATTGACATTTTTTAACAATTAGTGCACCATTAAGAGAACTCATTAAACAAGACTGTGAATTCAAGTGGTCTCAATAATGCCAAACTGCTGTTGATAATATTAATATTAAATAGCCTACTTTCATACAATTTACGCACTGATTATAGATCCAGTGGAACTGTGAGCTATCCTCAAATCCACGCATCATTTCATATGCCAGTAAAAGTTTAACAAGTACAGAGAAAAAATCTTCTCAGTCTGAACAGGAGAGCTTAGCAGTTGTCTGGGGATGTGAGCATTTTCATTTGTTTCTTTATGGAACTTCTTTTACCATTTTAACAGATCACCAGGCTCTCCTTACCATCCTTAGAAATCCGAGAGCTAAAATAGCAGCAAGAATTGAATGATGAAGTCTTTGACTCCAAGGATATAACTACAAAATTGTTCACCAGCCAGGCAAATACAGAAGTCCAACTGACAACATTTTGAGACATCCTACAGGGGTCTACTTGATTCTATCAATAATCAGTTAAATCAGTTTGTGTCAGAAATTGTGAATGACAATACAAATTATCCAGAATAGAAAATGGCATGAAATATAGAGAAACAAACCTCGAGGATCTAAAGGAATTTTCAAGTGTAAGAGCAGAACTGTCAGTTACAAAGAAGCACCTCATTCTCAGAGGCACCAAGCTGGTTGTCCCTAAGGCCTTGTATCAATCAGTGATACAGATTGATTAGTGGATCAGCTGGTAGAAGACATGATAAAACATTGATGCCAAAACCTTTTCAAATGTCTCCTCTACCCAAAGAGGTTTGGGAGGAGATAGCAGTTGATACCTAATGGACAATATATTCTATTTGCCATTGATAAATATTCAATAAATCCTGCAATTGCATTCATCTCATAAACCTCAGTGCCCGGTACATGGCTGATGCAGGGCGCATGCCATGCCCACCCTCTGCACGGAGCCCGGGGTGTTTGCTTGTGTCGCCAGAGAAGATGCAGTGCCACCAGAGAAATAGCAGCCTGTGCGGGAGAATGAAAAATTGCCTGACAGTCTTTTTTCCCTATTTTTTACGTTTTAATATGAATGCCACTTTAAGATTGTGCTTTGAAATATGTACCAAAAGCTTCTGCTGGGCTGCATGGGCTTGTCCTTTGGTCTCCTGCTAGTGCTTATAAAAAAAGAAGGTTTAGGCTTTTTGATTAAGAGTACGGTTGAGTGAAGCCAAACTGCAAAATTATTGGGTTTGTAGTGAATGTCGCGTGCTGGGGTCCCCAATCCTGAGCCCACATTTCAGCTAGAAATCTGAGTACGAGTTTGGCATTCGGCCTGCAGCTCCGCCCACAGCAGCCAATCAGCCTTTTTCCTTCCCTTCATTGGCCTGGCGACCCTGCAGTACAAAAGGCGGGTTACGCGTCATGCCACATAACGCAACTGTGCACGCTATGCAAGTAGAGTTGCTGCTGTTGAGGGAAAGACGGGGCTTTTTTTTTTTTTTTTTTTTAAACAACTGTCCTTTTCAGGACATATTTTTAGGGGGAGTGTTTAGTCAGCGCTAAATAGGTATTTAAGCTAGCTATTTTCCTTTTCAGGACATTTAGCCAGGGAAAGGTGCCAGAGTGAGGGTGAGATAGGTAGGGTGCTAGTATTTTGTAATAGCCTCTACTGCCAGTACTGTGATATTACTGCAGCAGTGTCAGTACTGTGTAATAGCCTCTTTTGGGGCCTATTAACAGTTACAGGTCAAGGCAGCTCTGTGTTGCACTTTGGTCAGATAGGTGTTAAAGCATGCTATTTTCTTTTCAGGACATTTAGCAAGGGAAAGCTGGAGTGAGGGCAAGATAGATATGGTCAGCACTCTGTAATGGTCTCTCAGCGTCACTACTCTGTAATACCAGTTGCTATTGGCATATGCACTGGGTCAGGGAAGTTGGGGCCCTCTTGAAATAAAAAAAAACATTTTTGTACAGTGTGCACTAGTTAAAACCACTGTATCAGTACTCTTTAATAGCACTACAGTGTCATTACTCTGTAATACCAATTTTTCAAAGCACTTGGAGGTTACTTTTCAGTGGTTATTATTTTGAGTACTCTCCCTAGCCCATTTTGTGCAGGGCTATTGCTCTGGTGCCCCTACCCCCAATGCGGTTGATTGTTTTCATTTATGTATGTATTTGTTTATTTTTTCATTTTCTGTTATTATTTTGAGTACTTTCCCCAACCCATTGTGTGCAGGGCAATCCCCCTGGCTTTCCCTTGATTTGCAGAACTCTAGTCTTTGCTACCCCACTTTTACATCAGGTTTAGGCCCCCAAATTTGTGTCCTCATTGACTTTGGGCTCGGGTTGGGGTCGAGTCCATGGACCCAAACCGAATTTTAGTAAAAAGGAAATAAGACACCATACAAAATGTGTTTTATTATTCTTAACTTACGCTCACCCATCCCATTCTTCCATCTTCTGTCCCTCACCAGACACCGACTTCCTCAGGTCTGGCAGGTCTCCTTTGTCTCGTGCTGTCTCCTCTTCCTTCTTCAGGGCTCTTCGAGTCCCCTTCAGCATGTAGATGTGGCGGTGCCGGACATTTGGGTGCAGGAAAAACATAGGTTCCACTGTCTTTCATCCTTGCTACCCAGCAAAGGACTGAAGTGAGGTCCAGCTGAACCTGGTTTTATACTTGGAGGCATGGCCCCAGGGAATCTCCCTGATGCCATTGCCGATGTCACAGAAGGGGAGGGGCCTATAGGGTATAGCATGGGAATATCCCATCTCGGCCCCTTCCCTTCTGCAACATTTTAAATTATGTTGGGGAGATTCCAGAGAGGCATCATGCAGGCCTTGGCCAGGAGTTGGGATGAGCAGGAGGGGAACCTGTGTTCCCTTCTTTGCTAAATGCCGCTGGAGCGTCCTTAGACTCCGTGGCAACAAGAAATTAACACAGCACATTAAAAAATGGGGAGAAGCAACAGGGTTGTTCCTGGAAAGTCAAAACAAGTAATGGCTTTTTACAAGCAATGAAAAATGCATCCATTTTGGGCATCTCAGCTGGTAGACCTGCTGTTGTGTAGACCTGGCAGTAGCGAGCAAGCCCTCAAATTGTCAAACTTGTAATTGGGGTAGCAGCGGGAGTGCCACCTTTAAATTTTAGCTGAAAAAGAAGTAATGGCTTTTTGCAAGCCATGAAAAATGTACCCAAAATTCCCTGGCAGTTGAAAAATATATATTTTTTAACTGTATTTACCAAAAAGGCACCGTGGACCCCAACTTTAGAGAGAAATGGTGCCTGCACACTTTAAACAGAGTTTCCCCCTTGTTTTTTTAAAGTGGACCAACACCCAGGCTGATCGGCCCGGAAATCTATAAGAATCAGATCCCTCCCCACGGGGCATTCGAAATCGGGATGCCCCGCTGTGTGAAACCCCCCAGGACGCCCCATTCACCTTACCTTACTCCCGTTCCGACGGTTTGTGAATGGCCGACATGGGCGCGCTCCTTGTTAGAGGGAAGCGCGAGATGCGGCCGCCAGCGTGCTCGGAGCCGCTGTGGTTGTCCGTCCCTTGGACGTGCATACCACAGCGCCTCTGAGCACGCTGATTGGACGAACGCCCACGCATGCGCCGTAGGAGCAGGGTGAGGTGAGTTTTTTCTGCCATTCTGGGGGGTTTCATGCAGCGGGGACCCCCGATCAGGGTGCCCCGCGGAAGTGGTCCAAAACCTAGGATAGTGAAAATCCTGGGTGTTGGTCCACTTTAAACTGTATTTAACAAAGAGGCACAATTGACCCCAACTTGGATTGAGGCTGTGTGTGCACACCTAAAACTGAGCTGCCCCTCTTGTTTCTTTTTAAACTCTATTTATTAAAGAGGCGCCGTGGACCCAACTTAGGGAGAGACGGGGCCTGCATACTTAAAACAGAGCTGCCTCCTAGTTTTTTTTTTTAAATGTACTTAACAAAGTGCTACCACACTCTAGAGATAGACGGGGCCTGCACAGCTGAAACAGAGTTGTCCCTTCCCCCCAAAACAATTCTTGGCAGGTGAAGAAGTTTTTCTTTTTGTTTTTAAACTGTATTTAACAAAGAAGCACCATGGACCATTGGTACTCGCAATTGATTTAAAGCACTCCCATTTGGCATCTGTATACTTATTCCACAACAGATGCTCCCAGTCGATGTCCTGGAGTGCAGCTCTGAGCCTGGGGAAGTTGTCCTTCCTAAAATTCAGTGTTTTTGCCCTGCTAGACAGAAAATCTTTCTTACAGTTCATGTTAAATACTATATTGTGGATACTGTTATCAAGACTTTCACGGACTGTTACCTTCCTTATCAGGTCATCATTATTTGATATTACCAAATTTAAAAGAGCATCACCCCTTGTAGGTGCCTCCATGAACTGATTCATATAGTTATCTTGTAGCAAGTTGAGTAATGCTCTCCCACTTGTCGTAGAAGCAGAACCGTGTCTGTTGGGGTATCTCAATATCTGCTTAGGATAGTTCTGGCCTCTCTCACCCAGGGCTGATCAATACTCAGTCTACGGCAGCCAGAGAACGCACTTCAAGTCGAAAGAAGAGGTAGGTTCACAAATGTATTCTAGTTTATTAGAGATCGTCACATGAATTTATACACGTCACACGTAAGAGGGAGCACTTTGGCCCCCACCTTTGTGATGTGACAGTGACTTTCAACACAAACGTAACAGTACATTCAGCGGCTTATGGTGATACAATAGATAAATAAAGCACTACCCTGCTGGCACCACAAGTTCTCGGAATACTGGCCCCTAGGTGTGCCTGAGTCTAATCTGTAAACTTCATGAGTCTTACTTGGCGTGAAAGACTTTGTGGTTTCAGTACTTACTGAATATTCCATCAGAAAGAATCTTTAAGGCAACATATCTTAGTCAAAATGGCCAATACATTCAAAATGGAGTAGCCTAAACTAAATATTGACCCTTCAACCCCCTCTTTGATTATCTTTTCAAGGATAATCACCCAATAACATTATAGGGCTTTCCATTCATCTGAGCCAGATAAGCAGTATAATTTGCACCTGGATCTGGGGTATTACAAGATCTTATCAAACACAGTGTCAATTTAAATGCCAGAAATATTATAAGCAAAATCATCAAAACAACAAAGACAGTGAAAATTAATTGTTTGAGCAATTTAAACATTCCTCCCAGGCCAAGACCGCAGTCACCAAATAGTGACCGTTCCTATATTTCTGGCTTTTTCTTGCAACCCTTTAACCTCTTTACTATGTTGCTCTATAATATCATAATAATCAGGTATTGTGTATCCATGTGCAACATTCATAATCCTCTCACATAATCCTGTCAAGGCTGTGGACATTCCTTCAATAGCCAGCTCATGAAGCTCTATTTTTCAGTATTTAATTTTCTAACATCTTCATTAGTGAGCACTTCATCTAAAATGTTATTAACTCTTTTCATCAAACTTATTCCCCATCCTGTCCAGGAGGGAATCCAGGTCCAGGTCATATTGCCCTCAGTAAATAGGGCTCATTAACTTTATATCTTAAAGGGTATTTTGGATGTATACTGCTTCAAAAAAATGTTCTCCTTTATCATTTCCTATGACTCCTATAACTGGCACAATCTGTGCTAGAGAACAACGGCCTTGGGGCTTACTAGATGTCCATGGATAGCACATTTCCCATAACAGATAAACATGTTATCACCCAGGGATAGAGACTCTCTACTTTTCTGTTCTTGTACATCTGCGAAACTTGACCTTCCAAGCTTTATTATTGGTTGCCTAAATAGTGATTCTTTAGTTTTATTCAAATTTTTCTCTACTGTCTTGTTTATCTCATTGTTCAGGGTATGAAAGGCAGAGCCATTCCCCGTAAGGCAGAAGAGATATTTAGTAAGCTCTCCTGGCAGACTTCAGCTTCTGGAGCTCCTATGTCCACCTTGGAGTTGCCATTGTCCCAACATAAAACACCAATCTGGGAAATTTGTCCTAGCTTGGCCTGGGAATGACACACTGTCATTCCTTGTCATGGTATTTTTTTAAAAACAATCCCAGGCTTTTTATCAGCAAGAAGTGTGAAATTAATAGCTATAAAAGGCATTCTAGCAGATGTTTAGGAGAGAAAACAGAGGTAAACCACCTGTTCGTCTTTCATACAAAGCTAGGACTGCCAGTACCAAGGAATCTGCAACTTGGGAAGCAAGTCTCAGCTTTCAGAATGGAAAGACTGGAAATGGATAAAGGCTGCAAAGGAAGAGATAAAATTCATGCATGACACTAAAGCATGGACACTCACAAAACTATTATATTATTAGAAGGAAATCCAAAGGTTGTAATCAGACTTTTAAAATGAAGCACAATACATATTGCACAATGGAGCGATAAAAAGCAAGATTCGTAGCCAAGGGATATTCTCAAAAATATGGAGAGGACTATTTTGCTCAAGTAGTTAAACATGTTATAATAAAGCTGCCACAAGGAAAATGCAAGTGAAACACTTTGATGTGAAAACAGCGTTTTGACATTGTGAGTTAATGAAAGACATCTACATGGAACAACCACCAGGGCTGAAAGATGAACAAAGGCCAGAGCTAGTATGCAAACTTCAGAAGAGTATATACAATCTAAAGCAAGCAGCCAGAGCATGGAAAATGAAAATAGTGATTACAAATGAGGACTTTCAGAGGAGTAAAACAGACCCCTGCTTATACACAAATATCACATCTGTTGGCAAACAGATGGATCTATGTGCTCATTTACATAGATGATATCAGCATTTTGAGACTAAAGATCTTGGAAACATAAATAATTACCTCGGCACTCAGATTTAAAGAGAGGAAGATGGCAGCTTTCTTCTGAACCAAAAACACAAAATGCAAAGAATAATTGAAACATTTGGAATGGAAGATTCCAAACCAATAAAATATCCTATGGAAACCAATTACCTGAATGAGATAAACAGCCATAATACACCAAATTACAAAATAACACTCAGTACGGGAAAGTAATAGGGAAATTGCTGTACATTACCACCACTACAAGGCCTAACATTGCAGCAGCTATTGGAATCCTTTGCAGAAAGGTTTCAATGCCAAGTCAGAGGGACTGGAATGCTGTAAAGCAAGTCAATCACTATCTTAAATGGACTTTACATTACAAGCTAAAGATACCAGCATGTGATGAAAGCATCCTGACAGGATATGTGGATGCCGGAGACACCAGGGACAGAAAATCCACCAGTGGTTACACTTTCATCTACCAAAGCAGAGTATATGGCAGCAGTGCAGACAAGCCAAGAAGTTATATGGCCGAGACAGCTGTTAACAGACTTGGGTCAACCACAATCGGAAACCAACAAGAATCTTTGAGGACAATCAAGGATGTCTTGCACTTGCGCAGATGGAAAGAGTTAGCTTGAGAACCAAGTACATTGATGTGAAATCAACTTTCTGAGGGATCTTCAAAAATGGGGACTTGAGTTACTTTATTGCCCTACTGAGGATATGACAGCAGATATGCTTACTAAGCCCTTAACCACTGAAAGTCATTTAAGGCTTACAAAGAAGATGGGTTTCATAGACCAAGCGGAGGGGTGTTGGAGATATAATACTTTTGCAACAGCTTACAGATTGTCTTTGAATGTGATTAATTACTTTTCCTAGATTCGCTATAGTTTGCAGCTATTACAGGTTATAACACTAGATAGTGCTGTGACCAATTTGCAACTGTAGAGTTTCTATGTACTTTGCTGCTGTGTTCTACTTCCTGTATGTCGAGCTGTGAGCTCTATGACTGGTAATTCCTTCTTCCTGTCTCTGTGTTTATAGCCACCATGTAAATGTGCAGGCCATGTTTCTCTATAAGTTGGGGTCCACAGTGCCGCTTTGTTAAATACAGATTATAAAAAGAAAACAATATTTTTCACCTACCAAGGATTTTTTTTTTGGGGGGGGGGGTCAGCTCTGTTTTAGCTGTGCATGCCCCATCTCTTGCTAAGTTGGGGTCATGTTTCCTCTTTGTTAAATACAGTAAAAACACAAGGGGAGCAGTTCTGCTTTCAGTGTGCAGGCCCCATCTCGCTCAAAGTTGGGTCCTACAGTGCCTTTTTGTAAATAATATAAAATAAAATAAATAATCCTTTTCACCAGCCAGTTATTTTTTTTTGGGGGGGGGCAGTTCTGTTTTAGCTTTGCAGGGCATGTCTCTCTCTAAGTTTGGGTCCACAGTGCTCTGTTGAATACAGTCTAAAAAAAGAAAAGAATTGGCCAGTCTGACTCAAGCTGTTGGAGGTGTGGTGATGGGAGGGGGACATTGTTTCACATTCTCTGGACATGTCCTGGGATCCGGGATTACTGGGGAGCAGTCCTGCCCATTGTTACGCAGCTCACTGGGGCGCAATTGGGGGGGGGGGGCGGCCCAGATCCTGCTCCACTCCACAAAGGTCCCATCAGGGAAGTACAAAAAATCCTTGCTGGTTCACCTGCTGAACGCGGCTAAACAGATAATACCTAGGTTCTGGAAGCATAAAAAAGCTTCCTCTGACAGGGATTGGGTAAGGGAGGTCATGAATGTTAGGGAAATGGAGGACCTAACATTGTCATTGCATGACAGAGACGAGCAGTATAGAACTACCTGGTTGCCCTGGCTACTTTATGAGGAATTGGCAGAATTTAAGAGTCTGTTCGAGCAGTAGACCTGCATAGTCCAAGTGGAATTTGATGTAACTGCCGCACTGCCAATTGTAGATACATGGAGGTGTTCGCCGGCTCAGGAGTTATGTCCCACACGCCAGGTACCCCTCCCTCCCTCCCCCCTCTCCCATTTCCCAATCTGCCCATTCCCCTAAATGTTTGCCCCTCCCCTCGGTTTGGAAACCCGGATGCACTGGACACTGAAAGAGCTGCCCCCTCGGGTAGACAGCGTTGCAGGAAACATCTGCTTCAGGAGGGTCGGACGTTGCCCTCTCCGGGTGGATTAGTAAGGTGCTGCACCGATCTGTGGAGATCAGGATCTAATCATATGGGAGCCTCGCCTCCCGGTTTGGGTGCTGTTGTTGCAACCTCTCCGCTTTATAATGCAGTGGTAGAAACTGTTTCACAATGATAATGATGTTTGTGCTTTAGCGAATAGTGCTCCCGGTTTCCTCACCCACACTCTTTTACCCTGTATTGTACGTTTTAAATGTATGTAAGGTATAAAAATGCAAAATCTTTAAATAAAGAGTATTAAAAAAAAAAAAAAGAAAAGGTGGGGGGCAACTCTGTTTGAGCTGTGCCTGCCCTGTCTCTCTTTAACCCTTTAAGTGCCAGCCTACCTGGAGTTTTTGTCACCCTTTGTTGCCAGACTATTTTGCACTATTGCTCCCCATGTTCAAATGTGATTATTGAAGAGATTTCCAGAGATTTCCCTGGAAAATTATATATTGTTTTTTTCAGCAGAGTCTGGGCTTTAACATGAAATGCCTTGTTTGTCATTTATTAGGTGTATTCTCAATATGTTTGGGTGAAATATGTTAAAAAATTTTTAAAAAAATCTATTTTCTAAAATTTGTAGTGTTTTTTTGTAATAAAAAATGTACGTTTGTCAATAAAATCTTATTGCGTGTGAAATCCCAATTACTTCCGGTTACAGCGATACCACATATGTATAGGTAGACCCCCTTTCTTGCCCAGGAGACTCCCCCAAACTGATACAGAGCTTTAGGAGGTTTTCAGATAAAATACAAGTATGCTATGCAATATGCACACCTTGCAGTTTTTCCTGAAAAACAACCCTTTACATTTGAAATACCCCCAACAAACTGTATATTCTCTGGTAGTACACACCTCAAGCTTTCTAGGTTTACCAGGCTTGTTGATGTGGCCATAGTTTTTTGGAAGTAATCCCTCAATGTATTGTCAATCCCTCAATGTCAAACTATATACAAACAAAAAAGTTTAATATGAAAAAACAACATCCCCCGAACAGAACAATACCCAACATGCATTGCTACTGTCAAGGGAAGAGTTGCCAAACACCCCAAAGTAAAGCATGTGCGTAACGGTAATTTTACTTGAAAATTTCAGCTCTGCAGACAAAGTGCGCACCTTGCGATTTTTCAAGCAAAACAACCCTTTACATTTGAAATACCCCTAACAAACTATATATTCTCTGGAAGTACACACCTCAAGCTTTCTAGGTTTACCAGGCTTGTTGATGTGGCCGTAGTTTTTTGGAAGTAATCCCTCAATGTATTCTTTGGTTGCAAAGAGTTTCCCTAAAAAAAGGATAAAAAAAGCAGAATCAAAGCCACATTTTCCTAAAAAAAACTATATACAAACAAGTTTAATATGAAAAAGCAACATCCCCTAAACAGAACGATACCCAGCATGCATAGGTACTGTCAAGGGAAGAGTTGCCAAACACCCCAAAGTAAAGCATGTGCGTAACTGTGATTTTAATTTCAACTCTGCAGACAAAGTGTGCACCTTGCGATTTTTCAACCAAAACAACCCTTTACATTTGGAATATCCCCCATAAATCATATATTCCCTGAAAGTACACATGTTAAGCTTTCTAAGCGTACCCAGCTTGTTGTAGTGGGCTCATCTTTCTGGAATTAATGCTTCAAAGAATTCTTCAGTTGCGCAGGGTTTCCCTAAAAAATGTATAAAAATGCTGAATAAAAAACACCTTTTCCTAAAATATAAATATGCAAACCAGAAAAAACAAGCGAAGTCTGAAAGCACAAGGTCCCCTGAACAGAACAATACCCAACATGCATAGCTACTTTTAACCCTTTTAATTGCCAGTCTACTTGAGATTTTGTCACCCTCTGTTGACAGGTCATTTTTCCCCATTTTGCGCCATGTTTTGCGCCATTTTTGCTGGAATTTTCAGGAAAATTATATATATATATTTTTTTGCAAAAAAAATTTACATGGGGTCCCCCTTACCCAAAGTAACCAGCCCGGGACCAGCTATGCAGGGCTTGTAGAAACAGGGCGCAGGGGCCAGCTTTTGTGGCCCCTGGCCCTGCAGGCTACAAGCCCGCATAGCCCGTGGGCCCGGGCTCATCTGCCCCCCCCGGGCTTTGGGGAGGCAGGTAATGGGGGTGCCGGGGTGAACTGGTATAGGGGTCATGGACCAGCCTTGTGAACTGGTATAGGGGTCATGGACCCTCCTCACCTCACACCCCCCCTGCTCCGATCACCACCAGCATCTGACAGATGCCGGTGAGTGGAGGTAGTGTAGGAGGAGCGGGATGACGTCATCCCGCTCCTCCCACAGTGGGCGGGGCTAGGGGCAGCGGCCATCGCCGCCATTACAAGAGGTGAGGACCCGGAAGAGGAGCGCAGCCCAGGGGGGGGATCGCCCCCTTCCCCCCCCCAGGTGAAGAGGAGACCGGAGGCAGAAGGATCGGGCGCGGAGGTGAGTAAGTGACAGTTTTTTTTTTTTTTTAACAGGCGAACTGTCAGCGCTGGAAACGGGGGGGGGGGGGGCGGCCAGTTTCGGGCCCCCTCCTGGAAGAAGGGACCCCCAGCTACCCATGGATACCAGAGGTAAGTGGGTTTTTTTTTCTATTTTATAACTATTAGGGGGAAATGCCAGGCACGTAGAAACTACGTGTCGCGCTCTGGTAACTCCAGCCCTCTAGGTAAGCCCTCAACCCCCAATCTCCGCAGCCAGCTTCACCTGTAGGAGCCCCCGCTTGCCGGGATGCAGAATACGCCTGCCCGGGATCGGTTGCCCCCAGGACTTCAATGGCTCAAAGGATGAGAGCTTACAGGTATAGAGGTCTGAAGAACTAATGGCTAAGAGCGAGTGTAGCGGAAGTCCAGAGACAGGCCAGAGGTTAACACGGGGAGTCAGAGTTCGCGGCGGTACAGAGGGGTGAGACAGCTCGAGGTCTAGGTACAAGGCAGAGGTCGGCAACGGAGATCAGATCGAGATTGGTCGGTTCAGGCAGAGGTCGGCAACGGAGATCAGAATAGTCGGTTCAGGCAGGGGTCGGCAACGGAGATCAGATCAATGAATAACACGAGTCAAAGCAAGGTACAAGGCGCTATCACAGGCAATTCCCAACTGAGGGGGAATTGCTTTTATAGGGAGAGACAGAGAGGAGGGTGAGAGTGATTGGTGCACTTATGATCCAGGCCAGGATTGGCCTGACTATACTCTAGCTGGGCTCATTGGCCCAAGGAACAATACTAGGGCTCATTGGCCCTGTCCCTGCAGGGCATTCCCCCCACCCCACCTGAGCTAATCACTTTCCCCCGGCGGCCGCGCTGAGAGCAGCGCCGCCGGAGGACATAAGCAGAACGTGCTCGCGCGCGAGCACGTGTACGGGAGCCGGGGCCGCCGGCCGGAACAGCAGGGGGCGCGCGTGCGCCGGCAGAAACAGCCGCTGCCCGGCACGGCCGCCGAGCAGACACAGCCGCCGCACCCGCCCACGACCAGCGCTGGAACGGGGCCCAGGTAAGCGACGATTTCTGACACTACGTGCTTGGCACTTAAGGGTTAAGTTGGGGTCCACGAAGCCTCTTTGTTAAATACAGTTTAAAAAAAGATCAATTTCACCTGCCAAGGAATTTTCTTTGGGTGGCAGCTCTGTCTTAGCTTTGCAGGCCCCGTCTCTCTCTAAGTTAGGGGCCACTGTGTCTCTGTTTTTTTTAATTTATTTAAGAAATTTTGGGGGGGGGCAAGTCTCTTTTAGCTGTGCAGACCCTGTGTCTCTCTAAGCTGGGGTCCATGGTGCCTCTTTGTTAAATACATTTTTTAAAAAATAATCTTTTTCATGTGTCAATGAATTTTTGGGGGGAGGGACAGCTCTGTCTCTCTCTGGGGGTCCACAGTGACTCTTTGTTAAATACAGTTTATAAAAAATAATGTTTTTTACCTGCCAATAATTTTTGGGGGGGGACAGCTCTGTTTTAGCTTTGCAGGCTCAGTCTCTTTCTAAATTGGGGTCCGCGGTGCCTCCTTGTTAAATACAGTTTTAAAAAAAAACAATCATTTTCACCTGCCAAGGAATATTTTTGGGGGGCAGCTCTGTTCTAGCTGTGCAGACCATCCCCTCGATTCAAAGAGCAAAAGTTAATTGATTTCGGATCGAGAATCGTAAGTTTGGGTGGGTGTCATTTTTTCCTTTTTTTTTGGCCATTTCGTATTCGCACGAACGTTCGCGCATAGACGTATATGAACATACGCTTTCCGGACGTCAATCGTATATTTTGCGTTAGTTCGTGTGTTTTTCCCGTCCAAATCGTATTTTTTAGGTCCGATCCTATTTTTTACGTGCTTCACATGGGCTTGCGACCAATTCAGAGAGGTGATTGCTAATTGTTTTGAAGCCCATTAAAGAGCTGCTTCCCGGGGGGCGTGTCCTGGACATGGTGCTGTGAGGCTGTCTTTTACCGAGCTCCCGCACCAGTGCCCGAATTGATCGAGTTTTTGCAGCAATCCACCACCACTAGCAAGCCCAAACACTATGGGCAGAAGGAAGGCCACCCTGAAGAAGGGCAAGGGCGGCAGACCGGGTTCCCATTGCCGCTGGATAAAAGAATTCATGGACTTACCGCAGACGCCTTGCGGCGACAAGATGGCGGCGAGTGGCAGGTCGTCCTCGGAGGAGGGGAGGCTGGCTGAGGGGGTGTCGGCCCCCGGGCGGCTGGAGGAGAGGAGCCGTGAAGCCGGAGACCCTGACACTAAAGCCGGAGGAGCGATGCAGGCAGGCAGCGGAGAGCCGCACGCTGCAGGTGAGAAGACACGTGCCAGGCTGTCAGCGTGTCAGCGGCCGGGAGACGAGAGGCGGTGCGCTACCCGCCCGTCACAACCCGACGCCCCAGAGGGGAATAACCGGCTACCGGACTTGGCGCTCGGCACACAGACATCCAGGCTGCCCGAGCAAGATCGCGTGGCGCGGCCTGCGGACCCGGAGACCGTGCAGAGGTGCAGCCCGGAGGGAGACAAGATGGCGGCCAGAGGTGAGCGTGGTGCGCTACTGGAGGGAAATGCTATGGGGTCTGAAATACCCTCCCCAGAAGTGCTCCGGGGGACGGGGGAGGCCCGGGCTGGACGGCAAGTGGCTGCGGGGACCCACTCAGGGGACAGATCGTTGGCCATACCAGATCCCACGCCAGCACAGCGACCGACCCCGGTCGACCCCCAAAATGAGGCCCCCCCACGGAGGCGACAGGCCGTTTCCCCCCCTACTCGGGATGCTCACATGGCCGGGTCACGATTGAACACCCAACCCGGAACCCCCAGATTCCCACCAGAGAGCAGGGACAGCACCCGGAACACACAGGGCAGACTCCCGACAGATGAGAGGCCCAGAGCTGGACTAGATCGTTTTGCTTACCTACCTAGGCTGGAGGAGGGACAGAGCAATACACTCCCCGTGGATGCCCCAAGCCAGAGGGAGTTGTGCCCCCTGGGGAGCCTGCCGCAGCGGCTCCCGAGACCCCGCCAGCCGGTACCCCTGGAACCGAGGGTAATCATTAGCTCACTAGGTACTGGCCCACATAGCCCACCAACGTCCCCGCTGTTGCCCTCACCGACGATCCCATGGTCGGGGAATGGCCCAAGCCCCACTGCAATGTCGCCGTCACAGCCGTGTTTCTCGCCAGAACCAGAGGAGGTCCCGCTGGTCCCTTGGGTGCCACTCCCAGAGCCGAAAACCCTGAGCCCGCCCCCGGTACCGCTCAGCTCGTTAGGTGCCTGTGGTCCTGCGCCCCTCAGTCAAACGAACATCCACATGGAAACAATCTCATTATTACGAGGCCTCCCATCTAAAGCGGACATTGAGGCCTTAATAGCGAAATATGAAGAGGCCCATAAACGGGAGTTGGGCGAGGTCAAGAATCACGTACAGGCAGTTGAAGAAAGAGTGGCTGGTCTTGAGGCTGAAGCGCCCTCTGTGTCGAGTCGCCTGCAAACGCTGGAAGCGAGATGCGACATGCAAGACACACTGTTGCAATCCCAGATGCTACATATAGACGACATTGAAAATAGAAGTCGCAGAAACAACTTGCGTCTGAGGGGCATCCCGGAGGCATCCACGGGGGAGGACCTCACCCGTATCACGACGATCATCCTGAACACCGTATTGGAAAGAGACCTGGCTACCCCGATAGAATTGGACAGGGTACATAGAGCCTTGGGTCCGCCCAGCGCAGATCCCACGAGACCGCGAGATGTGGTTTGCAGAATCCACAGATACACCTTGAAGGAGGAGATCACTCGAAAGGCCTGGAGAAGAGGCAATGTGGACTTTGATGGCGCAAATGTTCAGATCCTTCAAGACCTCTCTAAACGCACCCTCCTGATGAGAAGGGCCCTCCGGCCGCTTCTAGAAGTCATCGTAAACAGAGGGGGGTCTTATAGGTGGGGATACCCCTTTCACCTAATCATCCGCAAAGACAGAGACACTTTCTTGCTCAGAACGCCAAGGGACCTCCCTGGAGTGTTCTCTTTCCTGGGCTGCGAACCGATTGAAGTGCCGGACTGGTTGGCGGTGAGATTGTTGCCCACTCCAATGCCCCGGTCCGCTGCCCGAGGGGGCCCTGCTGGCTCGAGAGGCCGAGGACGACAGCGTCGCGGTCGGCGACAAACCAGACCGTACGATGTGGAGATCTGACCCGGAGTGTCCACGGCCGTCTTCGCCCTGCTGGGCTGATTAACTATGTCCCCTCCGCCTGGGGGAGCATCCTCGGCACTTTCTGAATGCCCACTGTTGGGCCCTGTAAGCCGCCTGGCGGGCACTGCATCGCCTATATCTCGCCCTCTGGCGGCCGGGGATGCTCTCCACGGGCTGGGGGGTCATCCTTGAGACGGGTGACTGTTTACTTGTTGTAATTAATTGCCACGCTGATTTTTCTTTTTTTTTTTGACGTTTTGGGCTACATTGCCTTCTCAAGCTGGATTCGCTGCTTTTCAATAAGCGGGGCTGGTTGTTTTGGCAATCTAGCCTATTTACAAGGCCTGGTGCGGGAGGGAGAGACTCTAGTCACATCTCTGTGTCGACAGACACTCTTCCCCCCGATAGGGCCAACTCGGGATTCCTCGGGATCCGACGAGTGTTGTCTTCATTCCGTGTAGGATTGTTAGGAAATTTTGGGTTGTTTTTCTCTTTTCTTTTTCTCATAACTTGGTTACAACCTGGTTTTTTCCCCTCTTGTTTTCGGTTTTTTTGATTGAGTGTTTGATATTTTCTGTGTTTTTCCTCCCCCCTTTCCCTTTTTCCTCTCCCCCTTTCCCAATCCCTAAGGGCAGGGTAAGACCTCTACCAGTGAAAGGGCCATCTGGATTTTGTGTTTATTGTTGTCTGTACCTTCCCTCTCCTCACATTCCCTTCCCCCTAATCCCTAAGGGTAAAAGCCAGACCCCTACGGGCATAGAACACCACTAACCTACGAAGCGTTCGCTGTCGGGCTTTCTGAAGAAAGATCTGCCATGGCAGGAATCACAATTGTTTCCCTTAATACTAAAGGCATGAATACCCCTGAAAAGAGATCGCTGGTTCTGAGAAACTTGAAAGGCCTTAAGGCTCAGATAGGGTTCTTACAGGAGACGCACTTCAGGGCCTCCAACCCACCTACCCTGGGGGATAGATTCTTCCCTAGGGCATATCATAGCTACTCGCCTGATTCTAGGTCCCGTGGGGTTAGCATAGTGATTTCAAAAACATTAACATGGGAACTTGTAGATTACAAGGTAGACGAAGAGGGTAGATGGCTGATGGTGAAGGGGAAAATCAAAGCTAAAATGTATACCCTGGCTAACATCTACGCACCAAACACGAGCCAAATCCCCTTTATAACAGGTGTCCTAGAGGCCCTTGAGGATTTCCGGGCCGGGGAATTGATCTTAGGTGGGGATTTTAATGTAGCCCTAGACCCACTATTAGACACCTCCAAGGGGGGACCCCACTCTGCCTATGCCAAATTAAAACACCTGAAGAAAACCCTAACTCTATTTCAACTTGTGGACCCCTGGAGAATCCATCATCCGAACACGAGGGACTACACCTTTTTCTCACACCCACACTCTTCCTATTCCAGGATTGATTTGTTCTTAGTACCACACTCCCAACTGGCGAGAGTGATTAACACCACCATTGGTCACATCACACTATCTGACCATGCACCTATCTCCATCACGATCGAGGACCCCTCTCCTGTGCCCAAATCCTGGTCTTGGAAATTGAATGGTTCACTTCTGGAGAACCAGGCTGTGTTGGAAGTAGTTCAAAGAGACCTTAAACATTACTTTGAGATAAACTCTGGCCCGGAGCTTTCCCCTGGGACGGTTTGGGAGGCACACAAGTGCGTCATTAGGGGTTCGTTAATTAGTCAGGAAGCACGGGTTAAAAAGGAGAGAATGGAATGCATGCTGAAGCTCCTCAAAGAGATAGGGAAACTTGAAGCGTCGCATAAGAAGTCACTGTCGGTCGCACTCCTTCCGACGCTTACTGAGCTGCGGGAAAAGTTAAAATCAGTTTGCTGTGACAAGCTGAAGGCTCAGGCGGCCAGATGCCGGCAGGCTTTCTACGAGTCAGGAGATAAGTGTGGAAAGATGCTGGCTAGGGCCTTGAGAATAGAAAGGGCAAGAACTTTTGTGCCCAGAGTGGCGGACTCCCGGGGGAAGATGGTGCATCGCGTCGAGGAAATCGCGGAGGCATTTCGCAAGTTCTACGGAGATCTCTATAACTTGCCACGTTCCCAGGAAGGTGACCTGGGTCAGAAGTGTGCTCAATATATCGCGAACTCGGGCATGCCCAGACTCCCCGGGGAGGCTGTCTCAGAAATGGAGGGTCCAATATCAATGTTGGAGTTGCAGGCCGCCGTGTCTGAGGCGGCCTCGGGAAAAGCGCCGGGCCCTGATGGGCTACATATCCAATACTACAAAAATTTGTTTCCCATCCTGGCCCCTAAGCTCCTCTCTATGATGAACTCCGTCCTGGAGGGAGCTCCCCTCCCAAGTGATACATTACGGGCGCACATAGCTGTGATCCCGAAAGAGGGAAAAGACCCCACCCTATGTGCAAGCTACAGGCCGATCTCGTTACTTAATACAGATGTTAAATTATTTGCAAAGATTCTGGCGTCGCGGATTGCTCCGCACCTGCACTCAGTGATATCCCCAGATCAGGTGGGTTTCATGCCTCTTAGAGAGGCCAGAGATAATACCACCAAGGTCTTGAACCTGATTCATCTGGCACAGAGACAGCGCGTGCCCACCCTGTTGCTCTCCACCGATGCCGAGAAAGCATTTGATAGAGTGAATTGGCACTTCATGAGGGCGGTGCTTAGACATGTTGGCCTGGGCCCGAACATGCTGCACTGGATTGAGAGTCTTTACGGCTCCCCCTCGGCGTCGGTGAGAGTAAACGGCTTCACGTCAGGTTCCTTTGGAATCTCAAATGGGACAAGGCAGGGCTGTCCTCTGTCGCCGTTGATCTTTATACTGGTCTTGGAGCCCTTTCTGTGTAAGGTGCGCAGCAATCCGGATGTTAAGGGGCTGGGAAGCACCTCGGGACATTACAAGGTGGCGGCGTATGCCGATGATTTAATCTTTTTCTTGACAGGCCCCGAGATTACGCTGCCTAATCTCATGCAGGAATTTAGGGAATACGGGGTTCTTTCGGGCTATAAGATCAATCTGCAGAAATCGGAGGCTCTTAACATTAATATCCCTACACATAGATTTGAGACGATCAAAAATGCCTTCCCACTCCGCTGGGCCAAAGAGAGCGTTAGATATTTGGGAACGAATATCAGTGGGGATCTCTCCAAGATATATGCGCTCAACTTTCCCCCACTGCTGAGAGGCTTCGAGACAGAAACAGCCAGGTGGAGTAAGGGGAAGCTCTCGTGGTTCGGGAGGTGCAACGCTGTAAAGATGACCCTACTTCCCCGACTACTCTATCTCCTGCAAACCCTCCCAGTTGCTATCCCCCGCTCCTACTTTCAAAAAGTCCGCTCGATCTTTACCAACTTTATTTGGGCGGGGAAGAAACCGAGACTGGGGAGGGGGATCTTAACTAGGACGAAGGAGCGGGGAGGAGTGGGTTTACCAGATCCTATGATGTATCAGTCGGCAGCTCACCTCTGTAGGGTGGTTGACTGGTGTATCCATGGGCAACATAAGCAGTGGGTGGGTCTTGAGCAAAGCTTTTTAGAGGTGCCGATCCAGGGGGCACCATGGCTAGCGGAGGAAGGTGACAAGGTGGGAAGACAGCACCCTACCATAGGTCCCACACTTGGGATATGCAAGACTGTGTTTCAGCGTCAGGGGATATCCCCCTCTCCCTCCCCAATGTACCCGGTCCTAGGCAACCCACGATTTACCCCAGGGTGCGAGGGACATAAAGCAAAGACCTGGATCAACTCCAAAGTATACAGGGTCGGACACTTCCGCACGGGAGGGGACTGGATGAACCCTAACGATATAGCGCAAAGACTGGGGATCCCTAGCTGGTCATCCTGGCAGTGTATGCAACTCAGGCATTTTTTGGCTTCCCTGCAAGAGTACAGTGCGGGTAGACCTGAGTTTACCATCTTTGAAGAACTCTGCCAGAGTACTGAGACGGAAAGGCATACGCTTTCAAGGATCTACAGACTACTGATTGATCCCCCTGACGCAGATGACCCACCGTTCCTTGACAAGTGGGAAAGAGACCTGGGTACGCCATGGTCCCCCAAGCAACGCCGCACGGTAATGGAGTTGCAGCACAAAACCTCGATCTGTACCCGATACCAAGAGTGCGGGTACAAATTGCTTTCGAGATGGTATAGGGTTCCTACAGAGCTACATAGGTGGTTCCCAGCTGTCTCTCCGAATTGTTGGAGATGCGGCGAGGAAAGGGGAGATCTGCTGCATATCTTCTGGTCGTGTAGTAAACTGAAAGGCTATTGGGACGCGGTTCGGCAGGCCGCGGAGAAAGTGTCAGGGATCCCAATCCCGGACGATCCGGCTCTTTGCCTTCTCCACATGTCGGAAATGCCCATGAAGCGGTATCGCAAGTCCGTGGTCCGTCATCTGCTTAATGCAGCTAAAGCAGGCATCCCCCAGATGTGGAAAAAGGAGGAGCCCCCCTCCATCGCAGGCTGGTGTCAGAGAGTCAATGACATAATGCGATTTGAGAACGTGGCGTCCTCGAGAGAGGGTACATATGAGAAATTTATATCTACCTGGTACGAGTGGATGGCCTTCACTGAGTCCCCAGAGGGCAAAGACCTGTTGAAAATGACATGACCCCGTTCCCCCATTATTGCCATCATTGCCCTTGCCCTTTCCCTTCCCTCTTTTCCCTCCCCCCTCTTTCCCTGTTCTTGTGTTGTCTGTGCGAGTCCTCTCTTAGAGTCTGCTGTTTCCTTGCTGTTACTCACCTAGCTTTAACATAAGATGAGGTTTGAGTGTATATGTCGTTCATAATTAACCCCTTCATGAGACAAGAAACAATAACGAGACTGACTTCCTTTTTTCTTCACTTTATTATATAATTGTTATTGAGACGTGTGACATGTACGACACTTTATCAAAAATTGATCAGACCTATGTTAAAAGAGGTACTCTTTTGTTTATTGAAAAATTGAATAAATAAAGAATTATAAAAAAAAGAGCTGCTTCCCGAAATGTTTGCCGGCAGCTATTTGGCCTCGGGAGTAGGATGGAGAGGAGCGAGTTTGTGGCACATCAAGGGCTTATGCTTTTTGGCATCGATTTGATCCGGATGTCTGAGAGCAGATTGCCCCTGTGTCGTTGCATGAACATCGATAGCATGAATGATGTTGAGCTGTTTGAGCTGACCAGGCTTAATCGCGCTTCCCTCCATAAATTATATAGTGAGCTGCGGCCATGGTTAGCGCGCACCGCAAGGAAGGGGCATGCAATTTCAGGTATGACCAAGATGCTTGGCTGCCTGCAATTTTTGGCGAACGGCTCGTTCCAGAGGCTGGGTGCCCTCTCCGTGGGGATGTCCCAGCCTACGCTGAGCCGCGCACTCTCTAAATTCTTGGAAGGCATGGCTGCCATAACTCCAAAATATATTTTTTTCCCGGATGATATGGCAGCCAGAAACGCCATTAAGCTTGGTTTTTATAATGTGGCCGACATGCCCAACGTAATTGGTGCTGTTGACTGCACACATGTGGCACTCGTACCTAGGGCATCCGACGAATATATATATAGGTATATATTTTGGGTTTGGGTTATTATGGGGCCCAACGTGTAATGTAACCTATTTTCCTTGGCGGCAGCATATTTTTGTTTGGACTTTTGTGTACATGCTTTATTTAGGCTTCTCATTTGTTGTTTGAATTTGTGTGCAGACATGTTTTTTTTTCTAAATGTTTTTTGCCCTTATCACTTACCCTTTTTTTTGTTTTTGCCTTAAGGAATCGAAAAATGGGACACTCCCTTAATGTCCAGGCCGTGGTGGGGCCGGACATGCGTTTCCTGAGTGTCCTTGCCGGCTACCCTGGAACGTCGCACGACTCCTATATCCTGAGACGATCTGGTTTGTTTAGGAGATTTGAGTCTGGGGAATTTTCGGGTGCATGGCTGCTTGGTAAGTGTGTCCTATTTTTGGTTACCGATATTTCCCAGGAATCTGTATTGTTTGCCTATTTTAGCTTTATAATTCTTGTCAGAAAAACGAACCAGCATTTTTTGGGGGGGGCTTTTGTGGATTGTATTTTGTTTTTCAACCAAACGCTTTGCTCCCTTTGTGCTTCTGTTTTTTTTATAACTTTGGTTAGGATGTCTGTAACTTCCATGTCCCAAAATATATTGGGTAGCAGATTGTCCCGAAGTATCTGCTATTTTTTTGTCCTTTTGTAGTATTGGTCTTGCAACGCCAAAGTGGACTTAAACTGCATACAGTGCATTCTTTATCGAAATGGTGTGGGCCCCTCAGCAGCATCCTAATTGTAACATTTGCGAAGCCAGAATCAAAAACATATTTCTAAACAGCCTTGTCCGTGCAGATGTTTTTTCATTCTTGGCTTTATTTAAGCTGCATTTTTAGTTATGTACTACATTTGGGCCAATAGTGTTTTTTGTAATGTGCCCTGGGTGTCTTTTTTGGCCCTTTAGCTTACCTCATTTTGATATATGTCAAATTGTTTGTGTTTGTTGTCTTGCAATGTGTTAATTTTTGGTATTTAATTGTCTTGTTAAGGTGATTCCGGTTACCCACTTCTCCCCTGGCTCATGACGCCTGTGCTGCGGCCCCAGGATGCCTCTCAGGAAGCCTATAATCGTGCGCACCGCAAGACCAGGGCTGTTGTTGAGAGGGCATTTGGACTGTTGAAGACACGTTTTCGTTGTTTGGACCATACCGGGGGCGCCCTGCAATATGCTCCTAACAAAGTGATAGACATCATAATGGCATGTGCTGTTCTGCATAATTTTGCCATTCAAGAACGTGTCCCCCGTTATGTGGATGTTCTGCCCTCTACAGCCCGAGAAGATGATGGTGACAATTATGTGGGCCCACCCAGTGAGTCTGGCCAATCAGTGAGAGCAAATTTGATATTGCAGCATTTTAGTTAAAGCCTTTTTTTGTCTTGCCATTCTGTGTGTGTGTATTTGCCTTTATTTTCAAATATTTGTTTGGCCGTAATGTGACATTACCTTAAATAAATACACAATTTCCCTTAATTGTTGCCTAATGTTTTTCCTGGTGTTTACTTAGATTGATCTTTGCATTTTTACACCTCTTAACCAAAAATGTATCTGCTTTAGCCCAAGGTGATGTTAAATGTGTTTCAACTCAAAACGCAACAAGTATTGTAAGTTTGAATTTTTTTTACTTTTTGCACTTTGATTGGTGGTGCATAACAAATAAAAATCCACATACAACTGTGGCTCAAAAACAAATAAGGTATTAACATTAAATCTACCACATCTACACCTGGAAGAGAGTGGCACAACCAAACAAGGACACCCAGTCCAAAGGCCAGCCTAGTCCAGTCATTAATATTGCCTGTGCCAAGGGATATTTGGGCATGGCCATAATGTCACACAAACATGTCTGCAAACAGGAGGAGCACAAACCAAACAAATGTCAAAAGCCATAATTGGCACATGATAGTTGCCAAGTAGACAGCACATAGACCTATGGCATTGGCTAGTGGCCTTAATCATTACTCTAAGGAGCTCTATGGGAGCAAATACAAAACACAACCTGCATGTGAAACACAAAATGGATTGTTTGAAACCTCAAAGGACAAGTAAATAGAGTGGGGGGAAAGAGAAAAGATGTCCCACACATTCATGGATTAATAGGGTGGCTACCCATAAAACCCAGGTGGAGGTCCGTGGGGATGGGACCTAACCTGGGCCATGGTTGCATTGTGAATTTGCAACTGCTCCATAATGTTTCTCTGCATATTGGTAACTGAGTGCAGGGCTGTCTGGGCAGGGGTCTGGGAATCTGGTGGCAAGGTCCGCATTGGGACCCCGGGCCGCCAGTTGAGTCTTGCTGCTCTAGGTCAGATATGTTTGGGGGTGTTGAATTAAATTGTTACCTCAAACACAACTCACACAACAAATAGCCAACACATCCCTAATGATGTGTGTTTTGTGATTGAGTCAAAATATATCACTTTTCTTCATAAACTTCGTTCCTTCACACATAATTAGTGTTAATTGTTCTTTTACATAATGTATGTGGTCCAAAATGCGTGATTCACAGGGACCAAAACAGGACACAAACAGGCACAGTAGTGCGAGGCCAAGCAAGCCACACCATAGGGCCATACCGTCATCTTGGTACTAGTGAACTTTAATTTTCTGGGCAAACAGGCAAACATGCAGATTAAGAGTACTCACCTTGTGTACGGGTCGGTGAGTCTGTGTCCCTTAGACCCGCATGGCCACCGACCGCGACAGGATGGAGAAGGCCCAGCACAATCTCCTCAGCAGGTGTAAACTCCAGTTTGGTTGGAAAGCCACCTCCAGTTTTCATGCTGAAATGAAAAAATAGTTTGGTACCCAGAAAAGGTGCATACAGTACATCCTAATCATTACATTTGGAGACATCATTTATTTACCTGTAATTATGCCTTTTAATTTCTTTTTGACGTACAGCATATTTGAGATCCGAAATTTTCTTCTGGATTTGTCCAACATCTTTCCTCTCTTCCCCGCTGCATTTACTTGTCGTAGGATGGTTTCAAACAATTCCATCTTGCGCTGCTTAGTGGTGTGTTTTGATTTGCTCCCATAGAGCTCGTCATAGTATAATGTAAGGCCACTAGCCAATGCCATATTTTGGTCATGGGAGAATCTCCCACTCAAATGTCCGCGCCGCAATGTGCGGACAGATGGTTGGCTTGGGTGCTCCTCCATGTGTGCAGACACATGTGGTGACATTATGGCCTGGGGCTGGGTAGGGGAATGGAAGGATTGCTGGCTTCCCAATGACTGGACTGGACTGGCCAAGGGACTGGGTGTTCTTGCGTGGCTGGCCACCGAACTTCCAGGTGTAGATGTGGTACGGGTGGCCATTCTTTGGCCTCTTGGGGGGCTCTGTTCCCGGCTGGTGCCAGGTCGGGGGCTCTGTTCCCGGCTGGTGCCAGGTCGGGGGCTATGTTCCCGGCTGGTGCCAGGTCGGGGGCTTCGGGCCCTGCTGCGGGGCCTGGATGCTCTTCGGGCCCTGCTGCGCGGCCTTGCTGGGCTTCGGGCCCTGCTGTGTTGCCTTGCTGGGCTTCGGGCCCTGCTGTGTTGCCTTGCTGGGCTTCTGGCCCTGCTGTGGGGCCTGGATGGTGTTCTTGCCCTGCTGCGGGGCCTGTATGGTGTTCTGGGCCTGCTGTGTTGCCTTGCTGGGCTTCTGGCCTTGCTGTGGGGCCTGGATGGTGTTCTGGCCCTGCTGCGGGGCCTGGATGCTCTTCGGGCCCTGCTGCGCGGCCTTGCTGGGCTTCGGGCCCTGCTGTGTTGCCTTGCTGGGCTTCGGGCCCTGCTGTGTTGCCTTGCTGGGCTTCGGGCCCTGCTGTGTTGCCTTGCTGGGCTTCTGGCCCTGCTGTGGGGCCTGTATGGTGTTCTGGGCATGCTGTGTTGCCTAGCTGGGCTTCTGGCCCTGCTGCGGGGCCTGGATGGTGTTCTGGGCCTGCTGTGTTGCCTTGCTGGGCTTCTGGCCCTGCTGCGGGACCTGGATGGTGTTCTGGGCCTGCTGCGGGGCCTGGATGGTGTTCTGGGCCTGCTGTGTTGCCTTGCTGGGCTTCTGGCCCTGCTGCGGGGCCTGGCTGGTGTTCTGGGCCTGCTGCGGGGCCTGGATGGTGTTCTGGGCCTGCTGCGGGGCCTGGGTTGGCTAAGTGCCCGGCTTGAAAGCATGGGTGGTGTGGGCTCCCTTGGGCGGCCTCTTCTGGGGGCAGAGGTGGTGGTGGCTGCTGTGGCCTGTTTTTTGGCCGCAGGGGCACGTGCCTTTGGGGCCCTTTTTTGGGAAAGGGAGGGTCCAGTGTCCCTTGGTGGGGCCGAGGTGGTACTTGCCTTCTGGGCCCTTAGCTTCTTGGGTCCTTGCTGGGACCTGGTGGTTGGGCCCTCAGAGGTCTGCCTTGGCTGGGTGCGTTTAGCTGCTGCCTTTTTGGGTGCCATTTTCTCAAAAAGCTCAAAGAGAATGAGCTTTGGGTGCAGGGACCTTTAAATCATGCGCCTAGCGTCTGACGCCTATGCGCACGACTACGCGCTCGTACGGACGTACGTTCGTGCGGAACCAGGAAACCGCTGGGGTTTCACTTATCTGCTGCCTTGAAGAAGCATAAAGATGGCGCCCACTATCTTCACCCGTCAACAGGAAGAGATCCTCATGCTGGTAAGTGCCTTGATCTGCCTTTTAAGCTAATACTGACTGATGTACTAAATGTAAATGATGCGTTTGGACCTAGTTTTGGGGATCTTAATGTTTAAGAACAGGCTCCTCACACTTCATCCTCAAGGGCCGAGCCAGGCCACGTTTTCACCTCTCTATGCTGATGTCCTAATTAGGGCAATTGCTCTGGCTTAGCACCAGTTAATGAACCTGTGGAGTAGCGTGGCTAGCTGTCAAACCTGGCCTGTCTCGGACCTTGATGCGGATGTTTGCGGACCACTGTTTGCCTAAGACCTCAAAACACAACGGCAAGCCACACACGTGGGCAAAAAGCCTAAGCATAAGCCGACATCTTGGATGTTCAAACCATCCTAACATGCCATAGATGCAGGTGGCCTGATTTGTAATGTTGGCTAGCTGTATGTACATGGTGTGTGAAACATATAACATAAGACCAGACTCTGAATCATAGTGAACGTCCGCTTTAAGGCACTCCCCAAAAATGGCTGGCACTCTAAATGTGTGTGTTAATGACATGACATTCGCAACTTGTGATGCAACACATATGGCTCTGTGTGTAAAAGTAAAAGCTCTGTGTCCATTATGTTTTTCACATCATGCTTCAGCGCCGGTATGACTTCGCGCCCAATGTGTGCGAAAAAAGGGACATCGCCCGGGAGATCATCGCGGAAATCCACCGTGTGACCAGCACCACCTTCACTCACACCCAGATAATGCAGCATTGGTCGGACCTGAAACGTCTGCACATGCCCCGGGTGCGGAGGTTTTTTGGGATCCATTTCCCAAGTAAGTACAAAGCGCTAGCATGGTATATGTTCCAAATGTATAAGTTATGCCTTTATTTATAATGAATTTTCTTTGTTAGTGTTGGAAATGGATTTCAGAATTCGCCGCACCCGGAGGCGCACAGGCCGACCAGTGCTGCATGATTCTGCATCTGTGAGTGAAGGTGGTGGATCTCCCGGGCGACGGACCTACCCCTCCTCTGTGGCCTCCTCAGACCAGCCCCTGGACCTTACCACAGAGGAGGGGCCAAACCGCGTGGGCATGGAGTCATACCCGGCCAGGCATGGGGAAGGCTCTGGTATGTCACTCTTCATGTATATGCACAAAGATATACATGCCAGGCCAAAAACTAAGTGCTCCTTTATTATGTATTTGTAGAAGCTTCGGGAGCGGGTGAGATAGTGGAGGAGGAGGCAGCAGAGATGCTGGAAGTTGATCCTGGCGAAGGTGAGTGATGTCAGCCAGACTGGGAGCCAGATATGTTGGGAATAGTGACTCTATACAACAACTAACCAAATGTCACATGTTTCTACAGGGACTTCTTCACAGCATAGCCAGGACCAAGGGCATCCTGTTGGCCCCAACCAGACATCTGTCGGCCACCAACAAAGTAAGTAGCCATGACATAATTCATATTTATGTGTTTTTAGCTAATAACACACACATAACTAAAGGCGTAGCCAATGTATAGTTAACACTTTCATGTGGGCACTTCGTTAGCTTAAAGCGGACCCTAACTCGTATTAAGAGCCTAGCTAATAATTATCCCACACACTGTACATACAGATTGCAAACATTCAAAAACAGGCTACCGGCATCTACTGCATGTTAGGAGCCTTTAAACATCCAAGATGGCGGCATATGTAATGCGCCATATTTACAGGCAGCATGGCATACATATTTAAAAAAGTAAGGTGCTGCCATGCATTGTGGGACTGCTGACCTTTCCCTGAACCCAGCTATGCTCTGTATTACCAAAGCACAACTGTAACCTACTCCCCTGTACTTTATCCCACTCTCCTCTCCTCATTAAGTGTTATGCTTCTGAGTCCAGATGGCGGCGCAGTAATCAAAAATCCACCCAAATGTACTTTTATCTGGTGCAGAATCATTTGGAAAGAGTTTTAGATTTTCATTAAATCATGTTGAAGGTCCGGTTTAAGGAGTTTCAATACTTACCTGTGGGAAATGCATTTACTTTATCCCTTGGAAGAATGACATATGTCATGCATTTACATGTATTTGATTAACCCAAAATCTATTCCCAGCATACAAACCTGTCTGGTACTCCTATTTATGTTTATTTCTCTATTGGTTACAGGGATGATCCCAAAAACATTGGAGGGGAAAAAAAAAAGAATCAAGTTGTTGGTGGCCGAGCTGCTGGCCATACAGGCGACGTTGGGGCCAACAGAAGAAGAAGAGGAGGAGGATTAGTGCCCTTGGTCCTGGCTAATTTTGTAAAATAGTTTTTACATAGCTTTTAGTGTAAATAATTTTATTGTTTTAAAAACAAAAAACAAAAAAAATTTTAACATTTTACAATGTTTTAAAAAAACTAAAAACAACCAAAAAACAAAAAAAATTAATAAATAATATTTTAAGCCTTCATAAATGTGTCATTTCTAATATGCGCCCAAAAAGACATTTACACAAACACGAAAATACATGCTTAGAAACATATAGACATATGTACATTATGTGGTTTGGGTAAGTTTTAGGGTCCGAGAAATGAAGAAGGATGCAAGCGCTAAGGGGTTTGGGTAAGTTTTAGGGTCGTCCAAATGAAGAAGGATGCAAGCGCTAAGGGGTTTGGGTAAGTTTTAGGGTCGTCCAAATGAAGAAGGATGCAAGCGCTAAGGGGTTTGGGTAAGTTTTAGGGTCCGAGAAATGAAGAAGGATGCAAGCGCTAAGGGGTTTGAGTAAGTTTGAGGGTCGTCCAAATGAAGAAGGATGCAAGCGCTAAGGGGTTTGGGTAAGTTTTAGGGTCGTCCAAATGAAGAAGGATGCAAGCGCTAAGGGGTTTGGGTAAGTTTTATGGGCGTCCAAATGAAGAAGGATGCAAGCGCTAAGGGGTTTGGGTAAGTTTTAGGGTCGTCCAAATGAAGAAGGATGCAAGCGCTAAGGGGTTTGGGTAAGTTTTAGGGTCGTCAACATGAAGAAGGATGCAAGCGCTAAGGGGTTTGGGTAAGTTTTATGGGCGTCCAAATGAGGAAGGATGCAAGCGCTAAGGGGTTTGGGTAAGTTTTAGGGTCGTCCAAATGAAGAAGGATGCAAGCGCTAAGGGGTTTGGGTAAGTTTTATGGGCGTCCAAATGAAGAAGGATGCAAGCGCTAAGGGGTTTGGGTAAGTTTTAGGGTCGTCCAAATGAAGAAGGATGCAAGCGCTAAGGGGTTTGGGTAAGTTTTAGGGTCGTCCAAATGAAGAAGGGTGCAAGCGCTAAGGGGTTTGGGTAAGTTTTATGGGCGTCCAAATGAAGAAGGATGCAAGCGCTAAGGGGTTTGGGTAAGTTTTAGGGTCGTCCAAATGAAGAAGGATGCAAGCGCTAAGGGGTTTGGGTAAGTTTTAGGGTCGTCAACATGAAGAAGGATGCAAGCGCTAAGGGGTTTGGGTAAGTTTTAGGGTCGTCCAAATGAAGAAGGATGCAAGCGCTAAGGGGTTTGGGTAAGTTTTAGGGTCCGAGAAATGAAGAAGGATGCAAGCGCTAAGGGGTTTGGGTAAGTTTTAGGGTCGTCCAAATGAAGAAGGATGCAAGCGCTAAGGGGTTTGGGTACGTTTTATGCGCGTCCAAATGAAGAAGGATGCAAGCGCTAAGGGGTTTGGGTAAGTTTTAGGGTCGTCCAAATGAAGAAGGATGCAAGCGCTAAGGGGTTTGGGTAAGTTTTAGGGTCGTCAACATGAAGAAGGATGCAAGCGCTAAGGGGTTTGGGTAAGTTTTAGGGTCGTCCAAATGAAGAAGGATGCAAGCGCTAAGGGGTTTGGGTAAGTTTTAGGGTCCGAGAAATGAAGAAGGATGCAAGCGCTAAGGGGTTTGGGTAAGTTTTAGGGTCGTCCAAATGAAGAAGGATGCAAGCGCTAAGGGGTTTGGGTAAGTTTTATGGGCGTCCAAATGAAGAAGGATGCAAGCGCTAAGGGGTTTGGGTAAGTTTTAGGGTCGTCCAAATGAAGAAGGATGCAAGCGCTAAGGGGTTTGGGTAAGTTTTAGGGTCGTCAACATGAAGAAGGATGCAAGCGCTAAGGGGTTTGGGTAAGTTTTAGGGTCGTCCAAATGAAGAAGGATGCAAGCGCTAAGGGGTTTGGGTAAGTTTTAGGGTCCGAGAAATGAAGAAGGATGCAAGCGCTAAGGGGTTTGGGTAAGTTTTAGGGTCGTCCAAATGAAGAAGGATGCAAGCGCTAAGGGGTTTGGGTAAGTTTTATGGGCGTCCAAATGAAGAAGGATGCAAGCGCTAAGGGGTTTGGGTAAGTTTTAGGGTCGTCAACATGAAGAAGGATGCAAGCGCTAAGGGGTTTGGGTAAGTTTTAGGGTCGTCAACATGAAGAAGGATGCAAGCGCTAAGGGGTTTGGGTAAGTTTTATGGTTCCTAAAGGTAAGTGGTAGCCTGGCGCGAGGCAGTAGTGGTGAGATTGGTAGTGTCAGATAGGGCCCACATTGGTTTGTGGAGTGTAGCTTGGATCGCGCATGCGCAAGACCTTATATACATACGAACGAACGAAGATAAGAGGCCAAAAACCATTGAAAACCAGAGGCAAACGCAAGTAATTGGAAGAGGTGGACGATGGAAGCGGCCGAAAAAACAGGCTGCCGCCGCAACAAGTGTTCACATCAACCTGTTTTTTACGATTGACAACTGACTGAGGCAAGTTCGGGAGATAACATACGAACGGACGTATATTTTAGGATAGAAACGTATTTGCTTATAGAATCACTCGCAAGTTCATACGAACGCATGATCGGCACCCAAATCCAAGCTGTTACATGTTTCTTTGAATCGACTCTCATGTGTCTCTAAGTTGGGGGTCCACAGTGCGTCTTTGTTAAATGCAGTTTAAAATAAAACAAGAAGATAGCTCTGTTTTAAGTTTTCAGGCCCTGTCTCTCTCTAAGTTGTGGTTCACTGCACCAATTTGTTAAATACACTTTTAAAAAAAAACTATCTTGTTCACCAGCCAGGGATTTATTTTGGGGGGGGGGCAGCTCTTTTTTAGCTATGCAGGTCCTGTCACTCTCTAAGTTGGGGTCCATGGTGCCTCTTTGTTAAATACAGTTTAAAAGTAAGAAAGTCAGCTGCTCTGTTTTAAGTTTTCAGGGCCTGTCTCTCTCACATTGCCTCTTGATTAAACACAGTTTAAATAAAAAATAATTATTTTCACCTGCCAAGGAATATTTTGGGGGCCAGCTCTGTTTTAGCTGTGCAGGCCCTGTCTATCTCTAAGTTGGGGTCCATGGTGCCTCTTTGTTAAATACAGTTTAAAAAAAAAAAAACATTCCTTTTTATGGCAATTAATTTCTTTTGGGGGGGGGGGGGCAGCTCTGTTTTAGCTGTGCCGTGTGTCCAAAGTGCCTTTTCCTTAAATACAGTTTAAAAAAAGTGTGCATGTCCGTCTCTCTCTAAGGAGAGAGGAGAATTTGTTTGATGACAGTCAGCCTTTAGCGTGTGTGGTGAAGGTGGAAGTGGTTTCTGAGACTCATATCTGTGGTAGTGGTTGTAGACATTCATACTGGCAGTTATGAAGGTGGTTGTGGTGTGGAAGCAAATAGACCATGATGAAACTTTAGAACATGGAAGTGACCGGGATCAGGAGTATGAACAGGCCCCGGGAAACAGGCAACAAGGAAGGGAGCAGGAGGGTTCTTCTAGCACTGGCAGCGACAAAGAATTGAGCCAAGATGGGGTCAGATCATTTGCAAAATGGCACAGGGCTAGGTCTGCTGGTAAGGTCCACTCAGGAGCAGCAATGCTGATGCTGCTTTTGCAGAAAGTTAGCCGTGACTAGGGCACAAATCTAGGAAATACGGCTCTAAGTAAGAACTTGGAGAGGCTGCATTGATATTCGTTTTGGAGCAAATGCTTACAGGCATGATTCAGCAAGGGACAAAGGAGGGATCCCATCAGTCTCCTGGCTCTTTTGATCTACAAGAAGAGGGGGAGGAGGAGGGCATCAGACCCCAGGAGGTTAATTTGGAGATGTAAACAACCAACTTATCACAGGAAGAAATAGAGGAGAAGGCACGGGATGATGGCGATGATGGTGACAGCGGCCATCATGATGGTGGTGGTGATGACAATGATTATGATGAACAAACATAGCCATATGGAGCAGAGGTCGAACCAACCGGGCCCCCGGAAATGCTGGTGAGGAGGCAAGCTGTATGCTCAGGTGCCTGCACGTCGACAGCTGCATTGTAAGCATGAAGCAAAAGGACAAGTACTGGATCGCTACACTTTTAGACTCTCGATATAAAGCCAAAATGGAGGAATTTTTTACACCTTCCAAGAGGAAGGCAAGAATGGCTTATTTTTGAGTAGACATGCAGACAGTTAGCCGTGGCTTTCAAATGACACCTGCCACAAGCATGTCTGACTGGGTGTCCACTCTCCGCTCCCCACCAAGCCATTGCTTCTTCTTCAGTTAAAATTTCAGGGTGCCAATCCCGCTGCTAAACTTGTTACAAGTTAGACAATTTTTGGAGGACTTGCCCACTACTGCCATGCCTACTCTACCACCATAGGTCTCCTATGCCACAGCTTATTCTTTCTTCAACAGCTGCAGTCTCTGCTAATGCTGCAAATACTGCTACCACCAACAGCGCTTCTGCTGCCAGCCTGCCACCCTCTGCTACTGTCAGGCCAACACAACCGCCATTTAACCCTGATGCCCAAATGGGCAAATTTTTCAGCGTTTGTAAGGAGTCATTGCTTCTTCTTCTCCTAAAATTTAAGGGTGCCAATCCCACTGCTACCCCCTATTATGAATGGGACAATTTTTTGAGGGCTTGCTGGTTACTGCCAGGCCTACACAACTGCAGTTAAAACTTGTAATGCCCAAAATGGGCATATTTTCCAAGGCTTATAAAAAGCCATGGCTTTTTCTTCAGCTAAATTTTAAGGGTGCCACCCCTGCTGCTACTCCCCTTTACAAATGGGACAATTTTTTCAGGGCTTGCGCACTACTGCCAGGTCTACACAACCGCAGGTCTTCCCCCTGCAATGCCCAAAATGGGTACATTTTTCAATGCTTGTAAAGAGCCATAACTTGTTTTCACCTTCCAGGAAAGTCAACCCTTTTGTTTCTCCCTATTTTTTAATGTGATTTAAACTATCAAAGACAGCTGCAAGCTATTGAAATGCTAATTATGTAGCAGGTGAGTTGTAAGCTAATTTGCCTTGGCCAATTCAAATGTTAATTACTTCACTAAAACATGTATTTATACAGCTTTGGGTGACTTCATAGTGTTATAAAGGACTTTTAGGGCCATCAGGAATTGTTTTCCATGCATTTTAGATGAATGTTCATCCCAAACTAGTTCAGACCGAATCAAATTTTTTCAGCAAAGTTCAGTGAACCAAACTTTTGAAAAGTTCGCTCATCTCTACTTTTAAGATCAACAATGTCTCCATTGACGGTTTACTCCAGCCATATCCAGATTTGACAGATGTATTCTCTGAAAAATCTGCTGACTTGCTTCCACGTCACAGAACCTATGACTGTCTCATTGAGCTATTGCCTAGTACCATGCTCCCTAGGGGTAAGATTTATAATTTGACCCAGGCTGAGGAGTTAGCGATGAAAGAGTACATTTCAGATCATTTAAAAACGGCTAAATCCATCCATCCACCTTGCCAGCTGGTGCAGGCATCTTCCTTGTCCAAAAAGAAGAATGGGGGGTTAAGCACTTTTATTGATTATTGAGGTCTGATTAAGATCACTCTAAAGAACAGATACTTATTTCTTCTCACTGAAGACCTCTTTAATCAGGTTATCGATATCCAGACTTTCACAAAGTTCGATCTGTGGGGGCCTATTCGCATGTGCCATGGGAACGAATGGAAAAAGGCCTTTAACGTAAAAGACGGGCACTACAAGTACCTAGTTATGCACTTCGGGTTATGCAATTCCCCTTCAGTCTTCCAAGACTTCATAAATGATATATTTTCAGGGCCTGGGATCCAATTTACAGCCCAGTTTAACCCTCTCCCCATCTAAGTATTTAGCACCAAACATGTCTAGCTATGTGGAAAGACAGAGATTTGGTTGCATATATCTGCAGATACATGTGGAAGCCACACTGCCCCGACAAGGCACTCTGTGCTTAGTGTGGTCCCTACTCTTATTTTTGAGTCCCCAAAGTTGGGACATGCAATGCAGCCAGAGCTACTCACCTGGGAAGCTGCCAGCCTCCCTTCAGAACACTCCACAGGGAGAGATCCATATTGACCGAATCCCTCCCTGTGTGTGTTCATGGCAATTCAAACTGAGTAAAAGGGGTGGGAGTAGCTCCATCACTATTTATACAAATTTATCATTATTATTCAGGGCCTGGGATCCAATTTACCGCCCAGTTTAACCCTCTCCTCATCTAAGTATTTAGCACCAAACATGTCTAGCTATGTGGAAAGACCGAGATTTGGTTGCACATATCTGCAGATACATGTGGAAGCCACACTGTTCCGACAAGGCACTCTGTGTTTAGTGTGGTCCCTGCCATGAACACACACAGGGAGGGATTCAGCCACCATGGATCTCTCCCTGTGGAGTGTTCTAAAGGGAGGCCGGCAGATTTCCTAGGTGAGTAGCTCTGGCTGCATTGCATGTCCCAACTTTGGGGACTCAAAAATAAAAGTAGGGACCACACTAAACACAGAGTGCCTTGTCGGGGCAGTGTGGCTTCCACATGCATCTGCAGATATGTGCAACCAAATCTCTGTCTTTCCACATAGCTAGACATGTTTGGTGCTTAATACTTAGATGATGAGAGGGTTAAACTGGGCGGTAAATTGGTTCCCAGGCCCTGAATAACAATGATGATAATTTTGTATAAATAATAGTGATGGAGCTGCTCCCACCCCCTTTGCTCAGTTTGAATTGCCATGAACACACACAGGGAGGGGTTCAGCCACCATGGATCTCTCCCTGTGGAGTGTTCTAAAGGGAGGCCGGCAGATTCCCAGGTGAGTAGCTCTGGCTGCATTGCATGTCCCAACTTTGGGGACTCAAAAATAAGAGTAGGGACCACACTAAACACAGTGCCTTGTCGGGCAGTGTGGCTTCCACATGTATCTGCAGATATGTGCAACCAAAGGTGTCTTTGTGGAAATTTGCCCCCCTCCAGTGGTGAAGGACTTTCAGATCTTGAAGAAGGCCTTTACCTCAGCCCCCATACTAATTCACCCGGATGTCAGTCGCCCATTAATTGCTTCTAAACTTGGCGTGGGGGCTGTCCTCTTGCAATATTCGGCTCCCTGGAAAGATTACACCCTTGTGCATACTTCTGACATAAGTTTTGTTCAGCCAAACAGAATTTCGATGTGGGGAACCTTGGACTGTTAGGGGTAAAGCTAGCATTTGAGGAATGGAGGCATTTGTTGGAGCGTTCTTTACATCCTATTACTGTATATACCGACCATAAAAACCTCAAACCAGGTTCGCTGGGAGCTTTTTTCTCCCAGTTAAACGTTGTCAATAACTTTAACCCTTTAAGTGCCAGCCTTCCTGGAGATTTTGTCACACTCTGTTGACAAACCATTTTGCACTATTTTGCGCTCCCCATGTTCAACTGTGATTTTTGAAGGAATTTCCAGGGATTTCCCAGGAAAATGATATATTGTTTTTTTCAGCAGAGCTTGGGCTTTAACATGAAATGTCTTGTTTGTTTCCTAAGTGTATTCCCAATATTTTGGGGTGAAACTTGTGCAAAAAAAAAAAAAAACGATTTTTTACAATTTGTAGTGTTTTTTTGTAATAAAAAATGTAAGTTTGTCAATAAAATCTTATTTTGTGTGAAACCCCAATTTCTCCCGGTTACAGCGGTACCACATATGTATAGGTAGACACCCTTTCCTGCCCAGGAGACTGAAACAACGCTTTAGGAGATTTTGAGATAAAATACAACTATGCTTTGCAATATGCGCACCTTGGAGTTTTTCAAGAAAAACAACCCTTTACATTTGAAATACCCCGACAACCTATATATTCCCTAGAAGTATACACCTCAGGCTTTCTAGGCGTACCAGGCTTGTTGACATAGGTGCCGTTTTCTGGAAGTAATCCCTCAATGTATTCTTTGGTTACAAAGGGTTTCCCTGATAAACCATATATTCCCTGAAAGTACACATGTTCAGCTTTCTAATCGTACCCAGCTTGTTGTAGTGGGCTCATCTTTCTGGGAGTAATATCTCGAAGAATTCTTAGGTTGCACAGGGTTTCACAAAAAATTGTATAAAAAAGCAGAATAAAAAACACCTTTTCCTAAAATATCAATATGCAAATAAGAAAAAACAAGGTAAATCTGAAAGCGCAAGGTCTACCGAGCAGAACAATATCCAACATGCATAGGTACCTGTAACCTTTTAACCAGCCTACTTGAGATTTTGTCACTCTCTGCTGACAGGCAATTTTTCATCATTTTGCGCCATGCTTAAGTGTGATTTTTGCAGGAATTTCCAAGAAAATGGCAAATTTTCTTTTTGTGGCAGAGTTTAGACTTTAACATGAAAAGTCTTGTTTGTATTTTTTCTACTTTTTTAATATATTTTTTCTACTTTTTTTTATATATTTTTTCTACTTTTTTTATATATTTTTAAGTAAATAAGTAAAAAAAAATAAAAATATATATATATATATATTTTTTTAAATTGTCTCCTTTATTTTAACAAAAACATTTATTTTATTAAAGAAAACCATATTGCACGTGAAAGCCCCATTTCTCCCGATTACAATGATACCACATATGTATTGGTAGCCCCCCGTTCCTGTCCAGGAGATACCCTAAACTTAGAAGAGCACTTTATAACATTTACAAATAAAATACAACTACTATCCACATAATAAAGGGTTAAATAAAAAAAATTGGTGTGGGGCCCCCCTTTACGGGGGCGGGGACACCATTTCTTGGGGGAATATAAGGGTTTTTTTTGGAGGCAGGTAATGGGGGGTCTAGGGGTTAATGGCAAGTCACAGCCGCAGGTGACTTGCCAGACCCCCGAGCCTTGTGAACTGGTATAGGGGTCACATGGACCCCTTACCAGTTCAAAAAGGGTTAAAAGTAAAAAAAACACAGACACACTTTTTTCAAAATAACTTTATTAACAAAAATATTTTTTTTTAATTTTTTTTTTTAATACTTACCTCCCATCCATCCCTGTGTCCCACGCTGATCACTTAGGCTTCTGCTCTCCTGCTGCTGCTGGAAGCCTTTTATACCTACTGGGTTACAGGTAACAAAGGGTTAATTAAAAAAAATGACATAGGGTCCCCCCTCGAAGGGAGGGGGACCCCATTTTTTTTTTTGGATTTTTAAGGGTTAAAACCCTTAAAAATCCCCCCAAAAAATGGCGTGAGGTCCCCCCTACCCAGCGTAACCAGCCTGTGACCAGCTATGGGGGCTTGTAGAACAGGGCACAGGGGCCAGGTTTAGTGGCCCCTGGCCCTGCGGCTACAAGCCTTCATAGCCTAGGGCCACGGCTCTTCTGCCCCCCCTTGGGCTTTGGGGAGGCAGGTAATTTGGGGGGCCAGGGGTTAATGGCAAGTCACCCGCTTGCCGCAGGTGACTTGCCAGACCCCCGAGCCCTGTGAACTGGTATAAGGGGTCTCATGGACCCCTTACCAGTTCACAAAGGGTTAACAGTATAAAAAATAAACACAGACACAGGTTTTTGTAGAAGTTTATTAAAAAAAAAAAATTTACCTTTACTCACCTCCGATCTTCAGATGCAGTGTCCCGCGGTGATCTGATTCATGCAGGTGACAGCTGGGCAGAGAAGGGGGGAGGCAGGCGATCGGAGGATCACCTACCTCCCTCCTTCTTTGCCCAGCCGTCACCGGCATCTGACAGGAGAACTGCCGGGTGCCCCGATGACACCCGGCGGTGACGTCATTAGCCCCGCCCCCGTAGGCGTCATTAGCCCCCCTCCAGAAGACAGAAGAGCCGGGGGGGGTGATCGGAGCCCCCCCCCATGAAGAGGAGAGGCGGCGGGAGCGGAGGTGAGGAACTGTCATTTTTATTTTTTATTTTTTAACAGGCAATCTTGGCGGCTGCTGAAACGGGGGGGGCCCTATTCCGGGCCCTCCCCTGCAGCCGGAGGAGCCCCGTTGGGCGATCGGAGCCCCGCTGGCTGAAGAGGAGACCCGGCCGGATCAAACAAAGGGTCAGGTAAGTGACTTTTTTTTTTACTTTTATTATTGTGATTGGGGAATGCCAGGCACGTAAAATTTACGTGGCTGGCACTTAAGTGGCAGAGAGGCAACCACATAAATTTTACGTGGCTGGCATTTAAAGGGTTAAACCAGGAGCAAAGAAAACCAAAGCAGATGCCTTGTTACTTAACTTTGGGAGTTTTGGTTGTGTAGTTGGTCTCCTGTTGCCTGGATTTATCTTGATCCTTAGCCCCATTTCAAGCAGATTCACCTCTGAATAAACCTCTGTGTTGCCGATATATGCCGACAAGCATTATATGATGCTAAAAGGTCAGGTTAATTGGGTAACTGGAAAAACCCTGGCCGTCACCAAATGTCATGTTTGGTGGTCCACCATCATATCTGATGTCATTGCCTTTGTCACAGCTTGTCCTGTTTACGCCCGAGACAAGGGAACTGTTAGACTCCCAGACGGATTTATGGTACCCTTAGAGATACTGGGTGAGCCATGGAATCATGTTTCTATGGATTTTATTGTCAATTTGCCACAATCTCAGAATAATACTGTTATTTGGGTGGTGATCTACCGATTCCGTAAGATAGCTCATTATGTTCCCCTGGTTAAACTCCCATTGACTCTTGAACTGGCTCAACTGTTTATAATGCATGTTTTTCATAGCCATGGCATACCACAAAATATTATCTCTTATCAAGGAGTCCAATGTATTTCACCCACAGTCTAATCGTCAGACAGAGAGGGTGAACAAATGCTTGTGCTGCTATGTGCCTGACTGCCAAGATCAATGGTCCAAATTTATTACATTTGCTGAATTCATGGTTAATAATGCTCCCAGTGAGTTGAGTTACGTTTTTGCGATTTTACTGTAGCTACAGGAAAAATCCAGGAAAATCCAGGAACACCTAAAGGCAGCTATTTAGAGCTACAAGACTTTTGCCAAATGACATAGTTCTATGGAGCCACCATTTCAGGTGGGCAATTTTGTCTGGGTGTCCACCCAAAACATTTCCTTGCACCAAATCTCATCTAAATTGGGACCAAAATAAATGGCTCCCTTCCTAATTATACAAAAACTAAACAATGTTACCTTCAAGGAGGAGCTTCTGCCTTCCATTTAAATTCCCAATGCATTTCATGTAACCTTACTGAAATCTGCTGGTAAAGCTCAGGTGTCCTTTTCACCTCGCTTCATTCTTGAAAATGAACCTGAATATATCAATAATAATATTTAATTGATTGGAAGGGATTTGGTCCTGAAGAGAGATGTTGAGTGACAGCCAGGGATGTTCATGCTGATGCTCTGAAGCCCATCAGCCAGCTTTTCCGTGTTTGGGTCAGACGAAAGTTTACTGCAAAATGGAACTTTGTGGTTTGGGTTCGTCCATCTCTAGTGACAGTCTGTTCAAACTGAACTAAACCTAACTGATGATATTCAGTTTGAATTTACCCCTGACCTGTATTTGAAGCACAAAACTAAAAATCTTCAGACACGTGAGTGAATTTCAGTGATTCTACTTGCAAAGTAAAGGTTAATATAGAAAAAAAAATGTTTCCATGCATTGCCTTGCAAGTTGCAAATAATAGAAAATAGTTTGTTTAGTATGCAAACCATTAAGGGATTCTTTTGATTCTGTGCATAATTTAGTATGAGCGTTTTGTACTACTTAAATCCTGTTTACAGATTTGAGGAGCGGTAAAAGCTCACATTTTATTATCTTGACATAGGGTCTTTATTAGAAGCTCGATGAATGGAAACTATCAATGTCTACATTCTTTAATGAGAACCATTTCCATTCCTTATGAAGCTACAGGGTGACACAACAGACCAGAGTGTTAAAAATGTTTTACACATGTCAAGTTTGAAGCAAGTTAACAGACTGTTAATGCAGTTCAGTCTTGCACTGCTTTATAAGGGTACAAATACATCCTACCTACAATCTTCATGATTTCACTTTTCTTTATAAGGAAATCAGTTGGCAGGCTTAACTGCTTTTTATTTCAGTATTGTTATTCAGTTGAAAAGACAAATGACTCATACTTTAAAGATGAACTTTAAAGAGGAACATTTTAGAATCCTTGGTTCTGTTCATCTCCAATGTGGAATGATGATTTGGGATTAGTCCTAAACATTGCCGTGGGGGAAGTTTGTGTGGCCTAGGTAAAAACTGGGGTTACCAAATCTCTCATAGAAAACCCTGTGTAAAACGGCCCAGCAGCACAATAAATAAGAGCAGTAATGGAGTTAACCACTAAAGGCTGATGTGGGAAAGTGACATCATCAACAGAGGTTAGATAAGCTACAGACACCTTCTAGAAGAGTCAGTCTTATCTGAGTTGTCTCAAATTGATATACTGAGTTGTGATAAGATGAATTGCTGAGAGAGCGAGAGAGCTATGGAGATGTAGTGTGCCGAGCAGTACCTAATGGAGCCTGCTAACCCTTTTGAGAGAGGAAAGCTACTACTACACAGGAAAGACAGAGCTACAGTTGCTGAGCCAACCAGAGCGAGACAGAGAGCTACTCACAGAGAGATATCCGTGTGGGCCTAGGAGGAGCAGTGTGGAGTGCACTGAGGACCAACCTACAAGGTACCAAAGTAGTATAGCCCCAGCCCCTAGAGTGACCCCGGGATCCTGTGAGCCTGTTTGCTATTGTGCTGAAGTACTTTGCTGATTTTGCTGTTGCTGAGTTGGAAGTGTGGTTGCTTTAAATACATTTTGGAAAGATATCTGCTGTGTGTGGTGACTCCACCTGGCCAAATCCCTCAAGATTCCAAGAACTCGTGACACCTCGCCCCACACGTTATCTGCCCTGGTAGTGGTGTGTGGGTTACAAAATTTGGTGGCCCTTAGCTGGGATTTTGAGCGGACTTGGGATACCCCAGTGACTCTTAAAGTGACAGTGCGTGGGGACGGAAACTGCTGCACCACGTGGGACTTGGGACTTCAAAGGGGGTGACTACCCTGAAGATTAGGTGCCCTAGGCAACCCGAGAGGGAGACTCCGGGGGGCTTGATGAGGGGACAGGGCCCGAAGACCCAGCGCGAGAGCCCGGGAGCGGCATGCGAGGGGTTATCTGTGTAAAGAGCTGTCGGCGCCAATTGTCAGGTAACTGCGCAGCTAACGGTCAGCTGAACGGGCTGGGCCGTGATCTCACGAGAGTCAGAGCGAGATGCCCAGGCAGCAGGAACAGCCTAGAAAGAGCGCAAAGCTGCTGTAACAGATTGCCAGCCCTCCTTCCTGTGTGTTGATTTTCCGTCAGACAGCCCAAACCCAGCAGCGTCAGCATTGCCTTGTGTAGAAGTAAAAACACACCTGCCTAAAGAGACTGTGAAAGTTCCCAGGCACAGCGCACTTCCCCGGCGTAGCATCACTTACCTTGACACTCAACACAGCGCAGCACGTGTAATAAAGCCAGCGTCACTACCTGCTCATCCAAACACTACTTGATACAGAGACTTTGAATAAAGAACCGTTGTGCACATCTCTCGGCTAGCAGCGTCCAGCCGCAGCAAGCGCCGCAGTAAGCGCCCCAGCGCTTTAACCCTTTAAGTGCCAGTCTACCTGCAGCTTTTGTCACCCTCTGTTGCCAGACCACGTTTCACTATTTTGCGCTACACATGTTCAACTGTGATTTTTGAAAGGATTTCCAGGGATTTCCCAGGGAAATTATATATTGTTTTTTTTCAACAGAGTCTGAGCTTCAACATGAAATGTCTTGTTTGGCCTTTTTTTAGTGTATTCTCAATACTTTTTGGTGAAATATGTGCAAAAAAAAATTAAAAAAACTATTTTTTGCAATTTGTAGTGTTTTTTGGAATAAAACATTTTTATTGCGTGCGAAACCCCAATTTCTCCCGGTCACAGCGGTACCACATATGTATTGGTAGACACCATTTCCTGCCCAGGAGACTCCCCCAAACTGAAACAGAGCTTTAGGAGATTTTCAGATAAAATACAACTGCGCTATGCACTATGCGCACCTTGCAGTTTTTCCAAAAAAACAACCCTTTACATTTGAAATACCCCCCACAAACTATATATTCTCTGGAAGTACACGCCTCAAGCTTTCTAGGTGTACCAAGCTTGTTTATGTAGTCTTAGTTTTCTGGAAGTAATCCCTCAATGTTTCACAAAGTTTCCCTAAAAAAGAATAAAAAGAACAATCAAGCCACATTTTCCTAAAAAAAAACTATATGCAAACAAGAAAAAACAAGTAAAATCTCAAAAAGCAACATGTCCCGAACAGAACAATACTCAACATGCATAGGTACTGTCAAGGGAAGAGTTGGCAAACATCACAAAGTAAAGCGTGCGCATAACAGTAATTTTACTTGAAAATTTCAGCTCTGCAGACAAAGTGCGCACCTTGCAATTTTTCAACCAAAACAACCCTTTACATTTGGAATATCCCCGATAAACCATATATTCCCTGAAAGTACCCATGTTAAGCTTTCTAAGAGTACCCAGCTTGTTGTAGTAGGCTCTCCTTTCTGGAAGTAATCCCTCGAAGAATTCTTAGGTTGCACAGGGTTTCTTTAAAAAAAATAAATATGCAAACAAGAAAAAACAAGCTAAATCTTAAATAGCAAGGCCCCTCGAGCAGAACAATACCCAACATGCATAGGTACTATTAACCCTTTTAATTGCCAGCCTACTTGAAATTTTGTCACCCTCTGTTGACAGGTCATTTTTAACATGTTTAACCATGATTTTTGCTGGAATTTCCAAAATTATATATATATATTTTGCAGCAGAGTTTAGGCTTTAACATGAAATGTCTTGTTTGTAATTTTTCTACTTTTGTTAAAATATTTTTGTGTAAAAAAAACAAAAAAATAAATAAATGAATATTTTTTTAGACAATTGTCTCCTTTATTTTAAATAAAACATTTACTTTATTAGAGAAAACCATATTGCATGAAAAAGTCCAATTTCTCCCGATTACAATGGTACCACATATGTATCGGAAACCCCCCCCCCATTCTTGCCCAGGAGACCCCCCAAACTGAAAATAGCACTTTATAACATTTACAAATAAAATACTACTACTATCCACATTATAAACATAAGGGGTTAATTAAAAAAAAAAAAGACATAGGGCCCCCCCTCCTGGTGGGGGGGGGGGGGCATTTTTGGGGGGAATTTTAAGGGTTAAAGGGTTTTAAGGGTTTTTTGTAATACTTTTTAATACTTACCTCTCATCCATCCCTGTGTCCCACGCTGATCAATCTGGCTTCTGCTCTCCTGCTGCAGCTGGAAGCCTTTTATAGCTGCTGGGCGACAACATAAGGGGTTAATTTAAAAAAAAATGACATAGGGTCCCCCCTCCCGTAAAAATCCCCCCCAAAAAGAAATGGGGTCCCCCTTACCCAGCATCCAGCATTACCAGCCCAGGACCAACTATCGGGGCTTGTAGGAACAGAGTGGAGGGGTTTAATATGCTAATTCGCTTTTTAATATTTTTTAGGGAATTAGGGTATTTGTATCATGTGCCTTTGATCAATAAAAGTGTTTATGGCAGATTATAATTTTCATCTGTGGAGTTGTTGTTATAGTGCCAGCCTTATAGGAACCGTTTGTGTGTATGTGTGTTTTTGTTAACAGAGTGGAGGAGCCAGCTTTTGTGGCACCCCACCCTGCAGCCTACAAGCCCACATAGCATATGTGGGTCCGGGCTCTTCTGCCCCCCCCCCCTGGGCTTTGGGGAGGCAGGTAATTGAGGTTCCGGGGGTTAATGGCAAGTCACCTAGCCTAGTGCTAGCCGCAGGTGACTTGCCAGCCCCCAGCCTTGTGAACTGGTATAGGGGTCTCATGGACCCCTTACCAGTTCACAAGTGGTTAAATGTAAAAATAAACGCACTGACACATAAGAAAAAAAATGACATTTATTTATTTTTTTTTACTTTACTCACCTCCGATCCTCTGTCCCCCGGCGATCTGCGATGACAGCTGACAGTCTGCTCGGGTGCTTGGAGGAGAGAGCCTGGGGAGGCGATCACAGCCCTCTCCCCCTCCCCACCTCTCTCCTCCAAGCACCCGAGCAGATTGATTCAGAGTCTCGGGTGCCGGTATTAAAAAGCCGGCTGCTGGTGACATCACAATGATGTCACCTGGCCCTGCCCCCAGGGGGCGGGGTTAGCAGACGCGATCTAGGAAGTGGGGGGGAGGGCGATTTCTGCCCTCTCCTCGCTACGGAAGAGCCTGGGGGGCTATCGGAGGCCCCCCCATTGAAGCGGAGACCTGTCGGGAGGCAGTGCTGCCACAGCTAAGTAAAGGTAATTTTTAATTTTTTTTTTCTTTACAGTTAGCAGCTGCTGCTGCCGAAGCAGGGGGATGCAATTCCGGGGGCTCTCCTGGAGCCATCCGAGCCCCCACTGGGGATCGGATGGCACCAAATTAAAGAGGAGACCCGGCTGGATCCAAGTGAGTATTTTTTTTTTTTTTTTTTTTTTACTAGCAGCTTGGCACTTAGGTCCTTGACAAGCCAGCACGTAGGTGTTACGTACTTGGCACTTAAAGGTTTAAAGAGACAGTACCCTGGTTATTGAACATTTGAACTGTTTGAGCTGTAAAGTGTCTTACTTGACAAAAGAAATAGAAATGGATATGCAGCCACAGTTAGAAGCTATTAGTGCATCCCTACTGCCATTAACCCACGCAGAACTGGTTTCAGTGGCAAAGTTTGCTAAAGTACCCAGTGACAGACTTTCCCAGGCGCGCACCCGCCGACACCTGACTGCAGCCATTAATGCAGTACTAGATGAGGTAGAAGAGAGTGAGGAAGAGGACGTCACCATGGCCTTTTTGCATGAATTAGCCCAGTTTATTGCAACCTTAGGGGCTGGGAGATAGGTCCTGATCCAGCAGAGGAAAAGTCCTCCCCACGGAAAGTGTTACAAGGATTACAAGACCAGCTTCGAGCACCTCAGGAACATGCCATCACAGATAAGGAGTGCCAGTCTTGAATCAGAGCAAGAACAGAAGTTAAGGAAGAACTCCACCGGCAGAACAATCAGGCCGACTGCACCCAAAGCAGGAAGAGTGGGTGTGCAGCAAGAGGAAGCTGATCCTTTATCTTTACTTAAATCTGCACCAGTAATCTTGAAACCATCACTTAGAGAGACAGTAACATCAGACCAGTGGGAAACGTTAGTGAGTGATCTTCGAGCAGTGTTGGCTGAAGTGAAAAGAGCACTGAGAGCAGAACCACAACAAAGCTTCAGGAGAACATGCTGAAGTTTTCAACGTAGATCTCCTCCTGGAAATAGACTGCCCATTGCTTGTGAAGACTGTTTGTACTCCAATCAAGGTAGAAGTTGCTGCCACTGCCAAAAATGCGGTGAGGAAGGACGCTTTGCCAAAGATTGCCGAACACCTCACTTCAAACAGCTAAGGAGACAGAGATTTGCGGGTGAAGGACAACCAGTCGTCTCAACCCCAAAGTAGTCCAAAACTAACTGAACTGTGTCTTTTGAAACTAACCAGAATGAAGAACGGTTGCGCCAGTATTATCCACAAGTGTGTCACTGTCTCCAAAGACTACAAGCCAGAGAAAGCCACTCAGTGAGCAGTATTGGAAGTGCCAGTTCATCAATCTACACCCTGTCAAAAGGAAGTACCTTTGAAGACCAGCCTAAGTTGATTGATCTCGTTGGAGGAAAGTGCATGATCCAGTGTAAACTAGATGGACTTTCTTGTAAAGCCTTGTGGGACAAAGAAGCTCAAGTCAGTATCCGGAATGAAGACTGGAGATGACAACACTTACCTCACACCAGACTCAGGTCCGTCAATGATCTAGTAGGGTCTGGCCCACTCAGTGGTAGAGCTGCAAACCAAACAGTGATACCCTTCCTGGGATGGGTTGAAGTGACATTCCAACTGCACACCAAGAACAGTAGACCTTGTGAACTGTTCCTGATCACCGGTGACCGATGGGTGGCTTAAGAGCCAATCATTGGTTACAATGTGATTACTGAAGTGATCCACAGAACAAAGACCTTTACTCCTTTAGTGGATTCAGTCTCCACATCCTTTTTGTTACTGAACAGAGCAGCGGAGAGAGTTCTACAAGCATTGAATTAAACCAAGACCACAGTAGCAGTCAGAGAGGTCAAGGTAGGCCAGCGTCCAACTACCATTCCTACCCATACCGCCGTAGGATTGAAGTGTGGTGTCAGAGTCGGACCTAGATCAAGACCACAGCAGATGCTGTTTGTGCCAACAGATCCTGCATAGCTACAAGAAGGAATCGTCACAGGTGAGACTGTGGTAACTGTTCCTTATAGCGGTTTTGCAAAAGTGACTGTGCTAGTGATGAATTCTACAAGGCATGATGTGACACTTGAACCTAAAATGTCTTTGGGACACCTAGAAGCTGTTAAAACTGTATACCCAGCTGATGTGAGACCAGTCCAATCGTCCCCTGATAGTACCAGCTCATCTCCCAGAATGAACAACTGTCAACCTGAGAGAAGACCATTATCATCAAGAGAACGTTGGGATCCACCAGTGTCCTTAGAACATCTACAACCAGAAGAACAAAGGATGGTGAGATGGATGCTAAGAGAAGAGTGTCATGCCTTCGCCAAAGATGACTATGATGTCGGTTGCATTCCTTCACTGAAAATGAAGATTAACCTGAAAGACACTACTCCAGTGACCAAGGGTTACCGGTGAGTGCCAAAACCCCTGCATAAGAGGTGAAAGAGTACCTTCAAGATCTCATCAACAGAGGATGGGTGCAGAAGTACAAGTCATCCTACTCATCCCCTATTGTTTGTGTCAGGAAGTAAGATGGAACCTTAAGACTCTTCTGTGACTAAAGAGAGCTGAATCAAATAACCATGCCAGATCGTCATCCTATACCATCCTATACCAGGACAAGGCGTACCATCAAAGTTTCATTGAAGAATCCAGTAGACCATTAACAGCCTTCATCACTCCTTGGGGATTGTATGAATGGATACACATTCCCTTTGGACTCAGCAATGCTCCTGCAGAATTCCAGAGAAGCATGGAAACATGTTTGGAAGGTCTGAGAGATCATCTGCCAACCTTACTTGGATGATAACCTCGTCCATAGCAAGTCATTCGCTGACCATGTGGAACATGTGAGAACTGTCTTACAGCATTACCAGCAACATGGCGTGAAACGTATAAATGTATAAATATATTTTTACATAGTAATTAGATCACCCCTCAAGCATCTTTTTTTCTAAACTAAATAAATCTAACTTTGACAATATTTCAGGGTACTCTAGCCCCCGCAGTCCTTTTATTAACTTTGTTGCCCTTCTTTGAACGCGCTCCAGTTCTGATATGTCCTTCTTAAGCACAGGTGCCAAGAACTGTACACAGTACTCCATATGGGGTCTGACCAGTGACTTGTACAGGGGTAAAATGATGCTCTGGTCATGAGCCTCCTGATGCACCCCATGATCCTATTTGCTTTGGCAGCAGCTGCCTGGCATTGATTATTGCTACAGTTGAGCTTATTGTTAACTAAAATCCCTAGGTCCTTTTCCATTGTTGTTTTACCAAGTGTTTCTTTATTTAGTGTGTAATCATGACACAGATTTCTCCTTCCCATGTGCATAACCTTACATTTATCTGTGTTAAACTTCATTTGCCATTTAACTGCCTATGTTTCCAATTTATCTAAATCTGTTTGTAGCTGCCTGCTGTCTTCTTTTGTTTTAATTACTTTACACAGCTTAGAATCATCTGCAAAGATTGCGACTTAACTGTTTAACCCTTTAACTGCCAGCCTACCTGGAGTTTTTGTCACCATTTGTTGCCAGACCATTTTGCACTATTTTGTGCTCCTCATGTTCAACTGTGATTTTTGAAGGGATTTCCAGGGATTTCCCAGGAAAGTGATATATTGTTTTTTTCCAGCAGAGCCTGGGCGTTAACATGAAATGTTTTGTTTGTCATTTTCTAAGTGTATTCTCAATATTTTTGGGTGAAAATTGTACAACAAAATAAAAAAAAAATCTATTTTTTACAATTTGTAGTGTTTTTTTGTAACAAAAAATGTAAGTTTGTCAATAAAATCGTATTGCGTGTGAAACTCCAATTTCTCCCGGTTTCAGCGGTACCACATATGTATAGGTAGACACCCTTTCCTGCCCAGGAAACTCCCCCAAACTGAAACAGAGCTTTAGGAGATTTTGAGATAAAAATACAACTATGCTATGCAATATGCGCACCTTGCAGTTTTTCAAGAAAAACAACCCTTTACATTTGAAATACCCCCCACAAACTATATATTCCCTAGAAGTACACACCTCAAGCTTTCTAGGCGTACCAGGCTTGTTGACATGGGTGCAGTTTTCTGGAAGTAATCCCTCAATGTATTCTTTGGTTGCACAGGGTTTCCTTAAAAATGAATAAAAAAGCAGAATCAAAACCACATTTTCCTAAAAAAAACTATATGCAAACCAGAAAATCGGAAAAAGCAACATGCCCCGAACAGAACAATACCCAACACACCAAAGTAAAGCATGCGCATAGCGGTAGTTTTTCTTCAAAATTTCAGCTCTGCAGATAAAGTGCGCACCTTGTGCTTTTTCTACCAAAACAACCCTTTACATTTGGAATATCCCCGATAAACCATATATTCCCTGAAAGTATACATGTTAAGCTTTCTAAGCATACACAGCTTGTTATAGTGGGCTCATCTTTCTGGAAGTAATATCTCGAAGAATTCTTAGGTTGCACAGGGTTTCAAAAAAAAATGTATAAAAAAGCAGAATAAAAAACACCTTTTTCCTAAAATATCAATATGCAAATAAGAAAAAACAAGGTAAATCTGAAAGCGCAAGGTCCCCCGAGCAGAACAATACCCTACATGCATAGGTACCTGTAACCTTTTAACTGCCAGCCTACTTGAGATTTTGTCACCCGCTGCTGACAGGATATTTTTCACCATTTTGCGTGATGTTTAACTGATTTTTGCTGAAATTTCCAAGAAAATGGCATATTTTCTTTTTGTGGCAGAGTTTAGGCTTTAACCTGAAATGTCTTGTTTGTATTTTTTCTACTTTTTTTATATATTGTTAAGTAAATAAGTAAAAAAAATAAATATATATTTTTTAAATTGTCTCCTTTATTTTAACAAAAACATTTATTTTATTAAAGAAAACCATATTGCATGTGAAAGCCCCATTTCTCCCGATTACAATGATACCACATATGTATCGGTAGCCCCCCGTTCCTGTCCAGGTTATCCCCTAAACTGAAAAGAGCACTTTATAACATTTACAAATAAAATACAACTACTATCCACATAATAAAGGGTTAAATAAAAAAAAATTGGTGTGGGGTCCCCTTGCACGGGGGGGGGGGACACCATTTCTTGGGGGATTTTTAAGGTTTTTTTGGGGAGGCAGGTAATGGGGGGTCTCGGGTTAATGACAAGTCACCCACTAGCCGCAGGTGACTTGCCAGACCCAGAGCCTTGTGAACTGGTATAGGGGTCTCGTAGATCCCTTACCAGTTCACAAAGGGTTAAAAGTTTAAAAAAACACACACACAGAGACACACTTTAAAAATAACTTTATTAAAAAATAATACATTTTTTTAATTATTTTTTTTTAATACTTACCTCCCATCAATCCCTGTGTCCCACGCTAATCAGGCTTCTGCTCTCCTGCTGCTGCTGGAAGCCTTTTATACCTACTGGGTTACAGGTAACAAAGGGTTAATTAAAAAAAAATGACATAGGGTCCCCCCTCGAAGGGAGGGGGACCCCATTTTCTTTTTGGATTTTTAAGGGTTAAAACCCTTAAAAATCCAAAAAAAAAATGGCGTGAGGTCCCCCCTACCCAGCGTAACCAGCCTGTGACCAGCTATGGGGGCTTGGAGAACAGGGAGCAGGGGCCAGCTTTAGTGGCCCCTGGCCCTGCAGGCTACAAGCCGGCATAGCCTAGCGCCACGGCTCTTCTGCCCCCCCCCGGGGCAATATCTTTATTAAAAAAAAATAAACGTTTTTTTAATATTTTTTTTTAATACTTACCTCCTATCCATCCATGTGTCCCACGATGATCACTTAGGCTTCTGCTTCCTGCTGCTGCTGGAAGCCTTTTATACCTACTGGGTTACAGGTAACAAAGGGTTAATTAAAAAAAAATGACATAGGGTCCCCCCTCGAAGGGAGGGGGACCCCATTTTTTTTTGGATTTTTAAGGGTTAAAACCCTTAAAAATCCCCAAAAAAAATGTCGTGAGGTCCCCCCTACCCAGCGTAACCAGCCTGTGACCAGCTATGGGGGCTTGTAGAACAGGGCGCAGGGGCCAGCTTTAGTGGCCCCTGGCCCTGCGACTACAAGCCGTCATAGCCTAGGGCCACGGCTCTTCTGCCCCCCCCCCCTGGGCTTTGGGGAGGCAGGTAATTTGGGGGGCCAGGGGTTAATGGCAAGTCACCCGCTTGTTGCAGGTGACTTGCCAGACCCCCGAGCCCTGTGAACTGGTATAGGGGTCACATGGACCCCTTACCAGTTCACAAAGGGTTAAAAGTTAAAAAAAGACACACACACTTTATTTCAAAACATTTTATTTAAAAAAAAAATTTTTTTTTTACTTTACTCACCTCCGATCTTCATCTTCTGTGTCCCGCGGCGATCTGCTGTCAGTAACGGCTGGGCAGAGAAGGGGGGAGGCAGGCGATCGGAGGATCGCCTACCTCCCTCCTTCCCCGCCCAGCCGTCACCGGCATCTGAGAGTTGAACTGCCGGGTGCCCCGATGACACCCGGCGGTGACGTCATCTGGCCCCGCCCTGATGACGTCACCAAGATGGCGGCCGCCATCGGAAGACAGAAAGGGAGGAGGGCTGTTATGCCCCCTCCAGAAGACGGAAGAGCGGGGGGGGGGTGATCGGAGCCCCCCCCATGAAGAGGAGAGGCGGTGGGAGCCGGCGGGAGCGGAGGTGAGTAACTGTCATTTTTTTTTTTTTTTTTTACAGGCAAATCCCGGCGGCTGCTGAAATGGGGGGGGCACCCTATTCCGGGCCCTCCCCTGCAGCCGGAGGAGCCCCAATCAGCAATCGGAGCCCCTCTGGCTGAAGAGGAGATCCGGCCGGATCAAACAAGGGGTCAGGTAAGTGATTTTTTTTTTATACTTTTTACTTTATTGCTGGGGAAAGTCAGGCACGTAAATTTTACGTGGCTGGCGTTTAACAGTTGGAGAGGCAGCCACGTAAAATTTACGTGGCTGGCAATAGAAGGGTTAATCCATACCCAATGTCATATATATATATATATATATATATATATTGAAGAGAATTGGTCCCAGAACTGACCCTTGTGGTACTCCACTAGTAACAGTGACCCAATCTGAGTGTGTACCATTGATAACCACCCTCTGCTTCCAATCATTAAGCCAATTTCCCACCCATCTGCACACGTTTTCCCCCAGTCCAAGCATTCTCATCTTTTGTACCAGCCTTTTATGTGGCACAGTATCAAATGCTTTAGAAAAATCAAGATATATGATATCCAATGACTCCCCCTGATGCAATCTTGAACTTACCTCCTCATAAAAGCTGATTGGGTTTGTCTGGCAGGAGCAATTCCTCATGATTCCATGCTGATATGGAGTAATAAGGTCATTTTCCCCAAGATGCTCCAGGATAGTATCCCTTAAGAAACCAGCTTGCCCACCACAGATGTTAAGCTTACCGGTCTGTAGTTCCCAGGTTCCCCCTAGATCCCTTTTTGAATTTTGCCACCACATTTGCCAAGCGCCAATCCCTCGGAACAGACCCTGTAGTTATTGAGTCCACAAATATTAGAAATAACGGCTTGTCTATTACTGTACATAACTCCCTTAAAACACGAGGATGTATGTCATCTGGTCCCGGTGATTTATCGATTTTTATCTGCTTGAGACGGTGCTGGACTTCTTCCTTGGTTAGACCAGTGACATTTAATGGAGGGTTTTTGGTTATTCCCCTGCATTTCACTCGGCATGTCACATTCTTTTGTCAATAGAGAAGCAAAGAAGTTGTTTAGTAAATTTGCTTTCTCCTTATTTCCCTCTATAGATGTCCCCTCCTTGCTTTTCAGGGGGCCCACACCCTCAGGTTTGTACCTTTTACGGTTTATGTAGCTAAAGAATAATTTGGGGTTAGTTTTACTCTCTTTCGCGACCAGTCTTTCTGTCTCCAGCTTAGCTGCCCTTATCTGTTGTTTACATTGTATATTTTCTTCTTTATAGTTTTAATGCTTCCGCTGTCCCTTTCTGCTTTAAACCTTTAAATGCCTTTTTTGTTGTTGTTTATTGCCCCCTTAACCTTTTTGTTTAGCCACATCAGTTTACATGTGTGTCTAAAAGTTTTATTCCTGTAAGGTATATATCTGTCACAATGAAAATTAAGGATTCCTTTGAAAGTATCCCATTTAGTGTCAATGCTTTTGTTTTTAAGGACATTTTCCCAGTCAATGCAGTTTAGGGCATCTTTAAGTTGGTCAAACTTTGCCTTTTTGAAGTTCCGCGTTTTTGTGGCTCCTTGATAAGGCACCCTAGTGACTGCTAAGTGGGAATTAATGATATTATGATCACTGCTTTCAAGGTGTCCCCCAACCTGTACCTTTATTACTTTGTCTGGTACATTGGTTAGTATTAGGTCCAATATGGCTTTCCCCCTTGTTGGAGCTTGAACTTGTTGGGAAAGGTAGCCATCTTTTGTTTTAGATAAAAAAAAACTATTACTTTTATGTGAACCACATGTTTCAGCGTCCCAGTCTATATCTGGGTAGTTAGTCCCCCATAATAACTACCTCATTTAGTTTAGCGGCTATATCTATTTGCCTTAGCATTCGGATATATCTGGAGGTTTGTAGCAAACCCCCATCAGTATTTTATTTTTGTTTCTCCCTCCATGCATTTCTACCCATACAGACTCCACATGGTCATTCCCCTCACATATATCCTCCCGCAGAGCAGGTTGTAGAGAGGATTTTACAATTAAGCAGACTCCACCCCCTTTGCGTTTGTTACGGTCCCTCCTAAACACACAGTAGCCCTGTAGATTTACTGCCCAGTCGTAGCTTTCATCCAGCCAGGTCTTTGTTACCCCCACTATGTCATATTGTTCTTCTGTTATTACCAGTTATAGTTCATCCATTTTATTAGTCAAGCTTCTAGCATTTGTAAGCATGCATTTCAAATGCTTATGATAATTTTGATAATTTTGTATATTGCCCTTTTTCCTCCTAGATGTGCTTACCCCTCCCCCCTCTCCACCCCCAGTTTCATGTCTACACCCACTGTCACTTTCTTTCCTACCTTCCCCTTTGTAACTGCTTTTACCCTCCCCCCAGTGCTTAGTTTAAACACTCCTCCAACCTTTTAGCCATCCTCTCCAAGGTGCAACCCATCCCTGCCAAAGAACCTGTAGCCCACTGTGCAGTCGGCCCAGTTTTCTAAGAACCCAAACCCCTCCTTTTTACTCCAATTTTTGAGACGCCTGTTTACCCCTCTAATCTCCAGCTGCCTCTCTGGTGTGGCTCTTAGTACTGGTATTATTTCTGAGAATACTACAGTTGAGGTCCTTGCCTTAAGCTTACGGCCTAAGTCCCTGAAATCATTTTTAAGGACCTTCCACCTACTTCTTCCTATGTCATTTGTGCCAATATACACCAGGACCGCTGGGTTCATGCCAGCCCCTCCCAATAATCTGTCGGCCTGCTCCGCTACATTCCGTACTCTTGCCCCAGGAAGGCAACACACTGTTCGGCAATCCCGGTCTTTGTGACAGATTGCCCTGTCTGTTCCCCTAATAATAGAGTCAACCACTACAGCACCTGTCTTGCCTGCCCTGTTCTCCCATTTCCCCTCCCTTTCTTACAGGAGCCGACAGATGTGTCTTGCTGCAGCTGTGCCATCCCTGAGCTAACATCCTCCTCATCTGCCAACCGGGCAAACTTGTTGGGAGGTGCCTGTTCAGGGCTAGCCTCCCTGTAACTTTTACCTCTACCCCGCCTTCTAACTGTTATCCAGCTAGCTGCCTCATTTTCCTGCTTTTCCTCTCCCCCCATCCTAACACCCTCCCCCTCCCCTGACCCATGGAGTGCCAGATCAGTGAGATCCAGACTCTTTTCCATGACAACAATGTCTCTCAGTGTTGCCAATTGCTTATTTAGACCGTGAATGACGGCTTGCAAATCAGCAATTCGCAGACATCCGGGGCATAAATATCCACCATTGTCCGATTGATCAAAAAGTGCATACATAGCACAAGATGTACACTGGATAGCATTGTTAGGCATGGAACCCATTGTATCAATTTGTTGGAACACAGAGTGAAGAATTTACAACACCTAAAATAACACTCTGAAATCAAAGGTAGCTTCAGCACTTCTGCTTGTAACTTCTTTTTTTAACTCCTGCTTTAACTCACCACTTACCAAGCAGCCACTTACAGAGTCAGCCTCCAGGAGCAAGCTCCACGAGCTGTACAATGGCTTATAACACACCTGCTTCAATTAGGCCTCAGCAGGAATCCAGGAGAGACAGAGTGAAAAAAAAATGTCTTTTGTTTAAATTTGTGCCAGCATTAACACACTGATTCACAAAAATAAAACAACTACAGTTTGTTATATTTTAGTTACCAAATGAGCCCAGTTTCCCAAAGCTTACCACAGGAGTTCCTGCTTTAACTCACCACTTACCAAGCAGTTACTTACAGAGACAGCCTCCAGGATCCTAGGTTTCCTATCCTACTACCGGACTTATATCCAGAACTTTTCCAGGATTGCATCTCAATTATATGCTCTCTTGGCAGGAACCTCAAGTGCTGTGACGCCAGTGGAAAAGAAGATGAATCAAAGCAGAACTAAACCTAAAGGAAGAATATCTGCTTCCGCCCAGCAACCTATCAACTGGACTTTTCATCACCAGGAAGTACTGAAAGAACTAGTTGACTGTTTAATCCACCCACCAGTCATGGGATATCCAGACTTCAATACTCCATTTATCTTACATTGTGATGCATCGCAAGTGGGACTTGGAGCAGTCCTATATCAACGTCAAGAAGGCAAGTTGAGAGTTATTGGCTACGGGTCAAGAACCTTGACACCAGCTGAGAAGAACTACCATTTGCATTCTGGAAAGTTAGAGTTCCTCACTATGAAATGGGCCATCTGTAAAAGATTCAGAGACTACCTGTACTACAGTCCAGAGTTTGTGGTCTACACAGACAACAATCCATTAACCTACATCCTTACCACTGCAAAACTCAATGCAACTGGTCAGAGATGGGTTGCTGAACTTGCTGATTTCAACTTCAGTATCAAGTATCGCCCAGGCAAGTCTAACACTGACGCAGATGTATTGTCTAGAATGCCATTAGAACCAGATTACTTCATGCATTCATGTTCTGAAGTAGTTGGAATGGAAGATATTGTAACTACCATCCAAGCAATTCAAGTCCAAAGTGAAGAATGCATGCTGAACTGGTGTCCTCTTACAGTGAAAGAAACTGTGAAGGATCTAGAACAGAACTCTACTGTTTCTATTCACCAGCTTCCAAAAGAAACAATTAGGAAAGCTCAGAAAGAAGACAGAGTCATTGGAAGAGTTCTTCATTACATCAATCAAGACAGATTTCCAAGCAAGAGAGAGAAGGAAACCGAATCACCTGCTACAAATACCTTACTGAAAGAGTGCTCTAAGTTATTCCTGACTTCAGAAAGAATTCTACATCGCAAGAGAGGACCAAGCTCACAACCAGTGTTGCCAAAGATGTACCATCGCTTGGTGTTGAAAGAACTTCATGAAGAAAGGGGACACTTAAGAATTGAGAAAACAGTGAACTTAATATGTGAACGTTTCTTTTGACCATACATGCAGAAAGGCATTGAACGCTATTGGGTTGATTCAAAGAAACATGTAACAGCTTGGATTTGGCTCACGATCATCCTATTTTTCACGTCCGCTCGTGCGTTCGTATGAACTTGCGAGTGATTCAATAAGCAAATACGTTTCTATCCTAAAATATATGTCCGTTCGTATGATATCTCCCGAACTTGCCTCAGTCAGTTGTCAATCGTAAAAATCACGTTCATGTGCTCACCTGTTGCGGCGGCAGCCTGTTTTTTCTGCTGCTTCCATCGTCCACCTCTTCCAATTACTTGCGTTTGCCTCTGGTTTTCATTGGTTTTTGGCCTCTTAGATTCGTGCGTTCGTATGTTTATAAGATCTTGCGCATGCGCACCCTCAACCAGACACTTACCTAAACCCCTTAGCGCTTGCATCCTTCTTCATTTCTCGGTCCCTAAAACTTACCTAAACCTCTTAGCGCTTGCATCCTTCTTCATTTCTCGGTCCCTAAAACTTACCTCAACCTCTTAGCGCCTGCATCCAACTTCATTTCTCGTTCCCTAAAACTTACCTAAACCTCTTAGCGCCTGCATCCAACTTCATTTCTCGTTCCATAAAACTTACCTAAACCCCTTAGCGCCTGCATCCAACTTCATTTCTCGGTCCCTAAAACTTACCTAAACCCCTTAGCGCTTGCATCCTTCTTCATTTCTCGGTCCCTAAAACTTACCTAAACCTCTTAGCGCCTGCATCCAACTTCATTTCTCGGTCCCTAAAACTTACCTAAACCCCTTAGCGCCTGCATCCAACTTCATTTCTCGGTCCCTAAAACTTACCTAAACCCCTTAGCGCCTGCATCCAACTTCATTTCTCGGTCCCTAAAACTTACCTAAACCTCTTAACGCCTGCATCCAACTTCATTTCTCGGTCCCTAAAACTTACCTAAACCCCTTGGCGCTTGCATCCTTCTTCATTTCTCGGTCCCTCAAACTTACCTAAACCCCTTAGCGCCTGCATCCAACTTCATTTCTCGGTCCCTCAAACTTACCTAAACCCCTTAGCGCCTGCATCCAACTTCATTTCTCGGTCCCTCAAACTTACCCCAACCTCTTAGCGCCTGCATCCAACTTCATTTCTCGGTCCCTAAAACTTACCTAAACCCCTTAGCGCCTGCATCCAACTTCATTTCTCGGTCCCTAAATCTTACCTAAACCTCTTAACGCCTGCATCCAACTTCATTTCTCGGTCCCTAAAACTTACCTAAACCCCTTGGCGCTTGCATCCTTCTTCATTTCTCGGTCCCTCAAACTTACCTAAACCCCTTAGCGCCTGCATCCAACTTCATTTCTCGGTCCCTCAAACTTACCTAAACCCCTTAGCGCCTGCATCCAACTTCATTTCTCGGTCCCTCAAACTTACCTCAACCTCTTAGCGCCTGCATCCAACTTCATTTCTCGGTCCCTAAAACTTACCTAAACCTCTTAGCGCCTGCATCCAACTTCATTTCTCGGTCCCTAAAACTTACCTAAACCTCTTAGCGTCTACATCCAACTTCATTTCTCGTTCCATAAAACTTACCTAAACCCCTTAGCGCCTGCATCCAACTTCATTTCTCGGTCCCTAAAACTTACCTAAACCCCTTAGCGCTTGCATCCAACTTCATTTCTCGGTCCCTAAAACTTACCTAAACCTCTTAGCGCCTGCATCCAACTTCATTTCTCGGTCCCTCAAACTTACCTAAACCCCTTGGCGCTTGCATCCTTCTTCATTTCTCGGTCCCTCAAACTTACCTAAACCCCTTAGCGCCTGCATCCAACTTCATTTCTCGGTCCCTAAAACTTACCTAAACCCCTTAGCGCCTGCATCCAACTTCATTTCTCGGTCCCTCAAACTTACCTAAACCCCTTGGCGCCTGCATCCTTCTTCATTTCTCGGTCCCTCAAACTTACCTAAACCCCTTAGCGCCTGCATCCAACTTCATTTCTCGGTCCCTAAAACTTACCTAAACCCCTTAGCGCCTGCATCCAACTTCATTTCTCGGTCCCTCAAACTTACCTAAACCCCTTGGCGCTTGCATCCTTCTTCATTTCTCGGTCCCTCAAACTTACCTAAACCCCTTAGCGCCTGCATCCAACTTCATTTCTCGGTCCCTAAAACTTACCTAAACCCCTTAGCGCCTGCATCCAACTTCATTTCTCGGTCCCTCAAACTTACCTAAACCCCTTGGCGCGTGCATCCTTCTTCATTTCTCGGTCCCTCAAACTTACCTAAACCCCTTAGCGCCTGCATCCTTCTTCATGTTGACGACCCTAAAACTTACCCAAACCACATAATGTACATATGTCTATATGTTTATAAGCGTGTTTTTTCTGGTTTGTGTAATTGTTTTTGGGTGTGCATATTATAAAAGACACATTTATGAAGGCTTCAAATATAATTTATTTAAATTATTTTGTTTGTTTTTTTTTTGGGTATTTTAAAACATCGTAAAAATTTTTTTGGTTTTTTTTACAAACATAGTAAAATGTTTTTTTTTTTTTTTTACAAACATAGTAAAATGTTTTTTTTTTTTTTTTACAAACATAGTAAAATGTTTTTTTTTTTTTTTTTTACAAATAGTAAAATGTTTTTTTTTTTTTTTACAAACATAGTAAAATGTTTTTTTTTTTTTTTTACAAACATAGTAAAATGTTTTTTTTTGTTTTTTACAAACATAGTAAAATGTTTTTTTTTTTTTTTTACAAACATAGTAAAATGTTTTTTTTTGTTTTTTACAAACATCGTAAAATTTTTAAAAATTTTTATTTACAAACATTAAAACTTGGGAACTAGATAAAACAATGTTAACCGAGTTAACAAAAGTAGCCAGGACCAAGGGCACTAATCATCCTCCTCTTCTTCATCTGTTGGCCCCAACGTCGCCTGTATGGCCAGCAGCTCGGCCACCAACTCCTTGATTCTTTTTTTTTTTCCTGCACGGTTTTTGGGATAATCCCTGTAAGCAATAGAGAAATAAACATAAATAGGAGTCCCAGACCGGTTTGTATGCTGGAAATAGATTTGGGGTTAATCAAATACATGTAAATGCATGACATATGTCATTCTTCCAAGGGATAAAGTTAATGCATTTCCCACAGGTAAGTCTTTAAACTCCTTAAACCGGACCTTCAACATTATTTAATTAAAACCAATAACTATTCCCAAATGATTCTGCACCAGATCAAAGTACATTTTGGAGGTTTTTGGATTACAGCGCCGCCATCTGGACTCTGAACCATAACACTTAATGAGGAGTGGAGAGTTGGATAAAGTACAGGGGAGTAGGTTACAGTGGTGCGTTGGGAATCCAGAGCATAGCTGGGTTGAGGGAAAGGTCATCAGTCCCACAATGCATGGCAGCACCTTACTTTTTTCAATCTGTATCCCATGCTGCCTGTAAATATTGCGCATTCCATATTCCGCAATATTGGTTTTGTTCAGTCTAATAACATGCATTAGATGGCTGAAGGCTGTTTTTCAATGTTTCAAATCTGTAGGTACAGTGTGTTGGCTAATTATTATGTTCTTAATACAAGTTAGGGTCCGCTTTAAGCTAACGAAGTGCCCACATGAAAGTGTGAACTACACCTTGGCTACGCCTTTAGTTATGTGTGTGTTATTAGCTAACAAAACATTAATATGAATAATGGCATGGAGACTTACGGAGTTGGTGGCCGACAGATGGCTGGTTGGGGCCAACAGGCTGCCCTTGGTCCTGGCTATGCTGTGAAGAAGTCCCTGGAGAAACATGTGACATTTGGTTAGTACTTGTATAGAGTCACTATTCCCAACATATCTGGCTCCCAGTCTGGCTGACATCACTCACCTTCGCCAGGATCGACTTCCAGCATCTCTGCTGCCTCCTCCTCCACTATTTCACCCGCACCAGAAGCTTCTACAAATACATAATAAAGGATAACTTAGTTTTTGGCCTGCCATGTATATCTTTGTGCCTATACATGAAGAGTGACATACCAGAGCCTTCCCCATGCCTGGCCAGGTATGACTCCACGCCCACGCGGTTGGGCCCCTCCTCTGTGGTAAGGTCCAGGGGCTGGTCTGAGGAGGCCACAGAGGAGGGGTAGGTCCGTCGCCCGGGAGATCCACCACCTTCACTCACAGATGCAGACTCATGCAGCACTGGTCGGCCTGTACGCCTCCGGGTGCGGCGAATTCTGAAATCCATTTCCAACACTACCAAAGAAAAGTCATTATCAATAAAGGCAGAACTTATACATTTGGAACATATACCATGCAATTGCTTGGTACTTACTTGGGAAATGGATTCCAAAAAACCTCCGCACCCGGGGCATGTGCAGACGTTTCAGGTCCGACCAATGCTGCATTATCTGGGTGTGAGTGAAGGTGGTGCTGGTCACACGGTGGATTTCCGCGATGATCTCCCGGGCGATGTCCCTTTTCTCGCACACATTGGGCGCGAAGTCATACCGGCGCTGAAGCATGATCTGAAAAACATAATGGACACCGAGCTTTTACTTTTACACACAGACCCATATGTGTTGCATCACAAGTTGAGAATTTCATGTCATTAACACACACATTTAGAGTGGCAGCCATTTTTGGGGAGTGCCTTAAAGAGGACGTTGACTGTGAATGAGAGTCTGGTCTTATGTTATATGTATCACACACCATGTACATACAGATAATAGCCAACATCAAGAATCAGGCCACCTGCATCTATGGCATGTTAGGATGGTTTAAACATCCAAGATGTAGGCTTATGCTTAGGCTTTTGGACCACGTGTGTGGCTTCCCGTTGTGTTTTTATGGCTTAGGAAAACAGTGTTCCTCAAACATCCGCATCAAGGTCCGAGACAGGCCAGGTTTGTCAGCTAGCCCCGCTACTCCACAGGTTAATTAACTGTTGCTAAGCCGGAGCAATTGCCCGAACTAGGACATCAGCATAGACAGGTGAAAACGTGGCCAGGCTCGGCCCTTGAGGATGAAGTGTGAGGAGCCAGTTATTAAACATTAAGAGACCCCAAACTAGTTCCCAACGCATCATTTACATTTAGGCCATCATTGACTATTACATTAAAATGCACAGGCAGCCACTTACCAGCATGAGGATCTCTTCCTGTTGACGGGTGAAGATAGTGGGCGCCATCTTTATGCTTCTTCAAGGCAGCAGATAAGTGAAACCCCAGCGGTTTCCTGGTTCCGCTCGAACGTACGTTCGTACGAGCGCGTAGTCGTGCGCATAGGCGTCACACGCTGGGCTCATTATTTAAAGGTCCCTGCACCCAAAGCTCATTCTCTTTGAGCATTTGTGGAAGATGGCACCTAAAAAGCCTATGACCAAGCGACCCCAGCAAAGCCAGACCGCGGAGGGCCCAACAACAAGGTCCCAGCAAGGTAGGAGAAAGCTGAGAGGCAAGACTACTACCTCTGCCCCACCAAGGGACACTGGACCCTCAGGAACCCAAAAAAGGGGCCCCAAGCCACGTGCCCCTGCAGCCAAAAAGCAGCCAACTGCAGCACCCACCACCTCTGCCCCCAGAAGAGGCCGCACAAGGGAGCCCACACCGGCCATGGGTTCAAGTAGGGCAGTTCGGCAACCCAGGCCCCGCAGCAGGGCCCGAACCCCATCCAGGGCCAGAAGCCCATCCAGGGCCCGCCGAACCCCATCCAGGGCCAGAAGCCCAGCCAGAGCCCGCCGAACCCCATCCAGGGCCAGAAGCCCAGCCAGGGCCCGCCGAACCCCATCCCGGGCCAGAAGCCCAGCCAGGGCCCGCCGAACCCCATCCCGGGCCAGAAGCCCAGCCAGGGCCCGCCGAACCCCATCCAGGGCCAGAAGCCCAGCCAGAGCCCGCCGAACCCCATCCAGGGCCAGAAGCCCAGCCAGGGCCCGCCGAACCCCATCCCGGGCCAGAAGCCCAGCCAGGGCCCGCCGAACCCCATCCCGGGCCAGAAGCCCAGCCAGAGCCCGCCGAACCCCATCCAGGGCCAGAAGCCCCTACAGGGCCCGCCGAACCCCATCCAGGGCCAGAAGCCCAGCCAGGGTCCGCCGAACCCCATCCAGGGCCAGAAGCCCAGCCAGGGCCCGAAGAACCCCATCCAGGGCCAGAAGCCCCTACAGGGCCCGAAGAACCCCATCCAGGGCCAGAAGCCCCTACAGGGCCCGAAGAACCCCATCCAGGGCCAGAAGCCCCTACAGGGCCCGAAGAACCCCATCCAGGGCCAGAAGCCCCTACAGGGCCCGAAGAACCCCATCCAGGGCCAGAAGCCCCTACAGGGCCCGAAGAACCCCATCCAGGGCCAGAAGCCCCTACAGGGCCCGAAGAACCCCATCCAGGGCCAGAAGCCCCCGACCTGGCACCAGCCGGGAACAGAGCCCCCGACCTGGCACCAGCCGGGAACATAGCCCCCCAAGAGGGCCCAGAATTTCAACCATGACCACATCTACACCTGGAAGTTCGGTGGCCAGCCACGCAAGAACACCCAGTCCCTTGGCCAGTCCAGTCCAGTCATTGGGAAGCCACCAATCCGGCCATTCCCCTACCCAGCCCCAGGCCATAATGTCACCACATGTGTCTGCACACATGGAGGAGCAGCCAAGCCAACCATCTGGCCGCACATTGCGCCGCGGCCAGTTGAGTGGGAGATTCTCCCATGACCAAAATATGGCATTGGCTAGTGGCCTTACATTATACTATGACGAGCTCTATGGGAGCAAATCAAAACACACCACAAAGCAGCGCAAGATGGAATTGTTTGAAACCATCCTACGACAAGTAAATGCAGCGGGGGAAGAGAGGAAAGATGTGTCCCAAATTCAGAAGAAAATCTCTGATCTGAAGTATGCTGTACGGCAAAAAGAAATTAAAAGGCATAATTACAGGTAAATAAATGATGTCTCCAAATATAATGTTTAGGATGTACTGTATGCACCTTTTCTGAGTACCAAACGATTTTCTCTTTTCAGCCTGAAAACTGGAGGTGGCTTTCCTTCTAAATTGGAGTTTACCCCTGCTGAGGAGATTGTGCTGGGATTTCTCCATCCGGTCGCGGTCGGTGGACATGCTGGTCTAAGGGACACAGACTCACCGACCCGTACCCACGGTGAGTACTCTTAAATCTGCATGTTTGCCTGTTTGCTAAATAATCTAAAGTTCACTAGTAACAAGATAACGGGATGCCCCGATGGTTTGCCTTGCTTGGCCTCGCACTACTGTGCCTGTTTGTGTCCTCTTTTGGTCCCTGTGAATCACACATTTAGGACCACATCCATTATGGCAAAGATCAAATTTCCAATTGTATTGGTAAAGTCATGAAGTTTCTCCTGAAAAGTGATATATTTTGAATCAATCACAAAACACACATCATTATGGATGGGTTGCCTATTTGTTGTGTGAGTTGTGTTTGAGTTAACAATTTAATTAGCCACCCCCAAACATATCTGACCTAGAGCAGCGAGACTCAACTGGCGGGCCGGGGTCCCAATGCGGACCTTGGCACCAGATTCCAGGACCCCTGCCCAGACAGCCCTGCACTCAGTTACTTCTGTGTTGACGTGCTCAGAGCTGCCCCCTTGATCGGCGATGTAGTGGTTGTTCTCCTGCCCAATGTCATGGCTCCCTGAAACATAGCATTGCAATATGAAGTACTGCACAGGAAGTGGCATTGCAAGGTACACAGTAACTTGGTACATCTTTCTCTTGGCACAATCGTGTCCCGCTGCCCCTGCTCTGCCCCATCTGCCACAGTCCCCCCATGCCCCCCCCCCACATAAGCCCCATACATTTGTAACAGATTTGCTCCATCCATCCCATCACCATCAATTCGTTAACTCCCCCCTTTAGCCATCCAATCCCTGTCCCCTCAGCTCTGCCCCATCCAGCCCAGCAAGGGCAAGCAGCCTTTATTAGTTTGCACTTTGAAATCTCAAGCCCCTCCACCAGTGTGTTTATTTCTAACTAGACACCCCCTGCGTCAGCCCCATGGCCAGACATTCACCTCTCACCACATACCTTTAAATGGACCTTTACAACAATTGTTTGAGTACCCCGGACCTAGCGAATGGTAGGCTAAATCCAAAAATGTGCGTTGCAAGTTGTATGCTGACTGGGTACACTTCCTGACTTAGAACTGAGGTCAGTTAGCAGTTTTCGCGAGCCATTGCACCTATCTAAACTTGCGTGTCTTTTAACAAATGTCCCCATTGCTCTAGAGTTGCTTAATATTACAAATAGAGGTTTATTTGATTACCTATCCCAAAAATGGTTATGTGTGTGTTTACGTGGTTTGTTTTTCTCTTCTTCAGCCCAGCATGATCCCTCAGCAAGGGTAAACTCACCCCCCAGTTTGGTTATGCCTACCAGGTCCGTACAGCATAGGAGCCCAGATCCGAGATTTCCGGTAAGTTAATTTAGTACCATAAATACTACCAAGTGCTTAAGAATGTGTTAAACTGTGGGAATCCCAAATTTGGACGCCAACTTACACTTTTTTTTTATATGTCCCTACAGACCCGCACACTCATGGAAGAGATCCAGGAAATGGAGGAAGATGATGATGTCTCCATGCAGGGCACGTCGGATGACCTCCCCCTGGGTCCCAATTTGGAACTGCTCCATAATGTTTCTCTGGCCAATCCTCAGCAGCAGAGTGAATCTCCATCCATTGTGCATGCACATGGGGAGACTGACACTACAGTCCCCAGTGTTCACTCTGCTGCTGAGGATTTGCAAAGCAGGCCTGTTGCTGTTGAGGGGACGACACCACGCGGCAGGGCACGCCCAAGAGCCAGGGTAATTGTGCGGCGGACTCCATTACGCCGCCCCACAATTTCCCAGGGGAGGCAGAGTGCCCTGCTTCAATTATGGACCCAAGAAAGGGACTCTTATGAGGCACAGCTCGTTACAGAGCGTGAGGAAAGGCATGCCGACATGGTCACCATCAATACCAGTCTACAGGGCATCCTCGCGGAGTTGCGTACCCTCAACAGCAACGTGGTCACTGCAAGTAATGGCATCCAGTCAGCCATGGCTGAGATGACCAATATGCAGAGAAACATTGTGGAGCAGTTTCAAATTCACAATGCTGCCATGGCCCAGGCTAGGTCCCATTCACATGGACCTCCACCTGGACCTCCACCTGGGTATTATGGGCAGCCACCCTATTAAGCCATGGGTGTGTGGGACATCTTTTCTCTTAACCCCCACTGTATTTACTTGTCCTTTGAGGTTTCAAACAATCCATTTTGTGTTGCTCATGCAGGTTGTGTTTTGTATTTGCTCCCATATAGCTCCTTAGAGTAATGCTTAAGGCCACTAGCCAATGCCATAGGTCTATGTGGAGTGTATCTGGCCACTTATGGCTTTAAATATGTATTTGGTTGGTGCTCCTCCTGTTTGCAGACATGTTTGTGTGACATTATGGCCATGCCCAAAGATCCCTGGGCACAGGCAATATTAATGACTGGACTAGGCTGGCCTTTGGACTGGGTGTCCTTGTTTGGTTGTGCCACTCACTTCCAGGTGTAGATGTGCTCGATGTTTTTTTTGTTATGTCATCCATTTGTAACCACAGATGTATGTGGAATGTTTTCTGTTAAGCACTATAATTTTTACTTTTCTAAGTAAAAAAAAATCTCACTTACAATACTTGTGGCGTTTTTAGTGGGAACACATTTTAAACAGCTTGGGCTAAACCAGATAATTTTGGTTTGAAGAGGTGTAACAATGCAAATCTAAAGCTAAGGAAACTACATGAAATACATTAGGCAACAATTAAGGTAAAAATGTTTTACTTTGAGGTAATGCCACATTACGGCAAAACAACATATTTAACAAAAAGGATAACACAGACACACAGAATGTTGAGACACGAAATAAAATTAACTAAAATGCTGCAAGATCAAGTTGGCTCTAACTGATTGGCCAGACTCACTGGGTGGCCCCACAAAATTCTCTACATCATCCTCTACGGCTGAAGAGGGCAGGCTATCCACATAACGTGGGACACGTTCCAGGATCGCAAAATTGTGCAAAACAGCACATGCCATGATTATGTCGATCACTTTCTTGGGATCATATTGCAGGGCGCCCCCAGTATGGTCCAAGCAACGAAAACGTGTCTTCAACAGCCCAAAGGCCCTCTCCACAACAGCCCGGGTCTTGCGGTGCGCACGGTTGTACGCTTCCTGAGAGGCATCCTGGGGCCGCAGCACAGGCGTCATGAGCCAGGGTAGAAGTGGGTACCCGGAATCACCTTAAACAGACAATTAAATGTAATCAAAATTAAAAAGGCAACACAACAAACAGAAATAATTTTACATATATCATAATGATGTAAGGTAAAGGGCAAAAAAAAACACCCAGGGCACATTAGCAAAATAAATATTGCCACTAATGTAGTACATAATTAAAAATGGCACTTCAATATACCAATTAATTAACAAACATCTGCACGGCCAAGGGTATTTGGAATTTAAATATATTTTTAGTTTTCAGACATGTTACAGTTAGGATGCTGCTGAGGGGCTATCCACATTTAGATGAAAACTACAATGTATGCAGTTTAAGTCCACTTTGACATTTAAAGACCAATACTACAAAAGGAGCCAAAGCTCACAGATCCTTGGGTATAAACTCCCAACCAATATATTTAGGGACATGGAACTTACAGACATCCTAACTAAAGGGAAAACATTCTGAAGGACAAAGCGAGGCAAGCATTTTTTTTGGAAGTTCATAATATATGACCCAAGAAAAAGGCAGTTTCTGGCTTATGTAAAGAATTCAAATACTAACATATCAACAAATACAAGATTAATCCCACATTTAATAGCACACAAATAGGACACACTTACCAAGCAGCCATGCCCCCGAAAATTCACCTGCCTCAAATCTCCGAAACAACCCAGATCGCCTGAGGATATATGAGTCGTGGGACGATCCTGGGTAGCCGGCAAGGACACTCATAAAACGCATGTCCGGACCAACCACGGCCTGGACATTAAGGGAGTGTCCCATTTTTCGATTCCTTAAGGCAAAAACATACAAAAAGGGTAATTGATATTTGACCCAAAAAAAAAAAAAAAAACAAAACATGTCTGCACTCTATTGGGAAATACTAATGAAAAGCCTAGATAAAGCAGCTACACAAATGAGGGATAAACAAATATGCTGCCGCAAAGGAAAACAGGTTACATTACACGTTGGCCAACATAATAACCAATCTCAATACCTATATATATACTCGTCGGCAGCCCTAGGTACGAGTGCCACATGTGTGCAGTCAATAGCACCAATAACGTTGGGCATGTCGGCCACATTATAAAACCCAAGCTTAATGGCGTTTCTGGCTGCCATATCATCCGGAAAATAAATATATTTTGGAGTTATGGCAGCCATGCCTTCCAAAAATTTAGATAGTGCGCGGCTCAGCGTAGGCTGGGACATCCCCACGGAGAGGGCACCCAGCCTCTGGAACGAGCCGTTCGCCAAAAATTGCAGGCAGCCAAGCATCTTGGTCATACCTGAAATTGCATGCCCCTTCCTTGTGGTGCGGGCTAACCATGGCCGCAGCTCACTATATAATTTATGGAGGGAAGCGCGATTAAGCCTGGTCAGCTCGAACAGCTCAACATCATTCATGCTATCGATGTTCATGCGACGACGCAGGGGCAATCTGCTCTCAGACATCTCGATCAACTCAATGCCAAAAAGCATAAGCCCTTGATGTGCCACAAACTCGCTCCGCTCCATCCTACTCCCGAGGCCAAATAGCTGCCGGCAAACATTTCGTAAAGCAGCTCTTTAATGGGCTTCAAAACAATTAGCAATCACCTCTCTGAATTGGTCGCAAGCCCATGTGAAGGACGTAAAAAATAGGATCGGACGCAAATAATACGATTTGGACGGGAAAAACACACGAACTAACGCAAATTATACGATTCTCGTACGAAATGCGTATGTTCATATACGTCTATGCGCGAACGATCGTGCGAATACGAAATGGGCAAAAAAACAAGAAAAAATGACAAACACCCACCCAAACTTACGATTCTCGATACGAAATCAATTAACTTTGGCTCTTTGAATCGAGGGGTATGTGTCAAGAGGATGTGATTGTTTGAAAGCTAAACGTCCTTACAGACCAACAAGAGCACCCATGAGAAATATTACAACAACTTACCCATTTGAGATGGTGTCCATAGACTTTCTGCACCTTGACAAGTGTAAAGAAGGTTATGAATATATCCTCGTAGTCATGGATCATCTCACCAGATTTGCTCAAGCTTATCCAACTACCAACAAGTCTGAAAAAACAGCAGCAGAGAAGATATTTAATGATTTCGCTCTGAAGTTTTTTTTTTTACCAAGCTCCATCATGATCAAGGAAGAGAGTTTGAAAACCAACTATTTTCCAAACTAGGAAAATACTGTAGAATCCAGAAATCCCATACAACACCTTACCATCCAGAAGGTAATGAACAAATAGAATGCTTCAACCTTACTATCAATGCTGAAGACTTTGACCTCTGAAGAGAAGAGAGATTGGAAGAATTCCTTACCAAAGTTGGTACATGCTTACAACTGTACCAAGAGTGATGCCACAGGTTACTCTCTATTCTATCTTTTATTTGGAAGATCACCAAGACTACCAATTGATATCATGTTGGATACTCCAGTTTCAGATACTTACAGAAGGTTTCTTGAGTATGTTTGTGCCTGGAAAGAACGCATGACTGAGGCCTACAACATCGCTTCTAAAGTTGTCACCGAAGGACAGCACAAAAAAACAACACTATGTTAGAAAATGTCATGGAGCAGAATTGACACCTGGAAGTTACACGGGCTCTTGTCCAATTCGGCAGGTGGCTCTTGTTGTTTTGAATGGGGAGTGCATGTTGCAGCATGCCCAGCATTGTGCGTGTGCTTCCGTCCTAGCCATTTAGATATGCTGGGGTGGTAGCGCAATCACGGCCGGGATGCGAAGGATGCTTCCCATTGAAATCAATGAAAGCTGTTTGCCAAAGGAGGTAAACACAACAAACGGCTCTCATTGGCGCCCACGTATGCGCCATTGGAACGCGGAAGAGGAGAGTTGCTTGAGGCTTTCTGGGGGTTTCCCACAGTGGGGCATCCCAGGAACAGAACAGTCAAATTCCCCGGTTTTGTTCCACTTTAACCATTTCAGAACCGTAGCCTATTTCTTCTTTAATGATTATTTGGTAGAGTGACTTGTGTGCTTTTTTGTGTAGTTGAATGACAAGTGTTCCCCTGAGCCTCAGATCACTGGCACATTTTCATTTGTAATTGATTGGTACAATTTAGTTTTATCAGTCATGAGAATAAGCAGAAAAATTAGTAAATACATTGATAATACCACCAGCATGATTAAAATGATTGAGTTTCTATGCTAGAAAGTATTGTAGTGTTCTTCTTTCTCTAAACATAACACATCTAATTTAAGCAAAAAGCTAAACTCTGGTCTCATCCATCCACAAAACTGCTTCAGTAGCCCTCTTACTTGTCCAGGTGATCTTTAACAATCTGCAAATGGAGAGAAATGTTTGTTTTGGAGAGCAGTTGTTTTCTCATTGCAGTTCTGCCATGCAAACCATTTTAATTTAGTGGCAACCACATCTCTGGCAATGAACTTCAGGTCACCACTGTCCAACAGCAACATCCCAGTTCAAACTGGCCATCTGCTGCTGCATTTGTCCAGTCAGCATGCTTGGATCCTCTCCTGCCCCCTCATCTGAAAGCGAGCGGATCTGAGCACGCTGGTGGCTGCATCCCTCACTACCCTTTAAAAGGCCATCCATGAATGCCTGGCACGGGCACGCGCTTTGCTAAAAGGATGGCGGGGATGCGGCCACTGCTCATGCAAGCACTGTTGGACTGGGAAAGAAGGTGAGATTTCGGGCAACCTGGGGGATTTGACACAGCAGAGCATCCCAAATCTGGATTCCCCGTGGGGAGCATGTATGCCTGCCTTGGAGTCTCATAGACTTCAGGGTGGGTTTTGGTCCTCTTCAACTGGAGCATCTTTCATAAAACCTGGTCCCTGATCTGCTTTAAAGAGGAGCAACACTCAAGTTTATAAGATTCTAGGGGCATTGGTCTACCTCTTTATGGGGCATCACTGGGGCATTAGGTCTGCTCTAAAAATATATTTTTTTAAATCATATATATATAGTGGCACGTTGTCTGCCAGAAAGACAAAATACTGGATATGAGTGATCGGGTATTAAAGAAAGAAGTATTAAAGAAAGTGCCTTTTTATGTGTAACTGGTCAGTGTTCCCCAACCCTCCTCCTCAAGGCTCACCAACATGTCATGTTTTGAGAACTAGCAATCTCTTTGCCTTAGCCAAGAATCTGTGTCCGCAGGCTTTGTGCCTATTAGCCACGTGACCTCCGGTTCCCTGACAAATTGGAGGCAGCATGGTGGGATAAGGCAAATAGTGTGAGTGAGTGTGGGCTCCATACTTACATAAACTAAAGGTTACCAGCCGTGGCTTTTCTGTTGCTGGGATCTTAGGATCAGCTCAACACTAGGCATAGTCTGATAGTGGTTACAATAGGTTGTGTGATTACAACAGGGTGCAATATCTTTCAGTGATCAGCAGCTGTAGGCATGGCGCGCGCCAGGGCCAGAAGCAGGGATGTGGCAGCCGATGTTGCACTGGGTGTGGAGGGGCCCAGCCAATCACCAGCCCTCAGCATCCCAGAGGACTGTGCCCTGCCTGCCGGTCCTCCCAGCCAGACAGGCTCAGATGCTCTCCTGCACGCTGCTCTGGCAGGCCTCTGGGCCAGAGACCGGGCCACCTGTGAGGTCCTCATTGAGGCTGCCGAACGCCAAGTGGAATGCGAGGAATGCCGTGAAAGCAAGTAGATTGAGGCTGCAGAATGCTGTGAGAAAGCTGAACGTGCACACATCTCCAAATACTGCAGCTTAAGCTTCAGCACCCACAACCCAGCAGAGCCCTCTGAGAACCAGGCCCCAAAGTTGTTTCCCCATCTTGGACAAAGGTACAGATCTGAATACCTTTCTGCTGGCTTTTGAAACTGTTGGTCATCAGTACCATGTACCGGAGGATCAGTGGGTTAGGTACTTAACCACCTCGCCTTAGGAGTAGGCCCCTGGAAATCTTTGGGTACCTACCCAGCGAGACCACCCTGAGCTACGAGGGGGGTCAAGCAAGCGCTGATCCACCAATACAACATGACCCCTGAGTTTTATCGCAAAGTGCGGAGTTTGCGACAGGGCCCCACCGACAGCTGGGCTGACCACATGAGGGAGCTACAGAGAGCAGTTGAGCAGTGGACTATCGGCTTAGAAATCACCACCATCCAGCAACTGAAGGAGCTTATTGCCACAGAACAGTTTCTCTGGAATTGCCCTGAGGATCTGCAGCAGTTTCTGCGTGACCGAAAGCCTAAGGGAGCCTCAGCAACTGCAACCCTCGCCGATGACTACAGTCACAACAGGGCCCAGGAGCCCCGCAAACCTGTCAGCTGGAAAGTTGGTAAGCCGTCGCTGGCATCTGTTGTCCTTACCCATCAGCCCAAGCCCCCTGCCCCTACTCTCCCCCCGGCAAGGGGGAGGGGGGCCCCCTCTTTGTCACCACTGAAACCAACCTGGACACTTCAAGGCTATATGTCCCGAGTGCCAGCAAGATGCGGCCCAACGCTCATCCACTGTGTTGTGTGTGGGTAAGGGGGCAGGGAGGTATCTGGACAATGTACAACCCGTCACCGTAGGCCTGGCTGTGGCCATGGGACTTAGGGACACTGGTGCGACCAGATTTAGTGTCCCTAGAGGATTTGGGCCCCGGTAAGACCCTCGTCTTCCCCGGGATTGGAGGAACTGAACTGGCATTACCCGTTGCCAAGGTTTATTTGGACTGGGGTGCCAGACAGGGGTTGCAGGAGGTGGGGGTATCGTTGAATATCCCTGCCAGTGTTTTGCTAGAGACAGACTTGGGACGGCAAGGTCTGAAATGTATACACCAATCTGTACAATCAATAAAAGTAATGTGTGCAACCTGCCTGCTACAGGAAATGTGGGGGTGGGTGAAGTGGTGTGCCCTTCTTCCCTTAGGGAAGAGGAGGGTGACCCAGTCAGCTGTAATCTCTTGTCCCCAGAGGTCATCCCCAACGCAATGAGCCAGGGACAAGCAAAGGCTGTGGTAGGATCTGCGACTGAGGTAAGGGCTGTTCCAGAAGACGTGGGACCCCTAGGTAAGTCCGCATCGCAGGATTGCTCCACTGCCGAGGTATTAGGGGCCCAGGCCAGCCAGTCTAGTCTGGCTACTTGGTTGGAAGCAGAAGGGGAGTGGCTGTGGCCGCTGTCACCCGCAGTGGGGGCGCTAGGGGCCCAGGAGCACCCCAGGGATCTGACGGCGTGCTCCCTTCCAACCAAGTAGCTGCCAGGACAGATGGAGGTCAGGCGACAGATCCACAGGAACGTCTGGCCAGGAGTTTCAGGCAGCTTTAGAAGCTGATGAAAGCCTGAATGCTCTCAAGGAGCAGGTGGCACAGCCTCCCTCAGACAAAGAGCGAGTGGTCTGGGACCAAGGATGGCTGTATCGCATGACGGTCTTGCAGGGTTCATCGGAGGAGTGGCCTAGGGACCAACAGTTGGTGGTCCCCTACTCCTTCCAGGCGGAATTGTTGCGGGTTGCACACGAGATTCTGATGGCAGGACAATTGAAATCACAAAAACAAAAGCCAGACTAGCCCAGCACTTCTACTGGCCAAAAATGGGGGTCAATGTCTCCACCTGCTGCCGTTCGTGTGAAGTCTGTCAGAAGGTGGGGAGGGCATGGCCTCACCCCAAAGCCCCGCTGGTACCTCTGGCAATCATAGAGGAGCCTTTCAGGAGGGTGGCTGTGGATTTGATTGCACCAATGTCCATTCCCAGCAGCTCCCGGAAACGCTTCATACTAACGGTAGTAGATTATGCCACACGGTACCCAGAGGCAGTGGCCTTATCTATTTGGGCCGACAAGGTGGCCAGAGCCTTGCTAGAGATATTTTCCTGGGTAGGCTTTCCCCAGGAAATGCTCACGGATCGGGGGACCCAGTTCATGTCGCAGCAAATGGAGTCTCTCTTTAAGCAGATCAAGGTGCAACATCTGGTGACCAGCCCGTACCACCCACAGACAAATAGCCTCTGTGAACGGTTCAATGGTACAGTGAAGCAGATGCTCAGTATGTTGGTTGATGCCCATGGGCGCGACTGGGAGCGATATCTCCCTCATCTGCTGTTTGCCTACAGGGAGGTTCCACAGGCCTCAACGGGGTTCTCCCCCTTCTAGCTCCTGTATCGGTAATGTGTGTGGGGACCCCTGGCCCTGGTGAGGGAGGCTTGGGAAGGGGATCTGCCCCCCCCAAAGTGTCGGTCATTGAGTATGTGATGCTCTTCCGGGATAAGATGCAGGCCTTGGCGCAGCTGGTGTGTGACAATATGATGCAGGCCCAGGCCAATCAGAACAGGGGGTACGACCAGAACGCCTGTAGGTGGACCTACCAGGTGCTGGTCCCGGTACCCCAGAATAAGCTTCAGGCAGCCTGGGAAGGCCCATGTCTCATGCACCGGCTGCTCAATGCTGTGACATACCTAGTCACCCTAGACCCTGCCCGTGGATGACGGAAGGCCTTCCACGTGAATATGATGAAGGCACATCATGAGTGGGAAGCATGATCCCGATCTGCAACCTGCCAGAGGAGGGGGAAGCTGAAACCCTCCTGGATATGCTGGCACAGGTTAGGGAGGGGGGACCCTCAAGGATGCCAAGATTGGTCATCAACTCTCAACAGACCAACGGTCCCAGCTCTTGCCCACCATGCAACCCTTCTGGTACTTATTCAGCAGCAAGCCCGGACGAACGAAGCTAGCCATCCACCGTGTGGACACGGGGACTCACCCTCCGATCCGACTGGGGACCTACCATATCTCCCTGGAGATCCAGCAGCAAATGCTTCAGTAGATTGACCAGATGTTGCAGCTAGGGGTCATCCAAGCATCCAGCTGTGCTTGGGCTGCCCTGGTGGTCCTTGTCCCCAAGAAGGACCGTACCCTCCAGTTCTGCGTGGACTACAGGGGACTGCTGTCACAGTTGCCAATGTGTACCCCATGCTGTGCATCGATGACCTGCTTGACCAGCTGGCTGGAGCTAGGTACCTGACCATCATGGACCTGAGCCAGGGATACTGGCAGATTCGTCTGACCCCCGAGGCCAGGGAATGGTCAGCCTTCATTACCCCATTTGGATTATACGAATCCACCGCCATGCCGTTTGGCATGAAAAATGCCCCTGCCACCTTCCAGTGGATGGTCAATACCAGGGACTAGAGGGGTACGCAGCTGCATAACTGGATAACATTGCCGTCTTCAGTCCCACATGGGAACAACACCTAGAGCACCTGTCGCAGGTGCTCTGGCGGGTCTGGCAAGCTAGTTTGACCATCAAGCCAGGAAAGTGCCAGTTGGGCATGGACGAGGTCCAATACCTAGGGCATAGGGTAGGAGGGGGGACCCTGAAACCTGAACCGGGGAAGTTGGAGGCAATCACCTCCTGGCCAACCCCCAGGACCAAGACCCAGGTGCAGTCCTTTTTGGGCACCGCCGGATACTATAGGAGGTTTGTCCCCCACTATAGTACCCTGGCCAAGCCCTTGACGGACCTCACCAGGAAAAAGCTGCCCTCCACAGTCAATTGGACCTGTGACTGCAAGACAGCCTTCCAAGCACTGAAAGATGCCCTCTGCAGCTCTCCAGTACTCCAAGTGGCCAACTTCATGCGGCCGTTTATAGTACAAACTGATGCCAGTGACTTTGGCCTTGGCACTGTGCTGACTCAGGTCAACCCGACGGGACAGGAACACCCCATCTTATACATGAGCCGCAAGCTCCTACCCAGGTTAGTGGCATATTCAGTCATGGGGAGGAGTGTCTCGCAATTGTCTGGTCACTGCAGCTGCTGCAGCCATACTTGTATGAGCGCCAATTTTATTGTGGAGACTGATCATAACCCTCTCCGCTGGCTACACACGGTCTCTGGCCCCAATGGGAGATTGTTGCGGTGGAGCCTGGCCAATATCAGTTTGACATCCGCCATAGAGAGGGCCGAGACCATGGAAATGCAGATGGTCTGTCCCGGCAGGGGGAGGTATCGAGTGGGTGCATGGGTCAGCGCCGACAGGTTCTTGCCCCTAGCACCCTCTAAAGGAGGGAGGTGTAAAGGAACGATCCAGTTAAATGTGAAAAACCCAAAGATACAAGTCCGGAGTCCCCCTTTATTTCCCCCTGTTAAGGCTTCCTAGTCATAAATATGCACAGGTCCTAATCTCCCCCAGGAAGGAGAATTAGCATTTATGGGTTGAGCAGGGCAGATCATAGATCCCTGCTGATTCTCTCACACCTCCAGCCTGAGAAGGCTCCAGTGGGTCTGAAGATGGTAGAACCCCTTGGACTCATCAGATGCCCGGCATCTAGCCTAATCTTTTGGTGCCGTATCCAAAGCCATAAAACCCCCCTGCTCAAAGTTATAACCCCTAAAGGGTTTTAGGGGCTTAAGCAAGCTCCAGAATGGTGGGAGGTGACAAGGGTCTCGAGGCATAAAGGGGGTAACCCTGGGCCAGGCTGGTGTCACTTCCGGAGAAATCACGGTTCACGCCTGCTGGAGGTGCCCATCAACAAGCCTGCCACTTACCTCTTGTGGGAGCTCTTCATCACCACTCTGCAACTACATACTAAGGTAACTGACTGTTATATATCTGTGTAACTCACTGTAACCTGTAACCCACTACTCAGAACAGCATTTGTATTCATTCATATTCCATCTCAGCCAAATGTTTGTTTTCATTGCCTAGTGTGCTTATAGCATTAAAACCTTTATTTAACTTGAGCGATCTCTTTGCCTTAGCAAAACATCTGTGTCCACAGGCTTTGGGCCTATTACCCAAACGGACGGGGGTTTAGGGAAGGCGGTCTGTGTGTCTGGCGGTCCCTGATTGATATTTTGGATCAAGTGACCCGCGGTTCCCTGAAAGGTGGTTTATCTAGCTACATGCATATGGGGAGCCTACTAAGCAGACAAATTGAAGCGACAATTAAAACAAAGGTTCTATGAGCATGTATACAGTATAAGAAATGGGGATATGACATTGCCAGTAGCTCATCATTGGGTATTGAAACATAAAAAGAACACTGACTTGATGAGTTTTCAAATAATGACACAGGTCAATTCAAATCCTAGAGGCGCAGGTGACCCCCATACTAAGTCAATGTAAAAGCTTCATCCCCTCCTGGCTTAAAGGAATATAACACCTACTGCATTCTCCCTTTCTGAGTAATGAATGGTATAGTGCCATCATTAAATGTACATTTACTTCCTTTTTCTGTATTGTCAAAACAATATGGCACCAAAATATTAGATGTAAAATATACAAAACAGAAGTAGTAAAATTAATTGAAACATTTATGCTTTAATTAAAATTGTTATGATTTATGTTCTGAGGAATACTTCATGGAGCTTTTGAATGCCTATTCATGTGATATATAGAATTACCAAAATTGTTATATATTATTATATTATTTTTTTATATATAAGGAAAATTTTATGTATCACTTACTATTGTTAGAATATGTTTGGTAGTACAGTCTACCAATCAATGAAGCGTTAAAAAATCTAGCCTCAAGTTTACTCATGGCTTCTTTTCTAGAAAGCCAGAGCATTGAATTAATGGGAATTTTATGTCAATATATCAGTAAGTAAATAGTCTATTTAAAATTAAAAAAAAGATTAAATGTGTATCATCGCCCTCTAAGACACACCCAGAATTTGGAGAAGGAAAATAGGAAAAACAAATATTCTGACCTAAATGGTGTGACAAACCCCCCTCCCAATCACCCTATTATACATGGTGTGCAGAATACCCCCACTAACCCTCTTACAGACAGTATTCAGAATACCCCCAATAACAGGGAGTGTGTGTGTGGCATGCCAAATATAGGGTGTGTGCGTGGCTTCCCAAATACAGGGAGTGTGTGTGTCTGGCATCCCAAATACAGGGAGTGTGTGTGTGTGTGTGTGTGTGTGTGTGTGTGTGTGTCATCCTAAATACAGGAAGTGTGTGTGTGTGTGTGTGTGTGTGTGTGTGTGTGTGTGTCTGTGTGTGGCATCCTAAATACAGGGCGTGTGTGTGTGTGTGTGTGTGTGTGTCATTCTAAATACAGGGAGTGTGTGTGTGTGTGTGTGTGTCATTCTAAATACAGGGAGTGTGTGTGTGTGTGTGTGTGGCATCCTAAAGAAAAGGTGTATGTGTGTGTGTGTGTGTGTCATCCTAAAGAAAGGGTGTGTGTGTGTGTGTGTGTGTGTGTGTGTGTGTGTGTGTGTGTGTGTGGCATCCTAAATACAGGGAGTGTGTGTGTGTGGCATCCTAAATACAGGGAGTGTGTGTGTGTGGCATCCTAAATAAAGGGAGCATGTGTGTGTGTGTCATCCTAAATACAGGGAGTGTGTGTGTGGCATCCTAAATAAAGGGAGCATGTGTGTGTATGTCATCCTAAATACAGGGAGTGTGTGTGTGGCATCCTAAATAAAGGGAGTGTGTGTGTGTGTGTGTGTGTGTGTGTGTGTGTGTGTGTGTGTGTGACATCCCAAATACAGGGAGTGTGTGTGTGACATTCCAAATACAGGGAGTGTGTGTGTGGGATCCCAAATACAGGGAGTGTGTGTGTGGCATTCCAAGTGTGTGTGTATGGCATCCTAAATACAGGGAGTGTGTATGGCATCCTAAATACAGGGAGCGTGTGTGTGTCATCCCAAATACAGGGAGTGTGTCATTCCAAATACAGGAAGTGTGTGTGTGGCATCCCAAGTACAGGGAGTGTGTGTGTGGCATCCCAAATACAGGGAGTGTGTGTGTGTGGCATCCCAAATACAGGGAGCGTGTGTGTGGCATCCCAAGTACAGGGAGTGTGTGTGTGTCATCCCAAATACAGGGAGTGTGTGTGGCATCCCAAATACAGGGAGTGTGCATGCCTCCCAACTGTCCCGATTTTCCCGGGATTGTCCCGATTTTCGCAAAGAATCCAGCGGTCCCGGAACATTAACAAATGTCCCGGGACGCCCTGCGCCGGCAGTGTGCCCAGGGCCGCAACGACGCCGGCGCAAAGATACTAACTTCCTGGCGTGTGGGGTGAGAGAGTGGGTGGGCGCACGGGGGTGGGTGGGCGGTATGCTGGGTTGGGGATAAAAAAACTTACGCATGCAGGGGTGAAGGCAGCCGACATTGCTGGAGCTGGAGAGCGTGACAGGGGTGTGGCCGGGGCGTGACGGGGGTGTGGCCGGGTCGTGACAGGGGTGTGGTCGGGGCGTGGCGGGGGTGTGGCCGGGACGTGATAGGGGTGTGGTCGGGGCGTGACGGGGTTGTGGCCGGGGCGTGATGGGGGTGTGGCCGGTGGCATTGCTTGTCCCGCTTTCACATTTTCAGAAGTTGGGAGGTATGAGTGTGTGTGTGTGGCATCCTAAATACGGGGAGTGTGTGTGTGGAATCCTAAATACAGAGAGCATGTGTGTGTCATCCCAAGTACAGGGAGTGTGTGTGTGGCATCCCAAGTACAGGGAGTGTGTGTGTGGCATCCCAAGTACAGGGAGTGTGTGTGTGTGTGTGGCATCCCAAATACAGGGAGTGTGTGTGTGTCATCCCAAATACAGGGTGTGTGTGTGTGTGTGTGGCATCCCAAATACAGGGAGTGTGTGTGTGTCATCCCAAATACAGGGTGTGTGTGTGTGTGTGGCATCCCAAGTACAGGGAGTGTGTGTGTGTCATCCCAAATACAGGGAGTGTGTGTGTGTCATCCCAAGTACAGGGAGTGTGTGTGTGGCATCCCAAGTACAGGGAGTGTGTGTGTGGCATCCCAAATACAGGGTGTGTGTGTGTGTGTGGCATCCCAAGTACAGGGAGTGTGTGTGTGTCATCCCAAATACAGGGAGTGTGTGTGTGTCATCCCAAATACAGGGTGTGTGTGTGTGGCATCCCAAATACAGGGAGTGTGTGTGTGGGATCCCAAATACAGGGAGTGTGTGTGTGTGTCATCCTAAATACGGGGAGCGTGTGTGTGGAATCCTAAATACAGAGAGCATGTGTGTGTCATCCCAAATACAGGGTGTGTGTGTGTGGCATCCCAAGTACAGGGAGTGTGTGTGTGGCATCCCAAATACAGGGAGTGTGTGTGTGGCATCCCAAATACAGGGAGTGTGTGTGTGGCATCCCAAATACAGGGAGTGTGTGTGTGGCATCCCAAATACAGGGAGTGTGTGTGTGGCATCCCAAATACAGGGAGTGTGTGTGTGGCATCCCAAATACAGGGAGTGTGTGTGTGGCATCCCAAGTACAGGGAGTGTGTGTGGCATCCCAAGTACAGGGAGTGTGTGTGTGTCATCCCAAATACAGGGAGTGTGTGTGTGGCATCCCAAATACAGGGAGTGTGTGTGTGGCATCCCAAGTACAGG